>CM039643.1:2409610-3635962 GCA_022405125.1 Anthidium xuezhongi
ACGAATCCAACAGGTCCATGATCTATATACATATAGAACAATATGTTGATAACATATATTATAAATAAAGTTGTAACAGGGCTTTTTATACTCACCTACAAAAGTAGAGGTAACAGTTCGTGTTGCAGGGTCGTATCTATAAATTTTTTGGGCATGGATATCAACAAAGTAGAGTTTTTGTGAAGCCTCGTCCCAATGCGGCCCTTCGCCCAGCTCATAGGGTCCTACCAATGGTTCAACGGTTATTCCTGACATTTTCGTGCTGTAACAGTTGCGAATCTGAGTAAGTACGTGTACTTATGTCTGTACATATACTGCATATCCCCTATATATCATATGTAATGAAACAATAGCTGACTCATATGCGTGCACTATTAACTATTGTAATGTCATTACATAACGACATGTATCGATCATCTTATCGTCGTTTATTTACCAAATAATACTTACATTGGTATTTTTATACAGCGAAAAATTGCTACGCTACCAAGTTGTTTAATCGGAAACGAATGAAATAATTATAATAGTCAAAAAACCGGTACGAAATGCTTATATTTACAGATATTTCGAAAGCAATCTTTATATATTACATGTTAAGCTGATAAAAGCTGTATACTTAATTAAGTAACCAATAGACGGATTTATTGTAATCTAATTATACGATGGGGTCAACAGAATAAAAAACAAAAGAAATAAAAGTAATAAAATCGTATAGAAAACGATTTGTCGTTATCAATGATAATGAATTGTTGTAATTTAAAAATGTTTTGAATGGAATATAAGGTGATTTTTTTCAAACTATTAATATGCAATTATTATCAGATGCATTTTATTATTGTTAATTAATTTTATTAATGATATTAATAATTTGATGATGGAATGTTTTAGGAAACAAATTAGGCACACCTTCTGATGTATTATTTTTATTGCTGCATCATTTTTTTAAATATTTTTGTATACATATGGATTAGCAAGATAAAGAATAATATATGAAAATAGAAGAAAAGGTAAGTGAATCAGTATTCAAAGTTTAAATGAATTTGCATAAAAACCGCGTACTCCTAAACCATATATGGCAAAGACATAACCGGCATATGGTTGTTTCTTTAATTGCTCCTTAGACAGACCACGGCTGGATGTTGTCACGTATAAAATGTCCAGCAGTTCCCCTCCAAAGGTACAACTGGTTACTTTATCCACAGGAAGCTTCACAATGCGTTTTACTTTACCAGTTCTGGGATCAGCATTGATCACCTATTGAACAATGAATTAGTATTTCATATATCTTCAAAGTTTTTGAGCAATACTTACAGCACCCCCACTGTATGCAGCTATCCAAAGGTTTCCATCCGTATCAATGGTCATACCATCAGGCATTCCAGAAATATTCTGTTTTTTAAAGTCAAATACAATCCTTTTGTTAGCTGAAAATAAATGATGTAAGCTTAATTTATGTTGAATTAACATTTCTTTTTATAATATTAATTGCAGAGTGTCATACATATGGTTCCATTGGTGGCATTATAATCGAATGCTGCCACTTGAAGAGTGGGTGTATCAATGTAATAAAGTGTATCATCTTCATGATTCCAAGCTAATCCATTACTGTTAGTAACAGTTAATTCTTTTATTGGTTCTTGGTCAGAATCAATTCTATAAAAGGCTGCTTGTTTGGGTTTAACAACATCATTTACTTCTTTTCCAATGGTACCTATAAGGATAAAATATATAAGTGAAAATATATATTCTAATTAAATGTATATTTATTTTATAGCAGATTCATTTTCAACCAACCACCCCAGAACCTTCCAGAAGAATCTGCTTTTCCATCATTCCATCTGTTACCATCATGATCAGCGTCAACACTATCTAATATCTGAGGAGCAGATTTTGTAAAGTTATCACGACCATTCCAGTTAACTACCATAAAATCTTTTCCAACACCGGCTACAAGTTTATCAGATTCTCCTTCAACAGGTATAGCAAATCCAATAGGGCCATCCTCTAATCATAATTAATTCATAAATGAAGATCAGTTTTCTTTTTCTTTCAGTTTTTTAGAGTGCATGCACATTATTTATTTACCTATATTAATACAGGAAAGTGTTTGTAAAAGAGGACCGAATCTACATATCTTTTGTGCCTCTATATCAACAAAATAGAGTGTATGAGTATGATGATCCCAATGAGGTCCTTCACTGTGATCAAATCGTCCTACTACTGGCTTAACAATTGGATCTGCTGAGCGAAAGCTATCTAAAATGCTCCTACAAGTAGTAAATATATTTATGTCACAATTTCCATTAAGTCTATGATTCCGTGAACGTTTGATATGGAAAGATACTTTGCGTAACGGTACGTTTCGCAATATTAATTAATTATTTTAAATTACGAAAGTTTTATATCATATATATAACGCTAATCTATAAATATCCCATGAAGGACATAACATATGTATATATACGTTAACAGAATCCTTTCACTTACCAGCCATGCACACAGGTACCGAAGAACAATCCGAGAAACAGAAGATTACAGATGATACCTTGCATTATAGATGATACAACGCGAGCCATCGCGCAAAGTTCGAATAAAATTTTGATGCAGAAACCACCGATACGCTTTCCACGAGACGCGTTCGAAAGAAAAGTAACGAATGAGCAACCGTCGGCTACTTTGCTGCTGAAATACTAGCCCTGCATACTGTGTTATTAACAGTAATTAAAAGTTGTACAAAAGAACATCTGTGAGCATTTCATGCAAAAAAGTGGATATTAGATTCAATAATTGATTCGACGAAACAAAAGAATAATAGTTTTTTTTGTTGAATTATTCAACATTCATCCGAGAAATGAATGTAAGTTATGTAATTTCTGGTTATTGGTTGAATCAATTTCATGGCATTGTCAATGAAATTTTCATAGTTTCGCAAGAAATGCAGAAAATGTTCTAATTATACTTCAATTTGAAATTCATAATAATGTACAATGGTGTTTACATTAGGAATTATGTTTATATAAGGTTGATCTGGGAAATAGATTAGAATTCAGAAATGCTAGATATTTAAAAAAAATTGTGTGTACATTATATATCTATATTTTAAATATGGTATAATTGTTCTTAATAACAGAGTCATAATGTTTCTGTTATCCATATTGGAATACAGGGGGCCTTTGACTTTCGCGCATAATTGGTTGTTAAAAGTGTGTACAATACTTGCAATTGTATAATGCAATTGTTAAATGTTTGAAAGTATTTATTTAGAGTATTTATTTATCAATACGTATACATAATGATGTTAAAGAGACGCGTTTAAGTGCTTTCGGATGTCTTCCTCCATTGGGATTATATTCTTCCATTATAGTTTTAATTTTCTTATTATCGACAAAAATGTTTTAAAATGTGCCAAAGTCGATGGCTGCCTTTATGTTTATTATGCAAGTACAACGTATAATAAAGTATATAAGTATATTTTGAAGAAGTTTCAGAAGTATGATATTCAAATTTGAAACGAAACAAGCTTTCCAATGAGGAGAGGGATGTTTCGCGCGTGCACTTCTCGGTGCAGCTATCAACGCCATCTAACGTGAATCGGTGGAATCTCGCTCTCGTGTCAGCCAACATCATCAGGTCACGTGACAGTGGCATATTGATACGTGTCGACGAAAGAAGCCACGACTCGCTACAGTTCAGTAGTCAGTCGGGTATATGCTATTGAGTTTGTTGGAATCGTTGCTTTGATTCGGTATCGTGACGGTATTGTTAATTTCAAAGACAGTGAAAAGCGTCCAATTAACGTAATTTCATCGAATAATAGCATCTCGGATCGAAAATGGGTTGTAAGTACATTGTTCCCAGTCAGAAATTCAAAAATGTTTTATTTACCGTTCTACTCGCTACGATTCACCCGTGATCGTAACCTCATAATTCTTCTTCGTTCACAACATATTGTTTCCCCATTGAATTTCTAATAATTCAATTTTCAATCTTGCGCCTAAACGACGAAATAATTCATTTCTTTATTATAATTTCAGTCAAATTTTTGGAGGTGATAAAACCGTTTTGCAGTATACTACCGGAAATAGAGAAGCCGGAACGAAAAGTAAGTTTGCGCTGATCTATTTTTATTTCCATCTTATATTTACAGTTTTAATAATATATTTTTTAAAACATTATCTACAATTGCTTTTGTCTGGATTTTCTTAAAAACCTTTATTGTTTGCCATCTGTCTGGTGATTAGATTTAGATACGCTTGAAAATTTTCCAACTGTTTTTGTACCATTCAATAACTGTGAATATCTTTACAGATTCAGTTCAGGGAAAAAGTACTATGGACTGCAATTACGTTATTTATCTTCTTAGTATGCTGTCAGGTAAGACCTGTTGCAAGTAATTAATATTTTATCCGTAATCTCTTTAATTAAATATATTTTACTTTATCCCTACAGATCCCTCTATTTGGTATCATGTCCTCTGACAGTGCTGATCCTTTCTATTGGATTCGAGTTATACTTGCCTCAAATAGAGGTACCCTTATGGAACTGGGAATATCTCCCATTGTTACATCTGGTCTCATTATGCAATTGTTAAGCGGTACAAAAATTATTGAAGTTGGTGATACTCCAAAGGACAGAGCACTCTTTAATGGTGCACAAAAATGTAAGAACATTACTTATACACATTACTCAGTAACTTAAATATTTTTAAATCAGCATAACATAATTTGTTTTTTATTTTTAACAGTATTTGGCATGGTAATAACTGTTGGTCAAGCCATTGTATATGTAATGACTGGAATGTATGGCGACCCAACAGAAATTGGAGCTGGAGTCTGTTTGTTAATTATCATTCAGTTATTTGTTGCTGGATTGATTGTCTTGCTGTTAGATGAATTGCTCCAGAAAGGATATGGATTAGGAAGCGGTATTTCCCTTTTCATTGCTACCAATATCTGTGAAACAATTGTATGGAAAGCATTCTCTCCAGCCACTGTCAATACTGGTATGGTTTTGTCCCTTCATTAATACTTTATCACAATACCAGAGCTTTCTTTATTGCTTATATTATTTATTTATTCAGGACGTGGCACAGAATTTGAGGGTGCAGTAATCGCCCTGTTCCATTTATTGGCCACCAGACAGGACAAAGTTCGAGCTCTCCGCGAAGCATTCTACAGGCAGAATCTTCCCAATCTTATGAACTTACTCGCTACAATTCTAGTATTTGCTATTGTAATTTACTTCCAGGTAAAGTTCTGTTCATATTCATATTCCAAAACGTTTAAGAAAGTTCAACTAAAACTATATTTTCCAACAGGGCTTCCGTGTCGATTTACCAATCAAATCTGCCAAATACAGAGGACAATACAGCAGTTACCCTATCAAACTCTTCTACACCAGCAATATCCCAATCATTCTTCAGTCCGCACTTGTGTCGAATTTATACGTCATCTCACAAATGTTGGCCGTGAAATTCCAAGGAAACATCATCGTTAATCTGTTAGGAGTATGGTCTGACATCGGTGGTGGTGGTCCCGCACGGTCTTACCCCGTTGGAGGATTGTGTTACTATTTATCACCACCAGAGTCTGTTGGACACATTCTTCAGGATCCCATTCACGCTATTCTTTACATTCTCTTCATGCTTGGATCTTGCGCTTTCTTCTCGAAGATGTGGATCGAAGTTTCTGGCAGTTCAGCCAAAGCCGTAAGTACTTGGTTTCTTAAAAGTAATTTTATTTTTGTGAATTCAGTTTTTGATCAATGAACTATTTTAGGTCGCGAAGCAACTGAAAGACCAACAGATGGTAATGAGGGGACACAGAGACAATTCCATGATCCACGAACTGAACAGATACATCCCGACCGCGGCAGCGTTTGGTGGACTGTGTATCGGTGCTCTGTCGGTGCTAGCCGATTTTCTTGGTGCGATCGGATCAGGCACTGGTATCTTGCTCGCCGTCACGATCATCTACCAGTACTTCGAGATCTTTGTTAAAGAACAGAGTGAAATGGGTGGCATGAGCACGCTACTTTTCTAAACCTTAATGTAAATTAAGTCTATACAAATTGACTTTAAAAGGTGATTTTTTTTTTTAATTCTGAGGAACTGAATAATAATTTATTGTAAAGTAAGTCGGTTCGACGCTGTCAGTACTGCTGATTACTCAACAGAGTAATCGAAGATCTTCAACACGAATCAAAGTGCACAGTTCAATACTTCGTTTCTCATTGAAAAGGTTATATAAATGATCCATACACAAATATAGATTTATATTTGTGCGTGTGCGTTGTACGATAGACTTAAAAGGATTTTCTTCAAAGGGATATTCGATCAATTATTATTTTTATGTATCTATCGTCCGCGATTCTTGCAATTGTTAATTTTTATTTATGTATCATAAAGGAAAGAAAACAACACCATTTTTTATATACAAAACATTGAAAAGCGATTCTGCACCGTGTTACCGATGTTAGATGGCATTATTAACGGTGGTTAACATGTTAACATGGTGTAGAGAATTGCACTTGACCATAATTATATATGAAATGCTCGAGCGTAAATACAGACGTTCCCTGTTGTTTGAATGTTCTGGATTTACTTCTAAGATATATCTTTCATACAACGAGCAGTGTACATAGGAAGAAAGTAATTAAATATTTTCAACATTTTTTACTAGTATTTTATGCTCCAGGTGATATGGAGTCGTACGAAAGACTCTTGGAACGTACGATTAAAGATCGTATCGTTTATATAAATCGAACCATTACATATTGTATAATCATTTCGTCAGGACGAGACACCCACCTAGGGTATTCGTACAAAATCTACTTCGAACAGTGTTCGCTCATCATAGAATATCATCATTCCTATATTGATAATAATACAAAGTAAACTAATACTTGTTTCTTGTATGTATTTAGGAAAATGTGTTTTTATAAAAATTAAAATTTATTATTTTTGTGTTTTTTTTTTCTATTTCGTTCATTCGATTCGACCCGCATTATCTTCTGTTTCATTAAAGTTGTTATCGAAATACGTTCTAAAAAAATGTAATTATTGTTACATAGTTTCAGAATAGCGATTAAGAAATCTGAAATTTAGATATATTAATCTACAATTATCATATTCAAAAGTTTATAACTTTTGCAATATTTAATAAAATATTGAGAACGTGCGAATTTAATCAAATAAATAATTGATAGGATATTTCGTATATGTAATTGAATAAACCGATTCGGAAACGTTTATTATAAAAGAGATAGAAATTCAAAAAACGTACGAATGTTTATTTTAAACGTTTCTCGGATATCATACAAAATTGTTATTACTCTATTTACAGAAATATACAGAGTGTCCCAGAACTCCTGTAGGAGCCGGAAATGGAGGGTAGCTGAGACTATTCTGAACAACAATTTCCTTTGCAAAAATATCGGATGGGGCTTCGTTTTTGAATTATTAAGTAAAAACACTGATCAAGTTATATTAATGAAGAAAAGACATAAATGTAGGTTTTTCTCTTATTGAAACAATCAGAAATTATACACCAGTTCTTCTAGTTTAATAATTAAAGCAGAAGTTTAATTAATAAACCTTTATAAGGAATTTAATTAAGAAATATCAAAAAAGTACATTATTCATTTTGAAAAGCCCGCCATTTTTAACGATGTTTCGGAATTCTCAGTCGGTAATTATTGAGTAGTTTCAGCACTTTGTTCGAAGGTGGCGCCAGGAGTAAAAATAAAAAGTCGGTAAAAATTATTTTATTAAAAATCGGCTTTTTAACACCATTACATAAAATATTTTGTTGTTATAAATGTCTCTATAACTTTAGTTTATCCGAAAAGTGGCCTGGTTTTTGAAAAAACACAATTTTCTGTTTCGCTAATTTCGTCGGTAACACCCCATGTACCGTCCTCAGTTGCTCTTTAAAACAATTGAAAAATAAAGCTTGAACGATATTAAATTCATTATTTTATAATAATACAATGTTTTATCTTTCTACTATTCAAATTAGATGATCCCAGGACTTAACGCTTCTTGTTCTACCAAGGCGCTTGTCCCGGGGCGACTAGGCTCGACGCTACACTGACGGTACTGATTGGTCAGTGTTTTTGCTAAATAATTCAAAAACGAAGCCCCATCCGATATTTTTGCAAAGGAAATTGTTGTTCAGAATAGTCTCAGCTACCCCCCATTTCCGGCTCCTACAGGAGTTCTGGGACACCCTGTATATACAAGAACGATTCACGTCTGACTCTCGAAGTTTAATTATTTGTTTTCGTTGTAAAACAGGCTCGCGTAGAGCGAGCCCAGTGTGTGAATATTTGATAACAAAACTAAACGAAGTATTTCCGTGAATCTTGCATTCGGGGCGGAGGTATCCGTGTCTCGCCAGGCGATATTCGCCCCCTCGCTCCGCGTGAAGAGAGCTGGCGAGGGGACGTTCTCGCGCATGTAAGCCCACACGCATTCTTTCATTATAATATTAATCTGCAACAAACAAGATCAAGCAATGTTTAACACGCTGACTTACTTTTCAAATGTAACCATCCAAATTTTACACTATTAACTTTACCTTAGCAATGTTCAGAATTTATTTGACTTTTTCTTTTATTATTCAATTATTTAAACATGTTAATAGTAGAAATGTACCTGATGCGGTTCTAGAACCGGTAGAATGTCTCTTATGCTCGCCAAGGGAGGTGGTAATAATTGACCCAGCGCCATGACGCTCACGAGCGATACACCTTCCTCCGTGTTCCAATTAGCCATAACAGTGGCAGCGATGCCTCTTAATAAAACAGAACAGTAGGCCAGAGCTGGCCTGTACCAAGCAGTCAACTCCAACAGCGTCCATAACAATGGAACGTCTTTGAACGTTCGGCGAATTTGTAAGTCCCGTTCTATGGTCACCTTAAAATATTACAAAGTTTCAGATAAATGTCTCCTTCTCACAATACCTCTGTTAAAATACCTTTGTGAATTCTTCGTCAGGCCAAGGTAACCCGTTGTACATGACATCAGGTGAAACCAGTTCGACCAACAACAAACTGACCATTGTTAGAGCATCCAGGTTTACAGGGTACCTGTCTGATTCCCTGTTACTACAACATGCCTGAGAATCATAGGTAACAGGTTATAAAATAATTAAACGTTTAGTCTTTTCAAAATCTTACCTTTATCACATCCATCAGTAACATCTTGTTTAAAGTAATGGTATCTTTGTCGATTTGATTTTCTGGTGGCGGCCTTCGAGGACCCTGACCAATCACCCCAGCATGGAACACGGAGGAGTGTTTCTGAGCCAGCATTGTGCTTGTGACCTAAGTAAGAAAATGATTTATACGATTCTTGGTCATGGATCTTCTGATTACTTTACCTGTTTGTGGTTCTGATGCAGAAGCAACGTCTCCTCGAATTTTGATTCAAACTTCTCCTTTGCCCCAAAGTATTTGGCAGGGTCATTGCTGATACTGCGTCCCAGGAGTTCTCTCAAAGCCAGAACCCTGGCACACGGTGAGTAGGAAGTCAGATCCTTCAATAAATGACAGACTATTTTCATTCCTTGCTGTTTCTTTGTAATATCTGAAAGACAAATATATGAATCCTTGCTTCAAAGATTTCCAGCAAAAAATAATTCAGTGATTACCATATTCTGCTATGCATAAAAAGAAATACTGAATGATGGCCCTTGTTAATTTCAAAGTGAGCTCTATATTGGGCGCGAAATGGTCCTTCTCAGGCGCACTGAACAAATCTAACAATTTAGCAATATCATTTGCTAGATCAAAGTCGCTCGTCTTCATCAGCAAGGCGGAAATTTGATACAAGTTAGATTTGATAGCATGTGAAATCATTTTTGACCTAAATATCATGGCCTTGTTCGACTTCTCCCATCTGTACAAAAACAAATCATAAATTTATTATAAAAAAACAATTATTTTGATATTTTGTACACTTACTTCAGAAGTACCGTGAGATTCTGAAACAGTTGCCTCGTTCCCTGCATCTCCAGAACGTTTTTGTAATTTATTTCTCTGAGGGCCTGCTCCACCACTTGCGTGAAATAACCGTAGCTGGCTAATATATTCTCTGTTTCAGATTTGTACGAGGAAAAGAGCACGATATTGTTAGAGATGAGACGTATCAAGGCGGCGAGATGGAAAGTCGAGACAGCTTTGACTAACATGTAGGAAGCTGCTGATATTAATATATTAGGATTCTGACTTCCGAGGAAGCATAACAGTGTCACAGCTGTTTGAACTCGCAATGGATTTGGATTTAGAAGTAATGGTAGTATCACTGGCAATTCCTGCTTGATGGAGTTCAGTAAAGCGATGTTCGCGGACTGAGGCCCATGGGTTCTTAAAAGCAAATCGATTTCTTGTAACACCAACTCTAATATTTCAGAGCATACGTTTTTTACACTTTGGGCCGCGTTAACGCTGTGGTACCCGACGTTACTTGTATTCAAAGTAGTGTCTAATAGGATGTTTATTATCTGAGAAGCACCCTGTTCACATCCTAGGACCAAGTGCACAGTTAGATCTATCAGAGCTTCTGCCTGGTTATCAAAATACTTGCACCAATCTGATGCAAACAATGCCAGTTGCGGGATTATATCTGGTTTCACTGGAACAAGAACAAATTATAATTTATTCCAATAATATTAAAAGTCTACTTACAAGTTTGTAGCACATCACTGGTTATTGCTTTTAGAAGAGTTTGTGAGAGAGATGCCAGGTTTAGGAGAAATGGAACAGTGGCTAATTTCTGGTTCTTGGTGTCTTCATCAATGTTCATATCCTCTTCTAAACTCCACTGAAATTTGTATGACTGTTAAATACATTTTGAAGGTTTTTAATCAATATTAACAGATCTTAATTTTACCTTGAATAGATCTAACAATGCAGCTCTGATGTCTTGAAAGTGACTGCCAGCTAAATGTCCCAAAATTCCAACAACTGAATTCAATTTTGGATTCTTAATGCTATGCTCATGATCCGTAGTACAAAAATCTTTTAAGCCACATGACAGCACCCTGGTGATGACTGTATTGGGAAAACAACTTCCAACATGTGCAACTACCCAATCAAAATGGGGGCTGTGTAATACACTGGTGTCCAATAATGCTTTAATGCAGGACTCTGTGTCTGAATGTATAAGGCACTGAAGACATTGAGCTGTGATATCAATCAGAGTACGGGTGGCACGGCAAGACATCCACTGCTGGAGAAAATCATTGATTCCAGCATTGACAGGTAAATTGCCCCGTTTTGCATAATCTGAGGAGAGTTTACCTGTAACACACACGTGTAAGGACTGATCTGATGGACCTCAATTAAATACATACCTAATAATTCCAATGACCATGCTGATATAATCGGTGCCCATGCTTCCGGATTCCCATTAATAAAGCTACTTAAAACGGTATGAATTTCTGCAATGATAGACTCCTCGCATATTGTTATGTTTTGGTTCGTCTACAAGAAATGTATTACCATGTTCAGATAAGTTGTGTACTTTACAGATTATGCATGTCGTTGAACTTACCTCGATTTGACGAACATGTTTGGTTACAGCAACGAAAAACACGTTGCAGAAATATTCAAGTACCGCGTCTCTTGCCGCAGGTACATTTCGAAGCAACGATAATGCTGTTCGGGTCACATCGAGAGTACTTGTGCTATGACTTGGCCTTATAGCTCCGGAAATGAATTTTCTAACCTCTGACAATATATCTTGCGGTGACAATGCTCCCGTTGTATGTAACATATTAATTTCTTTATTTAAATCAGTCATATGGTATGTTTCTTTAAACGTTTGATCATACTTTCTGTTAAATATTTCAGATTAAAAGTAATTAAAAGTCCGTGTCTTACTATTAGAACTTTTCAGTTGTAACATACTAATCATCATTTTGCTTACAGTAAACATTATCATCATTATAGTAATGATTATTATTAATTAGTTTTCTTTCTATTACGGATATCAAAGTATACTAGACATAAAAAAATTGTTAAAACGAATCTCCGAGTGAAACGTTTTTACTTTCTGTATTTCTGTACATGTAAGTTCAACTTATTGCCTATAGATAGCGTATTTTATTTTGGGAGAGTTACAAATTTAAACAACCAAAGAATATTACAATTTCGTTTTTATTAAAAATTCTAACTTAAAAATAATATAATTTATTCTCTGATACAAAAAAAAATACTTCAGAGTATTTTAACATTGCTCAGTATTCTATGTAGCAATGAAACTATTAACTAACATTATCTTGTTCTAGAAGCTAAATTGCACAAACAATCATATAAAAAAGCAGTCTTTTCAAAAGATACATCATTACAGGAATTAAGTCAATTATATTTTATATGTAGATGAAATAATTTAACGTCTTTTTTTCTTTTCCTGTTTTCTTGGTCTATGTGGTCTTCTTGGAGTAACCTGAGGGCTATTTTCTGAACATTCTACATCACTTGGATCATCCTGCAATTAGTTTATATGATCATCTTTATATCCAGAAAGTACCAGTAATTATAAAAGTGACTGAGGTAAATAATACCTTTAATGCAGCTACATTATCAGAAGGACCAGCTTGATAAACTACTATTGCCAACAAACATATAACTTGAAACACTGCGCCAATGTATAACCCAAACTTTAATAACTGTTCAAACAGACTTTCTTCTGCTGGAAGTAAAAGTCGTTTTAATTGTGAATCTGCATCTGCCATCTCTGGACACACAAAAGTTAATCATATTAGTATAAAATACCTTTTGTACAATACAAAATCTCATTAAAAAGTAATCAAATTCAGAAATGCAAAGTTATAAACTAAAACTGAATTTTGGCTTATGTGTGGTATGTAGTTTTTGTTTTTTCTTTTTTTAGTTCTCTACAATATTTGTTTGTTAAACATCAACATTGTTTGTGATTATTGCATTATGAATGTTTTTGGGTTATTAATTTTAAATCATGATTATCACGAATAAGATACCTCTTCTTTAATGACTATCATATAGTTCTGCTACAAATATTGTTATTGTTTTAAAACATATGTTGTATACTTAGAAATCAATAACCTAAGCAATAGCAATTGTAGATTTTCATACCGTATATATGTATATACAGTCGTAACAAATACTACCAACTTTCGTAGTGACGTTTGTCTCAATAATTATTTAAATGTTAGTTGACTTCAGTTCAACTGTCAATGCAATATTGATATTCAAAAGGTCATCGAACGACACAGATGAAACTGAATTGATTTATTATAAAACATATTATATCATAATCGATGCAAAGTCAATTTTCTTTCTTTATTTCCTTTTTTTTTCAATTGAGGAAGAAAGATGAATATACTACTTTGACTTCCCTTGAAGTTGGCAGTAGAATGTTCATTTATATATTTTAAACCAGATGGCAGTGTAAATTACTAATTCGATTTCAGCGCCAGCTATCAGTAATATTTGATATTAACTTAACGCAAATTTTTAAACTGTAAAATTAATATAATCCTAATTTTACATAAATGGAAATTGAAACAAGTTTCTTTAAGGAATTATATACAGTAATAAGCCATCTGAATTGAACTGTATTGCAAATTTGCTTAAAATAAGGTAGTACGTTTTTGAAAAATTGAAAATGGCGGGTTGATGCCAGCGCCGGAAGTTATCTGGGTTCGAGGCTTCATTGCTTGCGAGTCCGTGGATGTGAACCTTTGTTTTGTACAGAAGAATGGCTGCCATCTTTAGTTTTCGATGGATGTTTTCCGAAGAGATCGTGAATTCTCGTATTTATTGTGGTATTTAATAACGTAATAAAATCTCGGATAGTGAAATAACGTTGTTCGCGATGTAAAGAGTGTTTTTTCGTTTATTATTTAAGCTGCCCTGGTGTTAATTCCATTAAAAAATGCTTGTGTTTACATCCAAGTTTAAAGTGAGCTTCTCTATTCCTGTCATATTAAGGTAAGCAATGCATTTTTATGCATTTTGATTGCCCCTGATGATCAGTAAATTGCAACTACAGTGACAAATAATTAAAATTTGATCAACTTGTTGTACGAAAGACAATTGTAATGCTCCATTCTGTTCATATTATGAATCGTTTGTGACGTTTGAACGATCTTGTGTATTATGTTTTCTTATAAGTTGTCTTTGAAAATGCAAAGTAACTTTGTTATTGGCATCTTTGTGATAATTAGAATGAAATTTATTGTGTTTTATGACTTGAAATCAGATTTCACTTAACCAAAAAAAAAGTTTCATCGACGAACCGAGACATCAGATTCGGCATCTTGAATTGATTTCGGTTTCGTTTTGTTGTTATCTTTTTGCAAAGGAATGAACATTTAAAAGATATCTGTTTGTTGCAATTTTTGTTTCTAAATGGTGGCAACAATGGCTGGTAAAATGGTGAGTGAGTACAGGTCAACCACATCGTACACATACTACTTTATCTATAAAACTTACCGAGTGTTGATTAACTTTTATGCAATGTTTTAATGATTTTTCGTGACTTTTCACCAGTATTATTAAGTTCTTTCATATTTCTCATAACCACTAAATATTTCGTTCATATCTTCGATGAATTTTATGTTACAGCTGTCTAATTTCTGTTGTTTCACTTTCTTGTAAAACTTGTTTTTAATTTTATTTATGTAAATTTAATTTAAATATTGGATACATTTCCGGAAAGTTATCATGCTTTGTATTTTTCTAGTGAAGAAATGTGGTTATACTCTTTCACCATTTTATTTTTTATGTTTTTTAGCAAGTAAAGAATGCATATTGTTTTGTTTACAAATGTTTTTGCAACTATCATATTACTTTAACATAGTATGATCGCTATTTATAAGGAGAAAATTATGGTATACACAGGATCAGGTTCAACAAGATAAATATATATATAAATTGACAGAGGAATTATTAAAAATTGAGAAATCTAGAAACATGTTTATATTCTTAATGGATGAATAAGAATGAAGTTAACTAATTTTTAGTAACATCGTATTTAATTTATAATTTGTTCGATGAAAACCCTAGCGATATCATACACTTTTCATTTACATAAGGTATTTAATGATAAATTATATATTATTCCAAGCTTTATGTAATTGAATGGTCGTTGCATTTTTCTACAAAATATTACCATAAAATTTCGTAAATGTTTAGTTAATATGTGTTGTTCGATATCATAAAATTCTTAAATGATATCGTGTATCGAGTTTAAACATAAGTATGAAGTTTAAGATACAATTAAAAAGCATGAAATTATATCCGTAATCTGAGGAAAGAAGTTTGTATGCGATAACTATTTTACGGCGGGAACAGAAAAATCTGCCAGGAGGCGCTGGTCTCTTTGGCCGCCATGTTTGTCAGTTATATCTATCTCTGTCCCCCCTTCTATCTCTTTTTTCCCTCGCCGTGTGTATATGGCTTTCCTTCGCTTGTCTCTCATTTACCTTCATGGACCTTCTGTTCTTCTTTTTCTTGATCCTTTCGCGATCCCTTCCCATCCTGCTCTCGTCTCTCCTATTTTCTCTCACCACCTCCTCTTCCGCGAAACTCGCCGCGTTTCTCTTTCTTGTCACGCTAAACTCTTCTCTACTTGCTTTACCTTTGCCGAGTAACTTGCATCTCGAGGATTTGAAATTTATCGATTTTCAACTCTACACTCTCGCCTTTGCTTCTCATTATATACATATTTGCATTTCTTCTTGGTATTCGAATATCTGGTATCTTTGCTAATATTTGTTAGTTCAATAGTACCCGTAATTTGAGTATTTGTTTCTTTGATCAGGTCGATACGCTTATTGTAAAGTCAAATTTGTAGGGTATTGAAGGTAGAAATATTTGTGCAGATACGGCACTGTGGGTGGTTGTTAACCAGAGGCGTAAACACGAATTTTCCTATAGGTTATCAGTATCAATCGATCACTATCGTTATACTATGAAACATTTGTCTCTTTCCTTTAAAAAATGTGAAAAATGACTGAGTTCGAACAGAAATCTGTTTATCAGTAACATAAGGCGATAGAAATACTTTGATAGAATTCAGGGATAAAAGTATCGTAAAATACGATTTTGTTATGTAAATACGTGTAGGATATAATTTAGTTTATTCATCAAGGGTTTAGTATTTTTTAAATGCCTCTTGTTTAGGTTGAAATTTGGTTGATGGAGTACGCCTCTGGTGGTAGCATTTACGAGCTCCGAGGTGAAATCGTATCGACCGCAAGGGAAGTTCGCGCGCAGTGATGGGCACGCGCGACACACACATACTTGTTTCGTAGGAGAGAGAGAAAAAAAAAGGATCTTTCATTGTTTCTGATACTTAACCTTTAGTGTCCAGTAAAAGATTACACTTTCCATAGCGTTTAATTCGCGTGTTGATCTATTTTTATCGTTATATGCTTTCAGCGATCGAAAGTAGGTTTACTTTCCAATTTTTACTCACAGTCAGTAAATTGAAATTACCGACAGGGTAGAACAGAATGCAATTCAATCTGGCTTGGTAAAGGGACACTGCGATCTGGTTGAAATGCATAGCAATCGCATACGTCTGCTTAATTTTCGTTTGAAAGTCATACGGACGAGTTACTAACTACGATTTCGCAAGATTTACGCTGCAAAGAACCGATGCATTTCTTTGTGATGACGTCAGAGCGTATTAATGGTGCTTACAGTTACTATGGCTACGACGTATTCACGATAAACAGAGAAGCATGCTTCCCGCTTAATAGTTTGCGGGTGGAAAGTAGAAATTTACGAAACGTGAAGCTGCATTTTCACGTTAAACGTATCAGTTTTCATCGAAGGGGTAAACGAGAGCGTTCGATGAAAAAAAAGGGAAGATATTTTACAGGCATTCGGACACGAGATGCAGTGAAATGCAATAAAATTTAGTCCGGTTTCGTGAGGCAGGGATTGAAAGCATGAATAAGAGAAAAAGAGATGTGCGCTTCTTGGTAACCTTGGGCATAATAGTAGAGGTGCGCAATGCTGTATCTTTGTATCTCGTCCCCCTGTTCTATAGAAACATCCGTATAATGTGTGCTTATTGCATTTTCTTAAGAACATTGTTTTTCTTTTGATTTCACAAGGCAGATTGTTAAACGCTTTCGAATAAAGGTGTTTCGCGTTGCCTCGTCAAACATAGGATTAATCGGAGCAGAGCATTTGATTGTGTGTAATCGGATCATGTGATTTATGTTTTCGATACGAGTGCGTTGAACCACGATTTAAATCTCAGGCTTGGGATCAGTTATTAGGGAGTGGGATGACCTCCAATCACTTTAGCGTACCTTGGTATCTCTTTACCGTGTCGTTGCATTCCTAAGTGATTAATCCACGGAATGCTTGCACGAAGCTTTTCGCTACCGTAACTACTTGGATTTCTCTGTCGATACTGCACCTATCGTTTACATTATTTTACCAAATGCTTATCGATGCACGTTAAAAAGGAATAATTTTTTTAAAGGTACGATCGTTGATAATATTCGTGGAAACGAAAGCCATCTTTCAGTAGTTGGCCGAACGACTCGGTGTTGTTACATATCGACCGTCGCGACACTACGAAAAGGGATTGCAAAACTGTTGTGCGCACACAAGTGCATTCGCAAGCTCGTGACGCTCCCATTCATTTACATGCATGATCGAGCGAAGAGGCACGAAACTCTTGCAGAATGGAGTGGTTGTTCTTCGGTACAACAACCATCTTCACCAGAGTACCGTTTAAATCCTTCGTCGTTCCATGACCTTTTTATCCGTCGTACGAGAAGGTGCAAGTACCACGTAGGGTCTTCTAACAAAATGATTATCTTCGCCCTAAATACCTTTGCCCTAAACGATGCCGAAATAGGAAGAATCGTGGAGCGAACAAGAGGAGATATCGGAGGAGATTTTATCGTGGAAAATACTGTAACGCGAAGGAAAAGTTTTCGCACAGTGACATCAGGTTGTATCTAGTACATAGCATTGTCTCGCATCTGAATTCACTTCCACCAACGATTCTTGCTCGTTTCTCTCTTTCTTTGCCCTCTCCCAGCTAGCCTATCGTTCTCTCTTTATTCCTCGAGAGATCTGCCACGAGTGCAGTGAAGACAGCGCAAAAGTGAAGAGAGGACAGCGCGATACCGGTTATTGGCGGGGACTGGCATATTTCACCGACTGTGTCCGGCAATCAGGCCTTTGTATACGGCTTACTGTATGTTATACGCTTCTGCTCTCCCTCGATGTAGAATCAACCATCGGAGAATAAGAGAGGAAGAGCAGAAGATGGACAATGAAGAGCTAACAACAAGAAACAGAAGAGAAAGGTCGAGCCGCGCGTAGAACCAGCATAGATATCGTTAGAAGGACATCATAAGCTGTTCATAAATTATGAACTAACTATTTTCAGAACTTGCAGGGAGAAGGGAGTGAAAGACTCGAGTAAAATGAGGAATAATTTAGTATGGGAATGATAGATGAACACGCGAGAAGCGAATCGATATAGGCATGTTGTGGATAAACTTAAAATGATGCAAGTATTTATCATCGAACGTCTCGGTATTGTAGAATTTTTATTTCATCTTTGTTGACTTTGTAACAGATAAAATCGATTTCATAGCTAGCGAACATCCGCGCGGTTGCTTACAATCAAGCTGGCTATATGGCAGCGTAATGCGCGTTAGAACTGCGCACAAGTTGGCAGTGAGAGCAACACCATTTTCCTGCAACGTTGAATAGCTCTGCGGTGAACGGGTCAGCGGAAGCGTCAAATGACTCCTAGGACAGTGACAATAACCCGATTAACAGCGCGCTGCACAGAACAATTATAATTCTAGGCACGACGCAAACATATGGATCTATGTCCCTTACGTTGTTTCCATTTTGAAATCATAGAAAATCGCTTCGGTTACTTTTCACGATTTAAACATTTGCTTTCGATTATTATATTTTGCATTATTTGACGTAGAACGTTGAATATTCATCGAAGTAAAGCTACGAAAGATGGAAAAGAAGGGCGGAGGGGCAATGGATGAGGTCAGCGTCGAACGATAATCGTTCAGGAATAATTTTGGTTCGTATCGAATCAATGCAAGGGTCGAGGTACGCCAAGTAGGTCGCCACAAATCCCATTGCTGCCAACGCGACAAACCAGGCTGCAACGCTGCACGCTCGCGCTTCGTACACCGCGAATCTGCGCGCGGAAGCTTGTTAATTTCGCGACCGCTACAATATCTATGACAAAGCAATTAAATATCAATACAAACATAATTGCAAAGTAAAACCAAAACGTCCATGCATTTGCATCGGAGAGAGTTACAGAATAATGAAAGTTCTCGACAAAGATATACAAAACGCGTTAACTTCTTCGATGTAAAGCAAGAACGAAACGGAATACTTTATTATTGCAGGAAATATTTGATGAAAATGTAACGCGGCATATTTATCGGCTAGTTAGCGTTGCCACATGTAATCGTCGAAACAAACTTATATTTAGCTACAGAAATACGTATATAGTTCTGTTTCTGTTACGAGACGTAGAGAGTCGGTTCTGGCAGTTTCCCTGATTTCACGCCATCTGAAATAATATCGCATCGCAACAGTTCCCAACGCGTTTCAGCTTTGAAAGTGTCGTAAAGAAAGAAAAAAGATGAAAACTCTTTTGTTGATTCAATTTTTTAAGCCTCGAGTAAAATCACATTCGGGGCGCAACGTGCAACAGAGAGTACATAACCTCGGTTAACAGATGCCTGCGTAGCCGCGCGATGAAAGTTGAATCTCTGCCATTGGCGTTTTGACAGTACCCGATAACGTCATTACCTTGCAACCAGTCACGTGACAATGCAGTTGTGTAACGCACGATAGCTTTTCTCGAACCGGTCGACAACGACCGATTGACAGAATCAAAGGTTCGGTTCGATCGAAAGCGTCTATCTAATAATTGATCGATGCACACGGCTAACAGATAATCGACCACCTGTTCCATACAATTATCATTAGCATACATTTTAATGTTTGATACAAATCTCATTTTCCTGAAATACTGTTTTATCTACGTATATTCTGGAGTACTCGTTGATGGGTTTCGGGTGTAGTGGCGCGTGCCACTGACAATGAACGCAGTAGAAAAGCCAGCATGCGCATTCACATATTCGTCACGTGATTGTCATTCCAGTTTTTACTCATCCAGGAATTATCATTCCATACTTTTTTAAATATTTAATGTCTGAAAATGTCTAATTTTCATTTTATAGAATCTTTGAATCGTATTCGCGTCAATCAAAGCAACCGCACTGGAACGGTAAAGTTGCGACGTATGTTGAGTCAGGGAAGGGGTATATCTGTCCTTACTTAACATGGATTATCCCCTTCCTCTTCCTTGCACGCGCGGAAAAACTATTTCTACATTATTTGGACACGTTTCGTGCATTTCGCTTATCGCGTAGTCGTTAAAGGCTGATTAAGATTGCACTAGCCGATACTGTGCATTTCTCTATCCGCTCGGTTGTTTACATAGGCGCAGTTGGAAACTGACAAATTCGAATTTATTAGCAACACATGCGAAGGAAGAGGTGGTGCTCGTACAGGCATACTTGGCACGAATCCAATCGCACGTGCGGAGTCGACACGAATCGGCGAATGTTGTCATGCGATTTTTAAAGTTTCCCCGAAAGAATGATCGCCGCTTCCGAATTCGCACTAAGCGATTGCAGCGCGATCTCGCGCCATTTTCCTAAGGTTCCCGAGATACGCAGCAATAACCGAAGCTTATGGGAAATTCAAAGCTGTAAGAATGATAGGTAACAGGAACAACAAAATGTTTTGTAAATAATATATAAAATACGTTAAAAATCTAAATAATAATCGATGCAACTTTCAGCCATGTACTGATTAATGTACGACAATTGCGTATCACTTTGTTTTCAAGAAAACTAGATATAGCAACGGTTTGCTAAAACAGTGGAGCCCCCTAGATACCATTAACATAATCAGTTTCTGCGTTTTCGATTAGTTTCGATAATGATTGATCGCAAAAAACGAAGTGCATCATTTTTCTGTATAAATGCAAATCTTTTGTTTCTTTTCCACGTTGTTCTCGACGGTAATGGACGAATCACGTTAATTACGGATGACGAAGAACTGCAATTAAACGCGTTAGGCTTCTACGGATCAATTTGTGACTTAATCTTTCCGTAATCTAGATCGATTTTATCACATGACCCGGAATGGGTTTATCGTCGTTGAACACGTGCAAGAATCGTTTTTAATTGTTTCGTCTGTTTTATCTTTGTTCCGTTTATATTTCCGCTTTTTTTCTTTTCGTTTCTCTGTTCTGTCGGAAGGATCACGAACAAGTTCGATGGATAATTGCGCGGGATCCATAGAAAATGACATGGATCGATGTTAGATAAGTGAAGTAGTTCTCAAGGCGACAGGAGGGAACGTTTTTCCGGATCAATAGCCTTGAATATTGCAACGCCTCGTCATGGACACTGAATAATTAATGCCTGTTACGCGGGATGTTTGGTTTTGGGTACGTAGGTAACCTAGCTACAGAGACATACTTACGCTTCGAATGCTGCCATGAGATTTTTAGCAAAACATTATGGTACCAAATAAAAGACCAAAATTGATAAGGTGTAAATTGATAATTTTCTAACAAAATTTATTCTGACGAAGAAATTTGATGGTTTGTTGCAGCCTATGGTCGAGGATCCTCAAATAACGGAATCGAAGAGCACGGTACTTCGTGAAGGTGCCGGACGAGGATAGCCATTCGGTCGTGACCCGCTCGAATTTTCAGTTGGCGTGATCGAAAGGCCTCCAAAACGTCGACCCCGTCGGTGATCAAGTTATCGGGGGGTGGAACAGGTGGGGGTGGGGAGCAATTGTCCCCAGGGCCTGGCCCACCTCCCCCGGTGTCCACAGCCGAGCGTACCGATGCTAACGAGAACGATGCGATCGCGACGAAATGCATCGACAGCTTCTCGCAGGCCGCTGAGACCACCATGAGCTTCGTTTTGCAGCTGGGCACCATCGAGACAGCCTTGGAGAAGAGCAGCCCGAACGGTCAGCCGTCCTCGTCGTTGAATCAAGACGGTATATCGAGCGCGGTGGTGGCGGGCAACGAGGATGCCGGCAAGCCTCCTCAGATACTCCAGTGTCTGGAGAGCACGTCGGAGATTCCGACCGGTCACGTGATCTCCTTCTCCACGGTGAAGTCGGTCAGCGTGACGTATCCGGTGACGAAGACGGTGAGGGAGGTGCAGAGGATCGCCGGTTCCCAAACGAACACCACCCAGGTGTTGACGACACGCGTGATCTCGCAGAAGTTGCCGTCGTCCAGCCACCAGCCGCAGTCCTCGCCTTTGAACGCCTCCTCGAACGTCGGCCACGTACCGGTAAACGCTCAGCCGGTACCGTCGTCGGGAAACGGATTGGCGCATGTGTATCCCTTGCAGCATACCACCATGACCAGCCAGAGCAAACAGCAGGCGAGGAATCAGGTGGTCACCAACGAGGGCAAGCAGCAACAACAACTTACCAGCGTATCCAGCCTCCAGACCAGCCTGCCTTTAAAGGTACAGCCGGTCTCCTCGCAGCTGGTGGTGAGCAGCAGCGCTGTCCGCGCCATCAACACCGCAACCTCGTTGCCCAATATTCAGAGGATACACGTGAAGACGCAGAATCTGGTAGGGCAGCCGCAGACGGTGAATCTGCAGAAGGTGAAGACCGTGACGAACGTCAGCCAGGGGGTGACCGTGCAGAGGAATTCCGTGCCTAGGATACAGACCGTGCAGAAGAGCCAAGTGTCCAGTGCGACCGTTCAGCCCGGTCAGTTCGCTGTTAACCAAGTGACGAACAACGCCAACGTACAGAGGACCGCTCAACAAGGGAACACGACCCTGCAGAAAGCACAAGCGAACGCCGTGAACACGCAGAAGGTGACACAGGTGTACAATAACCAGAAGATATCGTCGCAGATGTTAAACAGCTCGCCGAATCACAAAGCACAATTACAGCAGATCGCGGGCAATCAGCAGCAAGGATTGCAGAAGTTACAGGTACAGTCGCAGAAGACGATGACGGTGCCCAGGCAGCAGCAACAGCCCGCCACCGCGGTGGTGAACAACGTTCAGAAGCCGAGCAATTCTGTAGCTGGTATACAGAAGGTTCAGGTGGTCGGGCAGGTACAGCAACAGGTGCCAGCGCAGGTCCAGAAGCACGTACAACAGGTTCAGCCGGGCCAGCATCAGAGGTCGCAGTCCAACGTGGGTCTGCAGAAGTCTCAAACGGTGACCGCGGTCAATTCCAGCAGAGTACAAACGATCACGAACGTCTGCAAGAGCAACAGCGTTCCAAATATCGCGAAGGCGCCGCAGAACAGCAACCTGCTGGCCGTCAGTAAGCAACAAGCGATATCGTCGCAGACACAACAGTCGCAGCAAGGTCATGCTCAGAACTCGGCTCAGTTGCAGCAACAGATGCTTCAGCAGACCTCGCAGGCCCAACAACAGCCGCAACAACAGCAGCAGGCGATACAGAAGCAACAGCAGCAGCAACAACAGCAAACGAGTACGAATCAACAGATACAAAGGAGTCACAGTATTACGAACGTGCACCAGAAGGTCGCCACGATCGCCACGATGCCCAACGGGCAACGGACCCAGGTCAACTCGAAGATGCAGCAGCAACAGATGGTTATGAGAGTCGGTGTACCAAAGAGTCAAGCGCAGAACTTGCAGCAGGGCAACATGAAGAGCGTGCCGCAGAAGGTCGCGAACGCCGTGAAGACCTCGAACTCGCAGAACGCAGTGCAGCAAACGCTGCATAGAAACGCGAACTCTCAGCCGGTCAAGATCATCCAGCAGCAGCAGAACATGATGGGACCTCAGAACGCTCAGAAACAGCCAGGGTGCATCAAAACTATTCCACCTCAGAAACCGACGCAGAGGAACCACACGCAGAAGGTCGCAGGTGGTATCAAGAACTCTCTGAACGCGAACGTGGGCGCGGTGAAGAATCAGAGAGGGGCGACGACCGCGGTGGCGCAAAAGGCGAGCATCAAGACCTTGCTCCCTCAACAAACTGTCCCGTCGAATATACTGATGCATAAGAATCAGCCGATCAAAATACAGCAGCAGGCGATACAGCAGAAGCAGCTGATCGCCACGTCTCAGTTCCCCCAGCAGGCCAGGCAACAGTCTGGACAAGTGAAAACGTTACTGCCAGTATTCAGCACCGAGCCTCGTAAGGATGTTGAAAACAAGTTAGTATTAGATAGGTATTCATTTTTGTTTGAGAAGGATAATCGATTAATGATTGATTTGTTGCACGTTGCACTTTTAGATCCGAAACAGAGTCGCGCGAGCCTAAGGAAGACGAACGCCAGCAACGTCCCACGTCTCCGATCATAAGAATACCCCCTCCTTACGAGGTAACACACATACTGTAGTAGACATAATAATTGCAGTCTAGCAATGAATCCTTGATCATTCTTGCAGTGTGTACTGTTGCATTTTGTAGTCATATATAGTTGTTCCTAGAACACTTAATTCTTGATTATAGTGTCTTCAGTACGTCCTACAGGATCACAATTATGGGGCGCCACCGCCACGAACACCGTCGCCTCCGTCGCCACCGTCGCACGCGAAACAGACACCTATCAACGGAGCGTGCAGCTCCACCACCGCTTCTCAGCACCCTTTTATGTATGGCAAAGGTATATCTTGTACTTGGCGATCCTCGATCATGTATAGAGACAAGCGTTTACAATATTGACCGTTGTTTGCGCAGTTGTCAGTGGTGCTAACGTTGACGACGACGCGGCCAGTGCCATCAGCAGCGAAACGGGCAGGGAGGGTGAATTGGAGGACGAGGAGACCGAAACTGCCCCCGAGGGGGAAGGTGACGACGAGGATAGTGTCACCAGGTGTATATGGTAGGTATTTCTATGATCTCTCTTACGATTTTATCGACAGTTTTGAGGAAAAATGTATTTACCACTTTCAGTGACTTCGAGCACGACGATGGATACATGATCTGCTGCGATCGTTGTTTGTGAGTATCAGAAACACCTTTTTATTAAACTGAGTGCAATTGTTGTTTACGTATATAATTGTAATGCGATTTCAGAGTCTGGCAACACGTCGATTGCATGGGGATAGACCGTTCAAACATTCCTGATGAATACCTCTGCGAGATCTGTCGGCCGCGACGGGTCGACAGGCAACGAGCCCGCGCTCTGCAGATGCGTAAACGCGAAGAGCTGTTGAACTCCGACACGTCCTCCGACGCGTCGTCCACCAGCTCAGCAGACACCGACGTCGGCGTGAATACCATCTCAAAGAAGCGTACCTTGCAGCAGCAACAGGTGGCACGGCGGAAGTCGGAGCCGCCGCAGGTCAGACGGCTGAACAACAACAACAACAACAACAACAACAATGTCGCGAAACGACAGAGGAGAGATTCGCATCCGAGGCAGTCGAGCACGGTCCGTAAGAAAGAGGCCGCGAAACGGAGCGGGCCGGGCAAACGCAAAGCGAAACGACGGATGAGCCTCGAGGATAAGGAGGAGGAGACGCAGGACACGTGGGCCTCGAATGTCGCACCCCTGCGACAGTGGATCGAACGTTACGAGGAGGCTGTGACGAATCATTATAGCCCGGAACTTAGAGCTAGAATATCTTCTATCAAAGTGAACGGTACGCATAGTGATTTGAGACAAAGTAACATGAACGTGATTGCTACCGGGAAGTGTAGACTCAACGTGCACAGTAATAACGTAAGGGTATGTACGGTTACTCGATTTTCTATTCTGTGCGTTTTTAATATTTACAATGAAATATTTGTCATACGTATATTATGTACACCGTGTATATAATGTACAAGGTGGGTAACGCGATTGTTTTTTTGGTACAGTTTTTAGTGGCAACGATGTATCTACCGCCGAACACGCCGGTGGTCGAGCTACGAGGAAAGTATATGCTAAGCACCCAGCACAGACCGTCATATCCTCAAGGAAGACAGCATACGCAGAGGCCGGGGCCTTTCGTATTCTTTTATCGGTTACCACGTGACGGGACAGAAGTGTGTGTTGACACCAGAACGTACGGAAACGATGCTAGATTTGTGCGACGTAGTTGTAAGCCTAACGCGGAAGTGAAACATTGCATCGAGAAAGGAACGTTACACTTGTACATCGTGACCACGACCGCGATCGAGAAGAACGCGGAGATCACGATCAGACACGAGCAACATGATCTGCTCTTATCGCCTAATCCGAACGGCCCGATGATGCCTATCGTTTGTGCATGTAACAACCCGAGAGAGTGTCAGATAATGTCCCTGAATCAACTGAACAGAAGAGGAAGTAACGGGGCGTTGGCTGAAAATGCTGAGTAAGTTTCTTCAAATATGACGGACATATTGTTTCAATTTGACAATCGTTTAACCTTCTATCTTTTATTTAGCGGTCGAGAAAGAAGACGAAGGGGAAGACGAAATACGATCTGCGAGGACAGCGATTCCTCGACTGTGGTTCCTAGCACGGTTGTCACGCAGCCCACCACCACACCCTCGTCCACCACGGTATCCTCGGTGTCCGTGCCGCCCAAGAGAACCATCACGACCACGGTGGCTAACACAGTGCGTCAGGTGCCCAAGGAGGAGGTGCCGATGACGGTTCAGCAACCGCAAACGTCGCCGAATCCCAGTCAACCTGTGGCGCCAGAGACGAAGAAGGATAAGAAGAAGATGACCAGAGAGGAGAGGAAGATGGAGGCTATCATGAAAGCGTTCGAGAGGCTCGAGAAGGCGGAGCAGAGGAAACAGGAGGTTCAGGCGCGGAACGCGCAGAGGAAGGAGTCTGGTGGCGCGCACAGCGACGAGGACAATCACGTCGCACTGCAGTCGAAGCAGAAGCCGCAGAATTCTGAGAGGCCTTTGAGACGGAAGAGGAGAAAAGGTCGCGCGAGGACCACGAGCAGCTCGCAGAGCAGTAGTCGAAGAACGAGGCTGAATTCCGCGGACTCCGACGAGTCGTCAGGAGAGGAGAGCACCTCGATGCAGTCGCCTCCTCTCAGTCAGAACCATTCTCAGAGTCGTGATGCCCCTTACGCGTCACACCTGCATACACCTGTGAAGAACAACAATGAGAACGTGAATGCTTCTGGTCATCAAGGGATCCCCACGGCAGCAGGCCTGTTGCTGGCCCTGGCGAACTCCAACGCGCCCGGGCCAAGTTCACCACCCTTGCAACAACCTACACCAGTTAAAAGTCCCACCTGTGACAGCGGGGCGAGCAGCAGCTCCCAAAGTTCCACTCCATCCACCCCTCTGTCGTCTGCCTGTTTGCTGGTTGCAGCAGCAGTAGGCCCACTAGCTCCTGGGTTCAAATTCCCCAAAACCAAGAAAGTTCTCATGAACGAGTGGCTGAAGGAGTCGCCTGATCCGCCTCAGAACAACATGTCTCAGGTCTCGCCGTTGCCAGCCCTGCCACCGGCGTCGGTGTCGAACTCGATCAACGCGCTTTGCAGGTCCACGGATTTCTCCCTGCCATCCGATTCGTCCGCGGAGTTCTTGTCGCAGAGTTACGCGGCCAAGAGCTTGGCGACCCTGGTGCAGGCGGCTAATTCCGTTTCTGGCATATGCGACTCGCCGCCGCAACGCAGACAGGCCATCGCCGGGAACACGGTGTGCCCTGTGTCCTCTGGCTCTGCGAAGAAGAGGTGGCTGAGACAGGCCATCTCCGAGGAGTGTGATTCCCCGAACAGCAGACCCGACAGTCCACCAGCCAGCGAAATGGTCGCTCCGCCGAAGAAGAGAAGAATAGCCAGAGAGAGCTTGTCGTCGGACAATTACACTCCACCCACCACGCCCACCATGCTGATCCCTGAGTCCGCTACGAATAACAGATCTCTGTGTCCAGCCGAAGTAAGTCCCGGTTTTATTCTACTACGAATTCTGCGCGACAGGGACGATCGAGAGAGATGAATAATCGTGTCTCTTTTTCAGGACGACTTCATCGAACAGCCGCAGTCGCCGTTGGTCGAACAGAGCGACGAGCGTCAGCCAGGTACAGAGTCTGTGAAACAAGAAGTAGTCGACTCGGACGAGCAAGCGAGCGAGAAGCTCTCGATGGACATCGTGCAGGACTTTCACGTGAAGACCGTGAAGAAGGAGGAGGATGCGAGAATCGACGCCTCGCTGGTGAAGTGCGAGAGCGTGGAGGTGAAGGAGGAGGCGAAGGACGAGATGGAGTGCGACGCGTACATCGCCTTGGAAACGAAACCCTTTAAGAATGAGTTCCGTTCCGTCAAGAACGAGATGATCGACCGTCACAGGGACAGGAACAAGAAGGAGGAGTGTATAAAGAACGAGGAACAGATGGACATCGAGAAGGGCACGGTGGAGATAATAGATCAGCACGGAGGTGATACAGAAATGGAGGACCTCAGTTCGCCCATCGCTGTGATGGAGTCGGACGTGATCCTGAAGCAACGCGTGGCCGAGATGAGGCTCGAATTTGGCGCCAGTATAGGGGAGATGATGAGCACCGAGAACGACAGATTCGACGAGGACAGAAAGTCAGAGAAGGGCGACGACAAGTCCGACGACAACATGTCCATCGACGAGTTCGACGTGGAAGCTCAGATGAAAAAGATCACTGGCGACGATGGGAACGACTACAAGGAGAAGGTGGACAGCTGTTCAGAAAAGGACAAGAGTATGGACGGTATAGAGGGACTGATGGAGAGCTCCAAGGAGGACTCTGAGTCTGAGGACAAGGAGATGGACGATCTGAAGTACGAGACGTCCTTCAAGACCTTTCACCTGAACCACGAGGAGCACGTGTACAACGAGTTCGAGAACAACCACAGGCAGGACAACGTTGTCGAGAACAGCGCCAAGGAGATCGAGGAACACAGCGAGGAATCTCAGAAAACAGAACACCAGTCCGTGTTCGTCGCGTCGTCCGAGGAGTCGATCTTCGAGTCCGCGTCGTCGAACATGGACGCGGAATCAGTCACAGACCCACCAAAGATTTTTCATTCCATTCCACCGTTGAGCGAGCGTATCCGCAAGAAGACGGAGATCACCAGCGCCCCGAAGAGCCAGTTGAACTTCGAGGCGGCCATCATCGAGTCCACCATCGACATGGATTCGGTGGATGGCACCAAGAACGACGATCAGCAGAAGTCTATGCTGTCCACGGCGTTGAGGGAGCTGCTGGAGGCCAAGTTGGACGATCTGACGTCCGACGAGGTGAAGGAGGAGACCACCGACGACAACAGCACCCCGTACGTCGAGCCGGAAACGAAAACCGAAATTCCAGAACAGAGTGTAGAGGTTCAAGAAACCGTGCTGAAGCCTGTCCCCCAGGACGTTCCCAACGAGGAGGTTCCAGTGAAGGAAGCGGAAACGCCGCCTAAGGAAATCAAACGATTGAAGGATCCCAGAACCGTCGTTCCAAATAGCATGCCAGCGCCAGCATTTAAACCTGACTCGACCCCCCCTGTCAAACGCAAGGTTGGAGAAACGAGTTTCAATTTATTTAACAATTTTCGTATTGAAAATCGTTTATTCATTTAGAATTAATTGAGTTATGGTGTTTTTAGTTGTCCATATCAGAATACCGCAAACGCAAGCAACAGTCGACCGGCACACCACCAGAACCCGAACCCTCCAGCGATACCTCGACGACGGACAAGAGTGGAGCGAGGGGTAGATCAGATAGCGCGAGTAGTGGGACCTCTTCGCTCAGTTCCGACGAGGAGGGCTCGAAGATCTCGATGTCCCTCGATATACCCACCCTTACCGCGTTACCGCTCTTCACCAACGCGGAGACTGACGAGAAGAAAGGTAACAACCTTGTGACGAAATACAACGTGTACTGAGAATACAACATAACACATTCAATTGTATTAACCAGGTGGCGAGGAAGGTACCATCGGTTGGTCCGCCGCTCCGACCCTGGTCGAGCGTCAACGAGAAAATCTGACGGAGAGATTGAAACGGGAGTTTGGATTATTTCTCAGCGACGACGAGGAGGAGCGAGCTCGTAAACACGGTATGTATGTTCGTCCATTTTGTTGGTACCAATATCGTTTCGCTCTTGCATTGACAGTTGGTTGAAACAATTGCAGGTCTAACGGCGGAGGCGATACTGAAGGCACGCAAGGCGTCGCCACCGCCTCATCCCACGGTCTCAAACACTCCGCCGGGGTACCCAGTGCCCCAGCTGCCTCCTCAGCCCTACATACCCCCTCCCGGCTCCGCGTCCATACACTATCCTCAGTTTCAAGCCAAACCATGCCCGGTGCAGTACCCGAACTTCACGGTCCCGCAGAACGCGGCTCAGCCGATCTACCCCAACGCCGCACCTCAAGCCTCGACGAACAAACCGGCGCAGCAGCAGTTCCTGGTACCGCAGGCGTCCCAGGCGCCTCCAGGTTCGAACCCGTATCCTCCTCAGTTCATTCCGCCGTCGACCACAGCGGTGTCGATCTCCAAGTTCTCGTCCGCAACGCCGCCACCGGGGAATCAGATATATCCTGCGTCCGGCCAACCGCAGAAGCAATTTTATAATCATCCGGCGTCGAGGTCTTAACCCACATAAAAAGAAGGTAGCGATATTATAAAAACGAGACAAGACAAAGTTTTTTTTAGCTGGGAAGAAATTGTCCTTTCTTTTTTTATCGTGTTAGATCTTTTGCCGCTAAGGTTTCGCGAATGGAACTCGCGAGATTTGGTCGTTTTTAAATTCCATATTTTTTTTTTTTTGTAGATTAAACGCGATCGAGTTAGAGAATGTAACGTATCTCCTCCGTGGCGCGGCGAGGAAGGCAGCGAAACGAACTGTGTCTCGAGGAGAACAGATATATATATATATGTGTGTATATATATATATATATATATATGTGTATGTGTATATATAAGTTCACACAATCTCCTCTTCTCGTCTTGAAGTCGTTCTTAGCGAAAGAGAAAAAGGTATATTTAGAAATTTAAAAACGACTGGCCGTCTGCCAGAGATGAAGAGGGAGAAGAAGAAGAGATACGTGATCTCAGGTGCTAAACACTGTTCTCGCTCGTATTAGGAAACGTTTGTGTAACGCGTTGCATCGTCGTGTCCGCTTAGAAGGGAATGCTTCTGATGGTTTCGACAGGCGTGGCCTAAAAAGTGATATTTAAGTATTTCGAACAAAAAAAAAGAGGAAATCGAAACACGGTAGAAAAGCGTTTTCGTGCATTTTAACGATGACGAGCGTGGTTCAAGGAAAAACTTGATTTTGGCATCTAAACGTAAAATGGCCGAAAGTGTATATCCGTGCACTTTTTAATTAAATATGGTGCCCTAAGAATCGTTTATACATAGCAGTAGTCCAATTCTGATGAAACCGCGAATAACGTTGGAATTGTAATCCAATTCGTTGGATTCTCCAACGGTTATATGTATATCACCGTGTAACTGTAATTACATACGCGTATTCGAACACACACACAGTGACACATACACACGATACATGCATACTTGCATTTTTTTTCTCTTTTTTGTTGTCTTTTTTGTAAATATCGTTTTTTGCAATATATATGTGCATAATATTAACAGGATACAGAAAACGAATGAATTTGTACATTTAATATTTTGCTGCTGTACGGTCGCGCTATGTTCCATTTTGTTACGCGAAACGAAAGCAACGATAAGCGGTATTGGTAGATGTGGTTTCTTTGTTTAACACGTTGATCGCCGTACGTGTCGCCTCAAACTGTAATATAATTGAATAATTAAGCAAACGATCGAATAGCGTTACTATTATACTAATTAATGTAAGGTAGAGAAAGTGAAAGTTTAAATTCGAACAATTAATAACTATATCGGTGTGGTTCATTTCGCTATGGCGATCGACGTGTTAATCGAGTTCGAATCAAGAAGTTCCTTGTCGAATAAAGAAATTTCGCTTCTCGCCGATCCCGAACGCGGGGAGGGCAAACAAGTACAGGCCTGTTTAACGATCGAGGGTTCGTTAACGAACGATCATCGAAAAGGAATCGTTACTTTCCGTCAACTTCTCGCTTGTCGATGAACACATAATCTAACAGCATTTTTCTCATTCTATGGAATCGAATTCTTTCTTCGACGTTTCCTTCGGTTTTTCCTGAACACGATCGATCAGTGATTTTCAATTTATGTTCAGACGGGAGGGCATATCACCGCGACGAATAATATTATTTGACGATTCCGTGAAGAAAAAAAAAAAATCCTGAAACTGAACATTCATTCTCAAGTACAAAACTCTTTTAAGAGGCGATTATAAAATAGAGCGTATGAATTTTGAGGAGATTGAGAGTGGGTGCGTGTCGTGTGCGTGTGTGTGTGTATGTGTTAACTGCAATAAGGAAAACTAATGAAGGGGGGAGGAAAAAAAAGAAATCGTAGGCTATTTTTTGTAAATGTGAAAACGGTGAAAGAGAAAGAAACAAATTAACGAAAACCATAGGTTGCTTGCTTTTCATGGTAGTTTGTAATTTCGAGGAAAAGAAGAATCATTGTTCTAATCAATTCGCGTACGTACTAAAAGGAACAAAATATCGAATTTTTTTTCTTTTTATAAGAATTTATTTATTGCACAGTGCGCGCCATGTTTGTTTGTTGTTCTTTCTACTTCTGTCTTCTCTTCTTCTTTTTTTAATGCTATCTTTTCCTTTCTTTCTTTCTTTTTCTTTTTAACCGGTGATCGGGGAATTTTTTACTCGACAATTGTAAAAAAAAAAAGAAGAAGAATTAGAACGATACCTTTCGATTAAGGACAATTCGCCCAGTGTACACAAGAAAACGATTTAATTATAAGATGTATCAGTGTACAAAGATTTCACCAGGAAATTCTCGCGTATTTCGTCGTGTGTACATATTGTATTAACTGCGTTAATTAATTGCGACACTTCTTAACGGGAAGTTCCTCGTTTTGTAACATGAGTCATACGGTTTCTCGGCTCTTGTATATCCTTGCAAATTTTAAACTCGTGCTTCGAATTTCTATTTCAAAACGCAAAACATAAACACGGACACACACATCGAACACAGACAGAAAAGGAAATCTTTCTATCGTGTTGAAGAGTTTAAACTTTGCTGAATCCGAAGGCCATAAATATTAGTTATTATGTTGTTGAACTTCTTCCACGTGCGCGTGTTACTATGACAAGGTGTATAAATTGTCTAATCAAACGTTCATCAAAATATCGTGTAACGAAAAGAAAGATGTATTTTTCGCGTACTTTTGTACGTAAGAGGTTTCAGTATTTAATCGATTGCGGTACAAAATCCATTGGCATATTTAATTTAACTCGCGAAATTATATAACAGACCGCAAACGGTTAAAAAATTGACGAAGAGATTTTAGCGTGCGTACAAAGCCACGTCATACCGCTTCGAATAATATTTGAACGTGATAACAAAAGGATTTAAGCGAAGTTCTCTGTGAGACAGCTGTGAAAAGTTTCAAACAAATTTTAAACGGTACTCCTGGGTGTATTCTATGGATCTCATTGGTAAACGAGTAACAAAAGGGGAATTAAAACACATAGAGAAAAAGGTATGAAACCTTCCAAAGCATCGTCCTCTTTGTAATTGGAGTTAAGTTCGTTTGGCTGCACCTTCTGGCAACAAGAAATGAAAAAAAGTAACTAACGAAAGGCGAGCGATATTTTTGGCATTTGGTATTCGTTTATACTTTAGCCGATATTATTAATAAATGAAACGTGTATACTAATGTAAGCTATTAAAAAACTCGAGCCAACCGAGTGGTCGTTGAACGTTGATAAGAAAATCGAGAGTGTGTACAGCTTAACGCGTTCGCCACCTGGCTGGTGTACTCTGTGAAATTTGTAAATATTTTTGTAAGATAAAATTTAAGTATGGACGTCTCCTTTGAGATCTTGTGTGTTCTTCGGCGAAAGACAAGAAATCCATAGAGAAACCGAGCAAGTGACTAACGAAAAAAAAAAAAAAGAAAACGTACTGGATTTAGGGAAAACGGACTCGTAAAAAAGGAAAAAAGCGGTAATACGATTGCTTTTGCGGCTGCATACATGCAAACATACATCACACGTGCAGCAAGCATATATGTATGTATACACGTGTATATACGTATATGTTTGTTGTATATATAATAAACACACATACAAGGAAAACGTAAACGCGTTCAGCTTTATAAAATATATTCTATTTGTTGTACAATTCTCTCTGGTTGCCCTAACGTATCTGTATAATGAAAAACATTCTGATAGATAAAGAAGCAAAAAACGACAAAGACGTTCTGTTATTATATATAAAGATATAAGTAAGACATGTTAGAGAGGTGAGAAGGCAAAAAAAAAATTAGGAAAAAAACTCGTTAGTACAATAGTTTCAATGTTGTAAATAAAACAGATCAATAACTATTATTATTATTACTATTACTATTATTATTATTATTATATTATTATTACTATTATTAATATTGTATGTACATATATATATGTATATATATAATTATATGTAAGTATATAATTATATATATAAAAAATGAAGAAAGTTCGTCTTTATAATAGTATCTGAACACAATGATTTTTTTATTTGCAATTTCACTGTTACATGTATGTGCCTAGTTATTAGCCACGTTGCATTATATTCTATACATTGTATGATAATTTAACTCGTACTATCGATTAAATGAATGTAACAAGTTCTCTTCGATATCAAACACTATAATGAATACAATATTATGGCGTAACGTGTAAAGAGCTCATATTTAGGCATACATGAAATTTAATAAATCGGAATACATTTTACGAATTAACAGGCCTCGAGATTTATTGTTTCGCACCTTTCGTCACGAGTTTAAAACCATCAAACCCTTTTAACTCTCGTTTTATTTTCCGTTATCTTATAACTCGAATTTATTTTTCGCTCGTTTTATCGTCCCGTAAGAAGGATAAACATACGTGTGATTTATAACGAGCAAAAACTTTCCAGCATCAGAATGTATACGAAAGAACAATACGTTATTCTTCTAATCTCTTTATCTATTTTTTGAAAGAGACGCTCACGTTCCCGCCGTGGCGGTCCGCGCATTTCGATTGATCAACTCTCGACTACGTCATCGGTGATAATCGGCGGCAATTGGCCGAGAGAAGCGGCAGGCGTCTGCTATGACAGTCGACTCGGCGGCGTCCGACGCGGTGATCAGCAGGCCACGCAATGTCTTCGTTGTCCCAGGCTCAGCTGGACGTAACAGCTGTAGAGAATTTTCGCGAATACCTACGAATACCGTCAGTTCAGCCGGATATTAATTACGGTAAGCCAACACCTCAGATATTCAGTGTCGAACGTTTTCCCGATACGGTCGCGATACGGGGCAACGTGAATTACTCGTTGATTTTCACGCGTGTACTTTCAAACACACGAGTAAAAAAAGTCGTGCACACATATTGCGTACATGCACGTTTTAGACGGTGATCACCCGTTTCCTTATTAAGCGAATTACTACTCATTTATTCGACGCTACTAGGCCGGCCAATACTGCGTGTTAATCTTGAACGTTAATTCACGGAACTCCGATGCGTTTCCGCATGGAAACAGAGATCGCCCCGATTGCCCCGGTGATAGAAGTTCGTAGCGTCGGAGACGCTACCCAGCCATTGCATGCCCCACCCTGCGTGGAATGTTATTTCTATTTTTGTAATTTATCCTTCGATCTAGTAACGCGTTTCTAAATCATCCACGAAATATCCCACGGGCTTTTCGTTCGTTTTGCGAGAAATTTTCAAGTTTCGACAAACGCGTACGCGATCGTTACATAAAGAATCGTGCGTGACCTGAATAACGTACAAATCGAAGCACTTTGTAATCTTCGCATTATCTCTTCTTTTATTTGCTCAATTCTTTGAAGGTAACATCAAGAAAAGTGTTACGTTATTGTGTGTTCAATTTAACAAGGTAATTAAAACGAAACAGTGTAATTAATACAATGATTGATAAGAGCATTAAGAAGCAAGATAGTATCACTTAAGATACCGCGTGTTTAATATGTTTCTGTTGATTGTAAAATTTTAATCTGTGTTTGGAATTGCTTAATTATTGATAATGAAGTTGTATAACATCAGTGTCTAAGAGGGCTTATGAAAAAAGCAATTGTATAATACATCAATTAGTTTCTTAACAGATCATTCGAATCTCAATTAATGAATGAAATTTCTATTACAGATGATTGTGTTGCATTTTTACAAAAACAAGCCAAGTCTCTTGACTTGGCTTTCAAAGTGTACCATGTTCATCCCAATAGACCAATTGTGGTTCTCACATGGATAGGTACCCAACCATCAGAACCTGCTATTCTTCTAAATAGCCATATGGATGTTGTACCTGTTTATGAAGTAAGTATATTGCCATTACTGCTCAAAGATCAAACAGCACTAAGCAAAAATGACAAATAATTAATAAAACAAAATTTTTAGGACAAATGGACTTATCCGCCTTTCAGTGCTCACATAGATGAGCAAGGAAACATCTATGCTCGTGGCAGCCAAGATATGAAATGCGTTGGGATACAGTATTTAGAAGCAATCCGCCGCCTGAAATTAGCTGGACAACGTTTTAAAAGAACCATTCATGTCTCCTTTGTGCCAGATGAAGAAATAGGTGGAGTTCTGGGCATGAAGGAATTTGTTCACACCCAAGATTTTAAATCTTTAAACATTGGTTTCGCATTGGATGAGGGTGTAGCTTGTCCAGAGGAACAATTTTATTTATTCAACGGTGAAAGAGCCATTTGGCATATAGTGATGGAGTGTGCAGGCACTCCTGGCCATGGATCTCTTTTGTTAGATGACACAGCTGGAGAAAAAATAAGAGTTATAATTGATCGTTTTATGGACTTCAGAGCCAAGGAGAAAGAGAAGTTGAAAAATCCACAGCTTCAACTTGGAGATGTCACATCTATAAATTTAACACTATTAAAGGTATATATTTCTTTTCTTTTTAAAACCCATGAATTAAACATACAAAATTTGGAGTAAATTATTTATCATTTTCAATTACAAAAATTTCATGTCTGTGCCTACAGAAGAAAATATTGTTATGTGGTAAGTTCTTTAACTTCATGAATACTCCTTACCCAATGTTTAATGATAGTATTATGTAATTTGTATCAAATATAATATTAATATTTTACAATTTGTTTCAGGGCGGTGTACAAAACAACGTAGTACCCCCGTCATTGACAGCGTATTTTGATATTCGACTTGATCCTTCCAAGGATCATAAAGAATTTGAGGCTATGATCAAGAAGTGGTGCGAGGAAGCTGGATCTGATATTACGTATTGGTTTGAACAAAAGGATCCTAAAATCGAGAATACAAAATTAGATGACTCCAATCCATATTGGATTGCTTTTAAGAAAGCGTGCGATGATCTTGCAATAAATCTGCAAATAGGGATCTTCCCAGGTGGAACAGATAGTCGATTCGTGCGACAAGTAAATATTCCCTCTATTACTTCTCTGCTCTTCGCAGGTGCTGAATAATGTTAAATAATCTGTTCAATTTGTATTACAGGTTGGAATCCCTGCTCTTGGTTTTTCACCAATGAATAAAACAAAAATACTTCTCCATGATCATGATGAATATTTAAACAAAGATATATTCTTAAAAGGCATTGAAATATACATGAAAATATTACCTGCAGTAGCCAATGTCTGAACAGATTATGGCATTTAACCATTGATAAAAAATACCTATAATAAACCAAAGCAATAAGATTAGAAACAATAAAAAGGGAAATCGAAGAAATAAATTTTAGCAAGAAAATATAAAATAATATATTGCAACGTTAAGAGATATAGAGATAGAGATAGTGCAATAATGCATTGAATTATGCATTATATAAAATGTTATATAATACTCAAATTTTATAATTGTTGGAAAATGTGTTCCAAGAATATACAAAAATTAGTAAGTTTATTAAATGATATATGTTTGAGAAAGACATTTACCATATTACATACAACAATAACTATTCCTAACTTCAAACATGAAGATAAAATGAATTGTCCTGAAGCAAGAATCAAACAAGTTAATTAACAATTGAAACATCGAGAGGACCAACTAAATGCATTTAAATGAGGTACTAGAAAATGAATTTAATAATTTTCATCATAAATTTAAAAATCGTGAAATATATAAGAAGTACAGACGAACAGAAAGAAAAAAAGTTCATTTTGCAAGTATAAAATCAATTTATTGGAATTATATGAACTCAAGTACAATATAAAACCAGAGAATAATTGTAAAGACCTGTTATATGTATATGTATATATGTTTAAAGATTTCTATATATTTTATGAAAAGTACAGCAAAAATTATATCTACAATAGTTATACATTTTTACATATAGTTTAGTAAATATACAAGGTAAATATAAGAGAATATTTATGGACTTTGATAACATTTTAATTCATATTTCATACGAAAAATTTGATTAAAATTATGAATAACATGCAAAATAATCTTATGAGATGATATTTTGCAGTATGTTTTTCTTTTGTATCAAAGTCGATAAATTCATGTTGAGTCTGTGCGTCTGTATGTATGTATTACATTCCCGCCATTATTGCAGTGGTACGAGACTGCCGCCCTCCCCTCTCTAATAGAACTATGGACTCGTCCAATGTTTTCAATCTCCCCACCAAATAGAATTTTTATGTCATCGATTCAGGTTATGGAAAATTTTCAACCCAAATGAAAGCTAAAAATCAGAATAGCTTTTTTATTTACGTACGAAAGTAAAATATATCGATACACGATGACAGTGAATAGTTTTTCGTGTACTGTTTGGATTCGGCCATTTTGAAGTGGGGAAGGTAAGGGAGGAAACATGCAATTGTTTCTTTTATACCGCGTATATTGAAACCTGTTATACGTATAAATAATTATTTAGCAAACGATCGCTCCAAGAAATTTACTATTACGCATAAAAATAATAACTGTATGAAAAAATAGAAAACAAAACATCCTGGTAAATATCCCTCTGTCAGCCATGTGCATAAGTATATCATTTAAAATGTCTTCGTAGCTTATACTAGAAGGCCAATGAGAAGAGGGCGGCAAAACCACGTGATCGCGGCCAGCCAATCGTTGCAATGGGATTTGAAATCGTGCGTGGTCTTTGTTCACGAGCTTGCCGTCAACGTTACTTCAGTTCCGTAAAGGGGGCCTTGTGTCGGTGTCCGTTTATACATGGTCGCTGCCAAAAATCGCATAATTCTCTTGTAAATATATGTGTGAAAGTGGTGCTTGCCCGCAAGGACGACGTGCTTTAAGGATTGTCAAACACAAGGTAGGTCTGATTATGTACTATTACATACCATTCATTTAAATTTTCCTGAAAAATCGGGAAAATATTTCATGTGCTTTGCCGGCCCGCCGAGTCATCGAAGCTTTCGAGTGTCAAGGTACGAGGGGGCAGTCATGACGCTTTTGTACATACAATTTTTTTTCGTCTGCCCTCGACGTGATCAAAGAATTTATCGTGTGTTACAATGTTTCTGCGTTACGTTCGTGTTTATTTACAAACGTTTGATAATACTCGGCAAATCTGTCAGACTTGTTCTAGTGGCACGATGAATTTTTCTTTTTTGCTTGTTGTACGGTGCCGGTATTTTTAGGTCGTTTTAGATGTAATTTCACAAACAACCGCGGGATTCGTACATTTACCGCGCTTCGACGATTCGACGGTGTAGGCGGCTGTATCACCATGGTAGTTATTTATTAATCATACTGCATGCTCTATAAAAATAAACAATCAAGCTTAACTCGTGTGTCAAATCGAACTGAATGAGTGATTCATCGCGAACAGAATGGATATATCTCTGCATTAACTTTCGGCGGGAACAGAGTGTAATACCGGGAAATCTTACTAATTATAATATGTATTTCCGGTGATGAAAGCTATTGTTATACCACGCATTTTATACCTCTACGATGCCACGTTTATATTTACATGACAAATAGCATTCATTTGGTGTCATATTCGTGAATGACAGAGGGGAAAAAATAATAGTGCACGAAAGTGGCTTTTTAGAATATTTTCCTTCCAGGATAGATTACCAAACACAATTTTCCTTTACATTTGCTAATTCGAGTTTAACATAACTTGTTATTGATTTTCACTTATACTGTTTACGATCTTAAATAATGTTTACCCGTGGGTTGCATAATAATTCATATCGAAAATTAATTTTCCGTTAAGATAAATAATTTATATAATTGAATTAATTAATAAATTTAATTTGAGATTTAGTTGGAAGACAATAGGGATCAATAAATAGCCCCGAGTAATAATTGAAGTAGGCAATTATTTTCGATAGGAATCGGGATCTATGGGGCTATTAAATTTCAGGGCAAAGAAAGAGGGACGACATTATTTCGGAACGAGTTTACAAAAAATACATCGTAGTGTTTTGTGTACACACTACGGGCAAGTAACGGTGCATCGTTTTCCCTATTCGGGGTCTTTCCAGAAGGTGGTTTTTCGAAAATGTTGCGAATAACCATGGTAGGGAGGGCAGCCCCCCTCGAGCAGTTTCAAGCCTCACCGCCACGGAGCTATTGACCGTGGGAACCTTCTGGGAACCCTACTTCTCGCCATATGCCCACCACAGGAAATATCCTACAGGCTCGACCGAAATTTACCTCACGCCATGTTCGTGTTGTTCACGATTATTATTTGTCACTGCAAGAGAACCAGAGCCATTCTGTTCGTGTTGTCGATTGCTTTTTGTTCATTCGGTACTTCTTTTTTTACACCACGGTCAAAGAAAAGCGGTTTCTTGACGCGAATCGATGCCATTTTGTTTGACTGACCCTTTTTTGCGGTCGGTTCGAACACCATTCCCCCCACGGTATTACCGTTTGTGTACCACGAGAGATACAGATCTCTGAACAACTCCAATTTATTATATTCATTACTTTCAAACGGTGGCGCGCTCGGTATTTAATTTTCGATAAAAATACTTTTAACATAAGTTCGGTGAAATTAATTTTCCTTTTATAAAGGTCTCGAATTAATTCACCCTTTGGAGGGCGCCCTCGGCCCCCTTTCCTAGGTGCGCCACTGTACTCGAACAAAACCTCTCGGCTGCGCTACGTCGAAACTGGAATCCACATTCATTAAGAAGATCTTAATTACACGTTCAACTGTTATTTTTTTTTTTTTTTTGCTCTCGTCGTTCGCATTTTTTTCCCCCTTCTTTTCTATTTACCGACGAATCGTTCAGAGTCAAACGTTTAATTCACACGATTGTTCTGTAACGAAGAGTGTCGGACGAGTTAGAAAGTCGCTTTGAAAGATGTGGAAGGATAGGAGTCGTAAAAAAAGAAGCTGGTAAATTACGCTTTCATGCGATGCCTGTACTCACGGTCGGCGGTGATTAAAATTTAGTTACACGAAGTTCTTTGCTGAAAGGATATTTATACTCGATATTTTATAATATGAAACGTGAACCTTTTAAATAGGTTTGTTAGTTTCGAAACTTTTCTAACTCGGCTCATCGGGAAGCGGAATTATTTATACGGCGTTCGCGTAGGCTTTATCCTGAATCGAGATCGAGAATCGATCCCGTTCGTGCGGTGGGCAATTCGTGGCTCAAGAATACCGTGGTACACGAAGGAAAACGCGTTTTATCGAATGGTAGATTGCGTGTGCCGTTGTGCGGAATTTTTTCAACCAGCCAAATCGACTCCACCGAGTGAAAGCAAAATGGTACAAATAGATGGCGAGCCGTTAAATTCGAACACGTTCCCCGAGGCTTCCGTGTAGAATCGAAAAAAAAAAAAAGAAATGATACGTTCCAGTGTAACTAGGATTATTTTTGGACCGTTGCCATCGTATCTGGCGGATCGTTCGAATATTCCATACTTTTCGCCTATTTTTAGATTTCAAATATCCCCCGCGATTCTTCTATTTTTATTTCATTAAAATCCAATTGAAATTACGGGCTCTTTCCCGTCGTAGCCGGGGTTAGTTGTTTTATTCATGATTGCTTTAATGACGAGAGAGAGACTGGTCGGGTTCGTGGTAATTGCGACGATAAATCATTACCGGAGGCGGACATTTTTTCGCGCCAATTTGCCACTGGCACACGTCCACGTGTACATGACGTTCCCGCCTTCGATCTGTCTATGGCGGCTTCGATGATGCCTTGCCCTTACCATCGGTTATAAAATTCAATCTCTACTTCCTTCAACGAATAAGATTCTCTACTTATTGTCTCTCGACAACTCCCGTCCCGCTTACGTTTCAATTAAACCCCCGGTCAACACGACGAAACCCTAACGGGCTAATATAATCAGCATCGCGTCTGGTCCGATCGTTACGCCCTGTTTCACGGGACTACGATCGTTAACTTAATTAATAAACAATTCGTGGTAGCATCGATTCAACAATTGGCGTGCCCGGCGAGCAATAATAATTTGTATAATAATACGAATTCGTTTGGAAAATTGTTCTTGAACGCTTGGTTTATTATTTGCGTTCAACAGTTAGTCGAATAATGGTCGGATTCCGTGCTGGAAAGTATATGTCATTGCGAAGGAAGCTGGGTGGCTCGGTAAATTTTCAAACGGTCTTGCTCTTGTCGAGTGGCAAGAACCGAGCGTCACTACCACCGATACTCTCCGGGACCTGTGTGTGTGCGCGTGCATTTGCGGACGCGTAAGACCGTGTGCGCACACAACGACAGGGTGCAGACACGGTTTCGTAGCTGTGTGGCGAACACTGGGCGACCGGCGGCAGGAATATCAGATCGATACTCGGCGAAAAGCGCGGTAGGAGAGGCGCAGCTCTATACCGTATCTACGGTTGGTCCATCGCAACATTCAGACGGTACCTTGCTCTCTTGCATTCACGGTTATACCCCCCCACCGCCCCCCTTCGGGTTTAATACCAATCGAACTTGTCGCTAAAATCTTACGACTTGCAAGGAAAAGATCTTGCTCGCTTTTCTTTTTTATTTCTCGTAGATTCGTTTCGTTCGATCTTTAACGAACAGACTGAAACGGATTGGCCCTGTCGGGGTCGAGGGGGAGAGGTGGAGTCGCCCGATAGTGGGTGGGGATAAACCTTTGCAATTGTACACCGAGTCAGCGTTCGCGTTAGCCGTTCATTGTAATCGGAGATCAACTGTATAATTGCAGTGCTCGATTCGGATAAATACTTTGAGGCAAGGATAAAATCATCCGTACGCTGTCAGTCTTCGACAATTCGAGGACGAAATGGCGTCGAAAGTTTTTACTTTCAAAGGACACAATATTACTCGCTATTTTGAATTGTCTAGAATTATGTTGTACCCTACAAGCCTTCCGGTTTTTATAAGCGCGAAAATCGTATCAAGGAACACGTGGTTGGATAGATTATAGTCGACCCAGTGTACCATTTGAACGCTTTCACGTTGCTCGACTGGATATCAAGGCTTTCGAGTACACATTGCTTTTCTAGTGTTTATTTAAGAGCCGTTGGAAACGAAGATCCCACCGGAAACCGTATCTCTTTCACAGCCGTCATTTAACCTTTCTGGGCAATACAGTCCCTTAGAATATTTTCTTCATTGATATAAGTTTTTAACGCGCTCCATTGCTACCTTTGATCATTCGATTGTACGTAATTGAAAACCACGTCCATTCAATACAGTATTTCAGATGTTTATAGAAAAGGGTGACCAAAAGCCATTAATATTTGTCGAATCGTCTAAGATTCCCGTCACGTTGCGCTTCGATGACCATGAAAAGAGGAGTCGGTCGGTCAGTCAGGGTCCCTCGATGCTTGAAAAGTAGGAAACGGAAAAATACCAACAGTAATTTCGAGGGTTTGAAATTTCGATACCTGGGCCTATCCCAGGGTCCCTTTCGTCGTGTCGGGGCTGTCCAAACGCGTTCCACTCGATTCCGCTGAAAAATTCTACCGGGAAAGGACTGGTCGCGGGAAATAAACAAACGTATTACTGGCGCGAACACGTTCGCGTGGCCTTGTTAAACCTTTTTTTATCTGTTACGTAACGAATAGAGAGTTCGATGAAAAGAGCATCGCTTTCTCAAGCGTCTCTTCGTTAACAGAAAAAAAAGTGAGTGATCGTGGACTATAAAAAATATTCGTTCATTGACCAAATAACATCACTGACCCGTCAGGTATTCCACATTGTTCTGTCCGCGTGTCGCAACGAGACCCCTGATGAAAATGTTACAGCTGTACCCGGTCGTGTTACAAAAGCGTCTCGTGGATTAGTCAGTGGTTGAAAACGATCGCGATAGTAGGGATACGCGATCGGTAAGATCGGTGGGAGAGGCAAGAGTTGCGTGACCCATTTCGCGAAGAAACAACGCGAACGTTTATCGAGGGGGGCTCGACGTTAGGGTCCTGGTCGCGGACATTATCGGCGGAAGCGTCATGGTACACCGCGGAGGAAGTAGCCGGCCGAGCAACCGCGGCCATGGGAAAAGATTTGCCCGGGAGATGCGTTTCGCGTGCGTTTTCACGACCGTGAAACCGTCCTTCCATCGAGGAATTATATGCACCCCGAAACGTTCGAGCGTTTATCGCAACGCGGACAATGAAGGGAACAATTTCAGGGGGGATATATCGGGGCAACAAGAAAGGACGAGTAATTGAGCCGATGATAAAAATTCGTAGTTACCTGCCGGGACAGACTTCCGCCGTCCGACACGCTTCGACTCTCTTCTTACCTGCGCGTAATGGTGGCTTCCAGAACAAAGGGACAGAGCCAACCTTTACACCTGTACCTGCGAATGCCACAAAAACTTACCGTCCCCTTCGAGGAGGAGAGGGACCCTCGGCGACGAGGGAAAAGCGTTCAGGGTCGTGCCAATTCCGTGGCTGAATAATAATTTTCGGGCAGAAGTAGCAGCCGACTAGGAGCAGCGACGGCGAAATTTTTATCTCCGGATAAAAGGAGGCAGGGCGCGCGCGAGGGGCGGGCAAGAAAATCCAGCTGCAGAGTTCGACGACACGTAATGAAATTGACTGCTCCCGGCCCTGGCAGCTGGTTCCCGGCGGCCGGCAAACCCGCCGATAAAAACACGGGGCTAACTTTATTCAACATTGTAAATTTACGAGCCGTCTTAATTCGTTATCCGAATTCGAAGTTATTCCGATTCTGGCTTGTTCCGAGAGAAATTTATCGGCAATGCCGGAACCTGCCGTATTAACGGTTATGAACGAACTTATGTAAGAAGTAAATGAAAGTTTGGATCATGATATACGCAGTCCAGGGAAGGGTCAATGTAATTGGCTGATGACACGAAAGCACCAGGAAACGCTCGTAAATACAATAATTAATATTTCGAATCAAAAGCGTTTTAAAAAGCTTTTAACTACAAATTGACGTGGTTTTACGTCGTTGAATGGTGGTCAGACATCGTGGAATAGCAACGGTACACGGCGAACGTGTCACCCAATAGTTTCCCAATAGTTTCCCAATAGTTTCTAATCGATAGACGGGAACGTTATCGTATCCGACGGAGAAAAGTCCATTTATTAGACGAACACGATTCACATTCGATTCATTTCATATACGGGCTCTGTTGTACGCGATTGAAACCGGTTCTTCAGCAACGATCACAAAGAAACCCGACGTTTTACGCGCACGCGAGGCCTAAACCCGTCGATTGGCCGACTTTGCTTCTCGATATTTATAAAAATATCTTTGGTAGCTCCGTTTCTTACAAATTCGAAGCTTTCTTCAGTCAATAAAATAATTTTAGTATAATAAATCCACTCAGGGCACTTCGAACCTAAGCGTACGCTCCTGTTTGATTTTTCACCGTTTGTATCGGTCGTAAACTCGAGAGTTGAAATGGCTGGTTTTAGAAAAAGATTCATAAAATTATCAGGAAATTTCTAATCGTCGTGCTCGATTAATTTTCCCAGGGAAATGGAACCGCGTCGAAGCATTGCCGGGGCCAATTTTAGTCGGGTTGCGTATTTATTTGTTGCATTCACACCGGGACAAACGTACCGTAAAATATTTTCCGCTGGGCGCGAGTACCGGCGCAGCTGTGGCTGCCTTTCAAGCCGTGTGCCTCGAAACTCGCCTTAACACTAATATTTGCTCGTCCAGTTTCTCCTATTACCGTAGAAACCATTTCTGATAGAATCCGTTCGTTTATTGCCCGGCTTTTCCGTTTTAACCCAGTTCGCCAAACTTGTTCGATGTTTGTTCAACGTTCAAAGATACGCGCCATCTTTCTTTCGGCTCGTTATTTATCCAACAGGGGTACTTTACTTTGGAATGGTCTTTCGCTTCCTGATCTCCTGAGGGTGCATTCTTTCGTTGTTTTAAAGTAATTAGCGATACAAAGTAATTTCGTTTTTATATTTTAAATAAGTTCGAAGATATGATGGCGTAGCGAAACGGTTATAGTTCGAGACTTCGAATCTAGCGACCCGAGTTCAAATCCCCGCGAGGTTAACTTTATTTTATTTCCTTTTTTTTTTTTTAATTAATTGGTTTGAAGAAATAATAATATATTTTCAATAACATTTTAATTAAGTGAACGGGTTATTAATAAAGAAAAAAATACATTGAACCAGGAAAATAGATTTAATTTAATAATATAGAATTTCACCCTGCCTCGATGTACTCGAGGGTTAAGCAACGCGGGAGTTGCTCGAGCTTCGTAATTACGATGAGCTTCCACGTGGGGGGAGGGAGAAAACAACGGATCCTCCCCCTTTCTTTGCCCGAACTCTCCTCCTCCCAGGCGTGTGTGTTTATCAGTTACATCGTCTTGCCGCGGACGTTTCGTCAGATGTTACAGGTACAGAAACCGCATCCGTGTGCGCTCCCGCCACGCACACCTTCGCCAGAGAGGCTCGGGTGAAAGGGAAATCCGAACGATTGTTGTAACTCGCGGAGGAGTTGTTATCTCGTAGTTTGACTCGAGTTTTGTAGCGTTGTAAAAACCGACTCTTCCGACCCTTCGCCCTCTCCGCCACGATTCCCTTATCTTTCTTTAACAATATCCAAACACCATTATATATGTACGCTGCACAGAGGGAGAAAGAGACGTCCATAAAAAATGTGTTGAAAGGCGAACAAGCGTTACCTTACATCGGTAAAAGAAAAATTTATTCGACGATACAAAATTGAATTATTGGACACGAAGGATAATTAACGCTCGTAATTACTATTTTTGCACGAGTCGTTATTCTGGTTTATTTATTTGAAAGTTTGTCGAACGGAAAAACACTGGAGGGTCTAGGAATAGAGGAAGCTACGACGGAGGGGCCCTTTATGACCTGCGAAGGATTTCAGGTTGAATAGCTTCAGGGTCTTAGGATCGTCTAACGCTGGAGGACCCTTCTCGGAACTCGAGCTTGAAGAGGCGAGGGGAAGAAAGATTATCCTGTTGCATGAACGGGATACAATTTTCGACGACCAGCCCTCTTTTCCCCGTAAATGGCCGTGCATAAAATTACACGCTTTACGACCCTTTGCAAATTTCTTTCTAATTACTTGCCTTCTCGAACTCTATTTCTCTTTTAAAACCTTGTTCGTGTAATTCCTCGTTTCTGGGCCGTTTTGCTTCGACTTTACTGAAATTTTCGTTAGTCGTCGAAGGGCGGTGGTGCTCTCTGTGAGAACGACCGAGTGGAACGACCATTTGATACTCGGCGATATTATTACAGGCAAGTGGGCATTCTTTTCCAAGGTTGTTCCATCGGCGTATCCCTCGGTCAAGTTTTCGCCAAAGACATTGAGAAGCGACCAGGGACGTAACGTTCCACGATCCCCCCCCATCCCGATGATACTTAATATCTTCGTGAATTCCTTTGACCCAGTTTCGCGATGCTCCTCGAATCATAAATCTGTTCTCTTCACGAGAAATATTCCAAACGTACATCTTTCAAGGTATAAATTAACCACGACGCAATTATAATGTCGCGGTATTGTTTTAACGAAATGAAAATTACTGGGAGACGGTTAATCGTAATATCAATATACGCACGTCCCGTTTCCGTCGGTAATCGGTCTTTCACCCACAAAAGACCTCGGCGAATAACAACCTTGGGGTCTTGGCCGTTTTATTTTCGTCGATTTTCGAGTCTGGCTCTGCCCAAAATGTCCTGCCCTCCCATACTTTCTTCCCCCCCCCCGTTTGGTCCAGGAATTTCCATTCACAGACGTCGACTCTTAAAAAGACGAAAATCGAAATAGGTTGAGATATAAAAATGATTCTACTGAATTGACGCGCAGATTCTTCGTCTTTTACGTTCTCGAGAGCGAGGGAGAGAGAATTCTCATTCGAGCAGATTAACTTATCGAGTGCTCACGGTTGAAGAGTTGTTTTATAAATGCTGCCGCTTGTGTTGCTCGTCGACGGGTCGACGACCCATTCATCGCGACGTTGACTCCTCTTCTTTTCTTTTTCTTCGTTTCCTAGTTTCATTTTTTCCCCGCTGAATATTTCCACGGGAATCGGGACGGTTTTTCGCGAACCGGCGCCGTGTTATCGTGTTGGACGGGTCCGTCGCAGTTGTTGCCGGTCCGTGTTGCGCTCAGTTGTCGCAGCGACTCGATGAGTCGGCAAGTTTACCACGAGCATATGAAAATGTTTAATCATTCGTTCGATGTTTACTCGGTACGTAATTTTGAGTCGTACATTTCGAATTTAAATTTGTTAATAAATCGGTTTGGTTTGGATTGTGGACAGTTCTAATACGTATTAAGTGCATTCACCGTGGCAAGATTAAAAGTGCTGAAAGGGTTGAAATAATAAGGTCGCGAGGGCAGAAAAGAAACGAAAAGAATGATTCCGTTGGCGAAAAGGCGTAGCGTGTTGTTCCGCGGCGGATGTACGAAGCGATGCTTACACGATTGCATCTGACCGCAGATTCCACGGGCTGCTCGATGTAAACGTGCCCTGTGCACAGCTCATTTGTGGCTGGAGCACCATTTACACGTGAACACACACTAGCGTAACAGTGTGTGCACGCATCGTGTGTTCGTTTCTCCGCTTCTGAGAATTTAACTTCTTTAGAATCCTTCTCTTTTTATTTCTTGGAACGATATTCCAATTACCCTAGGATCCGTATCCTTTTCTAAGTAACTCTGCCACTTTAGCTTGAAAATAATTCAAATTTGGAAGTGTAATTTCTTGCTTTCAATCGCTTTTCAGTCAACTATCCATGATATTGGAAATTCGATTAATTAGCAGCTATTCTTTCAAGAACAAGTACCCCATCGGTAATTAAATTCTCTTTTCTTGATGTTACTTCGTAGATGGTAACCTAGAGTTAAAGATCGATGGGCAGGGAAAAATGGCGGGTGGTTTGTATCACAACAATTAAGTTTCATCACAGTGAAACGTCTAAAAATATCGTTCGGTCACGTAGACTTGAATGTCTGGTGCGCGTAAAGGCCACTCCACGATATACAGCACACGAGTTGTTACGTGGAGCAGGGTCAGTTCTCTGTTTGTCTTTCTCTTTTCCCCTCCCCTCCTCCCACTCCGACCTGATAATTTAACCGCCTGTTTCCCTCCACTTTGTACAGGTATTTTTAGAGCAAAGTCTCGTACGAACACGAGCGATATTATAAAGGAAACTCACATTATCGCGGGGACCATAACAGGGGGACCAGATTTTCAGCCTTAATTTGGGGGATAATTTTAAACTCGAAATTAATCGCACGTGAAATGGTTAATCGACGAAATCGTGTCGTTTTTCTCATAGAATAATTTATTGAAATTTTCAAATATTTACGATATTGGAATGGTTGTTTCTTAAAAAAGATATACGTCTCGAATTTAATTACCGAGCTAATGCCAGCGAGGGACATAATGTTCACCCAGCTGATTACTCGATACATCGCGGTGCATTCTGGACAGAAGGTGTGCGCATACACGAGCAGAGTTCTCTCGGGTCGAGTGGACAATGGCTAAACCGAAAGAGGATCCCCCGTGACAGAGAAATATCGGGCTACGAAGGAGATGAGCCTTCGAGTCGGACGAAGATGGAAGTCCACGGAGAAAGAAGTCGAAAGATTGATACTATCCTTGATCGTTAACGAGGGGTCGAGGTGGAGGGATCATCTATTCCCCCCTGTTCTCTCTGTCCTGCGAGCAGCGTAGAAAAAAGAAAGGCAGAAACGGTGGACGGTAAAAAGTAATCATCAATGTCACGGGACGGAAGGGGGAGTTCGAAAAAGGCCCAGAAAATTCGTTGGCGGGACATCAAACGTGGCGAACGGTGAACGAACCGGTGGAAAAAGGGAATCGACGGATAAAAACACGCGAGCCGAGATGAAAAGAGATACAACGCGCGGCCAGCTTTCGAAACGGAGGAGGATCAAAGCCCGGAGACGACTCCTCGAGAGTGCCGTGGCAGCCACGAACCCGACGAAGACGGTGGCTACGGTCGAACGGGGACAGAAACGTATCCAAGAGAAAGAATGAACGGCGAGGGAGACCCGACGGAAAGAAAACAAGAGACCGGTTGCGCCTCGTGCGACCGACAAAGACACAACGAATCGAGCGGAATAGTTAAACGAGCAAGAGTAGGGTTACTTTCCGGCGACGGATACCCGGGGCAGGGGGACGGATACTACGAGTCCACGCGTTCTATAGTAAATCGACTATAGTACTATGAGTCAGTCACACCCACGAGCCGGTTGTGGGTTCAAGACCCTCGTTGCGCGCTCGTACACACGCGACGGTTGTGTACCAGCTCGCGAGGTCACGCGTACGGACACACGCGAAAGAATCTATTGGCCTTGCCATCCGGAGATCGTCAGGATGATCCTTAGGTTCGATAAAATCATCGATATTCAACCTCCTTACTCGAAGGATAATATTATCGACCGGTACATGGAATTTATCGGCATTTCTTTTATCGCTTATTTACTTTACGCAAATAGACGGTGTAAAAGAACGTAGTATAGACGATTCGACTATGTTTAGGACTGGAGAAAAAATACATAGTATCATGAATAAATATTTGTTTTAATTATGTAAATATCGTATAAATAATGTATAAATTCAAAGGATTCCGTACGACTTCGTCGCTCGAAGTGTTAACGTATATAATATGTCGCATATTATATGGTGTATACGAGGCGAGTTGCAAACTGCAGTTTGCGCAGGCAGAATATTAAACCCGCTAGAAGGCGGGGATGGGCGTCCATGTGAAAATGATCGATGGACGAGAGACCGACTTTTAATGAAACCGATATTTCGAGACCGTCCCGATATAAAAGCAATTATCCGCGATAATTTTATTTCATTTTTACTCCTCCCCTGAAACCAAAAACTCTTAGAAAATTAATCGAAATTATTTTTATTTGCAAAGTAGATACTGAGAATCTTATAACAACGTAATTTTTCGTTCGTTGCAGTCAGGTGAATGTTGGATACGGAGAGTAGACACGGTACTGGGCTGGTTCAGGGACCTACAAAGGACCCTTGGCTCACGATGGATTATTACCTCGGCACCGATAGCCTGTCGCTGCAAGAAATGCTCGACGTCGACATCAAATGCGAAATCGAAGGTGTCATCGGCGGGCACACGGAATTGGGTTTCAATTTCACCGACATGTCCACGCTGGAGATGGACGACGACCCGATCGGCTGCCAGAACGATCTCAGCGGATGGTTCGGCTCCACCAGCCTGATCAACGGCAACAGCAACAGCTCCAATAGGTGTTTATTTCATTCATTCCATTTTTATCGACATCCTTCGGTCGGTAAATCATACGTTAATCGTTTTCCAGCAACTTCAATCTCGACCTGAGCGGAAGCGATGCCGCGTCCATCATGGTGAACCCGAATTCCGTGATGCCTCACATAGCGATCCGAAGTCCCAGCCCGGACAACGACAAACGACACTTCTCATTCTCGTCGAAGAAGGAGATCAAGGAGGAGAGGATCGACGTCGAGGACGAGCCGGAGAACGACGCGAACAGTTACACGGAGAACGAGATCGATAACGAGAACGAGAACGAGATGGACAACGAGAACGAGCACGAGAACGGACACGAGCACGAGAACGAGCAAGAGAACGAGATTGGCAACGACACCGAAACGGAACAGTACGAGAACGACATCACGGAAACGGAAGAGGACTCCGAGGACGAGCAGGACGAGGTCGCGAAGTCGGTTACGCCGTCCAAGCTGAAGACAGTCTCGATATCCGCCATCAAAACGACCTCCCCTCAGTTCATTAAAGCTCAGACAAGCCCGAAGATGAACGGCGTGGCCGGCATCAGGGTGCAGAACTTCAAATTGTTGCAGAGTCCTAACCAGACGCCCCAACACCTCAGGAAACAGATCTACAACAACAACGTGCACGTCAGTCCAGCGGCAACCGCCGTCACCTCCATGAAACGAGAGAAAGAATTCGATTTGTCCGACTACGATGACAAACCCTATCCCAAACCGGCTTACTCTTACTCCTGTTTGATCGCGATGGCGTTAAAAAACAGTCAAACGGGTTCTCTACCCGTTTCTGAGATCTATAATTTTATGTGGTAAGTTGCAAATATGGCACAGCTCTTAGAAATAATTTTTTATAAGTTGTACGATAGAAGTTTTCAAAATAGCCACGATAGTAGTACAGAGAGGGTTGGAAAGTATGTGATCAATATTTTTTTGATACGTAACCGTACAATGGAACAGATTTCCATTGAACAAACGGTGTCGGCGACCGCTTATTTTCGACCATTTGGCCGGAAGGATAAGGGCTGGTTTGAAGCCCTCCGATGGTTAGATGGTTAGGGGAGAAAGTATTGTCCTCCCTTCTTTATTCCCAGGTTACACAAGGGGGGAAGCTGCTGCCATTTTGTATGGGGCCTTTGGAGTACCAGGTGCATGCCGGGGTACAGTCCCCATAGAAAATGCACGGCTCGCTTCTTTGTTCGACCCACCTCTTGTTTTCCCCTCTCTGTAACTCGTTACTACATTCTGCTGCTGTAACAACACTTTAAAATGTTTCATTTTTCCCGCTCTATATTCTAAACTAGTAATAACCAATTTCATACGCTTAATACAATTTTCTTTTTATCAATCTTTGAGATTAACCGGCGTTTCATTTTCAGCGAGCATTTCCCGTACTTCAAAACGGCACCGAACGGCTGGAAGAACTCCGTGAGGCACAATCTGTCGCTGAACAAGTGTTTCGAGAAGATCGAGAAGCCCGCGGGGAACGGGAACCAGAGGAAGGGTTGTCTGTGGGCGATCAACCCGGCCAAGGTGGCCAAGATGGACGAGGAGGTGCAAAAGTGGTCCAGGAAGGACCCACTGGCCATCAAGAAGGCCATGATATATCCGGACCACTTAGAGCTGCTCGAGAGGGGTGAAATGAAGTACGCGGGCAGCGGCGACGTGTCAGAGGAGACGGAGAGCTCCGGCGACGAGGCCGTCGAGGAGAGCGCGGCGTACGACGAGTCTATCCACGGTCACATAGCCGCGAACTCCGTGACGGACAGCTACGACGAGAGCAGTCAGGACTGCGACATCGACATCACGGAACAGCTGTACGACGAGATCGACATCGAGGAGCACAAGGACGCGTTGCACATGCAGCTGAACATATCGAAGCAGGAGTCGTTCGACTACGAGCTCAGCCCCAACACGAAGAGGCAAAAGACGTTGACAGGAGCGATACAGGGGAATTACCTGTATCAACCCGTGACCACGTCGCGAAGAAAAACGCCACTACTTCTGCGAGCCGGCATGGGTAACGGGTCTTTTCTGAAAATCGATTAGGTTTACGTATCTCGAACTTAAATTCCTAATTTTATACGTATCGATAGAGAGGTTAGAGCGCGCGTATGGGAAAAGTATTTGATACAGAGGAAATATCGTTTTTCCTCGTTTTCTTCTCTTCTTTTTATCAGTCTTTTTTCTTTCTGTATTTTTAACTTAATCCTTAATCCTACTATTCTGTGACGGTTCAATGATCTTCATTTATTTATAGGACATTGAAAATTTCATTGAGTGATCATTAGCAAAAGAATTTATATGGATTTCTAGAGAAATTCAATTCAAATTCAGTTCATAGATTTTGCTTTCAGTTTGTCTGTCTGTAGGTAAATGAAAAGATTCAAAGAGAATAGTAGGATTAAATAATGAAGTGCAAAGAACTTCTGTATCGGAGAGAATTATCATGAAGTCTTCCACTTGAAAGAATCGAATTTTATTGAAAGAATCTTGACTTCTGGATCATTCTCGAAGTCGATGGATACACGAGTTCTTTAACCTATCAAAGATACAGAATTTGTAACAGTTTTACTTGATGTTATTTTAAATTACAGTTCAACAGTTTTTAATTAATTAAGAAATATTTCTGTATCAAGTATCTTTTGCCATTACTGATCCATCGTTTCAGTTACGAAAATTGTGTGTACATCTTTCTTTTTTTTTAATGACACGGGAAATAGGTACGGGAAACATGTATCTAGTTTTCTTTCGAGCAAATTTTATACATGCAACTGAGATCGCTCAGTTGGACAAAAAAGTGTAATCGTTTCAAATTATCCACGACATATAATCGGTATATGTACAATTCGTCCCGTACGAAGGTTGGAGGAGCGAAAGAGGGAAAAAGTGAAAGGAAAAAAAAATAAGTATAAAGCGTTAGATAACATTGTGTAGATCAGTAAGTATTTTGGTCATTCAATTGGCCAGACTGATGTATTATACTTTTTTATACATTGCTGGACTAAGTAATAAGTGTAAATTTCTATCGCGACTGTATACCTGACAAATATTAAAGTTACTTAGATTTCGCATAACCGATATAAAGATAGAGTACAAAGACGAGACAGCTAATGTATGTAAAAAGTTTGTAGTATATTGTAGAAACATGTTGGGGATTCGTATACCTGATTTAACGTTTTATATTCCCAACGAGAACAGTTGTCTTTTTTTTCTTTCATTTACTGTGCATTGCTTTCTTTTTATTTTCTATTTAAGCGTAACGTTGAGACGTTCCTTCGACATTCAAGATTTAGGCCAGTGGAATTAGATAACTTTCACATTGAGAGTGTAATTTTTTTTTTATCTAGAAACTATATATGTACACATGCATATGTATATTTTTTTCAGTCATTCGTCGATGATCTACTTAATTTTTTTTTCATCTTGTCTGTTCGTATAACTTAGAATGTGATGTTCCCCTAATGCGTTTTTAAATACTGTGTCTATGTATCGGCAGAGTCTGAAATTGTGCTCTTATGGTAACATGCCCGGAAAAATTCGAAAGAATCGAGCGCCAGAACGCGATGTTTTAATCCTCCAACGACAAGGACGTATAAAAAAGCTATTCGATGCAATTTCTAAACTTATGAATGCAAGAAATATTTTGAAATTTTCAAAATGACAACGAAAGATGGTTGAAAACCTGATTCAAGTTCCGACCGTCCGAGGATTAAACATTGTCTTATATTATCTTTTATTAAATCGATTATCGATGCAATTTAAACTCTTTTAAGATTATAAATGATCGCTAAACGATTTTTATACTTATAATTTAACTAGAATACGATGTTGCTCGACTCTTATCCTCAGGCGTGTATCTATTGTGGGCACAGAGATTTCTTATATTTTCATGCGTTGTAAAAAGATTGAGAAAAAAAAGGAACGTAATAATATTCTAAAAAGGTAACAGAGAAAAATGTCACGAATTCGATTGGTAGATCTGGTCTCTCAAAGCGTTTAAAGTAAGTTCGTACGTAACTTGTAAATAGCGACGAATATTGTCTTTTTACAAACTAGTTTTTACATGGTACAGTAACTTCGTCCAGTAAAAGGGCGTTGTACGATGTCGCTTTAAGGTGTACAAAGGCTACTTTTACTCTTTCTCTTTTACTTTTCTATAAGAAAAAAAAAAACAAAAATTGAAAAAAAAAATGAATCTAGAGACGGGACCAATGTTAAAAAAAAATCGTTCTAAGCTTACGTTTACCGATTGTAACGAAACATATGTCTGCTTTCCTTTCTGTCCACTTTCTGTAAAATATCAGTTTTTAAGGGGCACATTTCTGTACAGACACTGTAAATAATAATTCTTAACTAATTTTCGTTTCTAAACTAGTGACCAGGTAACTTCATTCGAGTTACACGATTCATGAAAAGCGTTTAATTATGCTAAATAGGTGTCTTAAGTTTTACGAGAAAATGAAAACGTTTTTTGTAGAAACTGTGTATTATTAGAATCTTATAGCGTTTAGGCTATCCTAGTTCTCTGAAAAAAACAGGTTTGATAGCTTTTCAACCCTGACAATCATAGAGTTACTTCGTTAACGGTAGTCTTAATTTAAGTATTTACTAATTTGACGTATTGTCTGATCTCGATGAAAGGGGGTGTCGAGTGATCGCCCTTAGGAAGACGAATGTTCAGTCGTGAAGTATTTTTTATTTTTCTTAGCGTGTCATTCTTCTTTTCTTTTTATCGACTTCATGATCTTGGCACCTTTAGCTCCTGTACACCTTGAAGAATGCCATAAAAACGATACTGAACATATTTTTTTAATACATTTTAAGTGAAAGGTGCTGCGAAAAACGAACGAAGTGGTACAGAGGAACCGTGCATCAGTCACTTTTAAAATCTTTTGTAATTGCAAATTTTTGTACAAGTAGTAGATAATTAAAAACTCATTTGTAAAACTTAGTATTACATAAGAGCGTTCTCATTTACTGTATTTATGTTAACGATGATGTTTCACTTTTTATTTCTTTTATTCTTCATTCGACAGGAATCAATCACTTTCATTTCTCTGAGATGTTTAAAAAAAAAGGAAGGGGACTGAAAAGTTACTTATAACTATGTATTGCAAATATTGTAGGGATAGTTTTTGTTAAGGAGACAGTTTCTTAAAGAAGAACCAATTCACATTTTTAATGAAGTATTAACCCACATATTATAAGTTATTATTTATGTTTTTTGGTCAGATGATCTCTTCTCAAACCACCTCTTAAAGATTTAGGATACGAACAAAAGTAGTATTCATGTAGATTAATACTCGTGCTGTTATAAATCATGTACGTACTTGCGAGTCTTAAGTTATGAGGTTTCTCTTCAAAATTGTTAACTGCCCTTTCTGTGATTGATGAAGGAAAAAAGAAAAAGCAAACAGAGACAAGCAATATCACTGCCAATAAGTGGCTAAAGCATTGTACAATCTTTGCCACATTTTTAAAGATCTCTTTCCTACAATTATTGTTAATCTTACGAAGTCTGATTTGAATATCATACTCTTTTGTTCACCTTAATATAACATCAGGAGAGTCTTACAATTCTCTAGCTGTACACTTAGTTGAAAGTATTGTTTATTTTATTCGTTAAGAGTATCTTTAAGCGAATGGCATAATTTTCTGGCTTAACTTGTTACATTTGATCATTTTTATCATTTCAAAGTTGATCAGCCATCCTTTGAAGGAAATTATAAAAGCTTTTTTAAGCGAAGAACACTGTACATAACTACAAATAGCATTCATTGTGATCGATACATTAACTCAATTAGTTGAACAATCAATGATGCAGGATTTGCATTCCATTTTTAAGACACATGTAACCCTTTACTTTTTTATAAAGAAGTGACGAAGGATTGCAAAAAAAGATTTGAAATATTTCTTTCTATTTTTGTACACATCGATGGAACCAATAAGGATACCTTAACAAAATTTTCATTATATGTATAAGTACTATAAACTAAAGGGTTGAACTCCTGCAAACGATTGTAGTTATAATCCTTAATTAAATTAATTCAGACGACTTACAGATAAGAAGTTAGTATAGTTTTTGTACCTGTTTGTAATATTTCTATACGATATAATTATAACTGTATGTAAACATTCGTGTAGATGCAGCAGTGCAGTTTGTAATAATAATGTATATGTGCAATGAGAAGTTTCAGTAATAAAATTTTAGAAAATGTACGTTGTTTCCTGATTATTTTGCAAATAAACCTGAAATTATTTATAGGATAAGGATATCAAGAGAGGTTTATTTAAACAAATAAACGAGTTCTGGGTTCTTTTTGAATATCTGCATTTATTCAATAAACTAAATAATTTATACATTGAGCTTTAGAATAGTTATTAAATTATTTATTTTTTAAATAAAAATTTTGTAATTATAGTGTAGAGGTATTCATCAGTTAGAACACCTAAATGATTAGGGTTTTTAATGATAATTTTAAGAAAATTAGTGTATTACAGGAGACTGCATCGAAATTGCAGTGAAATTAATATCGAAATGGCACAAACCCTCGAACAGGCCAAGCATTAACAGAATAAGAAATGGAAGGATATAACTTGAAATTACCATTAGGAATTATAATTGACCATAATTAATTGAAATTTGTTGAGATTAAAATACTGAAACAAATGTTAAATATACCATTTTTATAGCACTGTTATATTAAGAGAAATATATACTCCCCGTTGTGTTTTCTTCATTTTGCAAGAACTAAATGATAAAAAATACTTAAATTGTTTATATTTAATGATTTTTTTCATTAAAATCGTTGTATTTTGCATAAATAATTAAAAATTAAAAAATATTTTTAAATTTTTACCTCTAGCGCCATCTCTTCGAAAAGTGCTGAAACTGCTCAAAAATTGACAGGAATCTGCCGTACCTACAATGATTATTTTTTAAGAAAATAATTTTTTGCTGTTTTCGCGTGTTTGAAGCATCTAATCGCTTCTATTTTACACTAATTATCGATTCCAATTGTCCGATTAATCCTAGAAGCCCGAAATATTGAAATATTAAAGATTAAATCGCAGATTGAGAGAGTGAGAGGTCCGAATGGCGGACTAGTGTTCACTCTCTCGCACATTGGTGTTGTGCGCAGGCGCGAGTTTGGCGTAGAGGGAGTGAGAGACTAGATGCTCGGTGCTCTCACTCACACATTGAGGGAGTGAAAGGTCCGATAGGCGGACTAGTGTTCACTCTCTCGCACATTGAGGGAGTGAGAGGTCCGAATGGCGGACTAGTGTTCACTCTCTCGCACAGTGTGGGAGTGAGAGGTCCGAGCATCTAGTCTCTCACTCTCTCTACGCCAAACTCGCGCCTGCGCACAACACCAATGTGCGAGAGAGTGAACACTAATCCGCCAATCTCACCTCTCACTCTCTCAATGTGCAATTTAATCTTTAATATTTCAATATTTCGGGCTTCTAGGATTAATCGGACAATTGGAATCGATAATTAGTGTAAAATAGAAGCGATTAGATGCTTCAAACACGCGAAAACAGCAAAAAATTATTTTCTTAAAAAATAATCATTGTAGGTACGGCAGATTCCTGTCAATTTTTGAGTAGTTTCAGCACTTTGTTCGGAGATGGCGCCAGGGGTAAAAATATAAAAAATTATAAAAATAATAAAAAATAGAGCTTGTACGGTGACAAATTGATAATTTTATGATAATATAAAGTTTCCCCTTCCTTTAGTTCAAATTTGGTGATCCTAGAACATCATTTAAGTATATAAATCGATATAAACCTGCGCTTGATTACGAGACTCGAAGACTACATTTCAGAGCCTTTATTTATTATTTTCTTGCTTTATCGCGATTGTTAACTAATTAGAAACGTTCATAGAACTAAAAAGCTGCATTTATTCAATAAACTACATGATTCATACATTCAGCTTTACAATAGTTATTATATTATTTATAACTAACGTTTACAATTGTAATTTTGCGAGATTCCTGTGGAGGGAGTGGGAGGTCCGATCGGCGGACTAGTGTTCACTCTCTCGCACATTGGTGTTATGCGCAGGCGCGAGTTTGGCGTAGAGGGAGTGAGAGACTAGATGCTCGATGCTCTCACTCGCACATTGAGGGAGTGAGAGGTGAGATCGGCGGACTAGTACTCACTCTCTCGCACATTGAGAGAGTGAAAGGTCCGAATTGGCGGACTAGTGTTCACTCTCTCTCACATTGTGGGAGTGAGAGGTCCCAATGGCGCACGAGTGTTCTCTCCCTCTTGCGCATTAGCGTACTGTGTAGGCTTGGAGCGAGTGAGAGGGGTGACGCTTTCGCGGAGTCTTTCCTCTCGCTGGTGCATCGGCGTACCTGGCGCAGGCTGTGATGTATAATTTTTAATCGTTGCGTTACAATAATTAATAGTATGAGTTATTCGAGGTTCAGACTATTGTAGATCGGTTTTTCGTGTTCGAAAATGTAAAATATGATACCAAATTAGCCAGTGCTTCTACGTTTTCTATTATTCATTAATGGTCGGGTAGTTACGTTCATCCCTTTTGTGTCAGGTTATGACTAAGTCCCTGTAATTTTATGTACAAGCTGCCTTAGTTTAATGATACATAACTAGATAAATACAATTTTGCAAACTCGAGATCCTTGGTTTCTGAGTCTAGTTTCATGTTATCAGTAAACAATGGGAAGGATTTATCTACTGAGAGTAAACATAATCCATCAAATTCAAATCTGATTGAAAATGATCACTTTTGTCCTATCGTATGTAAGTATAAAGTATTATAATTTTATTCAAGTAGTTAATAATAATGTATTTTGCTGTGTTGCAGATTAGAAGATGTATTTGTTATACATTTCTACGCCACATAAGCTGCACATTAACATCATTAAATCAATGGGAAACTTCCTGGCAGATTCTCAGATATCAGTGTTCCGTAATTTTTGGAATTGGACACTACTAAAATTTCAAGAAATGGCACGAAGAATACTTCCTGTCACATCATGTTCTCCTAATACAAATCTGCAAACTTGAGATCCTTGGTTTCTGACAATGAGTCTAATTTCATTTTACCAATAAACAATGGAAAGGATTTATCTGCGGAGAGTAAACTGTTCTTCAATAGTTATACTGAATATATAAGTACATATTTAATTGTAGAATGTATTTATTTTATAAGAATATTGTAATTCGCTTAAGCTATATCTTAAATAATTATAAAAATATGTTGTATGTAAAAATACTGATATGTAAGTTTTACAATTTGTAATTATAAGTGCGTTAAAGTTAAGAATCTAATATTTAAGTAAGTTTTACAGTTAGTAGTTATAAGTGCTTTAGAATTGTGAATGTAATATTTAAGCAAATTTTACAATTTGTAATTATAAGTGCATTAAAGTTAAGAATCTAATATTTAAGTAAGTTTTACAGTTAGTAGTTATAAGTGCTTTAGAATTGTGAATGTAATATTTAAGCAAATTTTACAATTTGTAATTATAAGTGCATTAAAGTTAAGAATGTAATATTTAAGTAAGTTTTACAGTTAGTAGTTATAAGTGCTTTAGAATTGTGAATGTAATATTTAAGCAAACTTTACAATTTGTAATTATAAGTGCATTAAAGTTAAGAATGTAATATTTAAGTAAGTTTTACAGTTAGTAGTTATAAGTGCGTTAGAATTGTGAATGTAATATTTAAGCAAATTTTACAATTTGTAATTATAAGTGCATTAAAGTTAAGAATCTAATATTTAAGTAAGTTTTACAGTTAGTAGTTATAAGTGCTTTAGAATTGTGAATGTAATATTTAAGCAAATTTTACAATTTGTAATTATAAGTGCATTAAAGTTAAGAATGTAATATTTAAGTAAGTTTTACAGTTAGTAGTTATAAGTGCTTTAGAATTGTGAATGTAATATTTAAGCAAACTTTACAATTTGTAATGATAAGTGCATTAAAGTTAAGAATGTAATATTTAAGTAAGTTTTACAGTTAGTAGTTATAAGTGCGTTAGAATTGTGAATGTAATATTTAAGCAAATTTTACAATTTGTAATTATAAGTGCATTAAAGTTAAGAATCTAATATTTAAGTAAGTTTTACAGTTAGTAGTTATAAGTGCTTTAGAATTGTGAATGTAATATTTAAGCAAATTTTACAATTTGTAATTATAAGTGCATTAAAGTTAAGAATCTAATATTTAAGTAAGTTTTACAGTTAGTAGTTATAAGTGCGTTAGAATTGTGAATGTAATATTTAAGCAAATTTTACAATTTGTAATTATAAGTGCATTAAAGTTAAGAATGTAATATTTTAGTAAGTTTTACAGTTAGTAGTTATAAGTGCGTTAGAATTAACAATGTAACATTTATGTAACATGTATAATTGAAAGAATTTTCAATAAACATAGAGTTAAACTAAAGCAATTGTTTATTCATTTATAAACCTAACTCCCTTATCCAGCCCTTACAAAATTTCACATAAAAAGCAAGAAATAATGTAGAAAAACATTAAACAGAAGTTTCGAAATACAAAAGTAGAAAAAGAAACGAAAAATATCGGTTTGATACAGAGAAGAACAAAATTCGGTACAAACGGTTTCCAGGAATTCCTGGAATTCGACGTCACAAAAATTCTGGGAAGTGGCACGAAGAATACCTCCTGGCACATCATGTTCTCCTGATACAATTTCGGGATCCGAAATTCTGTGAATTTAAATTTTATAGTCTTCGATTTGCTATTGTTAATTTTCATTATTTTCTGAAATTATTTATAGGATAAGGATATTAAGAGAGGTTTATTTAAATAAATAAACGAGTTCTGGGTTATTTTTAAAAATCTGCATTTATTCAATAAACAAAATGATTTATTATACATTGAGCTTTAGAATAGTTATTAAATTATTTACAACTTTAAATATTAAATTATTTACAACTTTAGAATAGTTATTTAATTATTTGGTCCTGTTTTCAATCTATTGTAAAAATTAAACAAATTTTATAACTATTTTAATAACTATTCTAAAGCTCAATGTATAAATTATTTAGTTTATTGAATAAATGCAGATTTTCAAAAATAACCCAGAACTCGTTTATTTATTTAAATAAACCTCTCTTGATATCCTTATCCTATAAATAATTTCAGAGAATAATGAAAATTAACAATAGCAAATCGAAGACTATAAAATTTAAATTCACAGAATTTCGGATCCCGAAATTGTATCAGGAGAACATGATGTGCCAGGAGGTATTCTTCGTGCCACTTCCCAAAATTTTAGTGACGTCGAATTCCAGGAATTTTCGGGAACTTGGACTCAGAAACCAAGGATTTAATTAATAATCGGAACTTAGATACCTGTTGTATCAATTCTATAACAAATCCGATTATAAATTAAAGTAGTATAGATAGTGCGCAAAATTACAATTCTAAACGTTAGTTGTAAATAATTTAATAACTATTCTAAAGCTCAATGTATAATAAATCATTTAGTTTATTGAATAAATGCAATTTTCAAAAATAACCCCGAACTCGTTTATTTATTTAAATAAACCTCTCTTGATATCCTTATCCTATAAATAATTTCAGAGAATAATGAAAATTAACAATAGCAAATCGAAGACTATAAAATTTAAATTCACAGAATTTCGGATCCCGAAATTGTATCAGGAGAACATGATGTGCCAGGAGGTATTCTTCGTGCCACTTCCCAGAATTTTAGTGACGTCGAATTCCAGGAATTTCCGGGAACTTGGACTCAGAAACCAAGGATTTAATTAATAATCGGAACTTAGATACCTGTTGTATCAATTCTATAACAAATCCGATTATAAATTAAAGTAGTATAGATAGTGCGCAAATCTACAATTCTAAACGTTAGTTGTAAATAATTTAATAACTATTCTAAAGCTCAATGTATAATAAATCATTTAGTTTATTGAATAAATGCAATTTTCAAAAATAACCCAGAACTCGTTTATTTATTTAAATAAACCTCTCTTGATATCCTTATCCTATAAATAATTTCAGAAAATAATGAAAATTAACAATAGCAAATCGAAGACTATAAAATTTAAATTCACAGAATTTCGGATCCCGAAATTGTATCAGGAGAACATGATGTGCCAGGAGGTATTCTTCGTGCCACTTCCCAGAATTTTAGTGACGTCGAATTCCAGGAATTTCCGGGAACTTGGACTCAGAAACCAAGGATTTAATTAATAATCGGAACTTAGATACCTGTTGTATCAATTCTATAACAAATCCGATTATAAATTAAAGTAGTATAGATAGTGCGCAAATCTACAATTCTAAACGTTAGTTGTAAATAATTTAATAACTATTCTAAAGCTCAATGTATAATAAATCATTTAGTTTATTGAATAAATGCAATTTTCAAAAATAACCCAGAACTCGTTTATTTATTTAAATAAACCTCTCTTGATATCCTTATCCTATAAATAATTTCAGAAAATAATGAAAATTAACAATAGCAAATCGAAGACTATAAAATTTAAATTCACAGAATTTCGGATCCCGAAATTGTATCAGGAGAACATGATGTGCCAGGAGGTATTCTTCGTGCCACTTCCCAGAATTTTAGTGACGTCGAATTCCAGGAATTTCCGGGAACTTGGACTCAGAAACCAAGGATTTAATTAATAATCGGAACTTAGATACCTGTTATATCAATTCTATAACAAATCCGATTATAAATTAAAGTAGTATAGATAGTGCGCAAATCTACAATTCTAAACGTTAGTTGTAAATAATTTAATAACTATTCTAAAGCTCAATGTATAATAAATCATTTAGTTTATTGAATAAATGCAATTTTCAAAAATAACCCAGAACTCGTTTATTTATTTAAATAAACCTCTCTTGATATCCTTATCCTATAAATAATTTCAGAAAATAATGAAAATTAACAATAGCAAATCGAAGACTATAAAATTTAAATTCACAGAATTTCGGATCCCGAAATTGTATCAGGAGAACATGATGTGCCAGGAGGTATTTTTCGTGTCACTTCCCAGAATTTTAGTGACGTCGAATTCCAGGAATTTCTGGAAACCGTTTGTACCGAATTTTGTTCTTCTCTGTATCCAACCGATATTTTTCGTTTCTTTTTGTACTTTTGTATTTCGAAACTTCTGTGCAATGTTTTTCTACATTATTTCTTGCTTTTTAAGTGCAATTTTGTAAGGGCTGGATAAAGGAGTTAGGTTTATAAATGAATAAACAATTGCTTTAGTTTAACTCTATGTTTATTGAAAATTCTTTCAATTATACATGTTACATAAATGTTACATTGTTAATTCTAACGCACTTATAACTACTAACTGTAAAACTTACTTAAATATTAGATTCTTAACTTTAACGCACTTATAATAACAAATTGTAAAATTTACTTAAATATTACATTCACAATTCTAACGCACTTATAACTACTAACTGTAAAACTTACTTAAATATTACATTCTTAACTTTAATGCACTTATCATAACAAATTGTAAAGTTTGCTTAAATATTACATTCACAATTCTAAAGCACTTATAACTACTAACTGTAAAACTTACTTAAATATTACATTCTTAACTTTAATGCACTTATAATTACAAATTGTAAAATTTGCTTAAATATTACATTCACAATTCTAAAGCACTTATAACTACTAACTGTAAAACTTACTTAAATATTACATTCTTAACTTTAATGCACTTATAATTACAAATTGTAAAGTTTGCTTAAATATTACATTCACAATTCTAAAGCACTTATAACTACTAACTGTAAAACTTACTTAAATATTACATTCTTAACTTTAATGCACTTATAATTACAAATTGTAAAATTTGCTTAAATATTACATTCACAATTCTAAAGCACTTATAACTACTAACTGTAAAACTTACTTAAATATTACATTCTTAACTTTAATGCACTTATAATTACAAATTGTAAAATTTGCTTAAATATTACATTCACAATTCTGAAGCACTTATAACTACTAACTGTAAAACTTACTTAAATATTACATTCTTAACTTTAATGCACTTATAATTACAAATTGTAAAATTTGCTTAAATATTACATTCACAATTCTAAAGCACTTATAACTACTAACTGTAAAACTTACTTAAATATTAGATTCTTAACTTTAACGCACTTATAATTACAAATTGTAAAACTTACATATCAGTATTTTTACATACAACATATTTTTATAATTATTTAACATATAGCTTAAGCGCAGTACAATATTCTTATAAAATAAATACATTCTACAATTAAATATGTACTTATATATTCAGTATAACTATTGAAGAACAGTTTACTCTCCGCAGATAAATCCTTTCCATTGTTTATTGGTAAAATGAAATTAGACTCAGAAACCAAGGATCTCAAGTTTGCAGATTTGTAGTAGGAGAACATGATGTGACAGGAAGTATTCTTCGTGCCATTGCTTGAAATTTTAGTAGTGTCCAATTCCAAAAATTACTGAAAACTGATATCTGAGAATCTGCCAGGAAGTTTCCCATTGATTTAATGATGTTAATGTGCAGGTTATGTGGCGTAGAAATGTATAACAAATACATCTTCTAATCTGCAACACAGCAAAATACGTTATTATTAACTACTTGAATAAAATTATAATACTTTATACTTACATACGATATAACAAAATTGATCATTTTCAACCAGGTTTGAATTTGATGGATTATGTTTACTCTCAGTAGATAAATCCTTCCCATTGTTTACTGGACTTGGAAACTAGACTCAGAAACCAAGGATCTCGAGTTTGCAAAATTGTATTTATCTAGTTATGTATCATTAAACTAAGACAGCTTGTACATAAAATTACAGGGACCTAGTTATAACCTCACACAAAAGGGATGAACGTAACTACCCGACCATTAATGAATAATAGAAAACGTAGAAGCACTGGCTAATTTGGTATCGAATTTTACATTTTCGAACACGAAAAACCGATCTACAATAGTCTGAACCTCGAATAACTCATACTATTAATTATTTTAACACAACGATTAAAAATTATACATCACAGCCTGCGCCAGGTACGCCAATGCACCAGCGAGAGGAAAGACTCCGCGAGAGCGTCACCCCTCTCACTCGCTCCAAGCCTACACAGTACGCTAATGCGTAAGAGGGAGAGAACACTCGTGCGCCATTGGGACCTCTCACTCCCACAATGTGCGAGAGAGTGAACACTAGTCCGCCATTCGGATCTCTCACTCCCACAATGTGCGAGAGAGTGAACACTAGTCCGCCATTCGGACCTCTCACTCCCACAATGTGCGAGAGAGTGAACACTAGTTCGCCAATTCGGACCTTTCACTCTCTCAATGTGCGAGAGAGAGAACACTAGACCGCCAATCTCACCTCTCACTCTCTCAATGTGCATCTAATCTCTCACTCTCTCTACGCCAAACTCGCGCCTGCGCACAACACCAATGTGCGAGAGAGAGAACACTAGACCGCCAATCTCACCTCTCACTCTCTCAATGTGCGATTTAATCTTTAATATTTCAATATTTCGGGCTTCTAGGATTAATCGGACAATTGGAATCGATAATTAGTGTAAAATAGAAGCGATTAGATGCTTCAAACACGCGAAAACAGCAAAAAATTATTTTCTTAAAAAATAATCATTGTAGGTACGGCAGATTCCTGTCAATTTTTGAGCAGTTTCAGCACTTTGTTCGCAGGTGGCGCCAGGGGTAAAAATAAAAAGTCGGTAAAAATTATTTTATTAAAAATCGGCTTTTTAACACCATTACATAAAATATTTTGTTGTTATAAATGTCTCTATAACTTTAGTTTATCCGAAAAGTGGCCTGGTTTTTGTAAAAACACAATTTTCTGTTTCGCTAATTTCGTCGGTAACACCCCATGTATCGTCCTCAGTTGCTCTTTAAAAAAATTGAAAAATAAAGCTTGAACGATATTAAATTCATTATTTTATAATAATACAATGTTTTATCTTTCTACTATTCAAATTAGATGATCCCAGGATAACGCTTCTTGTTCTACCGAGGCGCTTGTCCTGGGGCGACTAGGCTCGACGCTACACTGACGGTACTGATTGCTCAGTGTTTTTGCTAAATAATTCAAAAACGAAGCCCCATCCGATATTTTTGCAAAGGAAATTGTTGTTCAGAATAGTCTCAGCTACCCCCCATTTCCGGCTCCTATAGGAGTTCTGGGACACCCTGTATAATTCTTTTGTATAAACCCTTGAAATTGTATAAAAATTATTATTACATTTACTTCTTATAATTATTTAAGTATCACATAAACTTGATCAAAAGCAAAAATGACCCACACTATTAAATATTTCAAGTATAACTATGATAAGTAGCGAGTTATACCTGAAACTGTATTTGAATTATAGGAACAAGTATTAAAAAATAGTTTTCCTATATAACCTTCGTCATAATATCAATAAACAAATGCATTATTCAGTCTACTATACTATAAACTTCAAATTTATCTAATTACTGAAGTGCTCTGTGAGATATATTTTCATTTTTTCATAAACTATAAGCATAATGGCACCACCTGGTCCTAATCGTAAAACTTTTGGCAGTAATCCTTTGTACAAGGCTCTGATTCTGAAACAAAGGTAATTACAAGTTACAAATATTGATAATAATTTGATAATGTGTGAATATCATTTCTTACCCCTCTCTATGATAAACTATATAAATAGTTCTTAGAGTGCCCTTGTACAATATTTCACCTTGAGGGCCTTGAATGCGACTCTTTGCAACATCGAAGGGTATGTTCATACAGGATGCCACTGTTCCTGATATAAAACCTACAGAAAACTAAAAAGCATATGTTGATTAAGTTAGCAATAACTTTGCAATTTACAATTCTACTGTTTCATTGCCTTTTAATTTTTCCATAAAATTATCTTGTAAACTATTGATTACCTAAAATGTTTTAAATAAAGTTTTACTTTGAATGAATTTAAATATTTTTCTATAAATTTTGTATTAATTAATACTAAAAATATTAAGCAAATCTTATCTAATAACAGAATATACCTTAATGAAAAATTCTGGAACATATTCTGTGTGTTTCTGTAATCTAGGAACAAGAGAATTGTAAATGCCAAAGTAAAATGAGTTGAAGACTGAATTTCTCATTATCGTAGCAGATAATCCTTTGTTAAGACCGTTCAGTCCAAAACCTTGTTGAGAAAGAATATGCCGAGTCACAGCAAAAGTGGATGGACTATCACTGATATGTTTACGATTAGATTGCATCTGCACCTTAACTACTTCAAATGGATTGACTAAAATGGCCTCTGTAACTCCAGTTAAAAAGCCTGCATAATAATGCACCTGGAAAAATTCTATTATTGTTAACAATAACATAAATGTATTAAGATTCTGTAATTATGGATAATACTTTACACAATTTGTACCTTGATTAGAAAAAGAAGATTAAATAATGTACATACCATTTGTTTTGATATGTGATTGTTCAAAAACTTCTTGTACTGTTCGTAGGAGAAAAACTAAAAAGAAAATAAGAATATTTTTATTTCTTAATAACAAAGAAACTAAACAGTGGAAAGAATATGTACTATGTAAATTGTGTTCCATAGTTTTTCTTTTACTCTTGTAACTTTTCATGATTTATTTCAGATTACATACTTTCACAGCTCTTTTGGGGGTTTCCATGACAACCGGTGGTAAAATACCTTTCCAAAAAGCTGCAAATCCCTCATTTCTATACATTTTTCTCATACAATCTCGAATTCCTATATGCATACAATTTAAGACCAAAAATTATATGAATAATAAAAATCAAATACAGAAACATGCAAACAAAGTATGTTTTAAATACAGCGATACATTGCCTGTGTAATAAACAGCATCATGCTGGCCAACTTTGACTTGCAGCTGGAAACGTGTTTTGATCAGATCCATTGGATGCATTATGGAAGCTTCTATGAAACCTGCGAAGCCTCCTGCTCCAATCTGAATGGCAGCTTCTTTAAGAAGGCTTGATTCATGGTGTGCAATTTCTTTGTAAGCCATAGCTCTATTATTGCTTATTAAAAATTCATTAGAGTATTTGAATCGTTACTTTCTTTGTTCTTTTTACAAGAAAAAATTACTTCTCTTCTATTTTCACTGAGTTTCCTACAATAAATATAAATATTTTTATAACAGGCAGCGTACAGTGGCATATACATATAATAAAAATTTTCTGTAATTTTATTTAATATTTAACTGGTATCTGATACATAGTATTTTCGATACTAACATTTTAAATTTTCAATCAGTTATTACATTTATAAGGTAGCAGTTCTTTAATTAAATTATTGATACTTCAGCGAAATTATATCTGAAGAATGTTATATATAACTGATACAAATAAAAATATAAACTAAAAGGATTTTTATATTAATGAATTTAAATAGTTGAAAATAATATATTTACTACTAAATTTCAAATGATGAAATTATGTCATTTAAAAAATACTATGTTGATAATTGCATAAATATATAAAAATATAATGATTACTTATAGTTTCTAATTAATATTTCTGTAATATACCGTTTTACAATAATTTTACAAAAACTAAAGCATTTGTAAGAAAAAATTGTATGAAAACTATGTTAATGACAAATTAAGTATGACATAGCAGTATTCCCTGATTATCTTGTACATATAACATTACGTCATCAAAATTGTCGCGTTAATTATCGTTTAAATTTACTTTTCGAAGGTACAATGATCCCCGTTTATTCGCATTATTGACTGTATTTTGTTATAAATTTATACCTTTTACAAATATTGTCTTTTATTTCTGTAATCAAACGATGAGGACAATATATTATATAATGTACAAATTTAAATTTAATCAAGTGCACCTGTACTAGATAAGATAATAATAATTAATTTTAGATGCTTCAAATTTTATACAAAGAAATAATTGTTTATTTTAGTTAATTTAATACATTATATTCTCAATTGATTACAAAAAATAATTGTACTTAATTCTAGAAATTGAAAATGTAAAATGTTTCATATATTTCTTCTGTTTTTTATATTTGCATCAACAAACAAGTATATGTTTGCAATCTTATTTTGCAATGTTTGTTAATTAAAAAACCTGATTCTAACATGCATACTTATTGCGAAATGATAAATACATTTATTATATCATTCAAAAGCATTAAAATACACAAATTACATTTTATTTATATTATATACTAAGTAATAAATATATTAAATTTAAATCTTAATCATACTAATATAGATAAATGATAAGAAGAAGGATTTATAAGTGTTCTGTAAAGATTACAGCTGAAATTCTGATATTTTTAAATATATCTTGATCATTTCATTCAAATGAATGCCTCTGTTTGAAAAGTAAATACTTTGACGCTCCATTACAGAATTGAACTACTGTGGTTCAATTCTTTTTTTTTATTATCAGATAGGAAAGCATAATAACAATATATAAAAGACAAATATTTAATGCGTTAAATAATGTGTTAAGTACTAGTATTGGTGTTATTTATTAAACAAACAAATTCAAACTCTGGGTTAATTATATTAATAATTTTAATCTATGGTAGTATACATAGAACACTTCTTTCATTAAATCGTATCCATTGTACCAAGTTCGTTCATTGGCTTAATCATCTAAACCGTCTTATATCAGTTGTTTAAGTAAATGCTGATAACAACGATTTCTTTGTCCACCTTCGTGATATTCCAGTTTCTTGAAATGTACTGTACTTGAAACCTTGAGAATTATTATCGCCGCCATTTTGTTATTACGTATTCATAGCAATCTTACTGATTTCAAGTCTCATCGCTTGGGAATAGTAGTAATAATTGGGAATAGTATGTGAAGCATCATGTTTTAAAACAGTCTCTAAGTTCAATCTTTTATCCTTTCTAATTCAGTCCTTATACAAGCAAATAAGTGAAATGGAGGTTAGGCGTAGGCAGGTTTGTTTTTAGTATTCTGTTTTTAGTAAAATTCATATAGGGTATTTTAGTAAGTTGTTCGTTTAAATATATTACTATTAATTAAAAATAAATAATTAGTATATAACCTGTATTTGTACAAATTTTAGTTTATACGTCAGAATTTGTTTCGTCAGTCATAGATTTTCAGAAAATTTAAACGATGTATGTACCTCGATAAATAGAAATAAAATAATTATATTTCCTCGTAATAAAACCGTTCACAATTTTGTGATATTAAATTTAAAAAGAAAAATCAATGAAATTATGTGTTTTAACAGTCAGCAGTTTAGTTACGTAAGTTCGAAAATAAAATGATACGAATATTTAAAAGTTTGAAAATAATTCTTAAACGACTAATACAAAATGTAGACTTTTGGCGGTTTTGCTTAAATTTTTAACTGAAATAAATACGCTTATTTCGTGTAACATTTGTGAGTTACATAACCAATCTCTTGAAATCATAATTAATATATTATCTCATATTTTTGTTTTGTCATGTTGTAATAAAGTTTTTTTTCAAACTAATTTTGTTTATTTCTAAAAAACCAGAAACATACATACTTTAATTATCTTTAAAACTTTGTTCAAAATTAATACAATTTTTAGAATAATGAATATTAGATATTATAAATTGTATCTTATTTTTTTTATTCATATATTTAAATAAAATATATTACACTAGTTACATACATTCATCGAAAATTCTGTTTTATTTATGAATAATTAATTTGTTGTAATTTTGAAAAATTTAAATGTACCAATTTTTAAAGTTTCGCGGTTCACCTGATGCGTGATGCTTTTATTTTCCTTACCAATTTCTTGGCATAAAAAAACGAAAACTGCCTTTGTTGCCTGTATTATTACTAGCATTGCATTTTAAATGCAATATATTCCAGTAAGTATAAAATATAACACATATTTCATGATGATTTATATATCATAAATTCTTTTGATAATATGGATTTTATTACATATTTGAGGTTATATCTTTGTTTATGTTTATGTACGTAAGAATCACGTATAATTTCAGTGTAATTATTTTTTAAAAAATGCTTTACTTTTATGCAATTATATATTTTCAAAAATACCTTTATATAATAAGATACTGTAATATATATTTATATTTTTATTTATATATTGTAAGTATAAAAAATTTATATTTATTTGTATAGTCTCTAAGTCAAAAAAAGATCCTAATATATAAATTTGTATTTTCAGTTAAGAAAAGAAAATGACGATACTTTTGAAGCAGAATCAAAACCACGCTTTAAGAAGGGACATCCAGGCAAAAGATACTTTATGGTTGTGGTTCTGTTGGGAATTCTTTTTCTGGGATATATTGCAATAGCGTATGTTCTAAAGTTCTCTATTTAAGTCATGAATAATTTGTTTCAAATATATAAATACAATTAATTTAACTAAGTTTCCTTACTTTTCAGATATGACTTGAAACCAGTACGTCTTGGCAGTAAAGCAATCGACACATTGGCTTTCTCCTTCAATCTGCAGAAACCATTTTACGTTGTGGTCATTGACGCAGGTTCGACTGGTAGCCGAGCGTTAGCCTTTAGTTTTCACGAATCGATTCTCGGCGGTAATTTGGTTCTGGACGATGAGCTTTACACAGAAACGAAGCCCGGAGTTAGTGCTTACGCGGAGAGACCTAAAGATGCTGCTAAGTCTCTCACCGTACTACTGGACAAAGTTAAAGAAGTGATCCCTCGTTCCGAATGGCAGCACACACCTCTCACTATGAGAGCCACTGCTGGTTTGCGACTTCTTCCCGGACATAAAGCTCAGGAAATACTTCAGGAATGCAGGAAAATGTTTGAAGACAGTGGTTTCCAGGTATGCCTAAAAAATATATTGTTTATTAGATTAAGTATTTATTGTTTCTTTTACTATGTGTTTAGATTTCTAAAAATTCAATTTCCATAATGGAAGGGACAGACGAGGGTATTTTCTCATGGTTCACTGTCAATTTCTTATTGGAAAGGTTTAATACGCACAATCCTGGTAGCACAGTGGCAGCACTGGACCTTGGTGGGGGTTCAACACAGGTGACTTTTTCACCTGATGCCAGACAGGTAAGACAAGAAGATAGCATTAAATTAGATAAATTAGATTGAAGTATAATTAAATGAAGTATATTTCAAATTTATTTAGGAAAAGAAACTGGATGGACACATATATTCTGTCAATATTTTCAATCATAACATGAGTGTTTATACGCACAGTTATTTGGGTATGGGCCTTATGGCTGCCAGAAAAGAGGTTCTAACCCATGGAATGAACTTGGACAATGTAAATCCAAAAGCTGTGATACAAGTACGGTCAGAATGCATAAATCCTATAATATCTACTGAATGGAATTACGGTGGGCTTAATTACCTCATTAAAGGGCCTATCAATGGGACTCATAAGTTGGTTAAAACGCAAAATTTTGCCGGCGGAGAAGAGGACAGGCCGATCGTTAACTTCTCCGAATGTTTGAAAATCATTGAAAAATATGTTGCGAGAATTAAAAATAAACCAGAAGGTTTAAAAGACCACGAAATTTACGCGTTCTCCTACTACTTTGATCGTGCCACAGAAGTAAGTTATTTTCATTGAATTTAATTAAATTTTTAAACATTTTTCATTTTGTTAAACGATTGAGAAAATTACTTAGATGTTAACTAATGCAATGTATAAAAACAAACTCTTTGCGGATCAGAATTGTAATTTTCATTAGTTACCATACAGAACGTTAATGAGAATCTTTTTTACCAACTTACCGACTAAGAAATGCTTTTCCTTTTGTCTTTCTTTTCTTTGGTGCTTTAGGTTAATCTAGTTGATCCCTTTACTGGAGGAGTTATCCAAGTAAGCGCGTTTTTGAAATACGCAATGGAAGCCTGTGATTATCCAAACACCGATCAACCTTTTATCTGCCTCGATTTAACGTTCATATACATTCTTCTGCGTGATGGATTTGGACTGGAACCTACTACAAAACTTTATGTAAGAATTACACTATTTTATGTGCATTTTATAACACAAATTTGAAAATATCAAAGTTAAACGCTTAAATAACTTTTTATAACATGTAATAACTCTAAAGTAATTTTTATTTGTGTTTATGTTAGTTTAATATTGTTAAATTCATTTTTTAAATCGTTTCTTGGATTTTTTAATGAATTTCTTTAACTCTTAAGTACCATGGCTTAATCTATAAATAACACCATTTTATAATTTGTATTTTTACTTCTATATCTTTATCTTCTTTATCTTTTCTAATCTACTTTTCTACAGAAATAGATATAGTTTTTATTTTTGATAGTTAATACAGCCATGGTATTTAAAGGTTAATATGAGATGTATTGTACACTATTTTGACTAATACTTTGCATTTCTTAAATAGCTTTACAAGAAGATTAATGGGCATGAGTTAAGCTGGGCCCTCGGTGCTGCCTTTAATATCATACAAAACGGTCTTTAACGGATCTGATAAATAGAGAAAGGAATTACAAATATTTTTGCACAAAATCGAAATTATTAGAACGTATTAGCTCTGGTATAAAATTTATTTAATTTACGTAGTAAGCGTTCATTTATTGTTCTTGTCTTATGTTCGATTGCTCGTTGTATGTATTTATATTCTATGCCATATACTTTAGTATTTGTTTAGACATTGTGTTTCAAGCAATTACAGTATTCATGAAAAATGAACGTGTTAGATTTTAATATCAGAGATTCTTAAGGCTTTTACGCTTCTGAAACTGTTCTTGAAAATTGAAGACACTTTCCTGATATATACATACAATGTATACATAGGAATTTAGGCGATGAATTTTACTAGATATAATGAAAATATTATACCAATTAGTGACTTTTTTAAATATTGTTTAACAAAAATTTTAAAAGTTTAAAAGAACGTGTATATTGAATTTTAATAAATATAATGACTATTTGATATAAAACAGTAATTTTTCTTACAAATTGTTGACGAAATATGTATGATGTTCCTTAACGTTTCGAAGACGTACATATCATTAAATTGTTCGTTCTATTATTCTTGACAATATTGGTTTCATGTAGCACAAATGTATTTCCCTATATTAGGGACGTGTTCATTAAATTTTCTTAAGAATTTCTGGTCAGTAATGTTACTCTATGAAATACGCACATTTAGTGTTTACAGCAATTTTCAATATTTCACTTTATATTGAAAATGTTTTTTTTTTTAATTTAACGTTTTTCGAATTGTAGTTATGTAAAAGATGTTTGCAAGGATAAATAGTTACTAGCATAACGTGCTTTGAATTCTTATACTTTATTTATTAACGTATAAGCGTTTTGTAACAACGAAACATATTATATGTTAAGAGCGAGAGAAGTTTCCATTATTATAAAATATTGTAACATTGGATTGTTTGTTTAAAGGTTTTCGATGTGTACTTATAAAATGTTACTAGATTTTTAATATTTTTACATTAAAATATAACTGAAATATATGTGCTCTCTTCTTTTTCTTATAAAATAAAAATTTATAAACATTCTGTCTATATTATCAGTCCTGTTAATATCTACTTTACTGTTTTCCTCTTTACTGATGAATTTCAACTTCCTTCTCATAGTTTAAAATTAGCATGAATTAATTGAAATTAAGAAACCTAATTCCACGTAGCAGAATCCTTCGAAAATGTGGCGTGTGTAATAATTAATAGTTTTTATCAAGTTTCAAATTTGAATCTATGATGAACTTTACCGACTGAATTTTGACTATTTTACCGACGGAATGCTAACAGTTCAGCACTTCTAGACTAGATAGCGATATTACTATCTTTTAAAAGCGCCTTGTAGGAATTACAAAGATAATAACATGAAATTGTTTTCGTATTTGTTACCGTTAACGCGTTAAATGCAATTTAATGCTTGTAATTGGACCATATTATCGATACAAAACATCGTGCAAACCTTGTAGGATTGAAAGGTTACCTATGCTGTAGGGAAAAATAAGAGACTTAGTTTTGACGATTTATGGTAAAATTGTCATAATACGATTCTTTTAATTGTTTATTTTAATACAGAATATTTTACTTGTCCTAGGAAACCACAGAAAACGCTTATTTTACGAAAAATGAACTTTCTGTTCTATTAGGTTTCATATATGCGGCTAGTTGGCGCCATTTCCAAAGGCGCGCAACAGTTCAAAGTTGCGCGCGTGTGAAAGTAACACCGACAAATTTCAACACGTCAAAAAAACGTATTGAAAGTATATTTAAAAATAAAATCTAAGCGAAATAAAAATTAGGAACTTACAAATAGAGCATGATATTATAATAATAGCAGAAAAATCATTATTTTCTGTTTAGTTCTCTTTATAAAACTGTATGGTGTACCAATAAAAACTGCTCATCTTTACTTGTTCGTTTATTTCGACATTTCAAGATGTATGGACAATTATTACATAATAATTATATATATTTATATATGTATAATGAGAGAGCATTCTCCTCTCGCAACGTTTCCTTTACTCGTCCCCGAAAAATCCCTCTTCACTGTATCTCTCTTGCTCATTCTCTCCCTCTCTTTCTCTCTCTTGCTTACGTTTTCTCCTTTCATTCTTCACTGACTCTCCTTTGTTTCCTTCACGATAAAAGAATGAAAAGGTAAAAGTAAGAAAGAAACGGCGTTGATTCGTCGAATCTACGTATGATTTTACGAAACGATTTCTTCTTTTTTTTTTTTTTATTGGGCGTATTTTTTTTTTATTAACAATCATATGTCAATGATTGCGAAACTTTAACCCCCATTCTGTTTTTTTTTTTCGTTTTCTTCATTTTTTTCCGTTCGCGTCTCCTTATTATCATTTAGTGTTTATCGATAAGATTATGATCATTACCATTTAATCAGTTACAATTACGATAATAACACTAGTGTTTTTTTTTATTTTCTTAGTTAATCTCGCACTTGACCAGCCCACCCGTCTACCCCTCACTACGCAGCCACCTACTCCCGCTCAGGAACTCTAGCGCCAAATTCAAACATCGAATTACAATTAGCTCTAGCGTACGTCGAAGTTGTCAATTATTTTTCCTTCGTTTCTCGTTTCGCTTTCCTTATTTTACTTATCTATTCGTCAATCCAGCATACAGTATCGACAGAAATATATTTCCGTGAGAAATACATTTTTATTTTCTCTTGTTTCTTTCTTCTTATCCTGATCCATCTCTCCTTTTCATTCTTTCTCTTGCACACACATTCGGTTTACGTACTAGATATTCCCCGTAATTAGAGTTTTGTTTCCTTGTCCTCGTCAAAAATATTATTTCCGTTTTGTTATTAATTTCCTTCTGTGTTTCCTCGTTTTTCTGTCTCGCGCTTGTTCACAAATTGCAAATTTATAGAGTGACACAATTTCTTGAGGTGCAATTCAATAATATAACTTTCTTACAAATACAAACTGAAAATATCTGTTAAAGTACTCTTAAGAAAATAAATACCGAACGAAGCTGGGTATTTGTCGCAAAAATGAATTTCTTGTTGTTGCTAAATGTCGCAAGGCAAGAAACGTGTTTTCCTTTTGTGCAAATATTCGAAGAATTTCTTAGCGTCTTTTTTTTTTTACAAATCCCTGAATTTCACGTTCAATAAACGAAGAAAGGAAAATTAAAAAAAATGAAAAAATAACTTAAATATTTTGAAATTCTTTATATATTTAACATACAATTGAACATTAGTATGTTATAAATTACAGAATATGGGGGTTTTTTTTTTTTTTGGTTTAATTGTAAAAGTTGAGTTGAACACAATTTAGTCTGATGAATAATAAAGAAAAAAAAAAAGATTCCCAATCATTAACTGTTTTGTACGAGCTAGTACGTTCCTCTATTTTGACTAGAAATTCTATATACGTACTTAATTTATACATAATTATGGCTACTACATATAGGAATACTTAATTAATTATAATAGATATCCCTAAGATTTATATATATATATATATATGTATATATATAAACTTTTACAGTAATATGGCAACGGCGGTGACAGTAATACTATTATTTCTTTTAACCCTTAGATTCAACTAATGATATAAAAATAATTCACAAAGTAGGCATATAAAAAAAGAGAAACACATATAACAAGAGAAGTTAAGATAGACAAAGAAAATGATCGTTTTTCTTTCTTCTAATGTTCACAATTAAAAAGAAAGAGGAGGAAAAAGAAAACTTTTTTTGGCCTTTTCAAATGGGAAATTGTACCCATAATTTCAATTAATTAGTATCTTCAAGATTTTTTCTTTTTTGTTTTACATTGTAATTATTGTTCTACGATTCTTTGGTTCTTTTTGGTCAATCACACTTCAGCATTAGAACCTCAACTGTGATTATTTCAAAATAACAAATTTGTTTTCAAATACTCCACATTTGAATAAATCATACTACGCGCGATATAAAATTTATTGATAATTTTGTACTCTAAAAGAGGTTTGTTAATTAGAAGATCGAATAAACTATCTGTAAAGAAGTTTAACACATTCATTGTGCTTTTGATAGAAATAATATGAGACACATCATTTTCTAATCACAATTACAATCTTAGGACAGAGAGCAAGTTCATTATAAAAACTGAACATGAAAATTAGATGATTGAGGCATGTGTTAATTATATTTACAAATAAAAGGAGGAAAACTGAAAACTTGCATTTGATTGTGGAATGTTTCAATCGTAGCTGTTCAACTGTACTAATGTTCCTTTTAGAGTCGACAGATTCATTCAATGAAAAAAAGAAAAAAAAAAAAGGATTACCTAGAGAAATAAAATCTAAACATACATAACTTGTTTGAAAACGTAAACACAAAGCTTAACCAAACCATTTGAAATTTGGAAATTCAAGGATCCTAGTGTGTTCGCAATGGAACCCTATCTCTTTTCTTTTGCTTTTCATAATATAAAGGCTTCAAAGTATGTTCTATATTATAATTCTGTACATGTACACGTGTGTGTATTTTTATATTAAATGTGCGATAATGTGCGCAGAATTATGTGAACGTGCGTTTCATGAATCCGGAACGATGTTTAAGTTACAGAAAAAATAATAATCAGAACTTGTTTCTGGCAAACCTGTACCCTGAATTCTTCTTCAGTCGGAAGGCTTGAAATTGTTCGAACCCTTTTAAGCTCGTTGAAGCTTCTTTAAGATTTCAGTCGTCGGAATTGATTGAACGGAAACGTTTCGTGCGGCTCGATTTAAAATTTCATGAGACTGCCCGGGCGCTTCGAGCCGCGGGAATTTTAAATTTTCGATATCTTGCCTTTCGCGTGAATCCAGAATTTATCATTGATCGATTGACCGCGTTAAGGTTGGAAATTTTTTACATAATTCTTGTAATATTTCTCCTTCAGTCTTCCAATCTAACAAGAGCTGATCATAAACTTAATATTATCTTATTAATATTAGCAACTGTCGACGAATTTATGAATTCTCGAGTCGATAACGTAATTGTAAAAAGGTAAAATATAGTTATTCGTCGATTTGTTGTGCGTGACTGATACGACTGGTGATAAACATATCGAACGTTAAATAAAGCTAAAACGTTGAATGATATTGTTACGATATAAGTAAGAAAGAAAACTGTATATTACGTTGTAAATTGTCCGTATCATGTTCCCAGGTAGAAAATTAATAATTGGTAAATTGTAGAAGTGAATAAAAATTATGCAAATTATTTTATTCATTTCATTCATTTACTACAAACACTAAATATGTTAACCTCACAAACAATGAAATAAACGGATTAAACTAGCAGCTATAAAGGCAGCTTTTCGTTTGTGCTAGATATGTGTGCTGACTTCGTTTAATTCCAGTCATCTCTCTCAAGAATATATTGAGAACATATTCAGTGAGCTCCCTTTTTAATTAAAAATCTTTTTTAGAACATACTTTGTGTAAATTGTACAACAATACAATTATTACTTTTTCATTTAATGAAAAAATTCATTAAGATTCAATTTTCTACCTGGGTGAAGAATAATATTTCATGTTCGAATGAATCTCTTTTTCATTTGTAGTAAAACCAGATGAACGATTTCATGGTCTAAGTGTACTGTGCGATTGGTCTTTGTGCAATTCATTGTAAAATTTATGAAAAATATGGACCAACCATTGTGAATTCCCTTTCGACATTTTCCTTCAATTTTTATTCCTGATTCTTAGAGGATCAAGTTGTTGTCCTTTACATAATTTCTTATTTTGTTTCTTTATTTTATCAAAATAACGTCAGAATATATGAAAATGTGTTAATTGTTTAGTTTGTTAAATGATAAACACATCAAAAATGTAAAAAAAATGCAGTTATTTGTATTAGCCTCAGTCTTGAAGAAGTATGAAACGATAGTTATTTCAAATGTTAAAATAAAAGTTGATTGTCATTGGATATTACTCTAGTTTTCAGAATCTAGTTTTCTATCCTTTTGTAAATATGTTACAAATCACAATCAATTAAATAATTAGTTCAATATTTAGAAAGAATGGAAACAACACTAAATCCTCCTCAATCAGCACCCCATATATCCATCTATATAAGATGTTTCTTTAATGAACCAATTTTAGAATTGAATTCACCACTTAAAAAATGAAATGTTATTCAAGCTGGATTTTAATTTATAGATATTTCTATTATTAAATTATTAGATACTTTGACATAAGTTATTCAGGGAATTTTAGTTCTTCAATATAATCCCAAAAACATCTATCATTCAAGATCAAAAACAGACTCATGAATCTTGGAAATCGTTCTTAAGCACTGAATCCTTTTCCAAATAAATTTTGTTAATAAAGAAACACCCTGTATGCTGCCCACAACCAAAATCCCTTTCTTAATAACAAATAATTATTTCAAATTCATTGGTATTTACCTTGCAGCATGAGTCACCAACCTCCCAGGTGTCTTCGAACGATACACTCTATGCTCCAGAATTCAGTTTGGACAGCGGTGTTATAAATTTCATGTATCACTTCCGCTTGATTTACCATCAGAGAGAAAATGATCGAAAGGGTTGCACAAAAGTGTGATGGATAAAAGAAAAAGAAGAACTGAGAAGGTATCCGCAGGTGGTCGGTAGTAGTAGCTAGCGGTGGTACACAGGTGTATCTCTTGCTCTCTTTCTCGTTCGTTCTCTTTCTCTCTTTCACACTGTCTCTCCCTCTCTGTCACTCTTGCTTGCAGTCTCTCACACTCTCACAATATCCCGCGGTCTCACAATACAATTATGAGTGTGAGTGTAAATGTGTGTCGGTCGATCGGCCCCGCGACGGGAACATTTATTCTAATAGAGACCGCAGCCACGAAGATTATTGGCGATAATGACATCTGTGACTGCGTCGAACACGAATTGAATGTTGTTTGTATCAGTGGCGCAAGTCATGTGGCAGTAGATCTCTTTAGTGGTTGACTTGTTCTTCGCTTCGAATTGCGCCTGGATGTATGCGGCGGCATCACTGTATTCTTGCGCCCCTGTTGAAAATCATAGACAATATTTATTATCGGTGTGTTAATTATTGGAAACTTCTATTCCTTTTACGAGCAATTATCGAAAACAGCGTACAATTAATTGGAGGGAAAAGGCGAAGGTTAGGTACCAGGATCTCGTTTATCTTTGAACGAATTTGACTCTTGCTTACGATATGAACACCAGTAGCATACAACAATAAAATTATTGTTTCAAATTCTTTTATTTTTAATATTTTTATGCAATTAACTTAAGGTGTTACCTTTTATTGTACGTATTCATTCTGCAGCAACTTCTAACATCTTTTTCGACTATTCTCCATATTTATGCAATAGACACCACGTGATCGTCCGAACAGCACCGAAGGTGGACGGAGTTACACACGATCCCATTACCCGCCCCTTATATCGATTTAAACAAGGAGAAAAAATCTCGCGGTTTATTCAAACATAACACCTTTTATATTCATTTGATTATTGAACGAATTGATATTTTCTCGAGGCAGAATCTACGTTATCGACGCGGATCGAAAAGCTGGATCACGGATGATACGTGATAAACGATACGCATTTAGATCATGGTGTATCCTAAACAAGAGGATGTAGTTTTCTTGTGGGTCGTGAAGGAATTCCAAGGACGGCCAACAGACTACGAACTTTTTATAACAATGAGAACTTCCCGTGTCTATTTTTGTACCGTATGTAACATTCAATCGTTATTAACAGACGCCTTTGATTCAGAGTTTCGTTATTTAGAAATTCAATACTTAAAATTTTATTCGCAGGAGAGAAATCATCGTCAAGTTCAACGACACTGAACAAACAATTAACACTGTGAATAAATGGCGTTTTATTTTAGCACTGTTTAAATTTACGTTCCATTAAGCGGTTATAATAATTCATAAATTTGTCTGTAGAATTTATTTAAAAATTTATACCAATAATTCTATAAAATAAAAACATAAAATTAACCAAGCAAAAAAAGGGGGCCAAACATTTTATTTCCTCTTTTGTTTCTTGAAATTATTTTTTTTCTCTATTATTTTACGGTAAGAATCACCGAGTAAGGTAAACAATTTCAAGAACTAAAAATTCAAAGTAAAAACTTTTGTTTAACTGAAAAGAAGAAGTAGATCCTTACCAGCATATTCAGGGAAACAAATAGTAAGAGGGGACTTGCGAATTTTCTCCTCGAACAGATCCTTCTTGTTTAAGAAAAGAATAATCGAGGTGTCGGTGAACCATTTGTTATTGCAAATTGAGTCGAACAGCTTCAAGCTCTCTTGCATTCGATTCTGTAACATACAACGAAACAGTATCGTTAATAACTTGTACAGAAAATAATTGTTCAATTTAATTGCAAAGAGTAATTAAGAAATTAAAAATACAATTAACGAAGATTTATTTATTAAATAGATAAAATATATAAATGTTATTGAAATAATGAGTAAATCGTTCTGGAGAGGTGAAGAATGCGGGAGGTTAATCGATGAGGTCGTTCTACCAGTAGGACTCATTAATTTCCAACAATTACAGTCTATCATCTTTTCTGCCCACGTTGGATTGTTCATTGACTTGTCTGTGTGTACACGGTTGGGTGTCAATTATTTAGATACATAGTGTTATGGGGGGATAGGAAAAACTAGGATGAAAATGTCAAAAAAGTGCATTTGGATAATTAAAAATAAAGGATTTCTACGCGAGTATGTTGCGTTTGTCTTGCAAACGAAGTTAAGATTGCACTGGTTTCTTGAATTGCTCTATATTGTCGCGAGTCTGACCAGCGTAACCGTATCATGTGTCTCTTTGTACGCGGACAATGATACATTACAATAACATCATTTTTATGGAATCCAGCTCCGCGAGAATGAAACTTATTTGTATTAAAGGTAGTGCTTTGCATAAATAAATTTTGAAATAATAGTTTTAATAAGGCAATGATGATAAAATAATTAATTGATAAATGAAAGAAAAGATGATATAATATGTAGATAATATTCACAGAATAATATGAGATCTTATTATTTTATAAATAATATGTTTTGCATTATTTATAAAATTATTCATAAGATAACCCACTAGCTATTATCTGTAATATCTACAAGATATTACTGTCTATAACATAATCCATCAGATATTATTAATAATATTATCTACGAAATATTATTATCTATAAGATAACCTGTAAGATATTATCTACAATATTATTTACAACATAATAAAAAATAATTTTTGAGTGATTCGTTTTTTAATAATATATTTATAATTAAAAAATGATGCTTGATGTTGCAACAGTTTTGTTTTTTAGTACGATGGGAAAATGGACGAGTGCTTACCGTCGTTTCATCTTCATGCAGAACTTGATCGTACTCCGACATCGCGACGCAAAATATAATCGCGGTAACATCCTCGAAGCAGTGAATCCATTTTTTGCGTTCACTTCTTTGGCCGCCCACGTCGAACAATCTGTGAACAACGCAAATAAATGGTTTACCAAACGTTCGTCGGAACATTCGACGGCGAAGTATCTTCTCTTTCTACAAATTTGCAAACAATTTCGATTAAACGTTTCATTACCTTTTATATCGAAGGGACAAATAAGAAGTATTCGTTTGGAAAGATTTGGGATAATATATTTTGGTTAACTGCGATTATTGTACGATTGAAATACGGCGGGTTTTTAATTAACAAATAAATCGGCAAACTACGCGATACTATTATAAACGGGCACATCATAGAGTGATTAATATCTCGAAAGTTTAGGCTGTCAGAACTAATGGATGTTCTTTGAATGGGAATGATTTATTTCAGTCCACGTCTCTTGAGTAGTAACACGATTCGTTTCAAGCACTTACATATTCCCATTCACTGTTCACGATACAGTAGTGGATAATCAGACAATTATCGGACAACACTACTCTGATTCAATGAGATTTATACTTTAATAGGAATTTTAGAATTTTAGAAATTTTGTTTTTCATTTTAATGATAAAACGAACTTCAGTGCTATAACAAATTAAAATGTTTAACAAATCCAATTGATTACTTCTGGCACTGATATCACGATAAAAAATAAATCCGATAAAGGAACAGGTGATTTCTGTAATCACCACAAATAAAACAATGTCCCTTTCGATTAGTTCGCATTTGTGTATATTTTTCGTTACAGGATGTTAACACGAACAAAGCAAACCACGCTGTCAGCCGGTTACAAGATAGGAAGAAATGGAAAACACATTTCCCGTCTGTCGAGATATCCTGACGCGTCCAAAATGATAAAATTTGATAAAATTACACCTGCATTCGAGCTTGATCGTAAACGTCAAGTGAAAAAGAAAATTCACTTTCGTCAGTTTTTTAAAATAAAAATCAGAGAAATTTGTTAAAACGTGAATCTAATAATTAAAATTATATTCCAATGAATTTTTAATAATTACAAATAATTTTAATACATCCAGTATTATTTATTTAATTTTTATGCATTCTGTGTGGTTATTTTATTTTGATGTCATTTCATTCTTTTAATAAGCCTGTGAAAATTGACTTTTGATATTAAATTCTTCTTCAGGACGCATCAGGTGCGTCGTATATTTCAAATGACGCATATGGTATGTCATACACTTTGAATGTGTTAAATTATACACAAAATAAATTTTCTAATATTTTAAAATGAATTGGTAGATGAATAAAAATGAATATTTGATTGTTAGACCTGGAAGACGCACCTGTTGCGTCTTTGGTTAATTCCAGTAAGTACTGAATGACGCAGCTGGTGTGTCATACGTATTAAATTATCAAATAAATGATCTAATACACAATGGTAGATATATAAATGAACATTTATTTATCATACTTGAAAAACGCACCTGTTGCGTCTTTAATTGATTTCAACAGGTAATGCATGACGCATATGGTGTGTCATATGTTTCATCCATGTTTTATCATGTTTTAGTACGTAAGTATAAATAAACATGCAATCGTTTGAATTCGTTTGGAAGACACACCTGTTGCGTCTTTAATTGATATAATGATAATGCACGACGCACATGGTGCGTCGTACGTTTTAAACATATTAAATAAATTTTGCGAATGTACGATGGTGGATATGGAAGTGAATATGAATGAATATTTAATTTGTAGACTTACTTGAAATTAAGATTCTTGAAGGAAAAGTGGACTTCGACGATGCCCGTTGTTTTAACACGAGTCCTTAAAATATCCTGCTCCGTAGGTTGATAATCCCTTGTTCCTAATCGGTCTAAATCATCCAGGAAACTGGAATTTCAAAAACGTATTACGAATTTAATTACATATTCCAATTAAAATATTAACAGGATTCTCCTTAAGTGTTAAACAATAAAATTTTAATCAATCTAGAATTTAAATTTCTTTGATTCTTCTGCTTTTATTATTTATTGTGTTAATATGAAGAGATATAATTATTTAATTTAAGCTTTCAGTAAATATAATTAATTAATGATAAAACACTAAAATTTAATTAATAATAACTAGTGAAAAAAGATTCAAATATACAAATTAAGTTAATAATAATTAGTAACACGAAATTTAAAAATTTGGAAATTTTAAATCCAGACTTTTAACTAATAAATTTCGAAATTTCAGAATTCCAAAGCTTGAAAATCAAGAAATTCTCAAATTTCCTAATGAACCTTAGATATACTATATTCATATATACGTCTTTCGTAGTGAAAGGGTTAACGTGGTAATCGAGGTCGTACTCAATCGATTTACACCTCTCGTGATTCGCCATTCATCGCCGAACTTGGATGCACCTGTAGCTTGCGCAAACACTTTTGTCTTATCTGAATGCGTGGGCTTTGTATCGCTTTTCCCAGTTCCTATGGGTGGATACTCAACCAACGACACATAACGGGTGTCCATAAAAAAGCAAATAATTCTCATTTCATACTATCAACCCTTTCCATTACAAAACACGTATATACAAGGGGAACTAATAAAAGACAACTAATTATTTGTTGATTATAATAAAAATAAACATTTTCAACGAATTCTATCGCATTTTAAGGTGACCATGAGATTATTCAAAGTCACTTTAAAAAAAACCTGGATCGATCGGAAGCATCGTGTTACAGATCACTAAATTCAAACTACAAGGTGACTCAAAGAAAAGTACTTAAAATTTAAGATAATTCGTTTGATCGAGAAGTTTTATTTATTTTATTATAGGCTTTTTTTCAAAGTGTATCTACCCTCCCTAGGTTTCTGTGTATAGAACTCACGGCATATTGCGTAGAGTTTCGTTATCGATAACAGAGAGTACTGATAAGTAATAGCCGGGGAAGAAAACGGTTTACGTTTCTAAGAAATTTCTTATTTACACATGCATTACACACCCAGTGCATGTGCAGCCTGATTTTCTGAAAGTATGGAATACATATTCCCATTACAATTTTAATATTTTATTAAATGAATGTAAAAAATAAAAACTAATTTTTCGAACTGTTTCGAAAATTAGTATTTTGTCAAAAAATTATAGAATTAGGGTCAATCTTGACCTTGCCTTGAATATATGTCAAGGAATTAAATTTAAACCCACATTTTCAACATTTTTGCCAAAAAATTATAAAATAATATTTATAATTTTATAGTATGTTTTATAGAATTGATACAGTAAAAAATATCTAGGGACAATTTCAACCTCCCTTAGCTCAATTTCCCCACCACTTTGGAATATTCGAGAAAAGAGAAGAAACCAGAGCAAACAAATTAAATTATTTTTATACCCCTGAAATTTGATACGCTTTAAAGTATGTTAAAAAATATTAAAATGGTACATAGGATATTCGAACAGAATGGTAGTCGAGGGATTAAACTTTAAGCCCATGTTTTCATAAAAGATAATACACCCCACGGACGCATCAAAATTCCTCCATCCTCGCACTCAATTTCGTCGTTTCAACCCTACTTCTAAGACCCACTTCCTTTCTCGTTTCTCCTGCTAATTACGAAGTGTCCAATTATTAAGAATATCCCTACAAGTGGAATTCTTTTTTTCTCCATTATCCTCCCTCATTCCTGAAGCTCCCAGTATCCTTGTATATTTTGTTGCTCTTCTGGGCGTAGCGAAAAGGAAAAAGAAAAGCGTTAACAGAATGGAAAAAAAGAGAAACAATTGGGGGTTAGAAGGAGAAGGAAAAGGGCTGAAAACGAGCGAACGGGTGGGGGTACGGTGCCGGCAGCCATTTTAGGCCACGTGACAGGGGCGTGGCGTGACGTCATCGACGATCAATACGCGGCTAAACCTAAATAAGAGAAAAGGAAAAGGGGGAAAAATGGGGGAAGAGGAATGCTCAAAAATCCCTGAAAATTGCACTATTTCTCTTTCTCTTCCTTTTTTTGCTGTCTTAGTTTAGTCGCCCATACGTTTAGATAGAATTAGGTTAAGTAAGGTTAGATTCATTCGAGAGTCCAATTAAAATCATAACCGCGGTTTATTTAAATCCGTATACTCTTTTTTATTGTTTTAGTTATTTTTCCGCTACCTGAGTTGTATCATTTATATGCTCGTAGAAAACTAAGCTAGATTAGGTTAGACTCATTTAAATGTACAACTAGGATCGAAAGCGCGGTTCTTTTGAATCCGTACATTTGTTTTCATCATACAAATTACCTTTACCGTTCAAAAATATTTGTTTAAGCTTTATTTAAAATATAAAATTTCTATTCTACATATATTTTGTATATTATTTTTGCAAAGTCATAATTTCTTAGGACAAATGTTGTTTCGTTGCTGTCATCACATAATAAATTTTTATTTTTGTGTTATTGAACTTCCCTTGTTAGATGTTGGCAGATGTTGGCCAGTAAATATGAATGAAGTTTGAGAATAAGTATTCGATTTGGACGTACTCCAAATTAGGTGAATGAGCCAAGGGTTTTGGCAATCTCCTCTGGGTTAAGTGCGTTTGGAAATATTTTGTATACGACAACTCGTGCCAATAACCGAGTAACATCAACTTCCAACTATTTACTATTAAATTTCTTTACAATAACAAAACTTATAAATCAAATAAAAATCTAATTTCTTTTCTCTAAGAAAATAATAAATATTATTTATCTTATTATTATCTTATTATTATTCCCTTTTCAAATTATTACTATAAACAAATAAAGTTGTAAATGGAGGTAATATACAAATTAGTATTTGTAAAAATTTTCTTTCTATATTAAAATAATATGACTCTCAACTATTCAGATTTTAGATAAAAAAAATTTGATCCTGAAATGGTAATTTGCAATTTTTTGCAAAACTTTGGCATAGCGAAATGAAGGTTCATGCCTCAGGATAGATTTTTATGAAACAGAAGCACGAGGATCTTGAAGGTGAAAATGACAGATCGATTTCTTTGGAAGTTTAATGAGACCCTCTTCGTGTTTGAATTGCCTTCGAGCTAGATGAACTTTCGAGACATTCCATGAACTTTGCATTTTATCGAAAAAGAAGAAGGCTCATAAAGAGTCCGAATTAAAAAGGAATTAAAAGGAATTAAAAATTGTTATATATAGAACATTTTTTTATGTTTATAATTATGAAGGGTCAAAATTGTAACTGTTCTACCAGTTAGTATATCGTCCAAAATTTCTAGAAATTACCCGAACTTATCATCCATTGCTAAATTATGACGTTCCTAAATCACCAAATTGCTAGTTACTAAATTACAAAATTATTAATCTGGTAATTTATTAATATCAAGGTACGGAAATTACCTTAGCCTATCATCCATGATCAAATTATTAAATTAACCAACTAGCTTTGATACGATTACCATTAAGTCTTAACCTATATTAAACACCTAGCAAAGTTTCTAATTGTTTAAAAATATAATATTTAACAATGCCACTTACTATTTCGCGGAGTCGTTGAGTTGGTACTCGTTGCTCCTTCCAAAACATTGCTGGACGCCGTTGTCGGCCCAGAGCCTCTTCATCGCTGCTAAAAGTTCCTCGCTAAACGGTTCGGTGTCCTCCATTCTCTGGATCACGTCGAACACCATTTTCGCGTCCGTCTGAAAAAAGAAACCATTCAAAATGATCAGATTTCGTTAATAAATTCATCAGTTTTATTTAAACAATTTCACAATTTTATATCATGGAAGAATTCTTTCTAACACTTCGTCTACCAAAGGGGTTAAGATGACTTCTTCCACATTTTTTATTTTGTATTGCAAAATTCATCAAGACATTTTGTCAAAGTGTAAGCTGATAGGTTTAGAGTTTACTACTGTCAAAGGTCTGGCTAGAAAGTGGTGGGGATGAGGAGAAGGACTGATAGGGGTTCTAGGACTAAGGAGTGATGGGTGTGAATCATGGTCGTATGAACAATTGTAAACTTATCTAAACTAAATCATGTATTAACATAGAACGATATCCAACACATTCTGTATTATAATTCATATTTCATCCCCTGTGTATATTTCGTGCTCTATTTTATATTAAATTAAATTAATATTCACCATTAAATTTTGAATAATTGAAAAATTAATAAAAGAAAAGAGTGTAAAGTACTCGTTTGAATGGTTAGACTTGAAAATTAATCGATAGAAATCATGATAACTGGAACTTAAGTGTGTCTTACTCTGATAAATAATAAAAATATTGAAAGGAAAGAGCGATCAGATTGAGGGACACTGATTCAAGAAGTTGGATCAATCGGTACTCGAGGCAACCCCTTGTGTTCTCGTTGTTTTCGAGATCGGGGGCTCGTTATTGGTTCTAAGGTAAACGATGGAGCAGCGATCGGTAAATATACCGAGGAGGGTGCTTCAGAAATTCGCCTTCAAAGATACTTCTTATCGATCGTTTCTACCAAACAGGAAATATAAATAAAATAAAAAAAGAAAAGATCTCTCCACCCCTTCTCGCATGGTTTTTGAGAAAATGGTTTAAACATAGGGAAAATTACTAAAATATTATTTATTAAATTTTATTTTTTCAAATAATTGAAAAATTAATTCTGACAAAAAAGATTCATTGTAACACAAACGATCTACTATGTCAGAGATAGTGAACGTTCATTGAATGTTATGAAAGAAAGGAGTTGAAATTTGTTGAACGGTATAATCTATCCACCGCCATAGAAATCTGAAAGAACTTCAATATATATGTTGAGGATTAATACTTCGACCCTCTATTGTTCGCCATTCTTATCGAGAGGTTCAATGGTGATTACATCTCATAAAGAAGATTGATACTTAATTTCATTCTTTTTAATACCACACAGTATACGTAATCTAAAGATCGAACTTTTAATATTTTCAAACTCTTCTCATCAGAGTTCACTTCAGTTTAATATTTGATAAATCTTCTAAGTAATAAAAGAATAAAAAATTTTGATTCTACAATTAAAATCTGGGACTCGGTATATTTTTGTAATTAAAAATATTTTACATTTCCCGGGACATTTAATGAAAAATAAAATTTACTAAATAGAATTTATTATTTTTAATCTAACCACTCACCTCTCTTTCATTGGTCGAAAAACTGATGCCCAAAGTTGGCATCGCTCTTAAAATGGCGACTAGAGATTGTATCGTGTTGCTATACACTACGGGCCTGTACTGCTTAAAGTCTTCAGGTGTAAATCCACTTTCGTGGATGATTCTGTAAAACAGAAAAACACACCAATATTAGCTTTTCTTCAGAAATTCCCTAAGAAAATTAAATTTTGATACGAAATTGTTGGAAAGAACTATATAGGGTGGGGGGGTGGAAGGGCCTCTGAGGCTACAGTTTAAAAATTACCAATAATTACACAATATTTATATTTTCAGATTACAAACACCATGTTCTTTAGCAGCGTTCCTAGGGGTGGGTGCTTCTCCCCAAAACTGTCCCCTTTCGAATATTTAATTTTGATTTGTAAATAAATTTTGTGCAGACACCCTCATCCTTGTAGACCCCTAATGAACCGCAGTGTGCTCAGAAAGCTTGAAAATATAATTTGTAATTTCAAGTTTCCGGTTCGGGAGATACACAACAGGAAGGCGAAGAAAAAAAAAGAAGAAGGAGAGAAGGAAGCGGTTGTTTGTTTGTTAATACTAAATCAATGGTTCAAGAATGATGTCTGAGGCTGAACACCGGGGCGCTTTGTTCGAGAGGACACCATGAATGGATCCATTGACGGGGAAACAAGATTTGAAACGTGTTTTATTGGCAACCAGGTCTTTCAACACGGAAACTATCGATTTTTCGAGGTGAACAACCCTTCGGATGTTAACAGACAATGGCGTTGTCTCTTTGTTCCTGGCAACGATTATTGTCGAACAATCGATTCCAAGTGATTGACTAGACGCATCTTAACATTATATTCGGGTAAACCCTCGTATAACGCGATTTGTTCGCACCGCAATTCCATATAATATATGGAAACCGTGTATCGTGTTATACAGAGAACGCGTTACGAGAGTACAGTGTTATAGGAGGGTCGCTACGATATTTGTTCTGTGTTGTAGAAGGGTTTATTATGGTAAATCAAAATTGGTACCGTGTTATAGGAGGGTTTATTTCTCGATTAATAATTCACGTTTAAATAATTAGATGCGGTCAGAAATAATACATTTTGTGAAAAAACTTAATTTGGAAATATTACAATTTTCGTTTTTAATTCATTTAATTTTCATTTTTGTTTTAATGAATATAAAATTTGCAATGACTTACTTCATTTGTTTAACGATGGTACTTTTCCCAGACTCGCCAGCACCTGAAACACAAAATAATTCAATTCAATTACATGATAATATATATTCTAATTAACAAACTATTACAATAATAATATTTTATATATTTTAATTCAAATCATTCGTTGTTCAGTAAAATTAGTAATAATTATAATTTCTACCGTTTCGATAAATTAAAAGGTGAAAATTAATACCAAATGATCGACAAACATTTTAATGATATGTTATAATGTTATAATTAATAAAGTACTAAATTCCTAGATTCCTAAATTACCAAGTTACCAACTTACTAAATTCTCAAACTCCACAATTCCTAAATTATTAAATTATTAATTTACGAAGTTATCAAATCCCTAAATCACTGAGATAGCAAATCTTCCTCGAAACAACTCCCAAACCGAAGTAATTAAAATAATCACTAACATCTAGACAGCTCCTTCTGTATGCCTTAATTCAAAACTCTTCTGAATTATACCTCCAACAATAGCAAGCGAAGAAAAAATGAAAGAATAAATGAATCATTTAAATTATAATTTCTACGTGTCATCGCGAGGGGGACAGGTTGAAAAAGATGTGCGAAACGGAAAAAGCTACGCTCTCAAGGCCGGAAGCATGGGACCGGAAATGACGCGGCGGCGCACTGTGCCAGCGGAACTTGTTTTCCTGCTTATGGGTGGCGGGTCTCCCCCTCTTTTAAAAAGCTCTTTCATCCCGAACCGTGTGTCTAACCACGTTCTACTTCTATCGATCCGCTGAAAACTCTCCACACTGGTTTAACGTCACAAAAAAATCCCTGGCTAAATTCAAATGTTTAAGTCCTTTCGAAAATACATGAATTGTTATACAAGAATGTCGAAAATTTATTAAAAAACCTTGGAAATTCCATAAGCATTGAATGAAATAGTCAAATTTTGATTTACATCGTTGGACTCTCTCCATGGTCCGTCATTTGGGAATTAAAATTTAATTTAATTAAAAAAATATATAAGTGGCGTTGAAAATTATTATCATTATGTATATAAACTTTCGTTTGACCAATTTAATTGGCTAACTACCTTGATTAATTTGAATTATGGAACCCTATTGGCCATTGTTCTTAATTTCCATAGAACCTTTCCTTTTTCGCATGCCAGTTAAAGAGGTTAACCTCCGACTAATAAATTCATGAGAATCGATCGCCTTATCCATCCTTCGTTTCTATGTCTATGATCGAAATCGTTGTTGCTGGCTGCTCGCGTGTCCCAATTACCGTAGACTGGAATTTAACATCGTGTACCAAAGGTAAATGTCTTCGGTAATTTTCAAATCTTCACTGGTATGCCGATAATCGAAACGATATATAAGAAATATGGCAAATAATAAAGTTTCATATCAGAATTTGAAACGTGGAGCATCCGATGCAATTTCATGACATAAAAGTATCTTGAAATGGCACTTGTGGCACACCAAATTAAAGCTTAAAGTCTGGCAAAAATATCTATGTAAACGCTTCATGGATACGTTTAATATGAAACGAGTGGTCTCTAATTATAGCAAACAATAACATTCCACATATCAAACGATTGTTTATGAAACACAGAAGAATTGATACGATTTTTCATGACATAAAAGTATCTCAGAATACCACTTATTGCGCATCAAATTAAAGCTTGAAGTCTGACGAAAATAACCACATAAGAGTCTCAACAATATTCATTACACAAACTGGCTGACTGTCAACTGGAGCAAACAACAGAATCTCAAATGTCCAATTTCGAGATGCGGAAAGGCTGATCGTTTCATGACATAAAAGTGTGGCGAAGTGACGTTTCTGGTACATCAAATAAAAGCTTAATGCTTGAAGAATACTGCTGCACAAAAGCCCCATTAATATTGTCAAGACAAAACGGTCGGTTATCGATTATAGCCAACGACAGAGTCACCGTATATCAAACGATTAATTCCGAAACGTAAAAAGGCTGACGTGATTTGATGACATAAAAGTATGTCAGAATGCTACATGTGGCATGTCAAATTGAAGCTCGAAGTTTGACGAAAATAACCATACGCGAGCCTCGTCGATATTCGTAATATAGAATGAGTGGTTACAGGTTGAAGCGAACTATAGAATTCTATTACCTTGTTGCATATCTAATGCTCGAATTCGAAACGTGGAAGGTCTGATACAATTTCATGACATAAAAGTACCACAAAATTGCATTTATAGCACACCAAATTAAAGCTTGAAGTGTAATAAATATAACTGCATGAAAGCCCCTTCGATATTTTAAAAACACCATGACTGGTGATTAATTAAACATATTGTATTCAGAAGAACAAAATTCTGATTTAAAATTAATTAAAACAAATTATCAGTTCTCACAGATTTTTTTTGAATTGGATTATGAAGTATTTTGGTAAAATGATACATTTTTGCAATGTTATCATAAATGATCACCGACACGGTGTTTTAACGATGGCAATGATTTAACGCTCATTCAAATTAGAGAATGATATACAGTGTGAAGTAAAGAACGGGCGTTTGCGTTTCCTACAGCATAAATGGGATGAAAATATCCGTGGAAGACGCAAGCAAAACGGTGTGACGTCATTGGTAACACCAATAAACAGAACCCAGATTTCCTTCGAATAATCTCGAGTTTGAATGCCGACCAGAAAGTCAGAAATTCTTTGTCCCTGCCTCGATCAGATCTCCAGATTTTTCGAAAACGTATGTTGTCGATGTTTTATGTGCAGTTACTTTCAAGTTGATAGATTGAAATGCATAGTTGTTTGTACAGTAAGTTAGTATTTTTATAAAAAATGAATGTACAGGATCGAGTATTGTAGGTTTCCCTGGGGAAAATTGCGATATGGGGAAAGGAAGTTCTATCAGCTGTTACTAAATATAATGCTTAGACTTGGAATTGTGAAATTTTGGAATTTTCAAATTTGTAAATTAGAATACATATAAATTAAAATATGTGCAATACCTGAACCTAAACATTCACACGCAATTAATTTTGTAACTTAAAATAAGAAACCTAAAACAAATTTTTTCAGCCCCTCTTATTCAGATTAAATAGCATTGGTTTACAGAAGTGTTTTAGTCGTCGATCATTTCTACCAATTTACTTGCACTTCATTACAATGGAGAAATTCAAGTGGATTATTTCCGAAAAATTGATCCTTCAGGCAATAAAACAAAGCCGTCGATTTGCAGAGTCACGTTAGCGTTAATAATGGCGCGTTTCACGCTAATTAAAATCGACTTAATTAATTCGTAGCTGGTATTCGGACGAGTCATTAAAAACGAACAGTGCACGGGACACAAATTGAATTCACAAGAACAACGGGCTAATTAATTCGTTATTACCTCAATCGCGATGCTCTTTCGAAATTGAGTTATCGATGCCAGGGGCGGATTCGATGGCTTCGTTCGGGTGCAAAAAGAATTATCTTTGAAATAAGAAAAATTATCTTGAAATAAGATTAATTTCGCCAATTCTTTTGCGGTTATAATTAGAAACATGTCATTTTAATGAATACGAATGGTCAGTTAGCCATTACATAATAAACACTTGCCTCCTTAATGGTTTTATATCCGTTGTTTATATTATGTTCAATTTAACCCATTACGCGTCGACATTCTACTTATATAACAGCTACTTTTTCCGCGTTCAACTGAATTATTCTTCTGCGCCCGTATTTCAAGTTTCAGAAATATTACTAATATTATTAACACTAGATCTTTACTTCTAACAATAAGTTAAAAATAAAGTAGAAAAATAAGTTTTTATCTTCATAAAAACTAACATATTTTTTGTTAAAAGTATCTCAATAAATGTTGTCATTTAAAATAAAGAAGGTGATCTACTGAAATAAAATGACTAAGTTAGTAATTATTAAATAAAGAAGCTAATTTAGTAATTTATAAATAATTAAATTACCAAATCAGTGATTTATTACTTAAGTAATGAATGGTGAACTGAGTTAATCACCGTGCCTATGCATAAACGCCTAGTAACTTTCGAGTATAAGATTAATCACTGGTTTACCTCTCCCTTGGCGCAACTGTCCCTAGGGAAATTTATGATACTCGATATCTTATGTGTATGTTCAGTGCCGAACCTGACCTTCCTTATCGAAAATGACGATGTTGCCTTAATAAAAATAATTCTGCAATTTTTTCATTTTAGAATCTAATAATTTTGAAATTTTGTAATATTGCAATATCGAAATTTTATCATTTTGAAAACTTCTAATTTAGAAATGTTCTCATATTTTTTCTTTTACTTTGAAGAAAGGTAGCTTCTTGTTGGAAATCTAATCTAATCTGCGAAGAGTATCAGGTACTCACCAAGCAACAGGAGCTTGATGTCCTTGGCGGCCTGGATGCCATCCTCCTTCAGGTTCTTCTCGATCTGCTTGCTGCGGGCCAAGGCGGCCCGCTCTTCCGCGGACATGGCACAGCCCATCTTGCTACAGGTTGCCTTCACAAACGCCACCACCAACCCTTTAAATCCACCGCCTTCGGGGACCGAAACCGTTACTCTATCCTCTTCCTGGCCACGTTACGCGACCCGCCGCCTCGTTGCCTCTTCCTCCACCACCACCGCCGCCCACCGCCTCCTCCACCACCTCCGCTGCTTATCCACCGCCACCCTCGGACTGCTACGCTTCCTCGACGGCGTCGTCTTCGTCTTCTTCCACCTTCCTGGTGAACAGCCTCGGGCCACTACGTCGACGACAACGTTACTTCGCTAGCTTCTTGCCGCTTCACGACGGAGACCGCCACCCTGGGACGAATCGATGCCTCTAGCTCTGAAACAGACGGTTCAGACGCGTTTCAGACCCTGAGTGCTTCCGCGACGACTGAGACAAAGGTTTCTGGACGACAGGGACCCCGGGCTACGCTCGCGGGCAACTGTGCTTTCGAATCTTCGATTCGGAACAGCGTGAATGCGAATCGTTACGAATGGTGTAAATATGGGAATTGCGATTGTGAATGGTATATTTCATTATTATCGTGTCACACACGTGACGCACCCTGTGTTTCAAATGTGACTGCTATTCGCATTATATTACTATTAGTATGGGTGACACCTGAGTTTCCATTAAAAACTGTCACCTATGTTATTAGGAGTTCTTTAATTTACTTGGTTGAGAGTATTCTCTGTACAGAATATTGTAACAGTCCATTTTTAACTTAATTTTTCTCAACATGTGTACCCTCTCTGTAAACAAATGAATAATAGGAGAAACAACGCGGTCAATTAACGAGCAACGAGATGGAAACGAGTTATAGAAGGGTTCAGACAAGTCGAGAAATATTAATAAAGCCGTTAAAGATTATTTCTGACCGGTCAGGGAACATATTTCCCGCAGGTTTGATAAGGAGACCTGCTATCTCGAGCCGAGCTTTCGATACTGAGTGTGTACTTGGAGCCTCACGAACGACCAATGATACCAACGGGCCTTTATAAGAGCGTACGACAAATCCTATTCGTTAACACTTTCAAGTTGAACTGCAAATTCCATAATGCTTCTGAGACGTCTTTTATTTATTTAATTAGAAATCTTATAAACTTTCTGTTGTTTAAAATTCATCACTACTAATTTATAATTGAAAATTGTGGAAAAAGCTGATCATATTTTATTAACTTGCTGGGAATCGAACGCTGGTTCGTAGATTAGCAGGCAGCCATGTTACCCCCTGGACCAAACACCATTTACAATTAATTTGTTAATTAAGCTACATAATTTGTAATTTTTATGTTACAGAGTGGACAAGAATAATAAATCATGTGTCAAAATCAGGTATAAATGACAATGGTCGTCCTTTTTCTTTTTGCAAATGTACAAAGTAATATATCAGTGTCGTTTCTATACAGGGTGGGTCAAATAATCTGTGACAGTAACCCTTGGAAGAAAAGCGTTAGAAACACTGATAATCCATTTACTTTGATTTCTTTTGTTAATCTGCTCTGTTCTAATATAAATAATACTTCAATTTCAAATTATAAAATATTTTAGTTAATTACTCAAAGGGTTAATATTCTGAAGACAAAATGTAGTATTAATTTACTTTTGAATTGAAAATAAAATAAAAGACCAAAATATTAACCTACACTTTGGCAAAAACTTAATAAATTTTGTAATGCAAAATAAAACATCTTAATTACACTCAACTACTGATTTTGAGACAATAAATACAAAAGAGCAGATGTAATAGGATCAATTTCAAGTTAAATCTCTTTTTATCAATGTTCTTTATATTTTTACCATTTTATGTCAATAATATTGCTGGAATGTTTACGTGTGCCATCAGACTTCGAGCTTTAAACTGAAAAAACAGGACGTCATAAACGCATTTTTATTTTAAATTTAAAGCTCAAAGGAGTCCAACGCATACGATTGAAACAATACAGAAAATATATTCAAAAATAAATTCTGAAACAAATATCTATAATTTCAATATTTTTTCACCAATGGATATTTAAAGCAACAATTTTCTAATATTTCATTGTTTAATCGACTAGCTTTTACGGTTTAATTTTATTCCCGCGACTTATCGAGAAGACCGCGTGAAAAATCGCAACGATACTCGTAAACAATGTAACGCCGCTAATTGCAAACGACTTTTATCGGGCGAGAGTTCGTTTACACACTCGATAACTTTGCATCGCGATGAGTAATTTGTTTGTTGCAGCTTGACGGTCCATTTTGAACGAGCTTTTTCCAGATTGGCGGAAAACATCGCGCTGAAAATAACGAGAATCGTTTTACCCTCCCTCTATCCTCCTTCCTTGGGAATGATCCCACAAAACCTTATATTCTGCAGTCCCTGGCCATCGAATTAGGACCACTGCGAGTGTTTTTCACGTTTTTCGTGAAATTAAAATACGTAACATAATACACAACGTGTTAATATCTTGTGTTTTGCACCCTTTGCTTTGATGACAGCAAAGCTATAAAAGTGAGATTTTCATGAGTCAAAAATGAAGAGCAACATTTTATTTTTTTGAATATTCTTCGAGAAACTAAAAGATTTTTGACTTTTAAATTTAATTACAACACGAGGTAAGTACATGCACCCATATTTGGAATTATTTGCATTTATATTTGCACCCATATTTATGGAGGGTTCCCACAATTTATGAAACGTGTTATAGCGAATCCGTGTTATAAGAGGGTTCCCACAATATACGTGTTGTAGAAGGGCTACCCGTATATAATTCTTAAATTCTTAGAGCGGTCCATTTCGAGGGATATTTTTTAGGGCGCATCATTCGGGAGGACACTTTTATAAAGGGAAAATATTATCCCAGTCGTCGAACCGCGGCCAATAAAACCGATATTTCAAAGAGACGGAACGACTTCGAAAATACCCGGGAAGAAAAAATGAAAATAAAACTTGCACACGCGGCCTAGCGTTTCGGATCGGACTATTTCTTAACGCTTGTTAGCGTTGGCGGAGATTTTTTAACAGGAACGCAAGACATCTGCTATTTTCGAGACCGGCATCAACTTTTTGACTCGCTTCAAAATCGTCCAAACAACTCATCCCCCGGATAAAGGAAAATAAACAAACAAATAAACGACGGTCTATTTTTGTTCCTTCAGAAAGATTTATTAGTAACTGAATTGTATTGGATTAATATTGTGATCTAATTTATTATTTAAAATTGATTTTGTATATGGTTGATTAATTGTTTGGTAACTTCTCATGTATTAGATTGTTGAACAATTTCATGACATAAAAGTTCCACAAAATGGCACCTGTGGCATATTAAATTAAAGCTTAAAGTCTGGCAAAAATATCTATGTAAACGCTTCATGGATACGTTTAATATGAAACGAGTGGTCTCTAATTATAGCAAACAATAACATTCCACATATCAAACGATTGTTTATGAAACACAGCAAATTTGATACGATTTTTCATGACATAAAAGTACCTCAGAATACCACTTATGGCGCATCAAATTAAAGCTTGAAGTCTGACGAAAATAACCACATAAGAGTCTCAACAATATTCATTACACAAACTGGCTGACTGTCAACTGGAACGAACAACAGAATCTCAAATGTCCAATTTCGAGATGCGGAAATTCTGATCGTTTCATGACATAAAAGTGTGGCGAAGTGACGTTTCTGGTACATCAAATAAAAGCTTAATGCTTGAAGAATACTGCTGCACAAAAGCCCCATTAATATTGTCAAGACAAAACGGCCGGTTATCGATTATAGCCAACGACAGAGTCACCGTATATCAAACGATTAATTCCGAAACGTAAAAAAGCTGACGTGATTTGATGACATAAAAGTATGTCAGAATGCTACATGTGGCACGTCAAATTGAAGCTCGAAGTTTGACGAAAATAACCATATGCGAGCCTCGTCGATATTCGTAATATAAAATGACTGGTTACAGGTTGAAGCGAACTATAGAATTCTATTACTTTGTTGCACATCTAATGCTCGAATTCGAGACGTGGAAAGTCTGATACAATTTCATGACATAAAAGTGTCACAGAATCGTACTTATAGTACATTAATCTAAAGATTGAAGTTTAATAAAAATGACTGTATCAAAGTTTCTTCAATATTGTTAATATAAGTGGAACAAATCAATCGTTTTGCTATCGTACATTCCACTTCCACTGTGGAAAATTTACAATTTTCAAATTGTAGATCGTTTTTTGCACTCTCTTATATTTATTTGTAGTTATTTACTAGAATAAACTTTTTTAAAATTATAATTATTGAACAAATTCTATCAATTGCAAAATAATTAATTTCTAAAAATATTGAATATTAATTTAATGCGAATTACCTTTTAATTGCAAAAGAATAAATTTGTTAAAATATGGAATATGAATTTGGGGCAAATTACCTTCCAAATTGCAAAGTAATTAATTTCTAAAAATATTGAATATTAATTGAATGCAAATTACCTTTCACTTGCAAAATAATTAATTTTTTAAAATATTGAATTTGAAAATAATCTATTATCATGTAATTTTTATTCAAATTTCCTTGAAAATATTTTTCACGAGATTTTAAAAAACAGATATCAAATAAGTAAAAAAAGTTAGGCGAATACTGACACTGCAACCGCGATTATTTTTATCTGTTATTTTGAGTAAATTTTTCTTTTTTTCTTTGAAGAAAGGTAACTCCTTCTTGGAAATCTAATATTTAAACACGTGTTGAACATGTGCACGACATTTTTGTGTTAGAACCATGTAAGCTATACACAATTTTATATTTCTAAAAATAAATATTCATCAAATACATAACACATTAATTAAATAAAAATTTACATTTTGGTCCAGAAAATTGTTGTTATAAAATATGCTAAAAAAAAAAATTAATTTGTATTTTGAAAAATATTTAATAATTTTTTGGTAATTTTGGTGATGTATTTTCCTGTATTTAATTTTTAATTAATTAATTATTCAAATAACTGCAAGTAAAAGAAAATTTAAATTAAAAATTTAATTTTTAACTTGTTTTTTTTAAATAAAAAGTTCAACAATAAATTCTACATGTTCAACATTGAAACTACTGAACCAATCAAAATGACCGGCTTTGAGTTTCTTATTTTAAGTAACAAAATTTATTAACATATTTTTGTCCAAATGTATGTTGTTTCCTGTCGAGAACAAGAATTATCGTATACGTTGGTTCACGTTCCATCCTTTATTCATTTATTTTTCTACTTTATTTTTAATTTGAAAACAAGCGTGCATTGAATGCTGGTAGTTAATTTGTTCTAAAAAAAGATTTTTTAAAAATAAAATGTGAAAAACTTCTTCAAAAATATTTCAATGGCGCCGACATAATTTGAATTATATTAAAAATGAATAAATTTATCAAAATATTATTTTCATATTAATTCAAATTATTTAATTCATTGAAAAAAATGTCCATTTTAATTATAGAAAAAAAATTGCGTCTGAGAAAGTAAAACAGCGTTTACAATGGTACGAAATACGAAAAGGGGGATATTCAATGGCGATTGAGAACCGCTGTCGCCACGGTGGTCGCAATTCGATATCAATTAAACCTCGCGATCTATCAAAGGTGTTTAAAGTTCGGGTCGACGAACAGACCAGGACAGTCGCGTCATGAAAAAAGAACTGGAGAAACAAAATCTTAGGGTCAAAAATATTCGAAGGTTCCCAAACTTTCAAAAATAAAATCCGCTTTGACGTTAGGGCGAACGCCTCGGGTACGCTGATCAACGAACTCTCAGCGAGCACCATGTTCCACGATCGAAATCGATTTCGATTCGACGTATAATGTCCGTGCAACGATTGTTATAAATTATAATTACATGGAATACCGGGGGGTATTCAAAGACCCACAGGGTTGATATTGATTTTCCGAGAAGCTTTTCCTTCTTTCGAACGAAAACGTTTCCCTCCGTTCGGCAAACAAAGCAAGACTCGCCAACGTTCCAGAAATGCCAGATAGATATTAAATTTCATCGTCGAACCGGCCACTATCCCTCGGCTTCGATTAAACAAAGAACGAAAGAGGACAGAGCGTGCCTGTCACTCCTACGCACAATCTCGAACGTTTTGAAAATCACTGGCCGTAACCGCGCACAGTTAACCCCATGGCTCAGAAAATGTCGAGTCTCGAGAGCTCGTGACGCAGCCTGCCGTTCAATTTGCGACGATTGAACCGCACGGTGCGTTAACGTTCGCGAGCGTGACAAACGCAAATATCGTGCAAAATATTGATGGAGGATCATGGACGTTACGAAGGGTGACGTGTTCGTTCGAAAAGTAAACGTACCGGACGAAACAAGGGACAGAAAGAAGGGCGTAAAAGTGAGACTCACTGGTGAAGCCACCCCGCGTCGTCCGCTAGGTGCCAGGGTAGCTGTCCGTGTCTCCGGGCGCGCACATAGACGCCTCTCCCCCGTGGATACTCGACGAAACCCTTTTTACGCACCTATTCCACGTATATCTCACTTGTGTCTCACTGGGGACGTGCGTGTATCTTCTTTTACGTACCGTACGCCCGTATCACCTCTCTCGAATCGATACGAACCGGCGAGAATCGAGCGTAATCGCGAACCGGCCCCGAGAAATCCCGAACGATCACTGGACTGATACGAAACCGACCGAATTATTCCCCGGACAGCGTTCGAACAGGATACGAGGAGAAGCAAGGACGAATAATCTCTCTCGAAGGAACACCAACGATCACGTTTTACTCTCTCTCTTTCTCCCCGGACCGATGAACGCGAGCTTCGGTTACTTCGGAACCGAGTGGATACGTTCGTTCTCTTGTTTTCTTTTTTTTCCGTTTTCGTTGGATTCAATCGAGAGAAAAGAGAGAGATCCGAGCGAACGAGCAACTCGAAGCGTTCGAGGAGCTGGACGCGTCCCTGATGGGCTCCGGTACACGACTGAGGCGCCCTCTCGCCCCGCCCCAGAGGCGCAGCGGCGCTCACGACCGCGAGGTTCGACGGGACGTCGATCGATCCACCGACTGACCCCACCACTCGAGCTTATGGGGTGGTGAACAGAAATCGGGCCGGGCGCATGCGCGGGACTTTGATTCTCGATTGTCAGGAATCGAGACGCCGGCCCGCGAAATCAAATCGCCAATTTCAAATGTTTGAAATTTGAAACGTTTCACACCATATTTTTTTATTGTTAATCATAACTAAAGGCCAAATATTTATTCTGAGGTAAATATTTGTAAATTATTTATAATCCAGAGTTACTTATTAGTTACATTTTGTCCTATTTTAGCTATTACACTCAGAATCAAATAAAATGTATTATACATATAACCTTCTGATACGATCGACTGAATACCAGTTGAACGATTTATAGCCAGTTTAAATTAAAACACCTCCCGAATAATATCGTTCAAAGAAAAAAAAGTTTATTACGCTTTAGGTTATTTAAAAATCAATATATTGAATTAAAAGATAATTATATAAAGTTATTTCGTTCTCATTTTATTTATTGCTTGCTCTCCTGTTAAACTTTTTTCCATTAATTTAGATAATAAGTATCATAAATGTAATTTAGGTAAGATAAATTAATTTAAATCCTATTGAAATGTATTTTACATTTATATAACAAGTGTATTTTTTATTTTGGTCTGTTATTCATAAAACTACTCCTCAAAGTTTATAAGAAAATGTACAACATTCCTGTTTTTAATTTAAAACATATAATATTATAATATAGATGTAATACGCATTCTAAGCCACAGTATAAGTGATATTCTTATCACCAATCATTCTTATCACGGGGTAAACTATCCCTAATTATTTAAATCTTTTAAAATAGATAAACTCAACGCGCACAATTTAAATTTAACGCCATTGGCGTCATCTAGCGGTGAGAACCAGAAATAGCCGTAAAGAAAATTGCGTTTTTTCGCTAAATAAGCGATTTTTGCGTTATGAAGAGGATAGTACAATATTCTACGATTATAATATGACCTAAATAATGTCCCTACAGTTTGCTTAAAGCGCTAGGAACGAAAATGAAAAAAATTGCAATTTTTGGACAGTGAAACGCTATAGCCATCTCGCGGTGGAATCCTCGTACTAATGGAACTACATTTTACATACAATTTCTCAAATTTTGACGTTTCTGTACAGCTATTACAATTCTAAGAGCAACATATGATTATATTATAATCAAATTACGATTTTAGCATCTGTTTAATATGTAAAATGGAACTAAATTAAATAATGTGTACAAATTTCATTATTAAACACTACAAAATGTGGTGATCACGATTCAATTTCCTTATCAAATATTGTCTTGTTAAAACACTTACTGGATCCTATCCAATCACTAATCTTTTGTATATTAATTCAATTTGCTGTTAGAGCAACGTGTTAAAACATTCATACTTTGATTTACATTTCGTTATTTTGATTTATTGAATTATTAATACGGAATTACAACCCCCATAGAAACAGTACTGCTTTCGCCATCTGGTGCTAATTATAAAAATTAGAATATCAACTATGTTTACTCTGTTGGTAAAAATTTATAAATCTTGATTACTCTGTCGGTATACATTTTCGACAAGTTTCAAGGGGTTGTTCGAAGATGGCAGCAGCAATACCTTGTTTTGGCGGTCTTTTTAAAAAAGCGCGCTTCACTTTGAAATCATCCATAAACAATTATCAGAAAAGATTGTTTAACAAACTCTTGTCGCAAATCTGTAATTGTTAAGAATTCGGAAATGCTATATGCAATTCCAGAAACTGTCTTTCTTCGTTCTTCTGTGTTGGTAACTTCAAACAGTGTCTTCGTAATTCAAAATGGTTTTCGAAAACCAGAACCAACTTTTACTCCCATTTTCTTTTTATATTCGTAAAACAATGAATAATAATTAAAAAAAGGAAAAAACAAATGACACAATAAAAAATCTGAATACATTAATGTACATATCATTTTATATAAATTAAGAAAATTCTGTTAACATATTTTCAATAAAATAAAAGTAAAAACAGAAAAAGAAAGAAAAGAATACGTTTTTATCTTCCTTAAAAAACAATATTACTCCTATATTTAAAAAAAAAAGAACGTTTCTAGGGTTTCTATTGAACTAGAATGATAGAAAACAAAATTCAACGAACAATGTCTCCAAATCATACTGTATTATTCGCAAGATACTCATGGCTCTCTACCTATAGTACAGAAAACGTTTAACACTAAAAATTGTCAAATCTCGTTTGTTCTTCATTGACCGTCGTTTCGAAGCAATGAACCTCTCATGCATTCACTCTCTCTCTCTCACTCTCTCTTTCGGTCGCGCAATCTCTCCCTCTCTGTCGCTCTCGCACAAGACTCTCATCCACACGTTATGTCTGCGTATATGTATGCACGCGAAACGCTCACACATATGAATCATACTGATATGTGTGCCCCTATACATATACACATACATATAAAATAATTAATTCACGCGTACGCTATTAATCATACCGTTAATTTCTTTCATTACTTTTTTTCACTTTTTCTTTTTTCATTTATACACATATACATGTTTATATATACCCTTTACACGTATCAATACATACACATGTATATACGTATCGCGCATTACAATAATATATATTTATATATTCGTATATATAATATATATACTATTTCGCATATAAAAAACAATTACTTATCGTAGAATACAAGATTGTTTCAATCTTAAATATAAATATATATATTCATATATATTCATGCATATATTTATATATATATTTATACATATATGTTCTTTGTTGTTTATTGATTCGTTTCAGATCGTTTTTTATGTTTTAAATAATTTAATCGAATGTTAGTTTCCTTTCATAGTTGCATCTTTATCGTTAGTATCGGTATTGTTATTAATATTTATTTAAATATTTGTTTCTTGTCAGGTTTTAAATTGTTCTCTCGTGTTTTCAACAAATTCTAACTGGATATTTCTTTACTCAGTAGCGGACAAAAATTGTTACAGTCAGGAGAACCCCACACTTAAATTATCAAATACTGAACTTTCAAACATATTTTGTAAGAATCAACAGAATTTTTATGCTATAAAAGTTTAACTTCACATTTATTAGTATCAAAGTTTGTAATAAATCACAAATATTTGAGCCTCTTCGTTGTAATTACCAATAAAGTCATTAAGTTCAAGTGTAGTCATTAAGTTAACGTTTTTTAAGTTCTGCCAGGGCCCCACACACTAGAGTTTGCGGGACCCGGGTTCTATAATGTGTATGACTGCATTAAATAACAAACTGTGACAAAAAAATCTTCTCCATCCTTTTTTAATTCCATTTTCTATTATATTAATGATCCCAAAGTAAAAATTAATGAAAAGTAAAACAAACTCTTTGTCCGCTACTGAACATTAATTTTGTTATTCAAAACAGACGAATATTTCTAAGGTTAAAATTAAAGATTCTAAAAATTAATCAAGCTTCAAATAATACGAAAAAAGTACCTTCGATCGCATTTTCAGTAGAAAAATTGATCTTTATTAAATTCGATCGATTAATTGATTCAACTGTACAATCTATGAAATCGAGAGAACATACGGGCTTCAATTTCGTTTTATAATTCTTTAAGTATCAAAAACGTTTGATAAAATTCGTTATCGCCTAACTTAATCTAAAAATCCCTTTTTTTGTTAATCGTTAATTTCCTGTTCGATTTACAAAAGAAACAAACGTTGAAAAACTTGAATTTAACAAATTTTTAATTAACCCTTCGTTGCAATATTAAACAAAATATCTTCCATCTTAATTACTTTTTAATTTCAACAATTTAAATAATTATCATAAAGAATTACAATCTCTTGTGTTTTTTCACTTATTTCTCATCATAACCTAGAAACCGTTACACGACTTACAAATTTCATTGTTAATTAAATTATTAAAAACATTTCCTATCATTTCATATTTATTTCGTTACAGAATCGAAAAAGTCATGCAACAAAGGGTTAAATCAGTGAAAACTCATCGTCAAAGAAATAAAGACAGAAATACGAAAACAGAACGAAACAAAAAAAAAACATCGCATATCTTACAACATTCTCTTTAATTATATAACTTTTTATTCATTTTTGCACTTTATAACTTGTCATAATTTTCGATCCTTACAATCATTCGGGATCGTATATAGTAATATGGTTTCCATCAAATTGATCGCTCGATTTCATTTTATTTATTTTTTTTTTTGGGTTTCCTTCGTTTTTAGACTTTTTTACAAACTTCCTTCGTAATCACACGGCGCTCCTTACTTCGTATCACTAGTACACAATATTTTTTTTTCGTTTTTTTTTCTCTTTTTCTCTTAAATCATTTAGTCGCTTAAGTCGCAAACCTAGAGCGAGTAAAAAAAAAAAAAAGATTTAAAGGAAATTCAAATTTGAAAATATGTAAAATCGAATCGTGCATCGATTAAAAAAAAAAAAGATGAGTACCAAAAAAAAGGATTGTTACAAAAAAAAACAACAAGAATTATTGCTTTCGTCATTGTTCCGTCGTATTCGACCCCCTTTTTTAATCAAATCACAACAACGAAACTTAAATCGAAGAATATTTTTCTTTGTTTCATCGTTTCTTTTCTCTCTTTCTTCCTTCGTCGCTTCTTCTTCCACTCTTTCTTTCTTTAAGAGCTAACAATTGATACAAAAATCGACTCGTTGACGATACGATTAGAAAGACTATCAGGATAATCGACGAGGGATTAATTAATCGTAGTTAGTATCGACGAAGCTCTTTTCTCGTTAAAAATTGCAGTGATGGTGTTGATGAAGATAATGAGAGACTTAAAATTAATTTTTGTTCAAAAAAGAAAAGGAAAAAAATAATAAAATAAAATAAAAACAGTTGGTATCTCAACCCTTTGCGGTCGTTGGACAGTGCCGTCTTAAGGAGTACTAAGCCAGGGGCGTCACAATCGTAGGGCCCCTGAATAAAAAAGAGCAAATTTAAAAAAGATTATAATAATAAACAATCCGCAATACACTGTTAAGTACACATAATAGGCTTATTGTTCAAAAATTTTTAGTGAAAAGTTTTGAATTTATATCGACACTGTTACTGAATTAATTTAATTTTATCGACTGTTTTTATTTTTATTATTATTAGCTCACAAGGGCCCAGTATTGGATTGCCCGGGGCCTTCAGTGCCCTCAAGACGGCTCTGCTTCTACTATTCTGATTTTGACGTTATTTATTCAATTTTTAATTATTATATTATCAAATAATTTTGTTTGTCAAATTTTATTTGCAATATTGTATTTTTACAATAAATGTTTTTTATTCAATCTCCTTCAAATGACCGAAATTGGCACATTCGATAGCAAAGGAGTTAATTTTTAATTATTTTTAATCACTGTATTAGTTATTTAATTTATACATTGAATAAATATTAAAATAGTTGTTATGCTATAAAAGGTATGTTATTATACCATTTTTTATAGTATGATTAATAACATCAAAATTAAATAAAGGACATTACAATTAAAAATTAATCCTTTCGTGGCTATTTGAAGGAAATTCCAAAATTATTCAATTTTTGTATCGATATTACATTGTTAATATTATAATTAAATAAAACAAATGATTTATATCTGTTAGGAAACAATATCACGCCTGACCCAACACAGCGCTGTACCACTAGCAAGTAGTCCGCATCGAAACAAATCCGACTACTAAAACACCAACGACCGCAAAGGGTTAAACGTAGCCATAAAATTTCCTATACAGAAAACGACACAACTCGTTAATGAAACGTAACTAAAATTTCAATCGCGCTGTAAGCAAATGTTAATATCCCTTAACGAACTTCAAATAAAAATCAATAAAAACAGAACCGACAGGAGTAAAACCAGAATTTTGAAAACGAAGGATCAACCGATAAGATGCTAATTAAAAAAAAAAAAAACAGAAGAAGAAACCTACCTGCTCGATACGAGACGAATACAAAAGCATACTCCATGGCGACAAATGGCGGGTGTGTAATTAATTTTGGGAAACGAAGGGACAATTCTCGAGATGACGATGACGATGATGAATAACAGGGCTAAAATGAGGAAACGAGAAAAGGGTCGTCTTGGCAGGTGCTTTTTTTTCTTTGCTTTGCTTCTTTTTTTTCAACACTTCTGATCCTCGACATTTTTCTTATTCGTGTGAACCTTGTATACCTCGCATCCACCATCCTCTTCGTCTCTCCCTGGGTTTCACAACCGTGGTTTAAATCGTAATCAACGATATCGGATTTCACGTCTTACGTGTCGTCCTCGATCTCCGTTCTCCAAGGTCTTCGAGGTTTCTGATGATCACAGTCAAAAGCGTTCATCCTCGTCCCCCCTTTGGCTTGTCGGTGTTAAACGTACATCTATTGGTGGGTCTCCTTTCTCTTTTCTCGCTGCGGGTGTGTGTACGTGTCTCTCTCTCTCTCTCTCTCTCTCTCTCTCTCTGCCTGTACGTGTAACCTGTATGTATATATATATTCGCTCGTTTTTACGTGTGTTTTCGGATGTTCACGTCGGGGTGTATACCGTGAGATCGAGCCAGCAGAGTCTCGACGCTCAGAGTGCCGGACTCTAGCTGAATAACGATGTCGTGAAGTTGTTGCAAAAATATTATCTGCCCCACACCCTGGTTCCGTCTCTCTATCCTGGAACAAACGGCATTGCTGCGATCAGGAGCGGGATACAGGACGCGGCGACGGCGATTCGCGTTTCGAACGGAAGCTACGATTTTGCTGCGTAATTGCGCTCGCCACTTCGCGAAAGAATTGACACATTGTTGATGGGCCATTTTACTTTGAATTTATCGCATGTCACTGGCTGTTATTTCGTAATTAGATGTAAATGAACTTTACTGAATTTTATTTAATATTCAACTTTTAACACTAAACGTAGCGAGCGAGGTCGAATGACCCCTTTCAAGGTTTACTTTAGCTGTGATGGCAGTCACCGGTGACCGGCGTCTTAAGTTTTCTACAATCGAATAATTAATATACGAAAAATAAAACAAAACCGTGGATGTTGCTAGTATTAGAATAATAGAGCAAAGTAGCAATTTGAATGGTTACATTTGAAAATTAATTGATAGAATCTTTAATAATTGGAATCTGTTCCCACTGTGGCAGTCAACGTTATTTCTTTCGCTCATCTGACTTTCTGTAAATTCTTATATTATCTGATTATTCAATTTCTTATTTATGGTAAGAATAGGTAAAGTAACAGTACGTTTAGTGTTAATTCGTGACCGGGCAATAATGTGTTAACACGTCCACCTGGGATTTAGCCCACACGTCCCGTGCGGCGATGTAATGGTAATATACCCAAGCGTGTATCACATGCGATGCATGGGACGTAAAGAGCCAACTGCACGTAACAGTGAACGAGTAAATAACTTTTGAAGGAATAACGAGCGATGGCTAAGACCTCTTCGAGGTTCGTCAAGGCCAAGGTTATTAATGCTTCCCCTAATGTAAATAATTACGAACTTGCAAGGAATGCTATCGACAGTTACTCGCGCGAATTTTACTCTCAAGTGAACATCTGAAATGGGGGTTGAAGTATCTTAACCCATTAACCCTTTCGCTATGGAGGATGTATATACAGGGTTGTAATTTTAACTCGAGCATCTGAAGTACTTCCGGTGCTATTGAAAGTGAGAAAAAATCCTGTAAAGGTCATTTTAATGGTTCTGTTTAAGTTGAGTTAAAATTAAAACACCCTGTACTATGCCCTTATGAATCAAAGAAAAATTGTTTCCATATTTTTGTAGGGGTTGAGATTTTCTAATTTACTATTACAAATTATAAATGAAGGTTAAAATAAGATGATACCCCTCTTAAATGTTTAGTGAAGAAAGGGTTGGATCAACCCTCATTTACATACACATATTTTATTGTTTCCTATCACAAATAAAAAAAAAAATTGAAGGAATGGGATTAGGGTGAAAAGGTGCATCTATACATACATATACAAGACGTTTCAAATAATAAATTTTATCCTAAACTCTAAAAAGTAATAATAATTCATTTTTTGATTAACTATAAAAAATCTGTCTAATTATTTAAATGGAACAATATACAAACATTACAATTTTTTATTTATACCATCTGCCTTATTTTAAGATTATAATAAAAAATTATTTTCACTCTTTTAATACAAATTTTTAATACGTAATAGTAACTTTGTGATGCAAAAAACAAATAAATTATTTAAATTTATACTTGCTAATTTTGTATAAATTTCTGGTTACCTGGCAATTTTAGAAAATTAAAAATAATAATGTTATTAAAAATATATAAACAAATCTTAAGTTTCAAAGAAAAACCGTATATTCTTCCAAAGCACAGAAGGCTATTATAAACAAATGAATTTTATTTAAATACTTGTCAATAGTTTTTTTATAGTTAAAATTTGTAACTTTACAGTTTATTAAATTTTCTTCAACGAAAATTAAAAGACGCTGATTGGTCAATTTTAAAAGAAGGAGTAATGGATAATGAATAATGTACTTTACTAATTGATAAACATGTCCGATCGTATATTTGCACACAATGTTTTATTAAATCTATAAGAATATACACACATGATTGCCAATTTAGTTATATTATATTTATTTTGTATTGCGATTTCGTTTCCTTTCTTGTTTATCGCTTACAAGTTAATCAATAATAATAAAATATATATTGTATTTTAAACATTTTTTTTTTTCTTTTTAATTGACAAAATGGATATATAGTAATATTAAAGCGTTACATTAAAGTACAGAATTCATGAGAGAAATCAATCTTAAAGCCGGATATAAAACGTTCACTTTTAAAAATTATTTAAAAAATTAATCCAACTCTCGCACAACATAAAATAATGCAATAAATTTTCCTAACAATTAAATTTTTCTTTCAATATTATCTCTAATCAATCTTTTAATTACAAGATAGAATATTATGCTTCGCTTTTAATAATTTTGTTTTGTAATAAAGCTTTCATTTTTTATCTCACTAAATTTATTTTACAAAATCTTAACAAATTTTGCGTTTTAATGCCTATCAAATTTGTTTCTATAAAATTTAGAAAATATAAGAGTATGTTAGAATTGCAAAAATAAAAGATAAATTGTAAAAAAAATTAACTCAACTTACAACTAAATTAATAAAGTATATTGCAATCTATATAATGAGTATTTTAAAAATTAATATTACAATAATGTATATGTTTCATATCGAAAGATTTTCATTGATATTTTATACCATGATTAAATTTCTTTATATATATTTATAAAATACATCTAAAAAGATTTCTTGTATTCCTATAAAAAATTACAAAAAAAGAAGAGATAATTTGTAATTAAAAAAAAGACTATTTATAAACGTTGAGTAAAAATTTTCTTTACTAATGTTACAACAATTATTTTACTCCTTGTCAAATCACAAAATTTCTTTCAGGATTTTGTCAAGAAAAGAAATTTGCAAACGTTTATAATTTTATGCATTATTTTATTTCTGACACGAATATACGATTTGGAAAATATGAAAATTCATTTTTAAGTAATAGAAATAAAAGAAAAAGATTCATAACATTCGTATCTTAATTCCTAATTACAGCACCATGTATTTGGCAAAACTGTATAAAAAGACAACAGAAAGTCAACACGGATCGGTAAGTAAAAGTATACCTGATTTTTGAATTTTTGTTAAATACATAAAAACACAAAAAGAATATGGGTATAAAAACTATTTAACGATACGATGAATATCTTTTAAAAACCTCATATATAATTTTAGAAAAATATATAAAGTCAAGTACTTAACAGTTACACGAGAGGATTAAGAGCTAGTTTACAAATAATTTCAACAAAAAAAAGAGTTGTGTACCGATGTGTGCACATACTTTTCTTTGTAATGGTTTTTTTTTCTCTTTACAAAAATTGTAATGGTCATAAATTATATAAAGGCTAATTGAGTTACTATCTACAATTAGAGGTAAAAATGTACAAATATGTAAAATGTTTTCTGCAGAGTCCAGGGATAATTGATACATATGACATATCAATATCTTTTTTTATCTTTCAAAAATTTCAAATAACCTTTCCATCATCGATTGAAATTTCCATGATTTACATTGCCATCAACCTCCTTATATTAAAAACGCTATTTAATAATATTTTGCAACAACAACTTAGACACAATATATTATTGTCGTTCAAAAACTCCATTGTAAGAATTGAAAATAAAAACACGCTAACCTTTCTCCATCCGCTACCATGAATTAATAACATGAAACAACACTGATAATCTTTCAATGATTAAAAATCAAACAGAAAAAAGAAGTTAAAACGATTATACATTTAAAAAAAAAGAAGAAGAAATCACAAAATGGGGAACAATCAGAAGTTCGTACATGAGATGAGGACAAGATGAACGACACATAGACAGAACAGAACAATGTTAACCCTTTCCACTCTGTTGCCCCTCTGAGAGGGCATGAAAAGAAATACTAAATCTTCTTTCAAATATCATTTAAATATAATAATTAGTCCTAATACTATATTATCTTGTCTGTGATAAAAAAGATTCAGAATGAAAAGGGTTAAAAGCCTGTGTTCCATACGAAAGATGGACGATTGAACGAAAATTAAAATGCTTTTATTCATTCCACAGAGAACGGACATTTTATTATCAGCAAAATAAACAAAATCAAATATGCGCGATATTCTCTTCTTATCACAAAATATAGCTTAATTTAAAGACGTATGACGAACTTCTCGTAACAATCCCCCTCGTTGGTACAACGAATAATTCTCATATTATTATTTTTTTTTTCACAGACGATTCCTATCACTTATGCGTGTACGTGTAATGCGTGTATGTGTGTATGTTGTGTGTGTGTTGTGTGTGTGTATCAACTATCCCCAGCTTCTTCTAATCGATGCGTAATGTACGCGTAAGAGAATTACTAACCAAACTCGAGGCGGCAGAAGACGCAGACGTGGTAGCAGGGGTAGGCACCGTCAATATTGGATGATATTGTCTACGACCGCGAAGCCGCATGCCCCAAGACCGGCGTGAGACATCAACCGTACCAATTCTCTCGCATGTGACGCGGCCACTTCTAACGGCGGTCGTCGTGGTAGATTACTCGATTCTGTAATCACATTTACATGGCAAGATTAATAACGAGTCAAATAACGCTTAAAAACCCACTGTCAACGACGTCAGAAGCGTCTTCTTCTCTAAAATATAGCAATGTGCGAATTAACGTGAACACAGAGAATGTACTTGAAATAAAACTAGTGTTAGGTTACTACTATTTAATGTCCCCCTTCCCTTTAACGACTGCCTTTAGGTTTTTGCAATTACCCTTTACTGTCTCGTCCGAAACCGCACCTGAATCACCGCGTCCGCCATTTTGATTAACGCGGCACGACTCCTCTTATATGAGGGTAGCTATGGAGGTCGTTTATTCCACAAAGGCGCGCTCGTTGTAAATAAATAGTAAAAATGACTCAGAGTTGCTGATAGCTGTGCAAAGGGTTAAATAATATGTACATAAAATTCGTAATCTTACCGAGTATGGCAGAGTTGAGTCTCGCGCAGACAGTTTCCCTTTGTTGAGGATCTAGCTGCCATCCGACCGGCGAGTTCCATGGATTTGCATAAGCTAGAAGACTGAACGCATCTTGGAGCATTTTTTTATTGCTTTCATTCTTTCCGTGTTGCTGTCGCAAATGTATCGATTGGGAATACAGTTGTCTGCCGAATTCCAGCATCTTCTCGATTGCTTGTTTGTCTCCGCCGCAAAGCTGTTTCTTATTACTTTTATTCAATGTGTTTTCTAGAATACAGCTACCGTTCTGCTGTTGTTGCTGCTGCTGTTGCTGAGTTTGATTAAGACTGTTGGTCTCTGAGAACAAGTTAAAGCATTTCTTTTTTTTAATAAAGTCTAACATACCCTTAAACTATAAACTAAGCTAAATGTTCACTTCTTATTTAAATTTCAAAAATTAAAATACTGCTCTTGTAAGGATAAGAAAATAATAACAAGACACATTGGCTATAATTTAGTAAAATAAAATAGATTTTGCAGAATAATTTCATCAAAAAGCAACACAATAACGTCTCACCCATATCGACGTCTTCTCCGTTCTGGCACTTGTACCCGTTGGTATTCAGATCACCGTTCTGATAGCCATTCTCGGTATTACTTTTCACACCGTTCATAACATTCTCTTCCATATCTACATCGTTCTCGATTTGACCGTTGACGAGCAACTGTTCGGTCGCGCCGTTCATCGCGTTGTTCAAATTCATCTCCTCAACGTTACCGTTTGCCGAGGACTTGGTGTACGCCTTCGTCGACTGTATAACACTAGTTTGATTGATGTTGGAGTTCTGGGAGATCTCGGAGTCACTGCCGTTCACCATCTCGACGAACTGTCGACACTTCAGAGCGAAAAGAAGATTCGGATCCCGTTCCAGGAGACCCGGGTACAGTCGACTGGTTAACTCTATGGCTTCTCCCATTCTGCCTGCCAGTACTAACTTTAGAATTTCTGAAACAATAAAAGTTAATGTCATATTGCAATTTTTAAACATAGAAAAATATTTAATTTTTCTTTGCACTCTCTATAAAAGCTTAGGAACAATTATTCTACAACAGAGAATTTGGTTCTTGTTAATATTGATACATTACCGACCGCGCTAAAGTGACAAAATAACCTCTGCCACTTTTTAACTTGAAAATAACTAAAATTTGGAAGTGTAATAGTAACACATCTAACTTTTATTATTTCAATAGTGTTATAAACGAAAAAATAATAATCAAAGGTTTATTAATCGCTTTTCAGTCGACAATCCATAATACTGAGAAGCCGATTAATAGGCTCCCGGTCGGTAAAGTGGTAACTGCTGCATAACAGTTGACAAATAATTTAAAAGAATAACTTACTTTGTCTATTTTTAATGGAGTTAAGATCTTCTTCAAATCCTTGACCAGTACTATTGGCAAACGCCTCGGCAGTAGCACAATAACCATGGTGGACTAAATATGTTGAAACCATTCTGTAACAAGCAACAATCACTAAAAACGTGACCTATGTAAATAAATATAAAAATTTTCATCAAACAAAATGATTTGTTTGTTTTTACATTGCACAAAAATTAGTTTTAAATTAAAATTCCTGAAATAATTATAGGAAAATTAAGTCAACAAATTGTCAAGTAATTAAATTACAAGGTTTAAAGATCTTACAGGCTTTGTTAATATTTTAATGTTTGTATTTGTGGTCAAATCTTAGATGCTTATTCGTGTTTCAAGACACTTTCATCATGTTTAAACTCCCCAGCAAAATAATTTTTACATCAGCATGCTTACATCCTTGAACTGTACAACTTTATCTTTTCAAATGTTTAAGTTTCTCTTTTGGTGACACAATATGTGCAAAAATGTGATTGTTAATCTGAAATGTACTTGCATATTTAACAAGTACATACTATTACACTGCAGCTTATCTACAGGGTCATAGCAGTTTAAAATGCAGAGCTTCTTCATTCTCCTACTCTGTTATACAATACTGCATAATTTAAAAATTTATTAGAACAGCAATTGAGTTTCCTTACATTGTATGTTACATTTATGAATATAGTTACAGTACTAATTGACATTATATAACTAAGTCATTCATTAAACATGATGCATTATTTTTCAATGAGCATTGAAGAAAATATTTACTGTGCATTAAAGTAAAAATGACTGGAAAAAGCCATTTAAAAAAACAAAATTTGAACTTACTTGTGAAGAACTGCTTGCCACTGACCCTGTCCATGGTCCGGTGTTGGATAGTTTATAATTTGCAATCTTGTTTTGACACGAAGCTCATTAAGCATGTCATCTATGTCGAAGACAAAAGGTTCCTGTCCAAAGTTTGCATCTACTACCTCTCCAGGCGTTTGGAGACCCACCGTGGGATATAAATTTGGCTGTAAAAAAACCAGTAAATAATCATTAAACATATTATACAAATAATAGCCTAATAATAACATTTATTTACTAAAACCTAATATTTCATGAACTATAATGGCTTGATAATAAATGGATCTATTTAATAATTAAAATATATGATTTTATCAGTTTAAAAACAAAACTGTACGTATTAAAAACTTCTTAATACAATAGAAAAGAGAGAGTGAACATTTAACAATACAATTTGAATGATAAAACAGATAGCACTTATATCCAAGGTTTAAAAAACATGCACAGACAGATAACCGAGGTAACAATTTTAATGAAAACAAAACTATCCTGTTATGTTAACTTATTTTCGTACAAAGAATCATCCTAGTATCATTAAACTGAACGATACTCGATTTGCGTGCTACAATTCCTTCGAGAATATATGTTACATTGTAAAAATCCATTTTGTTTGGCAATTGAAAGTACACAGATTTCCAAATCAATGTTTTACAAACATATGCTTACAGATAAACAAATGGCTAATGTATAGGATGATTCAAAAAAGTTGTACAAACATGAAAATTTTGTACTCTTTATGACAAATGAAATTGAGAAGTTCCTTTTATGATACAATATGCAATTCACAATTGAATTTATAATTTCCAAAATGACTAAATTATTTGACTGAGTTATTCTGCTTATAGTTTTTCCTATACAGTGCTTATTATGTATACTCTCTTGTAAAAATTTACGCAATTGCAATCTAAGGATTACATAGACAACCCAGAGGACAACCAAATTTTAATCATACCAGTTATAAAATGCCAAAAGACTTTCCAATCCCCTTTGCCATAAAACAGTGTTGACTAAGTGATTCTTATATACTTGGATTCTGTTGTTTATAATAGTATTGAATTTGCCAATGGTACGCTACATGCGTGCAGCTTCCAGCAGGGGTGTGGATCAACTGACAGTGGCAGAACAGAATATTTAGCAGTGAGGCAGATTTGTAGCTTTCATGACCTGCATCTTTTCTGAAACGGCCTGTACGCGGTTGTACAAATCGCTGTGATGTGCTCACGTACCGGAAGATCAGTGAATGCGATACCAAGGTGGTGTCCATTCTTCGTGTAGAAGGCAGTGTTATCGACGAGATTCACGCCACAGCCGATCACGTCTCCGGTGGTGAATGTGGGCCCGTAAGGCTGTCCCGTTCCCGATGAACAGAAGCTGTGTCCGTCGTCGCCGTGGTAACCATAAGAATGCTTGTCCCAGCCTGGCAGCCTGTTCACGTTAACCCCATGAGCGGACAGACCGATTCCCATGTAACCGTCTCTGCCTTTACTGACGATCTTCACCTCGAAGTAATAAAGACCGCAGGCTGCCGGTATTGAATGTGTTGTACGTACGCTCGCGGCATCCTTATGGGTTTTTCCATAACCTGGAACAAAAGTACCATTGTTCGTTAGTCCCGCCATTATTCCATTGTTAATAACACTTGACTACGGTACAATAATGTTAGCAGACTCCTTGTAACATAAGTTCATACACGTAAAAATTGTAATGATGTTCATATAACATGGTACCAGGTGGTTTTGTTTGTAAAATCTAAATATCCTGTATAACACGAATCGTATCCCGTGTGTTATAGAAAGGACTATGTATCCAAATACACCATATTTTATAATTGACAATGTTAGTCAAAATTTTGTTGTAAAATATTAAAAATTTTTGAGGAAGATTATTAAAATTGTTTCAATTAATTTTTATGAATCTTTTTATGCAATTTAAAATTTAAAATACAATTACTATAATATATTATTAATTTTTAAATATTTAACACTAATGTTGTTTTGAAAAATTCTCATAAATTAATGTTTAAGATTACTAACTCATTCTGAAATATTTTAATATTGTTGATAAATAATTCTTTTTTTTGTAAATTTTAATTTTGAAATCAAAGAAAGTAGTTCGATGGGTAAATAAAATTCGAAGGAAAGAAATTCGAGAACAGAAGTGATCGTTCGTCGCAATCTAATCGCTAATCTTGGATGCACTTTCAATGCAGCGATGCAGTTTGTCGACCTAGTAACCCAGAGTTAGCCATTTCACATTTAATTAAGTATAAATGAATTATTAACGGATCTTGTAAGCAACCCGACAAACATGTTGCAATTCGTATTCCAATTGGACAAAAGCTGTATAAATTATCATTGTTCTACAATGAGAGAACAATAAACGAACGAATATTTATATAATAAATTATTAATAATTGTTATATAACGCGTTACAAAACGTCTGATCTGGTGATTTAATTAATTTCACTTACCAAGGATATAATTTTAGGCAGCTAACTCGAATAAATTATTTATGATCGATAATTCGATTTGAATGTATGATAGCGTTAAAAAATACAATGTTTTTAAATAAAAAATATTTATAAGAAATAAAACAAAAATTATTGAGTGCCTTTGTTAGTAAAAATTTTGATAATTAACAATAATTATAAATAATAACTATTTTAGGCAATTTTAATTCAAAAGAATTCTGAAATTTAAAAAAATAATATTAGAAAAATAAACAACAATAATTTGTTATAATATAATTTAAATTTCATTTATTTATATTTTTATCTATTTAATAATAAAAAGTATTAATAATGAAAGATAATATTCGTTTAGCCTTGAATTAAAATATATTTTTAAAAAATCATCTTTTAATCCAAAAAGGTTAACAATAAAAAAAAATGACTGAACAATTATCAACAGAAAGTATTTACATTGTACTGAACGTTTATTTTATAAATTGCCTTGGTTAATTACTTCTTCCTCTACTTTATCCTTAAATATATGCATAAAAAGTACAAACTGCATAATTAACGAACGTTTGAATTAACACGCGCGGGCACACACATACACGCGTACACGTATAAGCATAAATGGACGCTCAATTAAATTTCATGCTATCCAAATGGACTTGTTAACAAGAATAATATAACAATAGATTATTTATTTATTATCCCGCGTTTGGTTTTCATTATTGGACCAATTATGATACTTATTCACAATAATGAATATGATGCTCATTACATTATTAAATTTATTAAACTGCTTATACATTATTGTAAATTAATTTAATTAAAAAACCAATCATTATAATGAAATGAAATGATTTGAATAGTAATTTAATAACAACAGTAATTCTTTTGATAATTTGAAACAATGAATAATTATTAACTTTCAGACTGATAAATATTTATTTACAGAAATAAAATAACATATACAAAATAAATTTCAAAATATCAAAGGAACGAAGAGAAAATTGCATTCCCTGCACAGATTACTTTGCACCTTCTTGAAATTGCAAATTCTAATTATATAATCTATAAATATTTTTATTACAATTTCAGTCAGATATTCACATATTTTCTGCAAAAACTCATGACAAAACATAACAAAATTATATAATATTATTTACAATTATAAATAAACATGACAGCAAACATCTAAACTTTTTCTTTTGCATTTCTCCATGAAAATTCTTATGTACATTATTTAATTTCAATACACATAATCAATTATGATTACAATTTCTGATAAATCAGAAGATATAAAATAAGCTACCGTGTTATCATAATGATAAAGGAATAATGTAAGCATGATAGTGTTTCGCTATTGAATGCTAAAAAAAGCTCTATTGTCTGAAATATTATACAGAACAAAACATCCAAGCTGATAATACATGGTGTGTTTAAAATAATAAACTATTAAGTATTTATTAAATCTTTAAAGAGAAATATTAATAAACTCTGTAATGAAATTTACAATAATAACAGGTATTCAAATGTTACAACAACTCATTTATTTTCATTTATAAATAAAAACAATTATTTTAATTATAAATAGAATATACTAATCTTTGATGTAAAATAATATTTATTACTGGTTTACATATTAAAATTACAGGAAACTAAATATTATAAAAGTTTGTTATCAACATGCATGATTTAGTTAATTATTTATACAATTATTAACATTAATTTATAAGAAGGTAAATGTTATTGGTATGAATTACTCTCAGGATAATTTTATAAGTTACAAACATATCAAATACATGTTTATTATAGCATAATAATCTTAATGCATAAATTTTACAATGAAAACACAAACAATTAAGGTTATCAAACTTTTATATTTCCTGTAACACAAAGTGTGGATATTAGTTAAATATAATAACATAAATAAATAATTTGTAATAAACATAGTTCTTTCAAGAAAACTTCTTTAATAAAGAAGTTAATTAAACATAAATATTACATCTGTTTAAAAAACATTCATTCTTTAAAGTACATTTGAAAATCTGAGTATTATACTTTGAAAATAACAAAATTTTCAGTATGTAATTTTGAAAGTGAGAGTGTAATAACAATAACAATAACATTATCTTAATAACATTATCATCAAAGGATGGTATTGTAATTTATGTGAAATTTATTAAGTTTTAAGATAGACATCATTTGAATATTTGACTGTAAAATGTGTTCACTTTAAAACTGGTCAAGGATGAACGAAGAAGAAAGAGAGGAAGGAGAAAGAGAATAAGATAGAGAGAGAGAAATGTAACTGTTCAAACATCGCAGCTGTCATTGCCATTGCGTCTTCTCTACGCAGATTCATTTTTTCCACGAATTTTATAAAAAAAATCACACCAGGATCGAGCCGCGTGAACGAAAAATCACGATCGACGAAATAGATTTTTGGGAAACCGTAGTACACGATCGAAAATACAAGCAATTGAGAGAAAGTCGAATAGAGACCATGACCGATCAGCTGATTCCTTTGTTTAGGTCGCTGACACACGCGAAACGGAGCCCTGCCATTTTCAATCGATATTACAGCTCCGTCAACGATTCGTCCATATCGAGCAAGAATCGAATCCTATTGGCCAGGATCGTTCCTCGATCCTTCGATTCGAAGAACATTAAAAATCTTCCATAAGAATTTTCTGAGGCAAAGAAATTTCTACGAAAGATCGAGAGTGATCAAACGTACCTTTGTAGTGAACACGAAGATTGTTTTGGGAGAGGCCGATGTAATTGTACTTGTCCTTAGGACTCCACGATCGTGGCAGCGGAGTTTCCTCTTCGTTTACCATCGGATAGAGCATCTTAAGAGGATCAACGGGCTGATTTTGCCCGGAATTCGTCTGAGAAGGCTCCATAACACTCGATTCCTCGCTGGTGGCGGCCATCTTTCTCCTGGGCAGCCCCACTACTTTTGCCAGTGGACTGTGCTTAACTGACTGCGCAACACTCCTGCGCAACTCAGCTTTACCGTCTGTTCATGAAATGTGCAATATACAGATAATATATTTCATAAAAATTCTATATTATTTACGTATATCGCCATCTAGCATTAAATAAAACACTATATTAAAACATAATCACATATAATACTTGTACATATATATTTTAAAGCGTTAAAAAAATGTTAAAATGTTAAAATCGAAAATGAAAAATATCTCGATTCAACTTCGATATTAACTTCGATACTTTCTAAAATACATGATGTTTAAATTTATATTCTTTTTTTATACCATTAATATAAAAATTACAGTCTTAATAAATTATTAATCATATACATTATTATCGTATTTAATAAAGAAAAATTGTTCTATTTCATTTTAAATTAAAAATTAGTTTACTATCTAGAGAATAACATTAGTAAATGATATAAAAATTCAAACTATAATTGCTCTACTACGTAGTAAATTTAGGAATTAACTTTTTACAGAAAATATGAATTAACTTATTAACATTCTTTCCTAAACTATGTTTAAAAAATGTTAATTATATAGGGAAAATTAATAATATGAGTTGGTTATATTTATACACGTCCTGCACTTTGTCTGACATCAGTACTGTCAATATATCGTCTACTGTAACTGGATTTTTGAAAATAATTTAAAGTTTATCTGCTTCGTTTATGAAATTTGTATTTATTTTGAAAATTGAAAATGTTTAAAAGAAGACTTCAAGCTCTTGGTTATGTAGAATGGGATAAAGTTAATGTAAATGGTTCGTTTCTCCAATGATTAAATATATTAATATTAAAATTAGATTAAAATAAAGTTTTTTTTCATTATAAATCATATATAATAAATAATAAATCTTTCCACAGCTTTACGTTAATGCTTTTGTAGTACTTTTGGAAAATTGACTAATTTATTATTATAGGTTAGAACGACCGGCAACGTTCGATAAAAATTTAAATCTGCGTTTAAAATACAATTTAAAAAATCATAATTACGTAATTTTTTATGTTATTTTTATTGTCAATAAAATACTCTTATTATCATAACTTTTAAAGTAGTAATTTTTACTTTTCATTACGTGTTGCAAATTAACCTATGAATTTAGAAATAGTTACGTTTCATTTATATTATTATTTAAAAATGTATTGTTTAATGTATCTTTATGTGTTAAACATATGAATATATAAATAAAATTTAGTTTCAATACCAATTATTTTAAAATTTTGTATAAAACTGCATGTATTTTTTAACATATTGTTAAGCTGATTATTATTTTATAAAAATGTTATAGATCCACAACACTTTCGTAAAGTAGTAATATGGCTAGAAGATCAAAAAATACGCCAATATTCTATAGAGGATCGAAAACAATTACGTAATTTGCAAAATAACAACTGGCCTAAAGTTTTTGCTAAATATTGTGAGGATGTTAAATGTCCAATTTCAAATAATAATCCTTTGGATCAGTTAGAATGGCTGGTTGGACATGCAATCTGGCTAGAAGCAGAAAATAATGGTAAGCAGTTATGAATAAAATTGATATTTAAATAAAGATATAACTATACAATGTTATAGTCATTGTAAAGTATCAATTTTATGTAAAAGTAAATTGTCAATTCTATTTTAGTTGAAGAATATTCACAAAATGTGAAAGAAATGAAGCTAAAGATGCAACAGGAAGCAAAGATACCTCAACTGAGATCAAAGAATCCGCTTGACAATTTAGATTGTAAGTACTTATTATAAAAAATTTATTCTGTCTGTTATAAATATGTATCTTCATTTTAATTATTTTGTAATTGTTAGTTTACAGCAATGAATTCAAAAATGGAACATATGCGATAGCAAAGATACTTCGAATTCCATGCCATCCAAATCATCTGATAACATTGAAAGCCTGTAGTAAATTAGTCCAAAGGAGATTAAATTCTGAATGTTTGAGAAATCCAAATTCCAAAATCATTAAGGGTAAACCCTTCCCTGTAATGGACATTGCTGCTGGCTTCCAGCTAAATAAACCTGCATTGGAGAACGCAGCTAAGATCCTGGCTCTTCTTTACATTCAAGACATCAGAAATCTTCAGACGAAGATTAACGAGATAATTGTCCGTACCCAGAGTATTACAGCTAATCCTAAAACAGACACTAAGTTAGGAAAGGTTGGAAAATAAGTATGTACATAATTGTTTGCCATGTGTTATGTTCTTAAAATTGTTCTTTCTCAAACACACACATATATATACATATAGAATATTAAAGTGTGAGTGATACTGACTATTTTTAAATTTTAATAATTTATTCGTTTATAAAATTTGTACATAATTTGAAGATATATATTGTTTAAGAAATTCAATATTAAATTGAAACTATTCAAAGTATCTTAAAAAACTAAAAAAAAAATGCATTTGTAGTGTATTTTTCAATATTTAGAATTCACAATAAAGTTCAATAAGCATAAACTTTTCAAAATTTGCAATCAATCACCTTTAAGTCCTTTAAAATTAAGTGAAAAATGATTTAAAATTATTTATCAGACAAATATGCGAATTTATTTATAAATCCTTAAACAATTAAAATTGTTATTGCATTCATTACAGTTCTGTTGTTTTTAAATATATCTAATATATAATTATTATTATTACTAAGTCGTCGAAGCGGATAAAAATACAAGTTTCCAGTAACGATAAATATTGTTTTATATTGTTTAATAAATTGAATTTACATTTTAATAGAAATTAAGCTTTATCTATTAAGGCACTCTACTTTGAGGCTGCCTTTTAATATTTTTTTTAAATCTTCACGCAAGTTTTGGCAGATAATTTTACTAATAATTAGTTAAATTACTATAAAACTAAAATCATGTTTTTACAATGTAAATATTACATTATTCAAGGAGTGAAGTTTAATAGATATCACTACATTTATACATTTGGTATAAAAAGTAAAACTCTTATCTTGTTTAAATGTACACACACAATTGTTTGCCAAAAATAATGAAATTTGATTTGGTGAACAAAGATAGAATAATTACATTTTTAATTTTGATTTTGAATTTTTTTAAAAATAGAATTACATATTTTTTCAAAACAAATATCTTGTTATTGTATTCCAAGATATATTCAGTAAATCAAATTACATACTGAACAATTTTTTGTTTAGATTATAAAATAATTAGTAGCAGTTTGTTAAACGCTTAATGATCTCTTGTAAAAATGTAATCAAAAGTATGTAATGTTAGATTCTCTGAATTAATCCTGAAATACTTACAATTATTAATGTAAGGTGAATTTAATAAATATATGATACTAAAAATAGATAAAAATGATTTTTAAAATATACTTCCATTATTGGAATTCTTTTAAATTAAAAATTAAAGGAACAGAGCATATGCTATCACGCACATCTGAAATAATTTACAATCATAAAAAATTGCTAACAAATATTTATAAAGCAGGAAAGGTAGACAGTATTGCTATAAATATTTGTTAAAAAAGTATAAAAAATGTGAACTGCTGGTTGATATGTCAGCTATATTGTACATTAATTTCAATATCAACATTAAATATAATCAACTATAGAATAAAGATAAATATAGTTTTATTAATAAATTTGATAATTATTTCTATATTACTTTACTGGTTTCTAATCAAATTTATTTGCTATGATATTAAAGTAAAATTCAATAAATACCCAATATGATCTTATCCAAATATCTCTTATAGGATTTTTAATAAAATTCGATAACAGTTTCTTTTAATAATAGAGTATTTTATTATTTAGCCTAAATTTCAAATTTTATTGATAAAACCACTTTTACTTGTGCGAGCACAAACTTCTTTATTACTAAAAAATGGTACTTTCAGCATCATTTTTGTTTACCAAACTTTACAATATATTAAAAAAATAATAATAACAAAAATAATTTATAGCATTATCACTCTTAGGGGTTTCATCTAAAACAGCTTAAAATGATGGTGTAATTATTTTTACAGAAATGTACAAACAATTAAAAGAATGAATATAGTACAATTAAAAATTGTTTAAACTGCTTATAGTTTCACTTACAAGAAGTTTATGCAACAGATTATGCTGATTATCAATTAGCTCTACTTAAGAAATAAAAGATTCATCTTTTACTAATATTTAATACTATTAATGGAATATATTATTTCATTCTTAACACACATAATGCCTATTACATAAAAATCATTTTATATGTACAATTTATCAGGAAATGTATGCTCTTTTAAACTGAATCAGAGTTTAAAAAAATCAGATATTAATATAAAATAAATTTAATTTTTTCTTAACTTTGAAAGATATGAGATGTAAGATCATATCTTTTTAAAATTATAAGTTATTTTAAATAATCAGCATTTTGTGTGTTCATATCACTTAATTCTTGCCTATTAAATATAAATGTATAGAATTTGTAAAAGTTTATGTGAACAGAATGTTTTTGGATTATGAAATAGAAAGCTGAAGTTACAAGGTAAGTTATGATACTTTAATATACTAATTGAATATTGTTGAACTTTTTTTTTATGCCAAGCAGAAGGTCAAAATCTCTAAAAGATATAATAATTTATCTATGTTTGTGCGATCAAAGAACATACCTTGAAACGTTTATCAAAATTTGTATGGAATAAAGATTTTACGATAATCTACACCTGTCTCTACTTTTAGAAGGAACAGTTTCGAGTGCTCGTCGCCTAGATGTGTTTTCTTCTTGCATAGAAGCCTGAAGAGCTCTGGCAAAGGCTTCGTCTTCGCTCATACCACCCTGATAGGTCTTGAAGATCTCACCATTTCTCCTATTTACTTTCACATTGTTGTCTAAAGCATCCAATCTTTTTCTTCGCGTGGCTTCTTCTTGTCCTATACATGCATGATCCGTCGGATGTCTATGCTTGAGACAGAAATTTTTACCACAATCAGAACAACGTATTTGAATAATTTCTTTGATTTTGCAACCCTTCGATGAACATCTGAAATAAAAAAATTCGTTAAACCATTAATATATGTACCTTTTCAAATATTGAAATTAAGAAAACAGATGTGTCCAGTAAGTTCAATACAATATAGTAATAGCAATCTAACTGTTCTTCATATAATCTGCAAATAATACAAATTATTTACCATCTCTTTGTAGCATAATAACAATTTGCATAATTGGCTATATAAAGTGGCATAAGTGACATAATTCACTTTTAATATAATACCAATTGTTTATGTAATATAATATGTGCAAGAAAATAATGTTTTACCTATTGGAAAATATTTTCTGCCTAGGTTTTCTTAAATCTGATTGGCATTCGTTATCCATATGTTGTCCAACTGCAATATCTGGAGGATCACCGCGTTTTATAGGTACTGGTACATTGCAAAGAGGACATACTGGAACCTGAATGTCCTTTTTATAAGCACTTGGACATCTGTGGTTGGAATACGTTATATGTTCTGCACAAAATATTGCTGAACATGCATCACACTTTAATGGTAAAAAGTCTAACCGATTGCAACTGTTTTCTGAACAGTGTTCACCTAAATTTGGTAATTCCATGTTTGACAAGAAGAATCTGAAACAGAAATTAAATCAGATTTTATATAAACCTAAATAAAATAAAATTCTAACCTACATTTATGTTACAGATATATACAAAGCAGTTGTATCTTTAAAAAATTGTATACTTTTTTTAACTTTGAAAATTATTGAAGAATATTGTGTATTAAAATGAAACAACTTATTACAAATTTAATTCATGTATGATGACTGTCCAAAATTTAAATATGGCAATTAAAGAACTAAAAATTTAAGTAAGATAGTATGTTAAAAAGAGAAAGTATAAGTATGTGCACAGTAATGTAATGTAAAATAACTGCATACCTTGAGTCACGACGAACCGAATTTATTTAAATGCTTTTGATAAATGAAAATTAACATTTCATTTATAACATATATCACAGTAAAACAAACATTGAACAGTTTGATTTATTACACTATTAAGGTTCACAAAACTTTACTATGGACAAAATTTGTACTTCGGGGTATATTCTTTCCTTAAGCTTAGAGTCTTGAAAGTACACTCTGAATTGGCACAAGTGACTGATTTGTAAAATCTCAGGTGAATATAAAACTTGCAAACTTACGAAACGGACGGAATAATCGCGTCATTTGAGGAATAACGCAAATTAATCATGACATTGCTTTCAAGTAAGTCGAAAGTGGCGACTCTAACCGTTGAGGTTAGATACTAGATTAAAAAGAAGAGGTTACATCAGATTTTTTTATTCTAATACAATTTTTAATTTTATACCATCTATTTATAATTATGTTAGAAAATCATATTACTATTTATACCAAGCATATGTTTTACATTATAAATATGTGTGTATCCAATGTATTAATAACTAATGATTAGATACAAAAATATAATTTATTTGATATCGAATTATGCATAAATATATTTAAAATTCTTGATAAGTTTAGTTGGCTTTTATAAAGCTTCTAGTTTTATTTTATACTAATTAAGTTAATTAGTTATGGGTATGTAACAATAATGAATACTAGTTTATAAAAAGGTATCTACAGGGTGTCCCAGAACTCCTGTAGGAGCCGGAAATGGGGGATAGTTGAGACTATTCTGAACAACAATTTCCTTTGCAAAAATATCGGATGGGGCTTCGTTTTTGAATTATTTAGCAAAAACACTGATCAATCAGAGCGCGTCTCGGGCGTGCGCTCAGTACCGTCAGTGTAGCGTCGAGCCTAATCGCCCCGGGACAAGCGCCTCGGTAGAACAAAAAGCGTTAAGTCCTGGGATCATCTAATTTGAATAGTAGAAAGATAAAACATTGTATTATTATAAAATAATGAATTTAATATCGTTCAAGCTTTATTTTTCACTTGTTTTACAGAGCAACTGAGGACGGTACACGGGGTGTTACCGACGAAATTAGCGAAACAGAAAATTGTGTTTCTTCAAAAACCAGGCCACTTTTCGGATAAACTAAAGTTATAGAGACATTTATAACAACAAAATATTTTATGTAATGGTGTTAAAAAGCCGATTTTTAATAAAATAATTTTTACCGACTTTTTATTTTTACCCCTGGCGCCACCTGCGAACAAAGTGCTGAAACTGCTCAAAAATTGACAGGAATCTGCCGTACCTACAATGATTATTTTTTAAGAAAATAATTTTTTGCTGTTTTCGCGTGTTTGAAGCATCTAATTGCTTCTATTTTACACTAATTATCGATTCCAATTGTCCGATTAATCCTAGAAGCCCGAAATATTGAAATATTAAAGATTAAATCGCACATTGAGAGAGTGAGAGGTGAGATTGGCGGACTAGTGTTCACTCTCTCGCACATTGCGGGAGTGAGAGGTCCGAATGGCGGACTAGTGTTCACTCTCTTGCACATTGTGGGAGTGAGAGGTCCGAATGGCGGACGAGTGTTCTCTCCCTCTTACGCATTAGCATACTGCGTTGGCTTGGTGCGAGTGAGAGGGGTGACGCTCTCGCGGAGTCTTTTAATAATTAATAGTATGAGTTATTCGAGGTTCAGACTATTATAGATCGGTTTTTCGTGTTCGAAAATGTAAAATTCGATACCAAATTAGCCAGTGCTTCTACGTTTTCTATTATTCATTAATGGTCGGGTAGTTACGTTCATCCCTTTTGTGTGAGGTTATGACTAAGTCCCTGTAATTTTATGTACAAGCTGCCTTAGTTTAATGATACATAACTAGATAAATACAATTTTGCAAACTCGAGATCCTTGGTTTCTAAATCTAGTTTCATGTTACCAGTAAACAATGGGAAGGATTTATCTACTGAGAGTAAACATAATCCATCAAATTCAAACCTGATTGAAAATGATCAGTTTTGTTATATCGTATGTAAGTATAAAGTATTATAATTTTATTCAAGTAGTTAATAATAACGTACTTTGCTGTGTTGCAGATTAGAAGATGTATTTGTTATACATTTCTACGCCACATAAGCTGCACATTAACATCATTAAATCAACGGGAAACTCTCTGGCAGATTCTCAGATATCAGTTTTCGGTAATTTTTGGAATTGGACACTACTAAAATTTCAAGAAATGGCACGAAGAATACTTCCTGTCACATCATGTTCTCCTAATACAAATCTGCAAACTTGAGATCCGTTGTTTCTGAGTCTAATTTCATTTTACCAATAAACAATGGAAAGGATTTATCTACGGAGAGTAAACTGTTCTTCAATAGTTATTATGAATATATAGGTACATATGTAATTGTAGAATGTCTTTATTTCATAAGAATATTGTACTGCGCTTAAGTTATATCTTAAATAATTATACAAATATGTTGTATGTAAAAATACTGATATGTAAGTTTTACAATTTGTAATTATAAGTGCGTTAAAGTTAAGAATCTAATATTTAAGTAAGTTTTACAGTTAGTAGTTGTAAGTGCTTTAGAATTGTGAATGTAATATTTAAGTAAATTTTACAATTTGTAATTATAAGTGCGTTAAAGTTAAGAATCTAATATTTAAGTAAGTTTTACAGTTAGTAGTTGTAAGTGCTTTAGAATTGTGAATGTAATATTTAAGTAAATTTTACAATTAGTAATTATAAGTGCGTTAAAGTTAAGAATCTAATATTTAAGTAAGTTTTACAGTTAGTAGTTATAAGTGCTTTAGAATTGTGAATGTAATATTTAAGCAAATTTTACAATCTGTAATTATAAGTGCATTAAAGTTAAGAATGTAATATTTAAGTAAGTTTTACAGTTAGTAGTTATAAGTACTTTAGAATTGTGAATGTAATATTTAAGCAAATTTTACAATTTGTAATTATAAGTGCATTAAAGTTAAGAATGTAATATTTAAGTAAGTTTTACAGTTAGTAGTTATAAGTGCGTTAGAATTGTGAATGTAATATTTAAGTAAATTTTACAATTTGTTATTATAAGTGCGTTAAAGTTAAGAATCTAATATTTAAGTAAGTTTTACAGTTAGTAGTTATAAGTGCGTTAGAATTAACAATGTAACATTTATGTAACATGTATAATTGAAAGAATTTTCAATAAACATAGAGTTAAACTAAAGCAATTGTTTATTCATTTCTAAACCTAACTCCCTTATCAAGTCCTTACAAAATTGCACTTAAAAAGCAAGAAATAATGTAGAAAAACATTGCACAGAAGTTTCGAAATACAAAAGTAGAAAAAGAAACGAAAAATATCGGTTGGATACAGAGAAGAACAAAATTCGGTACAAACGGTTTCCAGGAATTCCTGGAATTCGACGTCACTAAAATTCTGGGAAGTAACACGAAGAATACCTCCTGGCACATCATGTTCTCCTGATACAATTTCGGGATCCAAAATTCTGTAAATTTAAATTTTATAGTCTTCGATTTGCTATTGTTAATTTTCATTATTTTCTGAAATTATTTATGGGATAAGGATATCAAGAGAGGTTTATTTAAATAAATAAACGAGTTCTGGGTTATTTTTGAAAATCTGCATTTATTCAATAAACTAAATGATTTATTATACACTGAGCTTTAGAATAGTTATTAAATTATTTACAACTTTAAATATTAACTAATTTACAACTTTAGAATAGTTATTAAATTATTTGGTCCTGTTTTCAATCTATTGTAAAAATTAAACAAATTTTATAACTATTTTAATAACTATTCTAAAGCTCAATGTATAAATCATTTAGTTTATTGAATAAATGCAGATTTTCAAAAATAACCCAGAACTCGTTTATTTATTTAAATAAACCTCTCTTGATATCCTTATCCCATAAATAATTTCAGAAAATAATGAAAATTAACAATAGCAAATCGAAGACTATAAAATTTAAATTTACAGAATTTCGGATCCCGAAATTGTATCAGGAGAATATGATGTGCCAGGAGGTATTCTTCGTGCCACTTCCCAGAATTTTAGTGACGTCGAATTCCAGGAATTTCCGGGAACTTGGACTCAGAAACCAAGGATTTAATTAATAATCGGAACTTAGATACCTGTTGTATCAATTCTATAACAAATCCGATTATAAATTAAAGTTGTATAGATAGTGCGCAAAATTACAATTGTAAACGTTAGTTGTAAATAATTTAATAACTATTCTAAAGCTCAATGTATAAATCATTTAGTTTATTGAATAAATGCAGATTTTCAAAAATAACCCAGAACTCGTTTATTTATTTAAATAAACCTCTCTTGATATCCTTATCCCATAAATAATTTCAGAAAATAATGAAAATTAACAATAGCAAATCGAAGACTATAAAATTTAAATTTACAGAATTTCGGATCCCGAAATTGTATCAGGAGAATATGATGTGCCAGGAGGTATTCTTCGTGCCACTTCCCAGAATTTTAGTGACGTCGAATTCCAGGAATTTCCGGGAACTTGGACTCAGAAACCAAGGATTTAATTAATAATCGGAACTTAGATACCTGTTGTATCAATTCTATAACAAATCCGATTATAAATTAAAGTTGTATAGATAGTGCGCAAAATTACAATTGTAAACGTTAGTTGTAAATAATTTAATAACTATTCTAAAGCTCAATGTATAAATCATTTAGTTTATTGAATAAATGCAGATTTTCAAAAATAACCCAGAACTCGTTTATTTATTTAAATAAACCTCTCTTGATATCCTTATCCCATAAATAATTTCAGAAAATAATGAAAATTAACAATAGCAAATCGAAGACTATAAAATTTAAATTTACAGAATTTCGGATCCCGAAATTGTATCAGGAGAATATGATGTGCCAGGAGGTATTCTTCGTGCCACTTCCCAGAATTTTAGTGACGTCGAATTCCAGGAATTTCCGGGAACTTGGACTCAGAAACCAAGGATTTAATTAATAATCGGAACTTAGATACCTGTTGTATCAATTCTATAACAAATCCGATTATAAATTAAAGTTGTATAGATAGTGCGCAAAATTACAATTGTAAACGTTAGTTGTAAATAATTTAATAACTATTCTAAAGCTCAATGTATAATAAATCATTTAGTTTATTGAATAAATGCAGATTTTCAAAAATAACCCCGAACTCGTTTATTTATTTAAATAAACCTCTCTTGATATCCTTATCCCATAAATAATTTCAGAAAATAATGAAAATTAACAATAGCTAATCGAAGACTATAAAATTTAAATTCACCGAATTTCGGATCCCGAAATTGTATTAGGAGAATATGATGTGCCAGGAGGTATTCTTCGTGCCACTTCCCAGAATTTTAGTGACGTCGAATTCCAGGAATTTCCGGGAACTTGGACTCAGAAACCAAGGATTTAATTAATAATCGGAACTTAGATACCTGTTGAATCAATTCTATAACAAATCCGATTATAAATTAAAGTTGTATAGATAGTGCGCAAAATTACAATTGTAAACGTTAGTTGTAAATAATTTAATAACTATTCTAAAGCTCAATGTATAATAAATCATTTAGTTTATTGAATAAATGCAGATTTTCAAAAATAACCCCGAACTCGTTTATTTATTTAAATAAACCTCTCTTGATATCCTTATCCCATAAATAATTTCAGAAAATAATGAAAATTAACAATAGCTAATCGAAGACTATAAAATTTAAATTCACCGAATTTCGGATCCCGAAATTGTATTAGGAGAATATGATGTGCCAGGAGGTATTCTTCGTGCCACTTCCCAGAATTTTAGTGACGTCGAATTCCAGGAATTTCCGGGAACTTGGACTCAGAAACCAAGGATTTAATTAATAATCGGAACTTAGATACCTGTTGAATCAATTCTATAACAAATCCGATTATAAATTAAAGTTGTATAGATAGTGCGCAAAATTACAATTGTAAACGTTAGTTGTAAATAATTTAATAACTATTCTAAAGCTCAATGTATAATAAATCATTTAGTTTATTGAATAAATGCAGATTTTCAAAAATAACCTAGAACTCGTTTATTTATTTAAATAAACCTCGCTTGATATCCTTATCCCATAAATAATTTCAGAAAATAATGAAAATTAACAATAGCAAATCGAAGACTATAAAATTTAAATTCACAGAATTTCGGATCCCGAAATTGTATCAGGAGAACATGATGTGCCAAGAGGTATTCTTCGTGTCACTTCCCAGAATTTTAGTGACGTCGAATTCCAGGAATTTCTGGAAACCGTTTGTACCGAATTTTGTTCTTCTCTGTATCCAACCGATATTTTTCGTTTCTTTTTCTACTTTTGTATTTCGAAACTTCTGTGCAATGTTTTTCTACATTATTTCTTGCTTTTTAAGTGCAATTTTGTAAGGACTTGATAAGGGAGTTAGGTTTAGAAATGAATAAACAATTGCTTTAGTTTAACTCTATGTTTATTGAAAATTCTTTCAATTATACATGTTACATAAATGTTACATTGTTAATTCTAACGCACTTATAACTACTAACTGTAAAACTTACTTAAATATTAGATTTTTAACTTTAACGCACTTATAATTACAAATTGTAAAATTTACTTAAATATTACATTCACAATTCTAAAGCACTTATAACTACTAACTGTAGAACTTACTTAAATATTACATTCTTAACTTTAATGCACTTATAATTACAAATTGTAAAATTTACTTAAATATTACATTCACAATTCTAAAGCACTTATAACTACTAACTGTAAAACTTACTTAAATATTAGATTCTTAACTTTAACGCACTTATAATTACTAATTGTAAAATTTACTTAAATATTACATTCACAATTCTAAAGCACTTATAACTACTAACTGTAAAACTTACTTAAATATTAGATTCTTAACTTTAACGCACTTATAATTACAAATTGTAGAATTTACTTAAATATTACATTCACAATTCTAACGCACTTATAACTACTAACTGTAAAACTTACTTAAATATTACATTCTTAACTTTAATGCACTTATAATTACAAATTGTAAAATTTGCTTAAATATTACATTCACAATTCTAAAGCACTTACAACTACTAACTGTAAAACTTACTTAAATATTAGATTCTTAACTTTAACGTACTTATAATTACAAATTGTAAAACTTACATATCAGTATTTTTACATACAACATATTTTTATAATTATTTAAGATATAACTTAAGCGCAGTACAATATTCTTATGAAATAAAGACATTCTACAATTACATATGTACCTATATATTCATAATAACTATTGAAGAACAGTTTACTCTCCGTAGATAAATCCTTTCCATTGTTTATTGGTAAAATGAAATTAGACTCAGAAACAACGGATCTCAAGTTTGCAGATTTGTATTAGGAGAACATGATGTGACAGGAAGTATTCTTCGTGCCATTTCTTGAAATTTTAGTAGTGTCCAATTCCAAAAATTACCGAAAACTGATATCTGAGAATCTGCCAGAGAGTTTCCCGTTGATTTAATGATGTTAATGTGCAGCTTATGTGGCGTAGAAATGTATAACAAATACATCTTCTAATCTGCAACACAGCAAAGTACGTTATTATTAACTACTTGAATAAAATTATAATACTTTATACTTACATACGATATAACAAAACTGATCATTTTCAATCAGGTTTGAATTTGATGGATTATGTTTACTCTCAGTAGATAAATCCTTCCCATTGTTTACTGGTAACATGAAACTAGATTTAGAAACCAAGGATCTCGAGTTTGCAAAATTGTATTTATCTAGTTATGTATCATTAAACTAAGGCAGCTTGTACATAAAATTACAGGGACTTAGTCATAACCTCACACAAAAGGGATGAACGTAACTACCCGACCATTAATGAATAATAGAAAACGTAGAAGCACTGGCTAATTTGGTATCGAATTTTACATTTTCGAACACGAAAAACCGATCTATAATAGTCTGAACCTCGAATAACTCATACTATTAATTATTAAAAGACTCCGCGAGAGCGTCACCCCTCTCAATCGCACCAAGCCAACGCAGTATGCTAATGCGTAAGAGGGAGAGAACACTCGTCCGCCATTCGGACCTTTCACTCCCTCAATGTGCGAGTGAGAGCACCGAGCATCTAGTCTCTCACTCCCTCTACGTGAAACTCGCGCCTGCGCACAACACCAATGTGCAAGAGAGTGAACACTAGTCCGCCGATCTCACCTCTCACTCCCTCAATGTGCGAGAGAGTGAACACTTGTCCGCCATTCGGACCTCTCACTCCCACAATGTGCAAGAGAGTGAACACTAGTCCGCCATTCGGACCTCTCACTCCCGCAATGTGCGAGAGAGTGAACACTAGTCCGCCATTCGGACCTCTCACTCCCACAATGTGCGAGAGAGTGAGTACTAGTCCGCCAATCTCACCTCTCACTCTCTCAATGTGCGAGTGAGAGCACCGAGCATCTAGTCTCTCACTCCCTCTACGCCAAACTCGCGCCTGCGCACAACACCAATGTGCGAGAGAGTGAACACTAGTCCGCCGATCTCACCTCTCACTCCCTCAATGTGCGAGTGAGAGGTCCGAGCATCTAATCTCTCACTCTTTCTACGCCAAACTCGCGCCTGCGCACAACACCAATGTGCGAGAGAGTGAACACTAGTCCGCCAATCTCACCTCTCACTCTCTCAATGTGCGATTTAATCTTTAATATTTCAATATTTCGGACTTCTAGGATTAATCGGACAATTGGAATCGATAATTAGTGTAAAATAGAAGCGATTAGATGCTTCAAACACGCGAAAACAGCAAAAAATTATTTTCTTAAAAAATAATCATTGTAGGTACGGCAGATTCCTGTCAATTTTTGAGCAGTTTCAGCACTTTGTTCGCAGGTGGCGCCAGGGGTAAAAATAAAAAGTCGGTAAAAATTATTTTATTAAAAATCGGCTTTTTAACACCATTACATAAAATATTTTGTTGTTATAAATGTCTCTATAACTTTAGTTTATCCGAAAAGTGGCCTGGTTTTTGAAGAAACACAATTTTCTGTTTCGCTAATTTCGTCGGTAACACCCCGTGTACCGTCCTCAGTTGCTCTGTAAAACAAGTGAAAAATAAAGCTTGAACGATATTAAATTCATTATTTTATAATAATACAATGTTTTATCTTTCTACTATTCAAATTAGATGATCCCAGGACTTAACGCTTCTTGTTCTACCGAGGCGCTTGTCCCGGGGCGACTAGGCTCGACGCTACACTGACGATACTGAGCGCGCGCCCGAGACGCGCTCTGATTGGTCAGTGTTTTTGCTAAATAATTCAAAAACGAAGCCCCATCCGATATTTTTGCAAAGGAAATTGTTGTTCAGAATAGTCTCAGCTACCCTCCATTTCCGGCTCCTACAGGAGTTCTGGGACACCCTGTATTATAATAATGATAAAAGGTGTTAATCATTAACAGGGAATGAATGTTATCATCGTTTGTTGCAAAACGCATTAAAGTTTCGCGCATTGTGGGAATATCGCAGTTCAATTTCTGCGTTTCGCAGACTCGAGATAAAATGGAACACGGAACGCGCTCTCGGCGATTTACAATCGTAAACTTGAGTTTGCTTTGTACTTATCACTGGAGCATGGTTTTATTATGATTTTTGAGCGCCAGGTGGCTGCGTTTTTGTTGTCCGTTTGTCGAAGAATACAGGTCTCAGCGCCATTACATCGATAAATGTCATTGTGTTCGCGCGTCCCACTTAATTGATTTTCCCAAAGTAATAAATAAATTTTAAACACAAAACTGATCAGTATGTCGGCTAAACGGAAAAACTCGACGACGAAAAAGGGCCGCGGAAAATTAAGAAAGGTCGAATATGATGAAGAAGACATTTCCAGCGAGCACGATTCAGATGTTGATGACGCCGAGACCGGCTCGAATGCCGACGGTGAGGACGCTGTCGAGGATGATCTTACCGATGTCTCCACTATCCCGGAATTGCCGCCACCTGAGGTGATATTATTTTCATCTTTTTCACATGCTTATTTATCCCAGGTAGAGGGTATATTGTGGTCTGAAGGGATGAAAAATCAACGTTGGTATTTACGACGCTGGCGGGCCTCTCAGCCATGCATTTCCTACGCTGGTAATAGTCATTTCAGAAGAGGGAAGATTGTGTACCGTTATTTGAATTAATAATACACTTTGTAACAACAAAACAGTATTATGAATTTCATGTACATATTTTATACTTGCTTAACAAGATAGTACTAACTATTTAAATTTATCTACATAGTAAATCTTGTTCTATGATTATCATAAAGTAAACTTAACAAGTACTTTTAAATTGTCTAAATTGTTCAAGTTCTATAAATTTAAAAGCTGTATATAATCGTGTTTAAAACGTTACATTCTTAATAAAGTTTCTTGTTTTGTAATCAACAGTTTGTTCATACACGTTTATTGTAGGGAGGATGGGGAAAGCCTGGAACCCTGCTCATGTGTGGCCTCACGAATTGGGACATGGCAGGTCGTAAAGCCCCACCAAAAGGGGTGAAAGTTAACGTCGGACGTAGTTTATGGACCCCGCATACCTTTAAAAATTTAAACGGCACGCGTGTCAGATTAGTCGCCTCTGGCCCAGCTGCTTCTCATAGTATTATTGTTACCGAAGATAACAGATGCTTAGCTTTCGGTAGAAATGATAAAGGTAAATGAATAAAAGGTAAACAAGACTATTTTTTCTAATTGAATGTTGTGAATGTAAGTAATCGTACTTAAGATAAATTCAAAGATTTGTTAAGCCATGTCATGCGTGTGATTGGTAATGGGTTAACGAATGTTTCTAATTAAAGGTGTAAGAGCGCATTCATTCATATCTAAATTCTTCTGCAATATTTAAAGGTCAACTAGGTGTTGGTGACACTAAACGTCGGGATGAACCCACCGAAGTCACAGCGTTAAAGGGGCATACGGTTATAGCGGCGTCTTGCGGTCGCAATCACACTTTATTTTTAACGAGTCGCGGTATAGTTTTTGCTGCTGGAGACAATAAGTTAGGTCAATGCGGCGTTGGCAAGTCCGACGCCTGTATTATATCCGCGACCAAAGTGAAATACTCAGGTCCTCCCATAGTTAAGGTAGGATGCGGAGCGGAATTTTCGATGATTCTGGACATCAAGGGTGGCCTGCACTCGTTCGGGAGTCCGGAGTACGGCGCGTTGGGCCACAACACAGACGGCAAATATTTCATAACGAACACAAAGATGGCGTTTCATTTCGAGAAAGTGCCTAAAAGAATCGTTTTGTACGTCGAGAGAGCGAAGGATGGCCACGTGACGCCCTTAGACCGTGTCGAGATTACCGATTTCAGTTGTGGACATTATCACACCGTTGCGATCGACAGTAAAAATCGCGCGTTCTCCTGGGGATTCGGAGGTATCGGCCGTCTGGGTCACAACGAGCAACGAGACGAGTTAGTGCCTCGTTTAATTAAATTCCTAGAGCCACCGAACCGAGGCGTGAGAGCCGTGTACTGCGGCAGTACTTACAGCATCGCCATTAACGTTCACGGTTCAGCCTTGATGTTCGGGCAGACGAAACGCACCGGAGAAGCCAATATGTACCCAAAACCGATCCAGGATCTGTCTGGTTGGGAAATCAGATGCGTCGGATGCTCACAGACTAGCGTAGTAGTCGCAGCCGACGATTCGGTTATCGCTTGGGGTGCTAGTCCTACATTTGGTGAATTGGTAAATGATAAATTATTAATACATTGACAAAACATTTTACAGTTTTGAGTTAAATTTGTTTTTTTATCGACAGGGCTTTGGTGAATTGCGTAAATCTTCGACTACTCCTATGGAAGTAAAAGCATTGGAAGGTTTGTATATTACTGCTGTTACCTGTGGTCTCTCTCATACACTTATGATTTGCCGCGATGAATCTGAAGAAGAGAAAGTTAAGATCAACAAACTTCAAGTATATTCAGTTTAAGTTACTTGATTTTTGCATTTTATTCGTATTAAAATAAATGCTACCGAATTTATCTCATAGGCGTATTCAGAAACAATTTTCTGTATTTGTCGTAATCATTACTGTACTGAGGTTAGAATTGTAAAACGAGGATACATCACCAGTTTTTGATGATATAAGTTAGCTCGATGACTTTTAAAGATAAAAAAAAAAAAGAAGAGATCTGTGAATGGTTATTAATAGACTGTGAAAAACGTCCATATAAAATATAGACTTAATTACTCTCTTTGTACTTCCAATTTTACTTAAATGTATGAAAGAAAGTTTACCGTAATAGGGAACCCCATTCTGTTAATAGCTCAGGATATAGACCAAACGAATAGATGCAAAAAAAAGATATATTTTGATACGTTGCTGTTTTATTAAAGTACTCTCTGTGTCATTGATAAAAAGAAAAAAAAAAAACAAACATAGTTAATACGTACGAAGAAGTGCTAGAAACCTGAAAGGAACAGATGGAATTTATCAAGTACTGCCTTTAATTTTATTTTTTTGTTCTTTTTTACACTATTGATACACAAAATAGTCTATATCATTGATTCATTACAGTAGTACCTGAATCATCACATCTGCAGAAATCATTTTTATATTCTATGTACAGAAAACAGTTTAGAAGCGGTTATACAAAGAAAAAAAAAACAGATCCTATGCTTTGATGATTGATGTTTTTTTTTTAAATAGTGATAAACAATATAAATAATAACGAATAGTTTATGAATTGATTATATATTTGTTTTGATATTTAAATAATATTTTCAAGCATTGTTTCAGCGTTGTATTTCTTTAGTTTACTGTGAAAAGAGGATACGATTAGTATTACTCATCATACTTTTAAAATGTAAATTGTTTCACAGTTACGCATAAAAAAAGTGAAATTCTAGTTAAAAAAAACTCGTCACGAATTTAAATGTGGTTTTGGGCAACATATGCTATCAGACTCATGTATACGCATTATATTTAAGGCTATTCACATCTCAGTAGCATATGTAATCGAAATTTGATATATCGTTTTATTTTAAAATATTCATTTTAATTTAGATAGTTGATAACGAAGCTATCATGAAATTTACGAGTAAAGACTTATTTTTAAGAAGAACTGTAATTAGAATCACTGCCACGATACATTTTTGACACGTTTCTTTTATTATGATAAAAAGAATCATTCTGTAATATTCCATGCAATACTCTTTGTGAAATTATTGCACCGTTTTAGTGAACTCGAAATAAATGTATAAGACAAATTATAAAATAAACGAATTTTTAAAATAATCTCTATTAAATAGCACTATAATAATTTGTAATTAAAGAATACTTACGTTTTTTAATACTGTCTTTTATTTAATAACAATCTTTGAATATTATATACTCTTGTTCGATACATTGATTTTACAAGAACTGCACAGTTCAGGAAATTTACATGCATTGAGCTTACAAGAACTGCACAGTTCAGGAAATTTACATGCATTGAGTTTACAAGAACTGCACAGTTCAGGAAATTTACATGCATTGATTTTACAAGAACTGCACAGTTCAGGAAATTTACAAACTTCATCTTGTTCTAATGGTTCTGTTATGCACGTAAAGTGCTTTTGTCTGTGACCACCTTTGCAAACAGTATTTTTCAAACTTTCTTCTTCTTTTAATTTTCTTATTTGTTCTTCTTCTAAGCGCCTCTTTTCCTATTTAAATATAGTATTTTATAAATTGTATCACCTTTTTAATAAAACATTATTTTTTAAGTATTGCACTTACTACATATTTGTGGTCCATCTCTATGGTGGCTAATGCAATTGCCTGTTCCACAGAATCCTTTTTGGCTTCATCGATATGATATATCCAGTGTAACAATTGATACGATATGAAATGCACCGCATTTGTTGGTTTGAGTTTCAAACCTCTGGCCATCGCCCATGCCAGTGGCACCATTACATTTTGTCTGCGTTTGTAAAAGGATCATAGGATGAAAGCGATACAAAATATTTGTACAATTTACCTTAAATAATCATTTCGTTGTGCAGTCATTTCATCTACTGTCATGTTTTCAGTCAGAAGATAACACTTGCAAGTATCTTGTTGATAATAAGTTGGCGTAGCTATAGAACTAGAAGTGCCTTTCGAATCACTCATTCCACAGACAGCCACTTCCACCTCAGATAATTTAGTGTCGCATTCTATTTCCTACAAGAAGAACTATGATAAATAGAAGTTTTAAATAATTAATTTAAAAATTAAAAATTAAAAATTAATAATTTGTGTTTGTACTTTCACAATTAAGAACTGTTCTTTCATTTCATTGAATCCCATTTCAATTAGCATTTGTTCAGTCTCTTCGTCAATTCCATACTCTTTTACTAGCCGTAAGATCCTTTTTCCAATTCCAAGATATTCCAAAAACCTTAATATTTCAGGTGATGGCTCATTAATAACAGACTGCCAACTTAGAATTCCAGGAACATCAATGCCACTTAGCATTAAATAAGAAAGAATGTTTGAAGTTTGATACATTACTCCGAATATGATAACATTCCAACATTCTAAGTCGGATAAACCTATAGGCTTTAGATTGATAATTAATTCATCGTCAAATTTGTGTGGCCGCATTATATCAAATTCCAGCGCAAAGAAATCCACATTGAAATCTTTAAAATAACAAAGTTCACAGCAGTTGAGGCTAATAAGTCCAAGTTTCATTGCTTTTAGGATGCTGTACATAGGCATTTCTGTAAATGAATAAAAATTAATTAAAAATGTTCTTAGTTAAATTAATTAAAACATGACTGAAAGTACCTTTTTCTTGTAATTTCTTTAGAACTGTATTGCTGTATAAACCTTTGGAAATAATGGTCCGTAACCGTTCATTCTTAATGTCATAAGAAATTTTTGTTAATGGATGTATTTGTACATACATAATGCATTGTTTAAGTTTGTTTGTAAGTAATTTTAGTAATTTAGCTTTGCTCCATGTTCCATACAATTGAAAGCCTCTGTTCGTTAAAATGATATCTGCTTTACATTCATTAGGTCCTTCTTCTGAGAATGATACTGATGATGATTTACGAGAGACTTGTCTATAAACATTAATTTTACAATTTCAAATTTATTGAACAGACTTCAGGTTAATTGTAATGTAACTAATTGTACCTTTCATGTTTTGAACATTTGCCTTTGCATTTATTCATATAAAAATGCTGAGCCATTGATAAGCATTAATTTATAAGAACAAATAAAATAAATTTTCAAATTAAAATGCATAGTAAAATATTCTAGCAGGCAACTGTTTGCTCATTAAAATACATATTCATTGTATATAAAAGTACAAAAATAAAATGATTTGAAAGTATTTTATTTACAAATAGATACATTAAAATAATTTCGTTTGATGGAATTACTTAATATTTATTTAAGCAATTCTATAACATATAAATGTATGTAGAAATGAAAGACTGAATAAATTTAGATGTTATAATGCGTGTAGCAATATGCATTACGTTATTAATTGTGCAATTTAAACGAATAAAAATGCAAAAAGTTTTGACATTGCAAATGTTTATACAAAACTGTGTTTTGCAGGAGTTAAAGATGCCACGTTTGCTTGAGATGTTATTGCGGTTCTATCAGTATTTATTAATCATTAAATTACGTAGATATGCATAATATATTTACATGAATATAAATTAGTATTACAAATACCTATATAAAATTCAACTATTTAACAAAGAATTAAAAGATACAAGCAAACTCATATATATATATATATATCTTTGATACTTGTATGAAACATTTCTTCTCACAACATACACAAAGTAATAGTTTGATGCGTTTTTAAACGCATCTGTCATAAAAATTCTCACACTTTAGTATTTAGTTTTTTCGAATAGAGTTTAGACCATATTTAAGGTGTGGCTTCCTTGTAATTATCACCAGCTGAATTTTATATTACAATCAGTTAAATCATACTACAATAACAATTTGAATATTGTTCGACTGGAAGAGGGTTATTTGTCAATTGTATTGCTCTCTGACCTCTGAGCCTCGCCGAACCCATGCTTCCATTACCGTATGCTTTAAGAAAAGGTTGTCTGTCCCAAAGACCCGGCGTTTGTATTATCTGTAAATAATAAAAGATATCTTTACAATAAAAGATAATCTTATAGTACTCGAGTAGATAGTTATACCTTTTGTACAAGTTCTTCGAAACAACATTTGATTCCATCTGCTGTTTTAGCACTACTTTCGATGTAGAGAGTTTGGTGTCTTCTCGCGAACTGTAAGCCTTCCTCTGTACTCACTTCTCTGTTTGGTAAATCTATTTTGTTGCCTACTACCATTTTAACGATATCTGTTTTATTGCAGTATGTGTTTAATTCATTAAGCCAAGTTTCTAATTTTACGAAGGTAACTCTATCTGTGACATCATATACCAATATAGCCCCTTGCCCATCTCTATAATAACTAGGTGTTAAAGTGCGGAAACGTTCTTGTCCAGCAGTATCCTATAAGAAATTTTAACATAATTAGCTTATAAATATAATTTTGGTATCATTAAGTATTCTTAACTAACCCAAATTGCCAGTTTCACTGTATTGCCATCAATTGTAACTTGTTTAGTTTTATAGTCCATGCCAACTGTACTTTGCATGTTTTCATAAAATTCATCCTCTGTAAATCTGAGGATTATGCTAATAACAAAGAATACAATGTTAATGAATGAATTTGTATTATGTTTTAGATAATTAATTTAGATTTGTAATAGATACCTTGATTTTCCAACATTGGATTCCCCTATCATTAATAGCTTTAACACTGTTAGTACGTCCTGATCCATTTCCATTTTTACCACAGTGTTATGGGATTTGGTGTAAATATTATATAATTTTTAAATGGTCACTTTGGGTCACTATTAGAAATTAAAGAAAAGTGTTAGTTTATAACTTTTTATAGTACAATATACTACTGAATTATTCTGATCATAAAGTAGTAACTTTGGGAAATAATAAATTGTTGAAAACTGAATAAAAAAAGTATATAATATTTTATTTACATTAAACACTTATAATATATTACTGTATATCAATTATTACATTTAATTATAGTGATAAATATTAAAAAAAGGAGTGTATTAAATTCCATTTACAAAACAATAGAAAATCTTTATATGCATAAAAAAGGTTAAAAATTAATACTTCTATTTAATTTGATATTTCAATGAATGATTTTGCAAAATTTACCAAAAACAGACTGTCATTCGAGTCTGATGAATGATCTCATACTTTTTTGCAATTTGCGAAACGCAAATTACAATGAACTGTTATCCTCCTGTGACTAAGCAATGAAGAAAAAATGTCAAAACAATTATGCTAGTTATCACAAAATGGTGCAGATGTCGTCTCCATTTGTTTTCAGCAATTACTGTCCCAAAAAAAATGTTTATAACAAAATTTGTTTCTCTAATATCATTTAAAGAAGAAAAGGAATAATCAAAACATAAGTTAACGATATATACAATAAATACGTACAACCCTTTTACTATCGAAAACAGAAATAAACATATTCATCTAACGATACCATTTGACATTTGTTATCAGCTGTTATATTACTTCTATACTCACAATTTCCATACAAAGTATACCATTATTCACGATAAAACGATGGAACAACTTAAATCTGGTCTTTAAGAATTTATCATAGAATTGTGGCAAGTATTAAAATAATTACTGGAATAAATGGAAAAAGATATGGCCGTCAACATTCCTAACCTTAACGCTCCAATATGTGCGTTATCATATAGCGAGAGATAACAGTTTTATCGAAAATGTCAACTACCAAGCATCATTGGTTTATACAGACAGTACTCGAGGATACTTCGTGCACGATATAGACCATCCGAACGATCAATCGATACTCGTTTCAATTTTAACTCCGAAAGATACTGTAACTAAGAAAAGGAAGAAAAAGGAGAAAAAAAATGTATAACGCATCAAGCATGTCATTCGCGCGTGAGATTCGATTGTAAACGTTTATTGGAACAACTTACGAACAACGGAGCACTAGAACAATCGAATATGCAAGCGCATCTTTGTATGTACTTGAAATCTAGGATAAAGTAAGTTTTCGTTCTCTATAGTGGTAGAACGACGAAATGAACAGAAGAAAAAAAGATGGCCGCCGGTAGGCTGCCATGAAGAGGCTGCGTCGCTCGTGCTCGTGGAAATGGGACGTTGGCGACAACCAAGTGTCACCGTCGTGCTCGTCAAGTGTCACAAAGTGTTCACGAAGTGACGTGAAGTGTTTTCGTGCGGCACGTGCGACGGATTAACTCGTCAGAATGGCATCCGACGGGTAAGAATGATATTCGTCGATTCTAGGGAAATGGAAATACGGCACGGTGTATAGTGGCTATGTTTCGCGGATCGATAGTGAATTTTTTTCCCAGTGACCCGTCCCAGTTTTCTTGGGAGAGAGGCTCGTCATATTTCTTACAGCACACAATTGTGCTTCTCTTATTTTCACTACTTATCGTTTTAAATCTGGGTGGGTCCTGTTTGCTGAAATTCTTTCGTATTTACACACTTCGTACACATTATCGAACTCGTGTGTCCCTCCTTTTTCCCTCTGTGTGTCTTTCGTTACTTTCGTTTTTTTTTTCTCTCCCCTTGTACACAACTATGTTACGAATGGATTTCTGCTGCCTATTTCAGTCAATTAAACGGATAGCATGACATCAGACGGTTGTTCGTATTGCAGCCAGCATTCCTATCAATTTATGGTTATGGGGGTGGGGGTGAACACCCTTTTATTATGACGAAATTTCGCTTAGTTTCAAATGTTTCGCCTTCGTTTGTTTTCGCAATGTTTCTTCTTTAATTCTTTAGTTTCTTTTCTAATTTTTGCAAATCTTTCGCCAAAATTCTTAACTGTAATGAAATTTCGATAAAGCGCCTTCGTCGTGCCTCGTTTCGTCCGCAGATTTGGCAGAATGCTATCGATTAATTATTTATAACTTACGGTTGATCTGTTTTTATATTTTCTCTCGATTTCGTGAAGAAATCGAACCCGTTGTCATCGTTGAACCGAAGTCGTTTGTTATTCAATTGTTTGTTTAAACATTTTTCCACCAGGTACAGTTTTTCAGTTTAACCACAGTATTTTTAGAACTTTTAATTATAGTGATAAAAAGGAGCAACAAATTTATCATACATGCACCCTTTATGCTTTAACGATTCAATATGTATATATAAGGCACTTGATTAATTTTAAATATCGTTGTTCCTTTACCATGGTAATTTTAACGCTTTTATCGATGTTTTATGTACTCTTCCTTTTTCCAATAAATGTTTTTGAAATAAACTTTCTGTTCAAAGAACTTTCTGTTCTGTGCTACTGTTGAGAATAATGTTTGAATAATTCTTGTAAGGAATTAATAACTGTGTTTAATTACAGTAGAATGGAATGGGTGGAAATTATAGAGCCTCGAACCAAGGAGCATATGTACGCGAACCTCACCACTGGAGAGTGCGTATGGGATCCTCCACCAGGTGTACCAGTGTAAGATATCCCTATATAATTATTAACAAAATGATATAAAGTTGACTTTCTCATGAGGAGGAATAATTACTTATATAGAATTAGATTGTCTTTCTGATCTAATTAGTTTGGTGAAAGTTATCAACATATAAGGTTTTCCTTTCATGGTATAGGAAGCATTAATAATCAGCAAGGTTTCTATTTCAGTACATGTTTTGAATTTAAACGTGTATTAAGTTTCTCTTCCTTATTAAAAATTCTTTACTTATCAATATAAAGTTTGTTCAAGGTATTTAGGTTTATAGTTCAATGTGCTTCTCATTACAGGAAAAAGACAGATAACAATCAATGGTGGGAGTTATTCGATCAGAACACTTCACGGTTTTATTATTATAATGCAACATCCCAAAAAACTGTATGGCACCGTCCAAGCGATTGTGACATTATACCCTTAGCTAAGCTTCAGGTGAGTGATTCATTTCTTCTGATAAATGATATCTAATTTGATAAAATATTGATATAATATTGAAAGTATTTATGATTTAGTTCTGGAAAGTAGGTGTGTTGTGCAAATATTTGAAATTCTGGAAAATTACAGTCTTATCTAGAATGTTTGAATTATTATTTATAAATGTAGCAAAATAATTGCAAATTTTTCTATACTATCATACATCAATGTAGCCACTCTGTAGAATGTTGGGGATATAAGTGTGTAAGCTGTCTGCTCTCCTTACGGCTATAAATAGACGTTTGTAGCTAGGAGAAAAAACTCTGGTTTACATTATGCCATAGCAGAAGCATGAAAATTACTTAAAATTACTTAAAAAGCTAACAGTGTTTACATAATTATATGAAATTTCTGCTTTTTAGAAATAATATTATACTGAAAGTGTAACTATATTTTAAATATTTGTTAGCAATTTCAATACTGAACACATAATCTTTCTGTTATTACAGACATTGAAACAGAATACAGAGCCAGCGAGTAGCAGTGGAGTAGACACCCAGAAATCAGCCGAGCCAAGAAAGAAAGAATCCGTATCAACCCAGACCCAGACTCCCTCTGTTAGCCGGTTAGCACGGTTCAATCACCAAGAAAGTTCCAATTTATCTTCTTCGTTGGTAAGACATTTACTCCAGAAGTGTCCCACTAATATCAAGGTAAACCTGGTAACAAAACTTTTGTTATAGCAAAGTGGTAGTGTAAATAAAGCGAGAACATCCAGTGTCGGTGTGGATCTGCAAACATCCCCACCATCACCATCGCCATCTTCGAGACGGCATCACCATCACCATCATCATCATAATAACAGGCACCACAGGCACCATGAAGTGCCCACGGCACGACGCCAGCACAATCATTCGCAAGATTCCGGCCGTTCTAGCGACAGTTCTGTTTCTCACAGCCGAACGTCCCTGGAGTCGACCGGGTACCGGTTGCTGGACTCGCCGCACCGTCATCATCATCGACCGGCCGCCCAGGTGCCCAGCCAGGCGCAGTCCTCGCCCAGGCAGCACAGCGGCACGCTGGAGGCGAGGGGGCACAAGAGCGGCACCCTGGAGAGCGTGAAGAACCAGAAATCGGTGCCGCTGGGCGAGCCGCCGCCCCTGGGCCTGTCACTCTCGACCAGCACCCCTCTGTTCAAGAAGAAGACGTTCGTGGACACGCAGCGCGAGAGCAGGACGGGGAACCTGGAGCTGGAAAAGAATAAAAATGGTAAGAATGTGAGTCAAATTAAGCTTCGCGGTACTCCTGTTTGCACACCAGATAAGATTAAAGTAAGTTAGCCTGACATCTTGGTTTTGATATCGCAGGTAGAGAGAGCAGCAGAGGCTCCTACGGCCCTGAGCCCAGCACCTCGCCGTATCGCGACTCGCTGATGGAATCTAGAATATTTAGACAAGAAATGCCCCCGTACCGTCCGCCGGAAGTTCAGCTGAGCCACAGCTACAAGTCGCAGGGTGAGAAGTACGGCTCGCTGGTTGAGAGCAGCAATCGTTATCATAGAGATAGAGAGAGGGAGATTCATCATAGAGAGAGAGTGAACAGTTTGGACAAGACAAACACTTCAGCCTTTTATCCAAGTTCCATGCATCCGCGTAATATGAATAAGCAAGATAATACTGGTAGTATAGGGAGAAGGCATCATGGGTGCTCGGTGTCGCTCTCGGAGGCGAACGTCAGGGACATGTTTGGAGTCATGCTGGCCGAGAGGAACGAGCCGTCTAAGAGCCTCGTCAGGGGCACGGGTGTCCTCAGCAATGCCTCGAAGCAGAGGAGCATCGAGGTTGTGGAGCGAGAGAGAGAACGCGAGCGAGAACGCGAGCGAGAAAGAGAAAGAGAGCGGGAGCGCGAACGAGAGCGAGAGAGAGAGCGAGAACGCGAGCGAGAACGCGAACGGGAGCGCGACAGAGAGAAAGAATACAGAAGGAACACAGCGTGCAATAATTTATTGGATTGTAAGTATCCTTGACCTTCAAAACTGATGGTTAATATTGTGATTAATGTCAAATTGTACCTGTCCATCAAGGTGTGCCGCAGCCTCTGGCTCGCAGCTACAGTTTTGTTCAGCAACAGAAGCAACAGCAGAAGCTGCAGCAGCTGCATCAGCAACAGCAGTCGAGGAGAAGGGACAGGGACGACGATTCCATGCACGAGCGTTACTTGATAAGTCAAAGCCACGAGCAGCCTAGGCAGAGGCTTAGCAGCAACACTAGCAGTAGCAATAGCAGTAACAGTAGCAGCAATAGCGCCGTAGGCGAGGAAACGGAGGGGCTCACGGAAGGGGATGATAGTAAGAAGAAGAGGAGCAACGGGAACCCGAGTCCGCCCCCGTCTCCGTTTTACGGGAACCTGTTGTCCGACGCTGATCACTTGTTGCCGCTTCAGCATTATATTCTTCAGCAGGCGAAACTCTCAGGTACATTGTTGAAACTGTAGGAAATAACTAACCCTAAACAAACCACGATAACTGGGTTAATATTCTATAATATTAATGAGCATCTCTTTTCAATATTTCAGGTTGTTACAAGTTCGGGGATCCTTTGTTGGTGGAGGAAGGCGATGATTCTTTGGACGAGGAAGGTGGAAGAGGCGAAGGAATTGGCGGGAGAGCGGACGATGATTCGGACGATCAATTCGCTGACGACGAAGCAGCGAGCAATCAAGGCGACTCTTCCAGTCAGGAGTACCTTGAGGATCATTACGCAGGTTAATAAACTTTGTAAACGCAAGATACAGCCGATGAATACATAATTACACAAGTCGTTATCGCAGATTTAGGTAACTACGATACCGCAGGACTGGCGACTTACTACAACACCGCGGACACGCTGACGAGGCCGCAAGTACGGCCTCCGTCACCGCCGATAATCGCTTCGCAGGCGGAGATACGCGAGAGCGTGACGACGGCGAGGCAACCGCCGCTTCCAGCGCCCACTACTATAAGTTCTGTTCCTAGTGTCGGTACCGGGGTGGATAACACCGACATCGACGAGGCGAGACGCGACGACAGTGCCGGCGGTGGTGATATAGAGAAATACGCACAAGACAATCTTAACCTGAACTGCGGACGCCCGAAGGGGCTGAGATTGTTGTTCCGGAAAAAGTTCAGCGTACGCGACATTCTTAGCTGGTCTAAAGATCCGATACCGCAGCCGATGCTGGTGGTGGTCGACGGTGAAAAGTTACTGAAACGGGAGGCCTGCAATCTGTTCAGGCTGGTGCAAGTGTACATGGGTGATCGTAAAGCGAACGTGGGAATGACGTTGGACAGTGTGGCCATGGACATTGTGAACACCGCATTCTCGAAGCCCCCGTTGCGGGACGAGCTGTACGTCCAGATCTGCAGACAGACCACCGAGAACCCGCGGAAGGAGAGCCTGCGCAGGGGCTGGGAGCTGATGGCCGTGTGCCTGGCGTTCGTGCCTCCCAGCGCCACCTTCGAGCCTTACCTCGAGGGCTACATGAACAGGCATCGTGACTCGAACTTCCAGTTCTCGGAGGTGGCCAAATGGCCCATTCACGTGCAGGTCAGCCACTACGCCACCGTTGCGTGCCGCCGTTTGCAGCGGATCGGGGCGCACGGCAAGCGACAACCACGCAAGGCTACCATAGAAGACATCGATCAGGCGAGAGTACGTTTCTCCTTCGTCATACGACCTTTCAGTTAACCCTCGAAGTGTTGGTGATGGGGTCTCTCGAGACACAAAGCTGTAATCGCTCGAGTGTCTCTTGTTTCGGTTGCGTTCTTCGTGACGAACGGCGTTGCTGGAGAGACGGCCATCTTTTTGTCATTGTCGGTAAAGTAGGAAGGTCTCCAGAGACCTGGTTACCACGCTGCGAGGGTTAAACATCTTCTATCGTCCATTTTGTCTAATTTATCCATGTCCATTTGTAGATTCAAATTTTCCGGGCGTCCATGTTCGGAGCCACGCTCTCGGAAGTGATGGCTTTGCAGAGAGACAGATTTCCTAATCGAGAGTTACCATGGATACAGACCACGTTGACGCGTCAGGTGTTGGCACGTGGCGGTATCCTGACTGAGGGTATTTTTAGGGTGTCCGCAGACGCGGACGAAGTTAGTGCTTTAAAGGCGTGCTTAGATAAGTTCGAGGATGGTACAATTCTGGCAGCTTCCCAGGATGCACACGCGCCTGCTTCTTTATTGAAACTATGGGTTCGAGAGCTTTATGAACCGTTAATACCTGATTCCTTTTATACGGAGTGCGTGTCGATGAGGCACGACGATGTTGAAGCTTCTGCAGTTAATGTTGCCGCGCTTGTAGACCGACTGCCTGATTTGAATCGGCGAGTTCTTTGTCATCTGATACGATTTCTTCAGGTAAATGTACTTGTATATTCGTTGCGATATAATATAATTGAAGAATATTTAAAAATTTGGTGTACAGTGTCGAGCATGATAGATTTGTCTAGGGAAAATGGTGGTATACGGGAAGAAGGTGTCGTCATCTTGAAAATTACTAGGGATTAATATACATAAAATATAAGGTGACAATTTAATTAAATTTAAAATAATACTTGCAAACTCGAATTCAAACCTATCTTAAATATAACTTTCTTTATATCACTATTCTCCCCTAGGAAAGTCTATCGTGCTTGAAAGTTGGCTTAAACATTTTCATAATTCATATGTGTCCATCATTTTTACTTCGTATGGACTAAGATAATATGCCATAATTATTTAATCTAGGGGTAGTTAACCACTGGTTCCACACTAATGGTGATTTATAAAGTAGGAAAGTAACTTTATAAAATTTCCATTTCAGTGTTTTTAAAAAGGAAAGTCGGACAAAATCCATATCGCCCACCATCACAGCTGGAACGCCCACTAATGGGCGGTGGGGACCAACTTGACTACCCCCAATTTAATCCCTTGCCATACTTTGACGAGTCAGGCCGCACCTTACTCTTCTAATATTACAAAGCCAACTTCTATTTTTATTACAATTTGATTTTAAGTATAATTAACATTAGATTTTTTATTTGTTTTAACATTGCATGATATGGCAAGGGGTTAAGAGATTAGAAAACGAAATTAGTTAAAATTGATTATAAAGTGTATAATTTTTGGTTACATTCATTGTAAAATAAAATATTTGTTTCAGATTTTTGCTAGACCGGAAGTGGTCGCCCGCACTAAAATGGACGCGAACAATTTAGCAATGGTGATGGCGCCGAATATACTACGGTGCACCTCGCAAGATCCGCGCGTGATCTTGGAGAACGCTCGTAAAGAGATGGCATTCGTTCGTACTCTGATCGAGTCGTTAGAAACCGCTTGGGTCGATGATCTCCATTGAATCTTTCATTGAATCTCCATCGAATCTCCATTCTATTGCGCGCTAGAAGAAAGAACGCTCTAGACTACTAATGCCAAATGAAATCAGCTGTATATTCACCGTGTATTGTTAGTTATTTCACTGTTCTCTATTATCTTTTCACGTTTCTCTTTTTACTTCTTTTTATTCTATCGTTATAATCACGACGCCCACCTTACCCCCTCTCTCCCCATAGGCTCTCATTGAATGTTCGTAATGGTAAATTTAGTGCTAAAAGGATCTTTACAAAGCTAACTCTCACCGATACTTCCCCCCCACCCCCACCCCCCAGGCTCCTCCTATTTATTATTTATACACGCAGATTATATGTTATAAAGGATAGAGATTATTAGATTATATTATGTACAATCGCTATATATTCATATTATATATTTTACCAATCCCCTTGTTACCGCGTTGTTTGAACGCGGACGGCTTTTTTACTCGATCATTGTTGAATCTCGTGTAAGATAAAAACAAGAAAAGGATAAAAAAAAAAAGAAAACAGAAATAATCATGTGTTACCGTGTATAGCTGCACTCCGCGATGATCTTTTTGTATAAGCGACAAATTCGACCGTGTAACAACGTTTTATCGAGGAGTAAACATTGCAAAAGATTAGCAAAGCTGTACCAAGTGTGTTTCTTTTCCTGCAGCCTCTGAAAATAACTAATTACCTTTAGGGTTTCGATTGTATTTTTCGCAAGATTGTTAATCACAACACTCTGTTACTATATGGCATAACAAGTTTATATTTTACATCGAGATATTTATAAACAAAAAGAAACGTTTCTAACGTTGTAGAAACGACGGTACATAGTACAAGTTGCCCTCCTTAACCTTGCTTTGTACAATTTATCGAGAGTTACCATTTAAAAGTATGTATTTAAAAAAAAAGAAAACGAAAAAGGAAAAAAAAAATATCACAAACGAATCTCGCTAAATTTCTATGTAAATATTGTATAAAAGATGGACGTAGATACATATACACAGTTCATAATTGAACCAAAAGTTTTTGCGTTGAACAATTTCTACCAGAAACCGTCGATGATCGCCCGCAAAAAGAATACCTGCTTTTGTACTAACACTAGCGTTTAACTAGCTCACACTATCCAATTTTTTTCTTTATATACATACATATACACACACGCAGGATGTACAAATCGACCGCCATTAATACTGCTGCAAATACGCGCCAATTTCATACGTTACATATCCTCGAAGCGAGTTGACTAACGGATCTTTGATGCACTTTACAGGGGAAAAAGTGTGAATTTTCAAATCTTTTGTACGAACAGTTCTTTTGTGATACGTGAGAAAAACAATTCCACCGATATTTTGCTTTTAAAAGATAAGTATTGCTGTTTATGATTTTTGTTCTCTCGTCTGTAACTCGTGTATTTTGTTCTTTGAAATTAGCGAATGTTTTTCGTTACATAAATGTTTTTACCTTTTTTTTTTTTAATAAACTATTACCAAAATATAATGTGTCTTTTTTTTTTAAAGTGGTATTCATAAAATAGTCCTGCGTTATGAATACCAGAGTAATGTATCAAACTTTCATTAGCTATAACTTATCAACCCTATCTTAATTGTCATATTCTTCACAGGAACACTATCACAAACCTCCAACTGACCATGATGTGGTCAGAAACGCTTCAAATGTATTGAAGATGAGGTCAACAGTTGTCGACAAAGGCTGCTGTGGAACCACTGGCTATTTCTGCGTACTCCTGCCTGCTGGCGGAGCAGAGTTTACTGGTGAAGTCTGTTTCCCTTTTCCTGTATGCAAGATAGGTAAATGAGTGTTTATTTTATAAACTATTTTGTAAATCACTGTCAATAATAATATGAAACACTGTATATATACCAAGTGCTATTATTATAAATGTGTATAATACACAGTACTGTGCCAATTAATGTGAGCACAGAGAACTTTCTAGCAAATAGTGTTAGATTACTACTATTTATTGATCGAGATCTGGTGAATTTCTGGGCCACTTCAGAATAGTAATCTTCTTGTCCTTGAAGTATTTCAGCATAGTCTTGTGCACATCTTCATCTGTGTTCACACTCATTTGCACCATGCTGTAGATTGTTGCATTAATGAATTGATTAATGCTAGCAGATGCGAGGGTGGTGGTAAGATCTCCCTTATGCTGTCTCTTAACAAGAAGGCTGCATTGCACCCAAATATGGAAGTACTGGCACACTTACTAATGGCTCTGTGTTCACATTAATTGGCACAGTACTGTATCTTGAGAATACATTTTTGAGTTACAATTTGAATTGACTCACCCTCTGCCCGGAAGTTCCATGACGTCCACGGTGACGCTGTTCACGTAGAGACGGTCGTTGCACCAGAAGAAGCACAGGGATCGTGGCTGCAGAACGTCCATGTCGTAAGTCCACGAAAGTTCAACCCGTCTGACTTTTCCAATTTCACCGGATGCCCCCGCAGCGTGCGCGACGACCATCCGCACCGTCGACCCGTGTTCCAGTTTCATGTAGCCGCTGCAGTTGCGGGTGAAAGAAGCAGTAAAATTTATCTTTTCGAAAGTCGGACGCTAATAGAAGTTCTACTTTTCCCCGGCGCAAAACGCTTTCTTTTTTCCTTAGCAGATAAATAAATTTGCTAGAGAATTATCTTTTTCTCTGACAAGGTTTATTTAAAATAATAGAATTTGTGAGTATAGGGGTGGCACTCACCCATATTTATTTGGTTGAAAAAATTCTGAATAATATAACAGAATGGAAAGTTTGTAAAAAATCAAATTACTACCAAATGAAATTTTTAGTAGCAAAGCGTTAAATTTGGAAAAATTACCTGGGAGTGAGATCAACGTCTCGTATTATGCCATTCTCAGCATAGAGGGTGACCTTCATGAAGCCTTGGACCCAGCTCTCTGCGGTTGGTGGTCGTGCAAGATTGATGGTGATTCTATAATGCCTTCCTAAAACACATTAACTAAAAATTAGTATTTTCCATCTACATTAAAATTCTTCTTTTTAGGACAGCAAAACGGCCTGAAATCTGGCTTGACATTTCAGAATCAAATACTCACTACAGTAAGGATCCTCCTTGCCAGTGGTAAAGAAGAACTTCGACCCCAGAAGGGACAGTACATCCTGTCCCATGGCCTGTCTTCTGACCAGAGCGGGACTGGTGTCCGCGTGGTAGCCCATCACGCCGCAGCTGAGGCTGTTGTTGCTCTTGCAGGAGAAACACTCGCCCCTGAGGAAGCTGGCGTAGCTGGAGCACTCGTGGGCCACGTATTGGCACTTCGAGTTGATGCTCTCTGTGAACAGTTTTATGGCACGCACGTGATTGCAGGCCACCAGCACCCGCGACGCCTCCTCCAGCCCTTCCTTGATCAGCGTTAAGGGTAGGGATGGGGTGGTTTCGCTCAGATCCGTGCAGCCTGGCTGCTCCTTGCCGTTGTTAGGATAGAAGTCCAGGTGGCCGCACGGCTGGCTCATTCCGTACCCTGGAAGCCATCATGTAATTTCATTTACAACAAATATTATGGAAGAAGGCTCTGAATTAAAGTTATTCTAAAGAATATATGAGTTTCCAGGTAACTTGGAAGAGAAAGAGGAGGATGAGGTGGATTCCATCAGCATCTACTGGCAGGCCCATTAGTAAGGTCAGGGTACATTGGTAGCAGAGTATACTAGTGCCAAATGTTGATGATTCTGTTCTACCAGTGACTGGTTTAGACTCTGATTTACATTGATAGAGTAATGGTAGAGTGCACCACTGTATTTAGGTAATGTAGCCTTCTTCTTGTTAAGGGAGGTGGCCTCTTACCACCATCTATCAGTGCCACAAGTGGTTTCATGGCTACCATGGACTGCAAAGTGTTGAAATATTAATCACAACTCACCTAGAAGAAAGATGCTTTTACCATCGGTGTGAATGACGTCGACCAGCTTAGCATCGGTGTAATCGAGTCTCAGGTGACTAGGCATCCCCTGGAAGTAGGGTTCCGCAGGGTCCAGGCCCGTTATACGCCCAATGATCCCACCCAGCTTCTCCCCTGCGTACCCCGCCGTGTGCGCACCCAAACTGTGTCCAATGAGGTGCACGTCGTTCGGGTCCAGCCCATAGTTATTCTGTGTACAATTACATTTAAAAATTTGTTTCTGTCAACTGATATATGCAATAAAATTCGTAAATTTTTAATTTAAGACACGACGTTTCATCGAGGCGTACTTTCTAAGCATTGTTCCGGCCCGAGTGATCCGAAAGCGTGTCAGAAGTCGAGTGTCCGAGTCAAAGCGTTTCGTAAGTGTTTCCTTCTTACAATTCCCGTAAAAATAGCTGAGTTCTTTGCTTTACCTGCAGATGTTTGATGAGATGAGCTATCTCAAGGCCCACCAGTCTCGTGTTGGCGGTCGCCTGAGTGTACAGAGGCAGGCTGCCGCCGGCCCAATCGACCACGATCACGTTGTAGTCGTCGTGCTTCAGCAACTCGTGCCTCATCTCCTGTGGTGATTATTTAAATTAAGTCGAGATAACAGAGCGAGGAAAAGTAAAAAAGCTTGTACAGTAGAAGTCTTAACGCTTTGATGAACGTTCAGGGCCAGCCTTAGGAATATATTTCGTCGTCTCTCGTTGTCTTAAAAATCGTGATGCTACTCGAATTCGGTTCTTTAAAATCATTGGATGAGTACAGGTAAACGATCGGTCTTGTTAGGGAGAAACTTACCTTGACCCAGTTGCTAAGAGGGGTGTCTATGAAACCGTGTATGATGAACTTTGTTTTCTTCTTAGGGCTGAAGTTGGAACGCTTGATGGACTTGTCTCTGGCGACTATCAGCACCTGGCCCTGAAACGACAAATGTAAATTAAGTCGTCGTTTAATTTTTTGGGAAAGACACTGTCACTTAACAGGTGACAAATAATAATTACAAATTTGAAGCGCCAGTCTCCAGTGACCATGGCAGTCGACATGTTAATTTATTTAAATAAATATTTGTATTCTGTGGTGTAGTTTTGATTAAATATTTTTCCAGTAGAATTTAAAATTCAGGCACAATTTTGATGAATATTTAATGAGGAGATTTGAATACTATCAGCATAGACGTCAAAGAAGCAGATATATTTCGTGTAAACCTGTTTCGTCTGTTCTTTTTTTATTATTAATTTATTCAGTTCCTGTTCGCCCATTGACGTCTTTTTGAAATTAACGACCCGTCAATGGCAATCAAGGAAGAAATTCCAAATTCCCGACTGTTACACTCGTAAACAGTTATGCTGAATCATGGAGTTTGTTGACCTCGGTCTTCAGACTATCATAGACACCTTTTTAAAATAAATTTAAAATAATTATTGTTACGTTTCTATATGTTTTTCATTAAATGCTAACGCGCTTTTATATTGAGTTATTAAACTGAATGTACATATAGGCGTGGATAATTAGTTTATGAATATGCATTTTTATACAGGGTGTCCCAGAACTCCTGTAGGAGCCGGAGATGGAGGGTAGCTGAGACTATTCTGAACAACAATTTCCTTTGCAAAAATATCGGATGGGGCTTCGTTTTAGAATTATTTAGCAAAAACACTGAGCAATCAGAGCGCGTCTCGGGCGCGCTGGGGTCATCTAATTTGAATAGTAGAAAGATAAAACATTGTATTATTATAAAATAATGAATTTAATATCGTTCAAGCTTTATTTTTCAATTTTTTTAAAGAACAACTGAGGACAGTACATGGGGTGTTACCGACGAAATTAGCGAAACAGAAAATTGTGTTTTTTCAAAAACCAGGCCACTTTTCGGATAAACTAAAGTTATAGAGACATTTATAACAACAAAATATTTTATGTAATGGTGTTAAAAAGCCGATTTTTAATAAAATAATTTTTACCGACTTTTTATTTTTACCTCTGGCGCCACCTGCGAACAAAGTGCTGAAACTGCTCAAAAATTGACAGGAATCTGCCGTACCTACAATGATTATTTTTTAAGAAAATAATTTTTTGCTGTTTTCGCGTGTTTGAAGCATCTAATCGCTTCTATTTTACACTAATTATCGATTCCAATTGTCCGATTAATCCTAGAAGCCCGAAATATTGAAATATTAAAGATTAAATCGCACATTGAGAGAGTGAGAGGTGAGATTGGCGGTCTAGTGTTCACTCTCTCGCACATTGTGGGAGTGAGAGGTCCGAGCATCTAATCTCTCACTCTCTCTACGCCAAACTCGCGCCTGCGCACAACACCAATGTGCGAGAGAGTGAACACTAGACCGCCAATCTCACCTCTCACTCTCTCAATGTGCGATTTAATCTTTAATATTTCAATATTTCGGGCTTCTAGGATTAATCGGACAATTGGAATCGATAATTAGTGTAAAATAGAAGCGATTAGATGCTTCAAACACGCGAAAACAGCAAAAAATTATTTTCTTAAAAAATAATCATTGTAGGTACGGCAGATTCCTGTCAATTTTTGAGCAGTTTCAGCACTTTGTTCGCAGGTGGCGCCAGGGGTAAAAATAAAAAGTCGGTAAAAATTATTTTATTAAAAATCGGCTTTTTAACACCATTACATAAAATATTTTGTTGTTATAAATGTCTCTATAACTTTAGTTTATCCGAAAAGTGGCCTGGTTTTTGAAAAAACACAATTTTCTGTTTCGCTAATTTCGTCGGTAACACCCCATGTACCGTCCTCAGTTGCTCTTTAAAACAATTGAAAAATAAAGCTTGAACGATATTAAATTCATTATTTTATAATAATACAATGTTTTATCTTTCTACTATTCAAATTAGATGATCCCAGGACTTAACGCTTCTTGTTCTACCGAGGCGCTTGTCCCGGGGCGACTAGGCTCGACGCTACACTGACGGTACTGATTGGTCAGTGTTTTTGCTAAATAATTCAAAAACGAAGCCCCATCCGATATTTTTGCAAAGGAAATTGTTGTTCAGAATAGTCTCAGCTACCCCCCATTTCCGTACTTTTATATTTTTATCTGATAATCGAAAGAATTAAGTTCCTGTTAGTTATGTATTATAGAAAACAAAAGAAATAATTTTATATGTGGTTAAATAAATTGTTTAGTTAAAAAGTATTGAAATTGAATAAAATTGAGGTACTAGTAATATTAGAATTTATACTTATATTAAGATTGTTATAAAATTATAGTAAGAATATAGTAAAAATTACAGTGATTAGATAATTTACTTAATTAAATTGAAAATTGCTTCATATAGAAATTGGCAATACCCAATTTTATAATATAAAATTCTTCAATTTTTATAAATATTGGAAGGGGTTAGCCCCTCCTGAGTCCATATTAGCTAAAGTAATTTGGAAATGAAATACATTAAATGTAAAAACTAATTTATTTCTTCCATGGAAAAACAAAGAAAAATAACTCAAGGATTTAATAAAAATGAAAGAATTGTAAACGAATGTATGAATGTTTAAAAATAATATTAGAATATACAATTTTACTCATTTTTATTAATTGTGTTAATTATAGTTGTATAATTAAGAACTGAACAGATTAAAATCACAATCACTTTTCCTATGCAGGAAAAGAATGTATGGATTTTACACAACAGTTATATAATGTTCATGATTGATATCAAATTTCCCAGCTGGATTTCTCTGTGGGTTTATAAAACCACATTTGTTTATTGTTTAGTTTGAAGAATTGCAAACGATTGGTATCTGTAAATTATAGTCGATTGTACATACTTCAGTAGGATTTTCCGTGGTGTACAAGATGAATCTTGTATTGATGACTTCCCGTGGCAAAGGGAACACGTTCAGTGGCCTGTGGATGAGGTGGTACCAGCTCCTGGTTATGTTCAAACAGCCTAGCTCGTCGTAGCAACGTGTCTCGTTTTCGACTATCAATCAAAGTATTTGAATTTGAATTTGAATTTTAGTTTTGATCTCAATTTGTGCAGTTCTAGCTTAAATTTTAACTTTAATTTCAGCTTTGATCTGAACCTGTGTACTTTTAATTTTAATTTTAATTGATTTCAGCGATGCATTTATCCTGGTTCCTTTTTGCACTGGATATGATTTTATCGAAGTTGTAAGAGAGGTTGTAAGGTAGTAATTACATGGCAACCAAGGTATGTTGACCTCGATACGATCACTACGTGCCCACTGCCAAGGGTCCAGGATTCCAGCTGAGCAGATAACAGGAGCCAATGCCACGAGTAGCAGGATCGATGCTCCTTCACCCTCGCCGACTCCTTGCTTCATCCACCTCATCCTGAAATTAATCAATTTCTTTCACGTCAATTTCAACTACTGTGGAGTGAATGATTACTAAATTCATAGGGTTATTATATCAATAATTATTTTAAGACGAGTTGGTAAGTTTAGTTATAGTTTAATAATCAGTGATTATTATATTAGTAGTTTATTAATTTGCTGATTTAATAATAATAAATTATGAATTTATTAGTATACTATTACTATATACTTAATTATTTAGTAATAATAAATAACTAATTTACAAGTATAGAAACTACTAATTATTAAATTACTAATCTATGAATTTTGTACTTTAATTATTCATTTTATTGATTTAGTAATCAGTAATGATACAATCATTAAACTTCTGTAATAAATTACTAATTTACTACTTTACTAAATTACAAATTGACTAATTTAGTAAATAGTCATTTCATTAAATTACTAATTTAATAAATAAGTTCAGTTTACCAGTTTGGTTACAAGTATTACTTATTAAAATTACTAATTAATAATTCAGTAATTATCCAAAAGAATTGATTGTTTAAAGTAACGTAACAGTTGTATTGTCTCCATTAATTTATAATTTTGGCAAAATTACTAATTGGAAAATTAATTAATACTTCGTTTCGAGACATCGTAAATAAAATTGTCTGCTGAGGTTTCAGTTCGTTCATATTTTCCATCAACGAAGTGTTAATGTTTATCAAAAAGTTGCAGCTGCGAAAAAAAGGCCAGGGGTACGGCAATAAAAACGAAAGTCCTCTTTCTTTCGTTTGATTCATTTTTTTTCTTCTTCTTCATTCCGTTGCTGTGCAACAATTATTGCTGATAATTACGAGCGTGATCGCACTTTTAAGTAGAAAGCGACGTCACGTGTCAGACATTTCTCATCCTGCTATTAATTACCATTCAGTTCTTATGTAAACGTATTTTCGCAAAATTCTTGTCCCAGGTTTGTTTTCAAATTTGACTCCACGTTCAAAACGATGTCCCTAATTGACGGGGAAATATTTATTAACCAATTACTGATTCAACATTCAGCGTTTGATTAATTTAATAATACTTATTTGAAGAATTAGAATTGGGATTTATTTAACAAATAAATGTAATAATTATTAATTTAGTAAATCGGAAGTTAGTAATTTCTTAGGATTAGAATTGGAATTTATTTAAAAACTACCTATTAACAAACTATTTTCTCTAAATATTAATTGATCCACTTATACCCTTCTAAAGTTCAAAATTATTTATTATATTATTAATAATAATTACTTACGAGTAACAGAATTATTTCTCACAGTATGCTTCTATACAAAAATAGATTAAAACAATGATCGAAGTTTAAAAGGAACTTGCTACTCGACTGAATCTCATCAGCCAGGAGATCGAATTATTACTAAATGTTTGCAGAAACATGCGAAGTCAAATTCAGTTTCTATAAATGTTGGTGGGGCAAACGATGGTCATCCAGCTCCAGGGAACCTTGGTCAGCTGACATATTAATTCCTGAAGTGTATTCAAGGCCATTTTGTTTCTTATTATATATATATATAGAGAGTGTCTCATTTGAATGAATCCCATTTAACAGTTTCGAAATTGAAAATTGTTAAATGGAAAATTTACACGATTACTAATTAAGGAAACAGTAATCAAATTACGATATTACTAATTGTAAAATTGAAATTTCTGAATTAGTAATACTTAATTACCAAATTAGTAACACCACATCAAAAAATTACAAAATTAGTACTAATAATATTTTCTTCTCATACACTGCTATTTTTCCTAGTGTAAGAAAGCCTTACCATTAATTATCATACTTTAACACCATCCACTTTATTCCATTGCTAAATAACTCAATTATCTTCAAAATAATGACTAAATTCATCCCAAATCTAACTTTCTAGTTACAATATTCCCCACAAAGCAGGAACAAATTGTTCCTAGTATTAATATTCTCTGTAAAGCAACAGTATACTATTTCTAGTAACAACATTGACCATTTATCCGGCTTTATTGTTAGGCTTTATTATTATTGACGCGCGGGTTACGCGTCGCGAACCGAGTCGAAAAATGCGGAACAAAGAGGAGTTCCAGGATAAAAAGGTAACTGCAGCTTGGGAACCTGTATCACGGTAGTAAACGATGAAAATAAGGTCGGTGTTCGCGTGGAATGTTGCACGATAACCAGTTCTTCGGCATTTCTCGCCGGCAGCTGGTTGTAATGCCGATGGAAACTCATCCGCGATGAAATTCGTCCGCCTCCCGATACTTACATCTTCAAAAGTGTTCGTACTAACATCTACAGCAATTTCAAAATGAATAAAAAGAACAATAACCAATTTAATTTGACATTACAAGACATGATCAATGATATATCTTGTTTTATTGTAAGATATGGATTGTACTCATCGAAACAAATCGAAAAGTCCTTTACTCTCGTTCTCGAGATACGGGCAATTAAAGATCGAATCCTCCACTTCCAGTCTGCGCAGGCGTCTGATAGCGCCCCGGAAGTCGAAGACTCGATCTTCAATCGCTTGTATCTCGAGAACGAGACGTCGTATCGGAAAATGGTAAAGGACATTTCGATTGGAAAAAGAATTTTCAATTTTGAGCCGAATATTTTTATAAACGACATTCTTTTGTATTGAGAATAAAATTGAAATGTTACAACGATTTCATAAAACGTTTCAGCAAAGGCATTGTAAACTTTCACGATCGAAAGAATATGGAAAAGGGAGAAGGCGAAATTGTTGCATAATCTGGTAAACCGGCAAAAACAACCGCTAGATATTACACGCGGTGGATGTTTATCGATGCCAGAGCGGCGTCGTTACGTAAAATCCAGTTTCCAGCATCGGTTGACCGAGGATCGCATTTTCGAAAATGCTTTCGTTAGCGGGGGCCCCGGTGGTTGGTTCGAAAGGGGCGCAGAACCGGTATCGCATTTCACCGTGGCTTCGGGTATTAAATAATTATTATTTCGAAAGCGAGAGTGTAACCGCGGCGCCAGAATTGCGATCTTGTATCTCAGTGGCTCACAATTTAAATTTCGACAAAAAGCAATAAATTTTAAACTACATTATCTTGCTCAAGTAAATTTGTAGGTTGAGTATTATTTACAAGATATCTTAAAATTTAATCTTGTTAAAATTATAGATTCAGCATAACGAGGCAAGTCGAAAAGTCCTTTACCGTTTTTTAATACGACGCTCCGTTCTCGAGATATTCGCGATTGAAGATCGAACCTTCCACTTCCGGTCACTTGCACTGGAAGTTGAAGCACTCGAACTTCAATCCTCAATATCTCAAGAACGGAGCGTCGTATCGAAAAACGGTAAAGGACTTTTCGGTTTGTTTTATTGCGCAGAATCCATAATTGTTGATTAAGAGAAGAAACAAGAATTATTATTTTCTCATCTTTTAAAGAAATTCTCATCGACACCAGGGATTGAGAGCCACTGAAATACCTACATGTCCACGAAGCCACAAGGAGAGGAACACGATTGTAACCCAGATTCGACGTCCTTCCCTCCGGCAATGCTGTACCACTTCCTGCACCGCACCTTCCCTTCGGGTACGACCCATTGCTTATTTTCGTTTCTTTCCGCCGGCTTTCTTGTTTCTGTTGAACGCGCGCTGGCCCAAGGATGAAAGTCGTCTAAATGGTGTACACCCGTGGCGAAAGTGGACGTGACGTAGGTCAGACGGGTCGATTTATTGTGTTTGATCGTTGTTTCGCGGTGTTCCCGAAGATTGATGATGCTGGTAGGGTTATGGTTCTGCTGGGACCATTAGACCCTCGGGAACGTCATAAAATTGGCCCAAAAACAGGGCATATTTTTAGTATAAAGGAAATAGTATCTTGAAGAAACCCAACGACCGTGTTATGCGAGGGTACGTTGAAAGTGGCACACTTTTGTTTCCTACATGTTTTCCTTGCTAATTTTTCTATTTTTTCTTTTCTTTGAGAATTTACGGTAAATTAATTCGATCCATTCAGACTGTTGCCGTGACTAATTGTACCGGAAGCGTGGATACCGGAAGTGCTCGGTTTCTATGACCAGGTGTGCAGTTGATTTTTTTTTTTTCTCTTTTCGGATCTTGATCTTTTGGATCTTCACGGTAATCTTGGCTTAATTACGATTCAATCTTATTGTTTCCCTTTTATATAAGTGTCGGGGAATTTTTATTATCTTTTTGTTCGTTTTCTCGTGTGAAAATTTCGTTAATTATAAAACATCGAAATTTCAAAATTCAGTAATGAAAAAATTGCAGATCTTTCAAATTTTGAAACTCAAAATTCCAAAACTTAATAATTTTAAAATGTCCAAATTTTAGATCTTCCAAACTTCAAAAATTCCATCCACTGAAAATCCCAAAATTCCAATAACGTCAATATAATATTAAAATTTCAGTTTTTCCAAATTTCAAGACTCCAAAATCCCAAATTAAAAAGATCGCTGAATTTGATATCGTGTCTTATAGTGTGACACGTCTGTCATCGATTGTTCCAGGTGTTAATGACGTTCCCGGCACGGAAAATGATTGAAATTCTTAGCCGGTGCAATTTCACGTACCGTAACGTGCGTGAACCGGCGTCCGCCGGTTTTGAAACCAGTGAAAGCGGCCATTGTGCGGCCGACAATGGGGATTCCTCGTTTCCATTGAGCCGAGGTAAACAAACCGCCGCTATTAAGTCCAAGTTCGACTCCATTTACCGTGAAACGATATCGATTTTATTAAAACCTCCGCTCTCGTGACGTCGTACTATTCCGTTTTCTTCTTTTTCACATCCTCGACGTTCACCGCGGATACCTCGATCGTTTCCTCCATTTTATTGATCGCGATAGGCGATCGAAATGAAATAAATGAACTCAATGTATTCAAATTTTATAAATCCTTAAGGCACTTTTTGTTATTAATGGTTTTGTTCATGTTTTGAATGGGTGATAACCCGACGATATTTTTTACAACAACAAAGATTTATTCCACTTTTTCAAATCCAGTCCATTCTAAAACTGCCTGGACCAAAAACTAAAATGGCGCCCTGCCGCGTGCATCCTTGGCGAAGATTGATGGCGGGCATTGACAAAAGGGAACTCTTTCAAAACGAAGAGAAACGCAGGAAAGGAAAAGAAAAGAATCGTCCAGTCATACTGGTGACCTAATCCAGTGTCTGACAGAAGGAGAAATGCTTTCGATTTTTATTTACAAGCGTAACGTAATCGTGGCTTTCTCTCTCTCTCTCTATCTTTTGGTTTCCACCGTGTTCTGTGCGTGGTTACGCAATTCGAGTCACCACAGAAATTCGCAGACCATGGAATAAATTGCACCACTTAACGTCTCACTCGATGACATCGATAGCTTTCCTGCCATTTTGTTTCCTCCTTTTTTTTCCCCACCTTTTTGTGTCCTACAATTGACACTTCAGCTACAGTGTGTGTATCAAATTCTTCATCGCGGTTTTCAGCTTCTGTTTGATTTGTTTTAGACGCTAATATCCGTGTGGTGTTATAGTATAGTGATATTACTACAGTCTATACTGTACATAGCAGTGTAGTATAGTAAAAATGTATTAGTTTATCTTAGTTTTGTTTGTTTTTTATTTTGAAAATTAGTGGATTAGATTTTATAATTGAGTATCTGCAATTCAGTTTCTTGAAGTGTGTGAAATAATGTGTAATGAAAGTGAGGTGTAAATGAATGAATCAGCAGATAAATAATTAAGAGATTAAAAAGCATTCACGTGTGTAAATTGGAGGAAGAAAAGTGGAGAAAAATGAAAAATACTTGAGAAAGTATGATTAAATGAATTTCTGTGAACTTTTTCGCCACCCTGTTTGTTTCAATTCGAAGAGAAACTTGTTTATTAATTTTATTTAGATTTAATATGAATTCAATTTTTATAAATATTAGTGTATTTTGATTTTTAAACATTAATAACGAAAGTCCAACTTAGACGATACATATCATATGACTTAATATGTACGTACACGCTTTAAACGATAAGTTGTAATCAAGCGGTCATTATTCCGTTTCCAAGTTCACGTGCACGTAGCTGACACACTAATCACAGTGATTCCAGGTTTCGATGTGTCTATTCGGAGTGATCGAGCAGCGTGCCGGGGAGTGAAAAAGAGGAAAAAGGGTGAGAGCGAGAGGAGGCCAGACCGGAAGCGAGGAGGGAGAGACAGCCTCGTCTAACCTCAACTACGGCCGAGGAACTTTCTCAAGAATTTCACGTTCGCTTAATCAGCAATCATTGTACACGGTAGTCCGAAGTTTCATAGTTGCCTTCTACATCGTTAGTTTAGCGATGCTATCGATCGAATATGTGCTTTCTCATGCGTTTTCGAACGATCGAAAACCATTGGATACGTATCTGGTATCGATGTACGACGATGGGTGGTAATTAATTGATTTGTACCGAAGGGATTTAGATTTTGATTGGATTTTTGGTTGGTATTTAGGTGTTACAATTTCAATTTAAATAATATTTAGAAATAGTGTTTTATATTTTTAAATTATTTAGTACTAGAAATATTTAATGGTCTCTTAGTGTTGGTATTGAAATTTGAGTAAAATAACAATTTTATTTGATAGTTTTTAATTATTGAAATTAGAATCTGAATAGTGTTGAGATTATTAAATACTTTTTAATTATTTTAAGTTACTTAATAGTCTTAGTTTAGTACTAATTATTGAAATAGTATTTAATAATTGTATTTACAATTTTCAATTAATATTGAAATTACACCTTAAGTAGTTTTAAATTAATTGAGTATTCTTGAAATATTTAGTCCTGGTATTTAACATTTTTAAAAATTAGTATTGAAATTAAACTGATCATTTTTGAAGCAATACTTAAAAATACTTGAGTGCCTCTTAATTGTTATAAATTATTAAATTATTTCTTAATATCTCAATGAAAATGCAAATAGCATTAAAACTGTTTAGTATACTTAAAGCAATTCTTGCAATTAGAAAGTGTATTTAATTAATCATTTAACATCTATAATGTGTTTGAATTATTTTCAGATTATGATAAAATATTTAATGATTCTAATTAGTATTTATCTATTTTCAAAGTATCATAAGTAATTAAATTTAAAATTAAAATTCGTTTTTAAAACAGTACTTGAGACAATTCTACTTAATATCTGAGACTATTTAAATTATTCAATTCCTTAATAACGAGAAGAAAAATTCAAATAATATTAAAATTATATAAGGTTTTTTCTAAGTACACGTTTCTGAGACGTGAGGTCACGATTGATTTTGCCGGCGCTGTTCGAAAGTTGAAACGTGCAAAAGAAGTAGTGACAGCGGCACCAACAACAGGTAATTTTCTTAAGCAAATTGGAGAATTGCTACTGGTGTCGATATTCAACGGGGAAAGGTACGTTTCTTTGGGACACCTTGACATTTACAGGACAATCGTCAGGGTCGATCAGCCTTGAGGAAGGCCGGGAAACGTCTGTAAGTATCTTATCTGTATATGTATATGTACATATACTTACTTCTTTGAAACCCCATTTTGGATGAGATCAATTCGATAGAATACCATTTTTCAATAAAACTCATTAGTATATTAGCATACTAGTATATTAAGTATATCAAATATATCAAATAATTAAATATATTAGTATACTAGTATGTTAAGTGTATCAAGTATATTAAGTATACTAATAATTTAAGTAATTTACAGAAAACCTTGGACAAGTAATCTAATAATTTTATAATCTAGTAATCTGGTAAAGAAAGAAAGGAAAATACAAAATGACGGTCTATTAAGAGATACGCTCCGTGTTTGACGTTTCCTTTTCGAATGTAATTGCATGCTGTACACCGTGTTCATCTCTCGACGCGTTCTCCTCTCTTTCACTCGCTCGAATCGTTCGATTACTTTCTAGTTCAAAGGATCATCGAGATACCGCGTTCGCACGTCGGTGCATAGGTCGGTTCCGTCGGACAGGAAACAGGAGAAAAAAGACAGAGATACGAATAGGAAACAAAAGTTCCTTTCGTACACCCGATGCATCTTTCAATTACGCCCGAAGAAGATACGACTCATTGTGGAAATCTTTTCGCTTTCTTCTTTGTCCGAGATACGAATCGGGCGAATTTTACATGGAATTCATCGGGGAGGCGTGGCACGTTAATTGTCTACGCTAATTATTGCCTCGTGCTCTGTAAATGTACACAGTGCGGCGAACAGGTAGAGGGAAAATCTTATTTATTCCGTTCTTTTCTTGGCTTTTTCATTATTCTGGGTCTGTTGATTCTTGTGAGGGATATCTTCTTATATCGCAAGTGGTTAATGTTCTGAATTTCTATTCCATCGGTGAAGGTCCATCAGCAAATGCGGAAGTGACAGAACGAAAAACACAGGGGACGCACGTTGGTTCGATCAAAATTGTATTTCTCTAACACTTACCGCGTTAAACCGTCAACCATTTTCTCGCCCGGTTTAATGGACGGACCCGTTAAGTCGCGGAAGCGCGAAATCGCAATTCCGTCTGTCTCGCGAACGTGCAACTCACGTAATCGCGAAGAAATGCGTCCGATTCCGTGAATCCTCGCCACGCTGGTTTCCTAGTCCGATAGAAATCGTGAAAAGCCACGCTGATGTCGCAATCGGTTCGCGATTGCTCTTCGACGAGAGGAAGTTGAAATTCAGAAAAACGCATCTCTGGACCTTGAACAAACGCGATGCTTCTTCCTTTGTTAAGTTATACAATGCCCATTTGTTTGTTCCTTTATTCCAAGGCTTTGCACGGTTCTTCCGTGGTATTTTTACTTTAGATTTCAGTTGAAACGTTGTTTCTTCTGGTTTTGGACACATATTTAATTATTTAATTGTTATTGATGATATTTTCTCAATATTTTTTACTATTCTTTGATATTCTTGAATATTTACAAGTAAATAGAATTATTTTTATTGTAATAATATTGTAACACTTCTCAACCTCTCATTAGTTTCATAATTTTTCAATATTATTATAAGATTGCTTTAGAAGTAACAATTACTCGTCATTTATTTACAGTTAGATCTATTATTTCACTGAATTTTCTATTTCTTCGATAATTAATCACCATTTTTACCATTTTTTCTGTTTCCTATTTTCACAAAGAATAATTGTTCCATCCATGAACAACCATGTTTCACATCAAATAATTATACTCTTCGTTATACCATGAATTACTTTCAACTATTTTTATCATCCTTCTGTACGCGTAACAGCTTTCTCCATAAACCAGGCATATTGTTTCATAATCATTTATGTTTTTATGTGAAATAATTAGAAATTGTATATCCACTTCATTGAAACGTTGAGTACCAAATTGGTGTACCAAAGGTGCCATTTTATGATAATTTGATGTTCCTAAATCGTGTTAAGTTTGTTGAATTTCGAAATTGAGCATTCGATGGTTTTATATTAAGAATATTGACGAAACCTTTAAGTGTTTGGTTTCGACAAACTTTGAGCTTGAAACCGATATGCCATTAGGGCCATTCTGCAACACTTTTGTGTCATTGGATCATGCGAGACTTTCTATGTTTCGAAATCGATTAGTTGATGTACACAAGGTTAACAGAACTGTTTTCTTTAATACAATTGATAACCAATTGGTTTGTATTGAGGCTGTCGTTGGGGCACTTATATAGCTATTTTTAGCAAGGTTTCAGCTTCATATTGGTGTACTATACGTGCCATTCTGAGATACTTTTATGTCATGAAATTACATTAGTATTTATCTCTTCTTAATTGATATTTGTTAATATAATAGAAATCTATTGTTTGGTACAATTGACTGCCAATTGTTTTGTAACAAGAATATTGCTGGGGCACTTATATGGTTATGTGCAGTAAACTTTAAGCTTTATATTGGTGTGCCATAAGTGCCATTCTGAGATACTTTTCAGTCATGTAATCACGTTAGAACATCATTATGCAGAATAACAAACCCTGCACCCTAATCCATCATCAACTATAATTAATAACCAATCATTATCTGTGAAGGTCAGCAATAAAACATTTATACCATCATTTTTAACAAACTATAAGCTTTAAATTGATACAAAACAAGTACTCTTCCATGATATTTTTATGTCATCAAATTGTATCCGACTTCCAACATCCCAATTTACTTTCCAAAAATTACTCTAAAACCCACATTCCAAAGAGATAATTTAATTAAACCAACTCCTTCAGAAACGTTTAATTAATCAAACAAACATTTCAACACATCAACGTCCTGTACCACACATTCGTGATTCGAGTACTTAATTTATTAGTAACATTCATGCAAAGTAACTGAATTATCTACAATTGCATAAAAATGTTTGAAAATCACTCGAACGGTTAATTTTTATTCAGAGTTGTTGGCCGTCTGCGGACGAGGGATAGAGATCGTAGATTTTCCAAAGTATTCGCGATGAGAGAACAGACGAGCCTCGAAAGGCAGACACGGAGCAAGTGTTGCGGACTTTCTCCGGAGGCATGTCTCTATCCACGTAGGCGTTCGCACAGCCTTCTCTCGTCTGCCAAACGGTTCTAGACTCTTCGTGTGGCCGCGAAATATCCACCGAGAAGTCACGAAATTTCGCAAACGAGCGGCAAACAGCCGAGGATCGACGGTTCTTCGACATTCGTTCAACGCATCTTCAACTAAAATTGAGGAAAATCAAATACCAGCTCTGCTTTTGACCCATTTTATGCACAGTATTTTTACAATACCTTGCAATTTTAAAAATGTTTATAATTAATTAAGTATTCGAGGGGTGTTTGAGAATAATTTCTGGAGAATTTTGAAAGTAGATAGCTGGGTTTGGAATTTCATTAATAATCTTTTTTCATTAAATAGATTTTGGGGTGTTGAAAGTTTCATAGAATTTGATGACATAAAACTTGTTCTGTGCCAATTAGAAGCTTGAAGTTTGTTCAAAAGGAGGGTATAAATGTTTTATTGCTGACCTTGACAGATAATGATTGGTTATTAATTATAGTTGATGATGGATTAGGGTGCAGGGTTTGTTATTCTGCATAATGATGTTCTAACGTGATTTCATGACTGAAAAGTATTGCGAAATGGCACTTATGGCACACCAATATAAAGCTTAAAGTTTACTGCACATAACCATATAAGTGCCTTAATAATATTCTTACTACAAAATAATTGGCAGTCAATTGTACCAAACAATAGAATTCTACTGTATTAATAAATGTAAAATTCAGAAGAGATGAATACTAACGTAAATTCATGACAGAAAAGTATCTTGAAATGGTACCTGTGATATATCAACAGGTGTTTACGTTTCTGTCTTTCCTCCAAGATTTTACCTTCGCTTAAAGAGAAATATTGTCAGATCGAAATGGTGTTAGTAGAATGCATTAAATGGACTGGATTGGAAGTAAATTACCATATTACGGACAGATCAGTCGCATAGCGACTCGGATTGCTCTAATTTCAGTCGATAATTACAACGCCGACCTGATGAGGGTTTCAATAAAATCGCTGAAAGCGCAGCAACGCGTTATCGTTGATTGCTAGTATGCAAATTCGAGGTGGAAATGGCACAGTGGCAACGTGTCATTAACATCGAACGTCGGCTAAGATTAAAATTAATCCTTCGACTCTTTAACGAAGGTGTTATGCGTTTTTTACGTAATGAGTCACACGTTCTTTCTAATAAATAGATGAGTCCTATTCTGGTATCAAGGTTTTATATTCATTACATTCATTTAAAATAATTATATTAAGGATTAAATTATAATATCATAAAAGTGATCACAGAATAATTAATTGTTTATTGTTCAGTTGAGATAAGAGTGTATAAATAATTTTTGTTAATTGGGAACACTTGTGAATAAATTATGCAAAATTTAGAAATTATACCAGACATATTTTTATTTACAATTAGAGACGGGGAAATAGAAAAGTTTTGCAGAATAATTTTTGTTTCCAGCAAAAAGATTAATAAGAATTGTTTAACCCTTTCATATACAAATTACTCAAAACCGAGTTAATGCAAAGTAATTAACTTGGTAACGAAACACAAGAATTAATAGAGCAAAATAAATGTACAGTTGTATATATTATAATCTAAAAATATTTTTATTTAATCATACACTTGATCGTAATGAGATTATTAATTATTATACTCGTCATTGTTGAGGGATTTTTAAAAGTAAAACAAATTACAGTAAAAGAGATTGATCAGGGGATGTAATTTGGACCCTTTACTTCCTACACATCTTTTTCCCTACCCCTAAATAATAAAACAAGTACACCCAACCCTAAAAAGAATATTTGTAACAAGGACCATTCTGCGTCTCCATTCTTCAAATAATTTATATCAATCTCTATCTCTGTCGAATATTTAAAAAGAACGACCTTCGAAATGAATTGATATTATCGCACGATATTTGGCTTCGAAATATCCTGTTGGCCAATCCCTTGAAAAAATCCGCACGGGCCGTTTAAAAAAACCGGCGCGCCACGGATTCAGATCACGTACCGATGAAAATTGCGATCGGGATCGTGATCCGGTTAACGAGCGATGCTCTTCTATCGATCCAGTTCGATACCTCTGTCATTGTTTTGCCGTGATACAGTGCAGGGTGGGCCGGAAATACCGATACCATTAACAACGCGAAAAACAACTCGTTGATCGACCAATCGGGGTTTGTTTTACCGACAGGTCAAAGTTTATTTTATCGACGGGTCAAAGTTTATTTTATCGACAGGTCAAAGTTCATTTACCGACGGGGCTGTCAAGGATTTATTCAAATTTCAAAACAAACAGAACAATAACACATTTCTATCATTGTTTTTTGAATATATTAGCCGTTATTTGCGAATGTATAGAAATATTTATTGCTACGTAACATACTTATAAGTAATTTTACCCATAAACAAACAATAATAATTGTTAATAGAAATATTTTTTGAATTTCATTAAAAGTACTTGTATTAGTTGTTCGAAATAGAGCAACAATTTATACACTTATCACTAGAAATTGTTGTTGTACAGAAATAATAATGTTTTTGATTATTTCACAGGCGATATTACTTTCGACAAGCTAGAATCATTATTGATAGATTCTTGGAGGATTATTGCCTGTTAACGCGATACGTTCGTAAAGTTTGTTTACGTTTCCTGCCTGGTAATGGTGGCACTAATTCTTAACAACTTAATTTCGTTCCTCGACAATAACGGCTGATACATTAAATATGGATTGTAAATGCAAAAGTAAATTATTCAGTAAACAATAATTCTCCTGTCCATTAATTTTTCTCTCTGACAGTATACAAAAATAAAAATGATATAAGAATATCCTACTCAAAAAAACGGTTTTTACAAATTTCTCAAAATATGATCACCGATCCTCGATTCTTTCAACATCAAATTTGCATTTTTCTGAATTTTTTTGTGTTTTTCATTTTTTACAGCTTGGATATTCAATGGAAAAATCTGAAAAAATTCTGTTACGTGTGTCCCATAAATAGAAACCTCTCTGATTTTTTTCAGAATTTTTCATGCATTACACTGGGGGAAATGAATCGAAAACGTGATTTTTGACTTTCACCCTTTACCACCCCCCGCGTTGAGATATCAAGTTCAAACTTGGCACAAATTATCTTTTCTCGACGAGCTTCGCAAGTCGAATTTGGTTCAAGGCCACCTTAATTAGCTAGACCCAAACAGCTGGTTCACCAGAAACCCAACCATCACAGTTATTTTTATTAACAATATTAAAAGAAATTGAATCACTGAGTCAAAACTGAAGGATACACAGTATCCTGCTTCCCTGATACAAACACCCACAATTTCAACATTTATTTGCTCATAAAAATACTATAATTGCAAATCTGTAGCCTAAAGTGTATCTGAAACAGCTGGTACACCAAAATGGCCTAAAATATTGCATCAAAAATAAACAAAGTATTCTTTTAAATGCATTCTTGGATATCCAAGGGAATTTGATGGAATTTTTTCAAAAAATTGAAGAGGAGAGCAAAGGAAGTTGCTCGAAGCAAAGAGAGGTCCTTGATCCCTCAGGTACGTCCCTGACAGTGTGTCTGAGGCACACGTGGTTTCCTGTTTTTACTCACATTTTCGAAGTCCGTCGTTCATGTCACAGCCTCGCGCGTCTCTCTCTCATATTGGTCGGTGTCGAAGGACGCTCTTTGATCCTGTCAACGGTGGCCGCGCATAACGCTGGCCCGGAAGTAGCCTCACTGGTACGGGCACAGCTTCCGTTATCCTGTTGGACACTGATCGAGAACGGGGCAACGCGGTCCGACGTGAGATGCGACTCGGTGAGAGGCCGATGCTCGACTGAACCGCTCGAACGAGGCGCATTCCGTTTCGCTCGGAATCGCTCGCCCACCACCTGTGCCGTTCGCCTTTTTCTGGGCCCCACGGGTGGGGGCCCGAACGGCTCTCCCTTCGATAACGGCCCGCTGCGGTTCGTTATCGGCCCGTATGCGCTTTGGGGGGTCTACAGGGGTCCTAGAGGGGCTGCGTTGGGCCCAAATAACTAGAATTTGTAGGAGGCAAAGATAACTTTTGAAAAATTGGGACTTGGGACAGGAGTTGTAAAAGGGTTAATTTTAAAAAATATAGATATATTAAATATATATATGGTGAAAAATTAGTAACTTTTTTGTCTGTTTCATCACTCCTAGTATGATACAGTACCCAAAAAAAACTCTAAGGGAGTTAAAACAGCCCCCTGCTCCCTTGATACTTTTCCTTGCATATCTCAGAAACTATTAATTGTATAAAAACAGTATGTAAACAAAATTTGTGGGGTTTTGAATAAGGAATCAGCCTATATAAATAGATTTTTGAAAAGTTAATTTGTTTAAAAGATACGTTAAAAAATAACCAATAATATTTAGTTCTGCCCTTGTGATAAATTTTTTTAACAATTTTTGAGGATACTGGGTGCAAGTTTTTCAATTGTACGCTTAAAAAATGATAAAAATTGGCATGAATCAGTTCCTTGTGACACGAAGACGCGAGTACGTGTTTCGCATAAAGTATTTTTCCTTTGAATTAGTGTAACGCGTAAACACCGCCCGAGGCTGCGACTTTTATGACTCAACTCGTTCGTTTCACCGGAGAAAAGGAGAAAAACACGGTTATTTTTTCGAACGGGAACAATTGCCGTCGGCATCGAGCACTTTTCAGTCGTAAAACCGAAAGGATCCGGCATCGCAGTAGCGAAATTGCTCGGACGATAGAATTTTTCTGCAATAACGTCGGTTTACGACCGCAGCCTTCCATTCTTCCTCGAAGAAACTGCAAAACTGTGAACAATTACGAACATTTCTCAAAATTAGCCACTCCAATAATATTATTTTAGTTCAACTTTGGGCGATTGCAAAATTCGACGAAACTTGGACTCTTTGGGTGCGTCGGATGGGGAAACCTACCCCAGGAGGGTGCGTGCCATTCCTGGGGGTGTGTGGGACTCACCACTTCCCTTGGAGGGGGAATGACCCTCAAGGGAAACCCCCTCCCCCACAGGCACCCTTTGTTTAGCCACCTAAGTGGCTGAAGAGGTTGACCCTTATTGTATTTTAAAATAAATACCGAGGGCTGCTTGTCATAAGGGCAACCTGTACATAATTTTAATATTCAGAAACTGAAATCTTCAATCGCAGAGAAATCGTAGGGCAAGGGGTTGATCAACCCTCTCCACCCTGAGGGGACACGAAAAGAACGCAGGTGATTATTTTGTAATTAAACAAAATTTCTGAAACATTTAAATAGTTGCACTTGGGAATATTGTTGTAAATAATGAATAAATAGAATGGAGGTGAACCAGATAACCGCGTATAATCGAGCCGAGCAGGAACATGGAGTCGGCCGCTTTCTCCCGTGCCGTTCACGTAATAAACCCGAAATATTATCCGTAAGTGGACGCCGCTGTTATGTCATCCCGCGAATTCTTCACCTCTTACGTTCGCAGAAAGGCATCGTACAATTTCCCTGTTGATCTCCTGTCCCGTTAATTAACGCCGCTTTCCAACATTCCCTCTGCATCTGACTTTCAATCAATGTAATTAGAAGTCCCTGGGTGCCCAGCTAGCGATGGGGGGCGCGGCCTCCCTGCACCGCTGAGTGAGAAGAAGAGTGGGGAGAGGACTTTGTGTCTTGATCTTTTTATTATTTAAGAAGTAGGTTATTTGTATGATGTTTTTAAAAAGAAAATTGCTCGGGATATAGTAAAAAAAAAAATGTTGGTCTTTATTAATACAATATTCGAGTGCAAAACAAATTATTCTGTCAATATTTTTCTGGATCTCGATCGTCTGCACGAAAACACGTCGCAGGATTGTCTGAAATCAAAGATCAAGAAGATTTTCAAAATTTATGTCAATGATTATCGTACAATTTAAAAACAATGACTTATTTTGAAACGTATACCTGTCTGTTTAAGCAGAGACCAGATTTGAGTCAGCATTTTGGCAATTCTTCGTCGTCAGAATCTTTGGTTCATTGGCGATTAACGTTTTTGTTGAATCAGGACACACTGTGATCCTGTATCAAACAGATAAATAAGAACAAATTAGAATTAATTAATGTGGAAAATTATAATTTGATATTTGGAATTTTTCTAAAATTGACGAATGAATAAAAAAAAATTGGAATTAGTTAATGTAAATCGAATGATACAATAAATATAATAGAAACTAGATATTAGAATTAAATTAAAACCTTGAACAAGGTTTGACAAATAATTGAAGATTACTTTTTTAAATTATATTGCAAAGGATTTTGAAGCACGCACCCATGGGAAGCTTCCAGGCTGTCGATGGTCAAGGAATCGATGTAAACACGAGGCGTGTGCAGCAGCCTCCACGTGAGCGGATTGAAAACAGAGGCCTGGTACTCCCAGGAAATCTCGACCGCTTCCGGTTTGCCCACCACGTCGCCGGCCAGCACCACGGTGTGGGTGCTACCAGGCTCGTAGTATATCGAAGTCGAACTGAGGGCTATCCTCTCCGACTTTTTCTCCTTCTCACCCAACACTCGGATCACGAAGGTGCCCACCTCGCCACCGTGGTCCAAGCTCTCGTTCGTATTCGATATGTTGATGGTTACCTTGTAGTGACCCTCTGGAAGCATCGTTAAATTGTTTAAATAGAATGCAAATATTATATTTTTAATGAAAAATTCAGTCTAACTGCAAATATTATATTTTTGTTTTTAAATATAAATTGGAATTGAATATTGTTTGAAGTGTTGAAAAATATTCTTTTGTTATAATAATTATTTCCGGGATGAATGAACTTCTTATGCATGGTACAGTGTATCGGGTGGCACTAAAAAGAATTGAAATATTGAATAGATTCCAAGCATGTGCAAAAAGATACGTGATACGAGTGTACGATGGTTTGAATGGTAATAAAATTGGAGATTGAATTTCGCTTTGACCAATGTATGACCTTCAATTTTTTAAACAAATAAAATCGAGTAAAAAGACACTTTAAACTTCTTTGTTTGTAATTTAAATTTTAAGAATTTTGATTAATTATGAAATATACTAACTGCAAAATGGTTTGTCAGATCCAGTCATCAGATAAACAGAGGCATGGTAGTTTCCAGGCTGGGCATCCAACCCAAATCTGGGACAGTATTGATTCACACAATCGAAACAACCACCCTCCAGGAACTTATCCCAGGAGGAACAAGGTACTGCCAGAAATGGGCAATCTGTATTGATACTTTCGATAAAATACTCATAGCTGCGAATATGGTTGCAGCCAAGGAACCTTTTGATCCCTAAAACAACAAAAAACAACATTAATAATATATCATATTCTTAGAACTGTGCATTTTTTTAAATAAGATTTAGACATAATAATTGTATTAGTGTTGGAATAAAAATAGACACTGTTTCTTTTGCAAACTATATATTGCAAAAAAAGAGAAACAACAATTAATTAAACAGACGTCTGTGTTAAGACACTCATTTCTATTAATTAATTTTCAATTTGTATTAATTCTGTCTAATTATTTAATTATTAAGCGAATGTTACAGCCAACCATTGTTAATCGAGTTGGCAATAAAGATTGTTACGGTACAATGGTAATTGATACCGACACCGACACCAGGTGTTACGATCCGGGCGCTTTTTGCGTAACAGAAGAAAGCTTACCGCGAAAGAAACTCCCACGTTCCAAGGTGATGGAATTGAGAACACCCTCGTTGCAACCGGGCTGATTGCGGCCTCCGTTCGGATAGAAATCGATATGCGCGACAGGTTGAGTGATACCGAGGCCACCGCTGATAAAAGGATTGCAATCGGTGTGAATAGCCGTGACGAACGTCGCGTCCGTTGGATCGAGCCGAACCATCGTGGACGTGTTGCTGAAATGGGGCTCGGCAGGATCGAGGCCTTTTCACAGACAACAGAAACGTGAGACGCCTCGTTGAATTATCGTTGATGCAATCTTTCGTCAACTCTTTTGATCGTGGCTAACATTAAAACTTCTTTCCAGATTAACAATTAACAAAAATATACGATAATACCCTCCACTCTTATTAAACTTTACGAATTAGGAATAAGAAAACTGTCTTTAATGAAATGTCACAGTCACGTGACATTTGTACTCAGTAATGGCTGGCAAGTCACGTGGGTAGATACTATGGGACTTTCAAAGTTCTGTCGCTCTTATTGGAAGACCTTGTAAAGGTTGGCGCTCGACTTCCGGTCAAACGCGTCCTTCTCAGTTTTCCAAGGTTTCTTCCTGCAAGGGCACCCTGGTATTCTTTTACACCCGTGGACTGATATTATTGGCAAGAATATTGTTTAATAAATTTATATTTATTATAACCATGTAACGTATATTTCCCAATTTCCCAAAATACACCATTTTTCTTGAAAATTTCCACTAAAAGAATATAAGTATTTGCAGTGTTTGAGATTGAATCCAATCCTCCATTGATTAAACCACCCCTTGTCGAGTGGAGAGTCCTAGCAACCCCGAATCCACCCCCATGGTTCACGATTTCCTTGTTCCCCACCAGGAACGAGCTTTCGTTCGTTCCTGTTGTCCTGGTAATTCCCGATGGGATCGATAGCTTACGTGACAGTGGTCTGGGTCAATCTGATCCCAACCCCTTCGCCACCATCGTCCCGAAGGGCAGGATTGATCGGAAATAGGAAACGGTTCTCATCTTCGATGGAGTTCCATCGAAGGTTCAACCATTTCCATCACCCATATCGATTTTATTAAAAATTAAATTTGTTCATTAAATTTTCTTTAAAAACAATTAACAAACAAAGAAAAGAACTAGAAATTTTATCAATTAAAAATAAACCAATTATCAATAATTCAGATACTAATAATAATTTCTGAGTATTAAAAATTGATGATTTTGTTAATTAAGATTGAATGTTTAAACAATACTATTCCTACAATTATGTACCATACACACCCTTTTATATAACAATAAGTAAAGAAAGAACTTTATAATCCTTCAACATTTAAATAATTAAATTAAAGTCATATATTTTTGTATATTTATTCTCAATAATATTTATTTAAAAAATTAGAGTTTTGAATTATGATTATGAAAGAAATCGATCAAGCATGTTTTCAATGCTACCTAAAAGTTTCTTGGGATACATTCTCTGGAGTTGTCGTTTTTTAAATACTAGAAGTGCAATGTTTGTTTTATCGTTTTCGGGGATTTAATCGTTTTAATCGACTGCGGCTTTTTCGGCCGTGCTTCTCCTTCTTCAACTGTTACCCTGATCGTTTCTGATTCGATCGGCTATCTTCGTGCGTCTCCGTTCGCTCCTTGACCGCTGGTGGGGCCGATCGCGTCTCACCCGATTGATCGTTCCGCGAAACGCGTCAATGAACGGAAAGAGGCGAAGACGGACGGACGGATGCACGGCCGCGGCCGAAGATGCACGAATTTGTACCCCTTCGGTCGCGTGACCGGAAATTCCAACGCTTTAACTGTTGTTCGAATTTCCATTCAAGAATTTCGTCGAAAGTGGTAAAGGAAAACTTAGAAAATTGAAGGAAAATATTGGGAAATATTGGGAAATGTTTAGAATTCAGGGAAAATTGAGAAAATGAAGAAAAACTTTTAAAAAATCACGAAATTCTTATAAGAACAAATAATTTTTCTCCTAATTATAAAGTAACATTTCAATTAATTAACTATTGCCTTGTTTTGTCATTTTGCCATTTTTGCAATGGCTGCAAAAATTTAAAGGATTTCAATTTGAAAATATCACATTCAATAACACACCCGTACCAAATTGTTAATATCTTTATTATTAAACAAAACGAACTCACCAGTGATTCTGCCAAGATTGTAGTTGTACCTTTGCCTCAGTGTGTATCCGACGTATCCACAGGTGTGAGCGCCCAAACTGTGACCTATGCAGTGCATCTTCGATGGATCGATTTCACCTACTTCGATTAATTGATAAGCCAAACGCGCCGTCATTGCGCCAACGAGCCTCGTGTTGGCGACAGCCTGTGTGTACGGCGGACCTGCTCCGCCGATCCAGTTGACAATCGCCACGTTGCAGTCTTCTCTCAACAACAGCTCCTTCATTGTCCTCTGCGAAAAAATAATAGTATTTTCCCAGAAATTTCCCATGAATGGAGTTTAGAGATCGTAAAATTGTTATATAATCGTGAAGAAAGATTGGGAAATGTGGAAAATTGTGTGTGGGGAAAAGTATGGAAAATAAGGGAAATTGTTGGATAATTAAGGAAATGTAGAATATTGATTGAAATTGAAGGAAAAGGTAGGAAATTTATTGAAAACATAGAGGAAATTTGTTAGTTTAAAAGTCATGGAAGGTTTAGAAAATTTATTGAGAGTCTTACTGAAAAATCATGGAAAATTAAAGGAAATTAGAGAAAACTTGGAGAGAATTAGGAAAATTAATTGGGAACCTAGAGAATATCGAGAGGATTTATTAAAAATTTCAAAACCTCGTCGAATAAACAGGGAAAATTAAAGGAAATTAGGGAAAGTTTGGCAAAGTTGAATAAATAAGGGAAAAGAATTTTGAATCGTTGATAATTTACGCACCAGCACCCAGGTTTTATCGCCATTATCAAGGAACCCATGGATGATGAGGTACAGGTTACTCTTCTTCTTGAGATGCGTCTGCTGAATGGTCTCGTATTTGTCGATTTTTAATTCTTCAGGTTCCGTGTGATCCCGGGTGTAGAGCATGTATTTTGGACTTATGCTGTCCGGCCTTGCTGGAAACGTGGACACAGGCCTGTTCTCCCCCGACCATGGTGAACCGATGTAGAAACAGCCATATGGCTCGAAGCACCTCCACATGTACCATTCTGTAAATTAAATTTGAAATACAGGATACTTGTGGCCAGACCAAGAACCTTTTTTTGTTTAAAAGAAAAGAAAATTAATTTATTTAAAGTGAGGATTACTTTTTAAGTTTCCTGACTATTAGTGATGACAGTTTTATTATTATTGCAGTATTAATATTGCTATTATTGTACTAGTAATACTGCTATTGTTATACTATTAATACCACAAGTGCTATAGTATGAAGAGTGAAGGTGCGAAGCCGAGGGTGATGAAGGAATGCATGGTGGAGGGAGAAGGGTGCGAGGGTGTGTTTTTGAGAGTTGTAGAGAGAGTTGTATAAAAAGCACATATTAAAATAATATTAATAAAATATTTATACTAATTCATCATATCTAGGAGGAACATTATTGTCATTGTTTGACAATATGAATCAAACACTGTGAGATTTTGCCATGTTGATCCGGGGTTATCTGACGTTTGTAATGTTATCAGCGCACGACGGTCTTTATCAGTTCCTCGAACGGTTCGCCACTGTTTTCGTATTCGAATTGGATTATCGATTACCCCGGCTAAAGTTAATATGCACGTGACTGAAATTCAATGCACGTTCTATCGTTAATCTTCCTTTGAACATGTTCACTACCGAACGATAAATCAAAGCTGCGTCTCGCTTTTCGACTGATAATCGAACAACTAATATTTTCGTGCATATGATATAATCGGGTCGGAAATGAAACGTTCAGGATCGTATCGTGTGCTCAATTTTAGGGTTCGATTCAGTGCATTTCTCAGGGAAAATGGCTATCTGGGGAACGAAGCTTCGTCATTCATACTGAAATGTTACTAGGTATTATCCCTAGGCGCAAAATTTGGAAATTTTAGAATATTGAAATTTGAAATTTTGGAATGGGAACGTGGAAATTTTGTAATTTTGCAGTTATTCAATTTTAGAATTTTAGAATATTTGAAATATTGGAATTTTGGTATTATCGAATTTTTAAATTAAAAAATTAGGAAATTAGAAAATTAGAAAATTAGAAAACTTGAAAATCTGTCAAACTTTGAAGTTTTGAAATTAAAAAATTGCCAATTTAAATCTACAATAATCAATTACTTTCAATTGAATTTTCTATTAATGACAAGTTTTCATATTTTATCTAAATAAATATTGAAAAATCACTTACGATCTTGCAAATCGAATTGATTTTCCTCCTCTTCAGGTGACAATGTGGTGGTTGTTATATTTTGTTGTACAATACTGTTATTAACAGCCTGGGGATTTGTTTTTTCTGGCAATGTTGCTATCATATTAGCGGTGTACGCTAGTATCAGCATTGTTTCGTTCACAAACATTTTGTGTTATTAATAACAATCACTAAAGTCACAACAGTTTATTAATCTCACGTCACAAATAATGAAAACGTGATTAAGGTCAATTTCAATTATATTTTTAACACATTTTCTTTTTAATTAATAGTTTTAAACAAACTTTCCTCTTCTTCATGATCTTTTTAACCAAAACACCATTAATTAATTAAGAATATTGGCACATAATGTCTTTGAAGATTTATTTAATCTATAATTGGGCAATGAGAATATAATCATTTTGTTATAACTATTAGATGATTGATAGTTTTGCAAAATAAATGTGTAAGTTAATGATAAATAGTGATTAATTAATAATTTTGCAAATCAATTTTGAATTTTGTGATTCTTTACTAATTAAAGCACACTATAATAATAAATCAAATTATTACTAAAACCATTTCCATAACTATTATTACTAACAGGTACTTAAATTTTCATATAATTACCCAAGTACATGTAATTAACTTATCTATTTTCCAAATATTAACAAATTATTAATAACATTTCTGCAATACTACTACCAGTAAATGATTACTAACTATCAAACACCAATTAAATTATCTCCAGACAATTATCAACAAATTCTGCAAAACTATTACCACTAATAATCAACATTCTTCCAATTACCCAATGAACAAATCCCTGATCCCCAACCCCCTAATCAGTCAAACGACACCCAGAATCGATATGAACCGAATTAATTCCAGAAATTCTTACCGAACCAAAGATAATCGAACCTTTCACTGGAAAAACGTCGCAAAACCACTTATCGCGAGGCACAAAGTCTCGTGTTTTTCTTTTTTTCTTTCTCCTAGTTCGAGGAGAAGACCAGTCCTGCTCGTCCGGAGATTTCCTCTCGATTCGATCCCGATACGAGCGGGAGTCCGCGCCGCCGAGCGATATTAGAAAAAGTCCGTTGACGTAAGCGGCCGATAAAACGCGATGGCTGGGCTGCATCGGCGAAAGGCCATCGTTTGTTGCAAAACAAACACGAAAAGATCGTGTCGTACGCGTCAGGATCTCGACCCTCGTCCGAGAATATATTCTCCGCGCCAATATTTACACCATAGGTATTCCTGTCCTTGATCTTCTTCAAAAAGATGTTGTTTTCGGTGTTTCGTCTTTGACGATGATTTACGGCTTTCTGCGAAAACAAACGGCGCGTTTGTTGACTTTGGTTCGTTTCTTCTGTTAATTAATGTGGACGTTGATCAGCACTCCCTTACCAAGCTCTAATAAATATTAATTTTGTAAATATCACGCACTAATTAGAGCCACGGTTAATCAACTAATTTAAAGAAACGACGTTCTGATTTTGATCACTCACATAACACTGACATAAAATCACAACACCACAAAAATTGTAGGATTTTCCACGGAACAACGGTCGAGGGTTCAGCAGCGATCCAGCAAGCATCGGGCTCAGAATCGCTGGAAATTCTGTGGCCAGCTTTGTCAGCTTCGTTTTATCGCGCGTTCAGCCCCACTCCGCTCGAGTCGTCTCCGGAATTCACAGTAAAAAGACAAGAGAACAAAAAAGAAACCGGATCATCTGCTCTAACGAGGCTACAACCGTCTGAAAAGGTCCGACCTTTTCTTTCCTTTCCTTTCCTTTCCTTTCCTTTCCTTTCCTTTCGCTCTCCCTTAACCCTTTCTGACGCGTTTGTAACAAAACCTGGGTTCTGAATACTGCTCTCAATACAGGGTTGAATATATTCTTTCTTATTTGAAATATGATAATTAATAAGAAATTATTCTGAATATTTTAAAGGTGACCCTTATGAATATGTTTGACTTATAAATATATTTAATAAATATAATGGTTGGAAACCACTTCCGCCTCGAGTCCCACCTCGGACCAGCTGTTTCATTCAACCCCGAAGGAAAGGACCGATCGATACGCCGCTGGTCCTGGATCAATAGACCTCCACCACGGGGGGGAGGGTGTCCCTCTCAACGCGGTAAATTGAAACCAGTACACCCCACATCCCCCATCGCCATTCAACCCCCCGTGAAAATCGCCTCTTACACTGTTATACGTCCCTGTCGATGGACACCCTTGAGATGTCTCTCGTGTTTGCTCGGGGGATGTTGCAAAACCACCCTGAAACAACCACGACCGACCTCCTCGGCGATCTTGGGTGCCTGGTGGTGAAATCGTACAAGGGTTGCATCGTGATTACCCTGAAAAGTATGAATGACACTTGTGACAGGGTGTCGAAATGTCTGATCGTGCAACCCTCTATTGGGCTTGGTAAGGGGTGAAGTTTGGAGAACGGTGTTTGGGGGGTTGGTATAGGGTGTGGCACTTGGGGTGCGCTTACGGTGCTGAGGAGACTTGTGTTGGTGGATTGTTTAATTTAATTGAACTTAATTTGTTAATTAATAAATTATTCACTTACAATAAACAATTGTAATAAAATATTCCAACAGAAATTTCAATTATTTATAATTAAATTTATCAAATAATTGAAAAAAATTACAAATTCCCCTCGAAACTCCAATCCTGTACAATCAGTTGTTTAATTAACAACAATTAAAAGCTGCCCAACTTTAATAAAACCACCAAACCAGTCAAAATGATAGATTTCAAATACCAAAATGTATCAAAATATTATCTTAACTTTGATCAAAATAAAAATTTATTGTACACGACAGCTGATTTATTTCAACTTAAAATGAAATATACGAAACCACAGGTAGCATAGTGTTTCCCAGTGACCAAAGGAAGCTATCGATCCTGAAGGACCCTCCATTCAGCCACGCACCCTTAGGATGGGAACGGAGGGGTGCGCACGTGTATGGGTTCGTGGAAAGATGGCCGACAGCTGATTCCGTTCCATTCAGCGTCGAAGGGGCCTTCAAGTTCAAGACCCTTGAAACGCTCCTTTTAACCCCTGTTATCCTGTTACGTTGCCCTATCGGATCCCCATTCATTTACATGAGTACCTGTGTTAGGGTGTATCCTGCGGTCCTTCGCAGGATGCCGATCAAATGGCCGAGGTGGAAGAACCTTGCAGGCGAATTAAAGGACAACATCCTCTGATTGTCAGTTCAATTAAGTTTCTACTTCATTCGTTTATTTATTAATAATTGCAATAATTTGGTAAAAAATGGTGACGTTATTTGTTTAACTTAAGAGTGACAGGATTTTGATAGGTATTAATTAATTATTGTATGAATTGTAGGAGGATTATTTTATTTTTTAATTTGGAAATTTCTTTTTGTATGAGGGGTGTGCTTCTAGTAATTATAATAATTGAGTTTTGAATGTAATTAAATCTATATCCAATAATATGTAAATTTACTCAATTTGCTTCTTAAATTGTTATATTTCCCTGTGACATAGGAACAAATAAGGGATGATAAAGTTTCAATAAAAATACTGTAACGAAAAATTGGAGAAATAATATTCAAAGAATTAACAAAATAAAGAAAAATACACAACTTTGTATAAAAAGATATAAATATTTGAAGCCTAAAAACAACTTCAACAAATTAAATTTTGAATTATTATTCATTTTCAGTTTTCACATAAATTATTTAATTTAGAAACGAACAATTTCCAACATGTCGTGTTATTTGTTAAAATAATTATAGATATTAATGATTTAATGAACGAGACAGAAATTCATTGAGTCGATTATCAATCTTCACGCGCAACCGAGGCAGAAAAGTTTCGGAGAAATAAAAAAGCGGTTTATCGGAGTAAAATTATGATACAAAGACGTCGACCTACGACTCTGCTCTTTATCTCCTACAACCGTTGCTTGAGTTATGTGTTGAAAGAACATTATTCGCGTTATTTTAATCTGTGCCGCGGAATTTATTACTGTTTCTAATATTTATGGCGCTACAGTAATCGTTCACGCTTTCGACTCAACCCATTTCTACCAATTCGAATTACAACATGTGTTCCATTCTTTGTACAACAAAAACTGAACAAAGAAATATTATTTTTAAAGAATTAGAAACTTTTGGTTATTGTACTTTTGGGGGGAATTTGTGAAATTTAGAATATTATATTTTTCTTTTTATTTTATATTTTGAAGAGTTTAGTTTTATTATTATTGTGTATTTTTAAAAGGCTTTGGGATATTATATTGTTTTAGAAATTTAGAAAATTTAGGATATTATTATATAGTTTGGGAATTTGGTAATTTAGCAATATTTTTAAGAATGTAGAAGCTATGAAATACTGTATTTTTATTTAAATTAGACATTTTTTAATTGATTTGAAAAATTTAATACATATCTTTTTAGGAATTTGGAAAGTTTAGAGTATTTTATATTTTAGGAAACCCTTCTACTTTTCTTACCAAAGCAAAATATCATAAAATAATAGAAATTACTCTAAAACAGGAAACAAAAGGTGATACCTATGCTTCACAGTTTCAATCTGCAATTTTTTATAAGTATTAAATTTATTTATTATATCCATCAAAATTCTAATTGTTCAACTTAACTTCTTTACAATTATTATACAATTAATTTGAACGATTATTAAATTGATCGCAAAGGGGGAGGAGGATCGTTTTATTGGTTGATACGCCATATTTTAGGCAACAGCCATCGCTGAGTGGCCCTTCCGGTAGGGACACGCTGACCACGTCCCGGAATCCCTAAACTGCTTGCCCGCGCCTTCTAACATCCTGTGAACGCGGCCCTTTGTGAAACGTCCCCGGAGGGTTAAACAATTCCTTCAAATTAATAATCCAACGCCCTTCGTGAAAATTGTCACTGAGCACCAAAGGGAAGGGACGCTGGTGACACCGAACAGGAGAACATCTTTTTTCGTTGCTGCTTTCTACCCTGAAAAGGACTTTTGTAAGAAACAAATAAATTTTGTTTTTTTTTTTGGACAAATTTTGAACAAGTCTAGTGTTTCCATTTATTCAATACACAATAATATTACAATTTCAGACTATTAAAATATCCCTTTAATTTATTTGAACAAACAACATAGTTGTGTCCCATTGCACCCTTAGTTTAGACATTATTCGTATTTCAAGTAAACTCGAACAGACTAATTTTAAAATCACCCACTTTAATTATTTAACTGAATATTAATAATTTCTGAAGACTATGAAGCATGGTAACAATTTATCCATTATTGTATTTAATATTATTTACTTTTGCGAATTCGTTCATTGGAAATGAATGAATTTGCCCGAAAGCCTCCTGCAAGGATCATCTGCTGCAAGGATAGATAATAAAAAAAAATATACTATGGAATATAATTTATCTGCAAAAATTATTTTCCTTAAGGTAGATGGTCAGGTACTTGGTCCAGTGTTGGCTACTTGTACTTTCTTTCTCCCATTTGTTTATTTATTTGATGGGGGTGGGATGTGCAAAGGGGGTTGTGCGTCGAGGGATTTTGGAGGATTCTCGAAGGGCCACCACAGTGTACAACCACTCGTTTCCTTATGGTTTCCTAGTAAAAGTGCGTAGGCGTATGCCCTTTAGGGACCAACAATTCTTGTTCTTCCCATAAAAGGGCTAACCCTGTCCTTCGACGGTGTCCCGTTCGATTTTCGACGGGTGCAGCCCCGGCTCGTCATGGGTTCCTGCTGCCAAAGTTTGCCTTTAATTCAGCGGGTCAGACGGTATCTAATTTGTACCATAATTTCCCTCATTATCTAATTTTGTTTATTCATTAATTCATTAATTTCTGAAATTTATTTTTTGCAATTTTTTGATCAGTTGAATTAAATGGAATCAAGTATTGAATTGTTTATTTAATCATTGAATTTTGTAACACATGAATTGTATAATATTGATTAGTTAAGTAATTTTGTATTTTCAGTGGATATGTTGATTCACAAAATTATTTAAGAAGAATTTATTATTAATAAGTTTATGTATTTTGTATGTTTATAGAAAATAAATTTAATCAAAGAAGATTGATTAATTTGCAAACTAAAAAATATGAAAATCTCTACATTGCTAATTAATTTATTCATGTATTAAAATTGAATTGTAATATGTTTAATATATTTATTAATTTATAATTTGTGTTATAGGTACATAAAAACTTTACATAGAAATTACCAAATTACATTTGTAACATTGTTTCTTAAACAATCTTATATCATGAAATTTTTATTACAATTTTGTAATCGTATATTTATTAAAAAATTGTATATTTTAATAAAGTCTTATTTATAAATAAATTCCAGGATATCCAACGACACATTATACACTGAGAGAGAAACCAGAGGCAGCCCATTTTATTTCCAGCGAAATGGGGTAATTAAATCGTGGCTGATTATCAGGGTGAAGGGGGTGGGTCGCTCATCCCACCTGGAATTTTTTTTCCATCGACTTCCGGAAGCTTCGACCAGGAAACCATGAACTTATGTTGTTCTTCCGGCAACGGGATTGGTCGCATTAACATATCATTGCTAATCAACGTCGCATCTCCAAATTGTGTCACATACACATACAAGTATAATACAAATTCGGTTACAAATAGCAACTATTTAAATATTTTGAAAGAAATGAGAGACATGAATTGTTTTTCATTTCTTAATAGCAAAGCAAGTTTTATTCTTTTACTTGATTATTATCAATAAAATTCAATTTTATTTGTATGAGGTAGAATTTATTTTTTTATTAAGAATTTAGTCTGTAATTTATTTCTAATATTTAAATGTGATTCGGTGTTAAAAAATAGCATAAAATAGAATAATATAAATGTTAGAACAAAAAATATAATATTGCAAACTCTCCAAATTCTGAAAAATAGGAAAAGTATTTTACAATACCCTCCTTGGTGTATTGTATTTTCTTTTGCTATCGAATGGTGCATTATCAATCAAAATCAGCTCAAGGACACCGATCCTGCTATACCCTTTCAAGGTTTTAAGAAACTCTAATTATTTTCCAATCAAACTGAATAATCTTCCATCAACAGGGATCACTTTCACGAAAACGAAACCGTTCCGACACCAACGCTGTTCAATTCTTGGGGTTCGCGAGGTGTGAGTTGGCATCGATCGGGGCAGGAAGTCACGTGCTTCCCGTCGGTGTGTCAGTGGGACGACAGGAAATTAAGCCGCGTTCCGCTCGTTGGCCTCCAGCTCTGTCATGCAGTCCTGGTACCGTTGACATCTGCGCGATTTATCTTTCTTCAGCCGGGACATATTGAATTTGCTCGACGCCGGGAAGGGCCGTGTCGTCCGTCATCCTCGAGGCGGCGATTCGTGTTCCCTTTCATGTTTCCCGGATTCTGCGTGTGCCCGCACTATAAAAACAAAACCGCGTCCGACGTGACACGTGCGTGCACTACAGGCAACAGGTGCCTCCCGTACTCCGGGTCCGTGTAACAAACAGGAACCAGAAATAACCGCGGCTTAACACCCCTAAGGAACGGCGAGCCACTTTATTTTCGAAATGAAATATTATTACAACTTGTTAGAATCCAGAAACAGACTCGGAAGTCGAAAATGACATAAACAATAACAGCAACTCGCAAAATTCAGCTTACAAGAGCCAGAATGAAGCCTGATCCTCTTCCAAATAAGCACAGAATTATTCTATACAATAATTTCATCCATTGCTTATTTTATTTTCTATTTTATTTACAATTTAGGTAGTTAAGTTAAGTTAAGCACGGACGTCGTGGGATCATCGAGGGAACGCACAGGACATCGAGGGATTTTTCGTTTAAGTTAGTTTTAAGATTAGTTTAAGTCGATTGTAGGATGTTTATAAGTGTGAGTGGGAACTAAGCGAATGGGTTCTTTTGTTTCAGGGCGGGTCACAATCGTAGCCACCTCCACGTGGTGTGACCTGGTAATCGGTATCGTTTTCTAAACACCTTTAAGAATGATTCTAAATGTCTTTCGAAAATGATATCGAGCCAAGTGCTACGAACTGCTGTAAAATAAAAACTTACTTGAATTCTTAAGTCTTCTCTTTGCATTACCTATCCATCCTCGATCTAGCCATATGTAGTGGGGGTACAGTAGGCATTGGCTCTGAAATCGGCTCGAAAAGTGCAAAGAATTAAAAGAATTCCATCGACGGAATCGAAATGTACGTGAAAATGCATAAGAAACTCGTATTAAAATAAGCACAAGTTTGGACGGCTGTCAACGAAGAACCACTTCGAATATATGCGTAATATTAGGTTCGTAAGAAAGTAGGAACCTTCCTCTTTAAATCAGTTTTTGTTTCATGCCGATATCTTTATTGGTTCCTGAGATATCGTCGTTGGAAGACAATCGTATTTTTCGAGGTAGCTCGCCGCTGCCGCCTCCGGCGCTCAGTCAATGAACGGTCACGTGGCCGTTGTTTACGTTCAACCCTTTTACTATTACTATTGTGCGTACGCACTTCCTGGAAGGGAACTGGGTCACGCGGTCCATTCATAACTGCCTTACGCACGGGCCGCCGTACGCACTTCGAAGCCCTATATCTCGGGAACCGGTTGAGGTATCGCGTTGCAACAAAGTGCGTTATCCTCTGCACACTTTCCTCTACCTACAGGGACACTGTTACATCAAATTTTGCGCGTCTTTCTGTATTTGTTGGGTTAGAAAATGTATGAAATGGGAATTGTTGGAGCGGGTGGTTTCTCGTTTTGAAGGACCGGGGTTTTGCTGAAGACGGAGCGCCATACGACGGTCAAACGAGGGTCATAGGCGTCTTCATGGCTAACGTTTTTACCTGGGAAAGGGCACAGTCAGGATGTTTTACACCATTTTAACACATTGCAGCCGGCTCTAAAACGACCAAATAAGCACTGCCACTGATTTGCCACCACATTCAGAGGTCTCATCGAGAAGATACATATTCCTAGACTATTGGAACTATCTATCATCCTACTAATCATCCAGTACAGAGAGCAATTTGGCCATTACAAACGGCGCAGTATTGCAAGAACGTTGCCGATATAATCGTACGTATTCAACGAACACCGTCGACGTGTTTGCAATCATGGTACCCTGATAACGTTCGTGTCTGCTCGTCTCTGTCCGTACGACGAGCAAACATAATTTACGAGGTCCGCAACCTCTCACGTTCGTCGGCCGGATGTTGAGGAATGACGAGCCGAACCGAGGAATGCGGCCGTGAAATGGAGGAGGATTAAGCGTTCTTGGATAACAGAAGATCATAATGCGACGTTGCTCGACGATGCTCCTTCTTTTAAATTTATCCGTCACTGTCGTAATTAATGTGTTGGTACAAATGTATTCAATTTGTTTATTGGTAAAAGTGTTGTTTTGGTTCAGAGCTGTCGCACGATTAATTAACTCTCTGAGAATGGAGTATTTTTTAACACGATATGTTATTTATTTGACATATGGGTGATAAAATATTGTAGAAATTAAAATTTATATTTACATGAAATAGAAGAATACATTTAACATTAAAAATGGGATATAAACAGCTTCTCCTTTATTTTGTTCTGCAAGTATTGTCCTTGCAATTATAACTTATATTTATTTAAAATGCAAGAAGGCATTTAACATAAAAAATGAAATGTCAACAATTTTTCTTTCTCGTTTAGTTTTACAAATACTGTCATTTCAATCCTAATTTCAATTTTCTGATCGAAATCGAACAGGCTCATACCAGAAACAATTTTTATTGAATCTTCTATGTGACTGTACTAACAGAGGGGTTAATTAGATAATTTGATGGGAACAGTATTGATCGTGGCTTCGGCGGAAGCACAAAATCCTACGGTATTCCATGATCCCCTAATACCATTGACATCCCAGCGATTTGTCTTGCTTCCCCACCGGGATCTGGGAAATTATGGACACGGTTTTATGGGTCCTCGACGAGTGGCCGTCCCCGTTTCCTGTTCCGGAAGGACAGGTCCTGACCGACCCCGATGTCTCCATGCTTCCCTGATGCCACGATATTCCGAATTGTCAGAAAAAAAGTGGACGGACCACGGTCGATTTCCACCCCTCTTACACCCACCCTCATTTACATAATCCGCTTATTATTCAACGAACCGGGGAAAAATGGGAAAAAGGTATTAAAGTGTTTCATTCTGATTGCATGTATAATTTATTTATTGATATTTGAATGCTATTAATTTATGCGGACTTTTGTTTTATTTTTGGGTAATTGTTGTATGTTGCAGATATTATGCAACATATAATTTTTTATTCATATTTAAGGGTTCTTGTGAAATGTTTGCAAAATTATTCTATTTAATTATGAAAATTGTAAGAAGTTATTTCAATTTCTTTTAATTTTAAATTACTACATTTTTTAATTTCTCCAATTACTAAATCCCCAAGTTTCCAATTACTACATTAATTAAATTAAATTCTAAAATTTCTCTATTACCAAATCTAGTATACAAACATCAGTGTTACAACCAAATTTTCCAAACTAAGAATAATTTCTCCCTCCCCAAACTACACATCCCCCTATATAATCTCCCATCTCTAACTACCAATCTTCACCTAAACCAAACAAACCAAAACTCTCTAAAAACAATCCCCCAATTAACACCTACCCCAACAAACAAAACTCCAAGACCAGAAGAACCTCGAATCACAAACCAAACAAACCAAAAATCAACACCTACCAATCACCCCCCTGCCTAACCCGACCCCAGCCCAAAATCAATCACCGATGATTGATGACGGTACCATTAACTACCAGGCTTGCACGAGGGAAGAGTAATTTGCAGAGGTCGGGTGCAAGGAGTGAATGATCGCGGTGGAGTTAACGTTTTAACGAAAACAGTGCACCTGAATTTTCACCTAAACCCTAACCTCGGTCACGTGGATGACGAACGAGAAGAAGAAAACGCGTTTCGATCCGTGTCTTCGATGGTCAAAGAAGGCCGAGGACAATGGACCGACTCCTCCACGTGACAGGGTAATATGAGCCGGGGAGATCCGTCGCTGCACGGTCAAGGAAAATCACGACCTACGACAATCTACCGAGAACAAAAGAATCTTGGGGTGCTGTAACAGGGTAGTATTATTCAGGGGAGATCCCGTTCGTCACCGATCGATCCGTCATCGTTCGACGTTCGAGGTTTCAACCCTTACACAGGGACCACTGAGGGGTGGCTCTGGGTGCTCTTTACGATCTTTATGGAAGGAGGGGTGGAATTTTAAAGCTTGCAAAGGGGAAGGTTTTAAAACAGAATTCAGTTTTCAAGATGTGGAATTTTCGACGAAGTACAGGAAATATTAATACTCTGTCAACAACCGACCCTTGCCACGTTCCTTAACCCCTTCACCTATGATCTGTCTAATATCGCTTCAATATTAACCCTTTGCGCTCGAGTGGTGACTCTGGGTCACTAGATCAACTAGAATATTCTAAAATGTCAAATTTCAGAGTTATTTATATTATAACGTAGCATATTAATGGAAGAATTAACTAATATTGTTGGTTAGGGTCTTTCACGAATACCTTTCAACCCTGCTTGGTCCTTCGCGGAGGGTTAATTCCGTCGTTTCGCTCGAGCGATTCCGCATAAAAGGAATGCGGTGACAGGGAGCAGGAAGTCATAACCTTGAAGAATCTCGGCTCGTCGTTTCGTCCCTTCTTCGCCCTAGAATACCGGAAGCGGATAAGGAGAAAGGGTTGAGGGCGACGACGGAACATTCGTAGAAACTGTATCCGATTTGCAGGAGAACGAGGAGGCGAATCGGCATTTACTTCCCCCTTTACGACTGTATGTATTAACCCTCTCTGCAGAGGGTGCAAATTGACGAGTGTAAATGTTGGGGGTTGAATTCCTTCCGGTTTAGAGAGAGGTCCTTTACCCTCCTGCAGGTAACTGTTGCATTGGAAAGGGGTTGCTGTGTTGGAATAAGTAGGAATTTCTCAGTTCATATTCTAATTTTTATTATTATTGAAAGAATATCATGTCTGCACCATGTTTGTTAAATTATAATATTCTACTACTTTTATATTAAAACTTAATATTTTAATATTCTAATATTAGAATTTAATATTTTAGTATCTTTATATTTAAATTATACTAAAGTATTAATATTTAGCATTTGTGTCTTTATATTAAAATTGAATCTTCTTACGTTTAGTACCTCTACATTAATATTTAATATTTTAATATTTCTTCAAATAAAAACTGATAATATAATAACTGTACTTATAATAACTTGTACATGAGAACTACTAAACAATTCATTATTAATCAATCAACCCCTCTTGAACCATATAACACATATTGATTTTGAAGCACAGATACAAATGATGGGCCACTTCTCCCCAAACAGTATCATTTACAATATCAAAATAATATCCATTTAACACAAAACATGATTCCATAATCTCCAACATTAATATTCATAAACCCATAATTATCATTCACTAGCCTTAAAAGTTAAAACTATTTACAATTATAAACAACTACACAAGTTCCAATTAATATAATAATCCTCTAATCCTCTGCAATGTTCTTACAATTATATTTTATTGACTTCATATTTCTAAATCTCTGTTATCCACAATTGCAATTATTATTTATGCCAAAAACGTAGTACAATATTCATAATTTTGTAATTCACCATGACTATTCTTGACGTTGTAGTTTTATTTTTAACAAGTTTTCACTATCCAATAAGAATATTTTCGACAAAGTAAATCAAAGAATTTGTAACAACCCAAGTGTCACCCATAGGTGCTGAGACAAACAATGTCCCCCATGTCGATCAATATCCGTGCGCATCGAGCTGGCCAGGGGTAAAAAAAAGCAGGAGCAATATTTTTTTTTCGACACCAGGAGGCCACGTGAGTATCCCGGTCATCCCTCCGCGGTATCGGGTGGTTTCCAATCAATCGGCGCCTTCCGGTGTTATCAGAGCACCATAAGTCCTGCGGGAAAACCGAACTTTCCTATCGTTCGCAAGAAAAACGTGCGTGTCCCCGATGAGTCGCTCCTGATAAACGGCGACGCGTCCAAGACTTTCGCGAGCCCCCGAAGGAATCTTTTCGTCCCGGAAAATAAGACCGGGGTGTCGCTGTTCCTTGGACGGGGCTTCACATATGGGAACGTCTGGACGTTCCGGGAGCCAAGGAAACGGGCTTTTAGTCGTTCAAGTGCTTCGAGTCACACATCGCGGCAGGGCTGCCAGGACGGGGCAAGAGGTGTCCTAATATTCCGGGGGTTGTTCACCCCAAAAACATTTCGATGCCTCGATTTTTCTCCCCTCTCGTTCCTCGTCGAACGAGAGGGAGAGTTAATTTAATAACGGATTCATGGATATTTTTAAATTATTATTTAAAAATATCAATTACTTCCTTTTATCGAATACAATTATAATAATCTTGACAAAGAAAAATTCACCCACTTGTGTAATAAACAGCTTCTGTTGGAGACCGGGGTGGAGGTGGTGGTACAACACTGGTACTTTTGATACAAGACAAAGAAAAATGGGAAGAGAGGGTATGGAAGGATCTAAGGAAGGGAAGGACAAAGGTTGTGGACTTTATTTAGGGAATATTCAACACTTCTACATTCCTTATAAATTAAGTGTAAAATACAAGTAACATCATACTTTGAATAATTATTACTAAGTACATTTATTAATATGGAATCTTGATTTTGATTCTTAATATTTGGAACAAATAAAGATAAAAGTACGTGATTTTATTTCAAGGTTTAGCTACCTCACCTTTGTACTTTCTTCAAGGTTGGATCAATACCGTTCGGTAACAGGACCCGTACGAACCTGCGCACTTGCAACCACTTTCGTTTTCACCCTTTTCCTACTTCGGTTATATTTATTTACCGTTATTTAATATAAATTCTAAAAGAATCACAAAATTAAAAAGATTTATAGAAGTCATTATTTTAAGGGTTGCAATGAAAGAGAGAAAGAGAAGTGCTTGAGTCGACGGTGTCGGCAGAAATCAAAGGGGATTATCGGCGAGACTCTCCTTTGAATATTGCACTCAAGGACCACCCAATTGACGATTGGGAACGGAATAAATAGTCGAGGACTGATTTCCCTTTCTATTTATTAATAATAATGTATAATGCAGTGGCGTTGGAGGAGTAATTGTGTGTGTGTGTGTGGTGGTGTTGTGCTGCTTGACTCCCTTCCAGTGCGCCCTCAGCGCGTTTCCGCTGTGGAAGGGGGGCACGAAGAGTTCTCCTGGGTGGGCGAAATTGACATCCATGGCCAGGGTCTCAAGTGGCCCTGCCATAAACACCTTGGTCGGAAGGACCTTTTTGCCTGGAAAAGGGCGCATTCTTGTATCGACTTCTATCTTTGGGAGCATCGCGACTGTCTTCTAATAAAGTATACCTTTTGGTATACCTCTCACGGTCTAAAGGAAACCGGTCATTAAGTTTCTATTCGTCTTTTTGTCGCCTCGGCGTATTTCTCCATCAATACTTCTGGGCCTCGCGACTGTTAGGTGAAAGCTAGTCTCTCCTGGCGCCACCGAATGAGCAATTCAAAAGCGAGGAATACGTAACCGAAGCAAACGCTGTAATAACAGTACAAGGTTGGGGTTAAGGCTAAGCCTGATCCACCGTTAGAAGCTCGTCAAACGTCAAGAGCTGTCCGTTAGCCATCAGATCGATGGCATCATAACTCGTCGAGTAACCAGGAGCGGATCAAGCTCGAGGAGCCTGGTGGCCTCTTCGGGGCCCCTACGCCTAATCACATCAAAGGGTCGTCTTCCGATCGCGTCGATAATTGGAAGGGCTATCGGCAGTCTATTGGCTCGATCCCCCGCTCCCAGGCTACCAGAATCGCACCGATGGTCGTCGAAATTCCTCCCATGTACGTCACCGATCCTCGTCGAACTTGTTTCCGAAGGAACAACCGCGATCGTGCAAGGACCGTCCTGGGAATAATTTAATCCGCTGGGCGAGGGAAAGGGTTGAATAAAATATATTCACATATTCGTAGCAGGACGGCATGGCGCGCGAGGAGGCGCCGGGCGGATCTCGCCCTTTTTGGGGATCATGGTGCTCTGGTGGCCCGCGTCGTTCTTCGGAAATCCTCGTCTCCGCTTCGGAGCTCAGGCGAGGAATCGAGGGTGACGGGATCCGGGTTGGCGTGGGAGAGAAAGGGTTCGTCCCGACGGGATTCCACCCACGCTTTTTTCACAGGATACCAGCCCCGCGAGGAACACCCTTCGCGGTCGAGCTTCAAGGACCGGGCTAAGGTGCTTCGATCCTCGACGAGGAGTTTTCGATTGTCATTGATAAGGGGTCGTTTGTACCCTTTGATATTTGACGTCAGCCATATATGGGTGACACTTGAATTTTTATTAGAAAGCATCAATCATGTTATTAGGAAGTTTTTATTTATTTGGTTGGAAATGGTTCCATTAGGTATTAGCAGTTAGCGATAATAGAAATAACAAAATATTGTGGTCAATTGTGGTAAGGTGATAGAATTTCTAATACTACCTCCAGGGTCCATTAAATCCGAAATTATTAATCTGAATTAATTTAAAATTAAATCAATATCACTTAATTATCCATTAAATCAACACTTATCAATCTAAACTCGAACCTACACACTAAACGTGTTACAATTTCCAATACAAATCCAAGCACCCCATCTTGTCTCCCATTCCTCCCCAACGAAGCCTCCCTCCATCTCGATCGCACCCCAAAGCCCTTCGCTTCCGGGCATCTTCGTCCTTCGTCTTCGACCTCCTGCGTCCTGATGGCTGCCTGAACGATGTCACCTGCGGTGTAATTAATATTCATGCGCACCCCCGTGAATACGACCCCTTCGGTCCTCCCCTGCGTACACCTAATTAACATCCACCCAACCCCCGTGTCCCAGAAACGTTCGAGAGCCGATCGATGACGAAGAAGGACCCGTGGCGCGTACTAGGACGCCATGAAACAGCGGGAACGATTATTGGATGACACACAAATGTGTTAGGGTAACAGAAATCCGGGCAACGAGGCTGCCGGAGGGACCTGACAACGGATGGGACAATTCTGGACAATACAAGGGTAAACAAGGGGATCAGGAAAGGACGAGGGGCGAGGAGGATGGCCGCGGAAGGTGAATTGGGGTGCGACAAACCTAGGGGTGGCACGAATCGCGGAACCTTCCCCGCCAAGGGGCGGTTCGCGGGTTAATGGACCGCGTTCGAGCTTAGGGGAGGGTGGAAGCCGCATCCCCTTAGTCTAACCCGTGGAAGAGGGTTATGGGACGTTTCAAACCCTTGGTATATCTTTTTTTCAACAGGTGTGTTCGAAATTGCATATGGGTGTAATTGACTGTTTTAATATTTAAACCTTGAATTTTATTTTTGTTGGAGACAGGGGTTAGCGATTGTCGGCTCAACAGTGGTACTTTTTAGTGTTGGGTTTTATAAGTGGACGTGTGAATGTTTATCACTAACTTTTACAACAAAAATAGCGTTATATGTAAATAATATCGCATCACTTCTCATCATCGAACGACTTGGTAATTTGGGAATTTGGGAATTTGGGAATTTGGGAATTTAGTACTCTGGCAAATTGATAATTTAATAATTTAGCAATATTGAAACCTGTTAATTTGCTAATTTGGTAATTTAATGATTCAGTCATTCTTAAATTGAAGAATTAAATAATTTGTTACAATTTTCATAGTTAAATAATTGTAAGGGCTGCCTGTGTTCAAAATACAATAATGATTTTATACATTTCGATGGAGAAAGTCTGTATTTTAGCCACGCGTGTAGAGATTTGCATAAACATCGGCGATCCAACGATAAAAGCCTTGAATTTATTGATAATAACATTGTGCCAAGAACGGGAGAACGGCATCTGTGATTTAGAGAGTACGATCTGAACGGATTGTTACGTAAATTGAGGAAATGAGAGGTTCAATGTTAGGCGAAGATTGAGGAAGTAATTGAAGTTTCACATCACGAAAGGAAGTACACAGTTTAAACTTTCTAATCACGTTCTATGATCATCTCCTGACTGATGAACGTTCTCTTTTATGTGTACACCGTTATCTGTCGCTGAATTATGCATTGCAAAGCTGTGATTAATCCGATCAGATTAGTTTATTACAGATTCTGATGTTACACATTTGAAAAATGATTTGAAATTCAAAATGGAATTGGAATTCTTTTCAAAATATTTGTATTGTTTAATTATTCAACCCTTCAACCCTGACCCTATCTCTTTTTGTGTGGTCTGTGACCGGTATATCATTACTCAATACGATACTAATTGTAAGTTAATTATTGTGTCTGTTTTAAAAATTTAAATCAAAATTATAATACAAAATATAATGTAATGGCAGAGCGTACTACCATATTTGGGTACAACGCAGCGTAAGGGAGCTCCTACCAGCACCCTCGCACCTGCTAGCATTAATCGATTCATAAACGCAACAATCTACAGCAACGTGCGAATGAATGCGAACACGGATGAAGATGTTCCGGGGCCGGCACCCTTGTTCCAGCAGAAGGCGCGACGAACGGCGAGAAGTATAAAGCGACGCTGGAAGAACGTTCAGCTCGAGAGCCGCGGGAAGTCCGCGCCGACGACCGCGCAATTTTTCAGCGAGACTCAGCTCCGCGCCGCGTTTCCGAGACTTCGCTGAAATACTTCGAGGACGAGAAGATTGCTATTCCGGAGCGGCCCGGAAATTCGCCGGATCTCGATCCGATTGAAAATCCGCGGGCCGTCTGCGAGGTCGGATTACAAAAAATGGAGGATGCGGTAATCCAGGCGCGGTTTCGAGACGAGACGGTCTGGGGTAGTTGCAGAAACCTGAAGGCAGTCATTGAATGGAAGGGGACACTAGGTTTATTTCAAGTACACGATGATTCCCCTGGGGTATCGTACGCTCGAGCGTAAAGGGTCAAACGACGTCGCGGAGCCTGGCCTGACTAAGGGACGGCGGTTTCAAATCCCCTGGGGATCGATTCAATTTGTATCCTGATGCTGTTCAGCACGAGGTCGCAATTCTGCACCGCCTCTTCATGTCGTGGTTCCGCCCCGCGAGTTTGACGGCCTGCCCTCCGCGGGAGCCGCCCCCGCTCTTCGAACAGGAACCCAGGAACCTGAAGGAACCTGAAGGAACCTGAGGGAACGCTGATGAACTTGGCCTTGGCGGAACGAGCAACCTGTTGTCCTCGTGGCGATCTCAGGGAACGGTGATCGCGCTTTGATATCCAGTCGCATCGAGGTCTGCTCGTGGAATTCGTCAGCCTTGCTCCGTCCCTGCTTCCCTCTTCCGTTTTTCATCAAAAAGCAGTGTGTCATGGTTCTTTTTTTGGCTGGTGTTGTTATTAATGACATCCTTTTTAATTAAGACATGAAAGTGCAGGTGCATTGAATGCACCCTGTCCTGTATAGTCTTTATGCATCGTTCTAGGACGATTTTGCCAAGTATTTAAAATCTTTTGTTAATTGTCTATTATGGTGACATAAAAACTCGTGCAGTCACTGAAAATTTGATATTTCATTCCCACAATGTTTAATTATTTTTATTATTCAAAGTTTCAAGTGTCTGGTGGATAATCGATTAAATTAAGCAATTAAAGTGTCATTAAGCAATTAAGTGACGTGATTGTCATCTCGTCTTCGATTATTGGCTACGAGGGGTATTTGGAATCAACCCTCCAGGCGGGCCTCGGTAGGCTGGCAAATCGGCACCCCGGCATGCGTAAACACAGGGTGCCGAACCCCCCCTCCGAAGAGGTGGAGAACCTTCTAATGAATCGCGCATGGCAGATTGCGCAACAGTGTTCGCCTTTCCGAGGATACCCCCCTTTTCATCGATTGGGTAGGCATGGGGTGCACGAGCATGCGTATGTAGGGGTGAAATCAAACCATAGCAAGCAATCACCCTTTATTACTCAAATATCCCCCTTTAGATTTCTAACCAAAATTTTATATGTTAATAAAAATAGAAGCCTTGTGAATAATTATGGACGGTATAACTGTAAATTATATTTAGGATTTTTTGGGAATTTATTGCTACTACCACAAATTGGTGACATATAATGGTAATTAATAACCGGATTAATCACATTCACCCTACATATATAACGCTTCTCTGACGCTCTAATTGACGCACTCGTTAAAAAATCATAGTTTGAGGGGTTAAATATCGTTTGCCAAAAATGAAATTATTATTAATTAAAATTTGTAGCGAACCTTTTTGAGGAGTGGGTCATGTTCATTATTTTTTTTAGCACCATCTAGGACTACTAAGTCAGTGACTTGAAAAGGGGAAGGGAAGGGTGGTTAAAAGCTACTTTTTTCGGTTACTCGACATCAGATATATAAATTTGCACTCATTTTCCCAACAGCCTGCATGAACGAAAATAAAATAAAACAAGAGGCTTAAATACTTCTCTACGAGCGCCTATAAAATTTCCCTCGCACCCAACGCTCGGGCCACGCGATTCACGGCCGTCGAGGCGCACGCGCCGGACCCTATCCAGAGACAGAGCCGTTCCTGAAGGATCCCCGGCGAAGAAAGGTGTGGAGAGGTCGTAGGACAACGGTCGACGGCACGTCTGGTAGGGGACAGATAGTCGCACGAGGTTGGACGAAAGGGCCAGGCGCACGCCAGTCGAAAAAGGGTGCGACCTTCGCTGGTCGAGGCCAGCCCTCGGGGAGACCGCGCCCACGCATTTTCAGCAGGATCGCAGCACACGGATGGAGCTCGTTTGGCCTTGAAAACATCTCTGCCACGCCGGGAATCGAAGGGCCATCAAGGGTCGAGGAAGTCCCCCTCCAGACCATTCCCGACACGGTGGTGGGCGAAACGAGTTTTTGCCGCCGCGTCGACCCATACCCATGGCCCATGGGACGATTAATCGCGAGGTAGCGTGTTGATGGTGTCCCATTATTGGTACTTGGAATGTATGTACAAATAAATTTTGTCATTTGACACTTTGACTGCTGCCACGCTGCAGCTGCTAGAACTTTCATTTGGTAAAAATTTTCTACAATATTTTGCTATTACTATTATTCATAATTTAAAACGTCTGATAGGAATATTTTCGACCAAATAAACCAAAGGATTCTTAATTACATAGGCGACCTATATGTGGGTGACGTGGCAGTCAAAGTGTCAAGATAAAAAATTGAAAAGTCATGGAATATTTAATTAACTTTTTGAAAATGAAAGTTGTATCACCGCACATGTGGTATTTTTCTGGTTAAAATGATACCAAACACGGTATAAGTTGTGCATACTTAACACCTCGACTGCCACGTCACCCATGGGTGACACTTTTTCCATTAGGAATTCTTTACTTTATTTGACTGAAAATTTTTCCCACTGGATATTAGAAATAACAAAATATTGTGGAAATAGAACATAAAATTACTATCTAGTGGAATTTTTAGTAGCTGCAACGTGGTAACCAAAGTATTAAAGGAGACAACTCATTATCGATATACACCAACTCTTAAAAATTAAAAATAAAATAGTTTTATCCTTGCATCAGTAGTCCCTCTCTTTTCAATACTGTTGTCCTTCTCTACGTACGATTGGCAGGGCGCATGAGAGAAAGAGAGAGAGGATGCGTGCGAGAGAGAGAGAGAGAGAGAGCAGGTATTAATGCAAGGAAACGAGCGAAGGACTTCCTTCCAGTTGCGATCGTGCTAGGCGATATATTGTGAGCTTATGTATATTATATCTTGTATTTATACTCTTCAGTATAAATACTCTCTTTCTTCAGTAAGAAAGACATTAATTGACGTGATTACCACAAATGATGATTTGAAAGTGGTTAAATATGGGTGCAATTTAAAAGGGGAGTCTGAGTAATACTTGAGTGAAGTTCAAAGGTTTGTTAGGGAGAGTTGGTAATCATTTTCAATTAAACACTGCACTTTCTTTTAAATTGCAGATTGAACAGAGATGAAATATGAATTATAATACAGAATCATTCCTTATCCCAATAATAATTACCTTGACAAATTCTGTAATGCAAAATAAAAACTGTGGAATGAGTCATTCTGGCTCCAGAAATCAACAAACGAATCAGAATTCTCTCACCTGAAAGTGTCTGAATGGTCGTTTGTTTGAACCCTAACCAAACATCTATAATCAATGAAGTTCATCCTCGTCACGCTTTCCCCTCAACAAATGATCCCCTCGTCCCGCTGCTCCTTGAAATCCTGAATTCCTGTTCCCACCAGTATCGTGATTTGCTCTTGACGTCGCCTTTCCTCCCTTTCTTTTGTTCCAAAGCAGCCGCCGACCTGAAAACATGCACCCAGACCCGGTAACTATCGTATATGGGCTCCTAATCGCGGATGTATCGAGAACGATTCGACTTTCTCCTCAATTCTGATATCTCTGACCGTCGTTGGCCTCTTCAAGATGTAACGCGTGCAAAGACGCGGACGAGTCCTCGCAACAACATCGTCGCCGATGGGGGAGATCCGACCGCGGACGGATATTTGTAAGTTACATTAGCGATCGCGGGCGTAACCAGCTGTTATAACAAGCAGGATCGTTTAATGGCCTCGCTGGGGACGTCGTGGGAGCACGACACGGACAGAAGCGCATCTGGTGCCATATTACATGCGCAGTGTAAACAACTCCGTTACATCGGTGTAGCAGGGGAATAAGGCGGCCGAGGAGGTTCCAGGGCGGGAAACGTTGCGAGGAGAATGAAAGTCACGGGTATCGATCCGCTCTGTCGCGAATCCTACGTATTTTAAAGGGACACGTGTAATAATTATTCCGTACGAAATTTGGTAGACAATTTTAATGAATAATTGGGTACTGATTTATTTGAATACAGTTTTGCATATAGTACGAGATATCAAGTTTAAGGTACGAATTTGGTTCAAGGTCACCTTTGACCACCTCATTCCGCTAGACCAGTGGTTGGCAAATTGCGGCTCAGCTTAATTAATTGTCGATAAATAAGATTATTATATCTGGTTGTATTAAATGTTTAGTAGCTAGCTTGAATCGACCCAGAAAAACATTTTCAAAAACTCTCAAAAAAATTTTAATCGTCCTGAAGTTGAATTTTTTTTTATCAAAAATTGAATTTTTTAAATAAATAAGGGATGCAATATAAGTTAGAGTAGAGAATATTGAATATTTTATGATATAAAATAAAATATCTGGAACAATTTGACCCAATTGAACAAAAATATTTATTTTGTTTATCAAGATGCTGAAAGTTAAATAATTAAATAATTAATTAACTTTGTGTTTCATGATTTTGTAATGTTTTATTATGCTTATCGAGTTTTGTTGACGGTGTCAGTGGAACGATTTAATGAGTGTCCTTGACCTTGTATAATCGAGAAGTTCACGGTAAGATATGAAAAAAATGAAAAGTGATATCCCTGTTAACAGGAGACCACGTAGGGCCTGGAGCCCTCGGTCCGGAAACAGGTTGTTGGCACTTGACTTCCTTTTAAATTCGGGTCACCTTTATCCCTACCATTATCCCTTTAATTAAAATACCTTGCATAGCTTCTTCTTCAGGTTTCAATGTACAGTGTCCCTGCTAAAGGATTGCAGTCTATTGATTCTATAATTATTGTTCTTATAAAAAATTGTTTAAATTTAAATTTAAATCACTTAATTAATTATTATTTATTTGCCTCATTTAAACTTTTAGTTGATATAGCAAATACTTTATTATTGAAGATTATTAAGTAAATTGAAAGATAAGTATTATTGTGAGTTGATATTTTTATTAAAAATATTTGAATATTAAGTAAATAGACCCGGCGAATTTCCGGGCCGCTCCGGAATAGCAATCTTCTCGTCCTCGAAGTATTTCAGCAAAGTCTCGGAAACGCGGCGCGGAGCCGAGTCTCGTCGGCGCGGACTTCCCGCGGCTCTCGAGCTGAACGTTCTTCCAGCGTCGCTTTGTATTCCTCTGCCTTCTGCTGGAAAATGAGGGGATGAGTCGACTCCGCGCACCACCATGCTACCCTGGTCTGAGGTGTTTCGTGTTACACGTGCCCGCGAGCCCGGAACACCCTGGACAACGGCCGGGACCGCGAAGAGCGTCCGGTATTCGGGGAAATGCTTTCATAATTTCATGCCGCGGTCCTGTAAAATTAGCATATTAATAAGAAAGACGGCGACAGCGGTCAGGATAGCAGGACGAAATCGCAGGAAGATCGCTGCTCCTCCTTTCCCACGCGCAAGGATCCTTTCGCGGCTCCTGTGTCTGTATGGGTTCCTGGTGATCGGGTCTCCGCATTTAGAACTCAATGGAGCGAATCTAATTGCGGTTATTGCGATGATCGTAGGGTGCATTACTATCCTTTGCTTTGTTTTGTACCCAGCTGCCGACACTAGGCGGTTTCGATACGGAGATAAGAGTATCAGAAGGAAGAGATACCTTAGGACTCTGAATGAAAGGGAAAACGATTAGTTAAAGGAAGATTGATGTTCATTTTTTTTCTTTTCGGGGAACAAAAATCATCGACCAAGGACCGAGTCGAGGGGGTGCAGCCATGTCCCTTCTTGGCTTATTTAGACAGAGACGGATCGATAGAGTCAGTGCATCCTCTCCCATGGTACATTTTATTTTATTTCACCGTCTCTTTCCTATAAAATGATAATTTATTTAAGGGGACAGACCAGTAATTACAGACCAGTATTAAATTAAATTTAATGATGTTTCAACAACATTCCAAGCTTTAAATTCCGCTACTCATACAGTGTGTGGGTGTCCATGGGGAGGGGGGGTGTAGTCCTGGAACTGGAACACGCAGGGCTTTACGGTGTCCCTTCTGACGCCTCTTCCGGTGGTCCTAGAACATTATTTGGTGTGAACCTTCCTGTGTAATAACATACACACATATAACAATTTAAAATAAATAAATAAATTAACCCCTTGGTGATTGTACCCTTATATGTAATTAGTATTTAACGATAATTATAATTGGAATTACATTTAAGTTTTATTTTAGGTATGGCAAGGAGTTAATTACTGTTCAATTATTTTTAGACACTCGTGGGACATTCGTAATACTTATTAATTAGTATTAGGTTTCCTCTAACGCAGCTTCCTCGTATTACGGGTTATAGGAGGGTGCACGGTGTAGAATTTCAAGGGTCGATTGTTGACACTGGAGGTCATTTTTACGGAACGAGAAATCGGGATGATTCCAGAAGGACCAGGAATGTATCAGAGGGTGGATCAGTCCCGTCTACACCATCGGTTCCCTGAGGAATGGACAATTTAACGCTTCAGTGACTTCGAAAGAAACAGAAACGACCAATCGAGCAGGAGTACACGAACGAAGGAAGCAAACACGGCTAACGGTGACAACAATCGTCCTGGTGATGGGTATCTTTATGTGACCTTCGTGGTCTTCAAATAAAATGATTAAAATTCTGATCTAGTCATTTACCTCTCGAACATAATAAAAATGAGCATTATTATCTTATAACTGAACACTAATTAAAAATTACAAATTCTAGCCTTTATTTTCAACTTTCTGTTAATTATTGCAATAGGATAATAATACCATTATCTTATCAAGATAATGCCATGATAATCACAGATGTCTCAAATCTTCCAATAATTAATAAAAGAAAAAATAAAACACACCATGAATATCACACATATTACACTAATAATAAAAAATACTAATTCGAACAATTAAATTTAAAAACAAAGCCATAGAATGCTTAATAATTAAAATTTCAAAGTGTCTTCACACCTGTTCGCTTTCATCGCGACAGTCAAGGCTGCTTCCTTTCGAAGACCAACCTCGCTTGTCCCTACTTACGTCCAAGGTCACCGAGAAATTACATTCAAAATTAGAAAGAAAATGCACGTGTCAATTATGGACTCCTGGTACAACTAAAAGGTACACAAATATAGACAACTCCGTCTATACAGTCACACGGAAACCGGATGTTCGACCATCCGAATATACTCGCGAACTTGGAAACATTCTACCCCGGGTAAGCGGGCGAACATAAAGGCAGGAGCTCGGTTTTATGACACAAGGAACAGGAAACAAGTACGGGATCGTTATGTTAATGATCGTGAATGGGCAACCGACCGTGTTGGGCAATTGGAATAACCGCCGGAAGCGAGTCTGGCCGAGGACGGGCCTGAACGTCGGTGTATCGAGGACAGAAAATGGATAAACAACCTTATGGGGAGGCTAGGACGTAGCAGAAGGTCGAAGCGTTCATCTAGCCGTTGTTCCGCACCTTACCTGACCAAATTATGCCAACCTACCTTCATTCTTATGGGACATATAGATTACATATTTGATTTAATTGTGTTCTTTAATTATATGGGCTTAATATTATTCATTTTAATATGTTTATTAATGAAAAGGTATTGGAAGTTTGTTAAATACTTGTAATTTATATTTATGGTAAGTTTGGATTATATTGTTCGTGGGGTTAATTAGTTACTGCAAGTTATTAATAAGAAATAATTGCACTGGACCGTTAACAAATAGTTTGGGATATTTTTAGGGATTGGATTGTGATAGTTGGGTGAATGTTTGCAAAAACTAGTTTATTTGAGGCACAGATTGATATACAATCTTAATTTTCAATCTAAAAGTGGTTAATCTGTACAGTTAATTTATTAATAAATAAAAAGTGTTGGTTGGATTTTGAATTATACGCCGCGCACTTTTGAAATGGTACAAATGGCGCCATTTAGCGGCGAGCGACAAAGCTAATAAAATAGAAAATCGCGTTTCTTTCGAAAAATAAACCACTTTTCGGCGTTTTTGACAGATGCCTCGTGTTCTATGTTTAAAAATTTGTTATAATAATGTCATTTATTATTCCAAAACGTGCTGGTTTTCAAAATATGGTACGTTACCATTTTGGTTTTACATCTTTTGTTGGTAACTTACCAATGTTCAGTAACTTACCAATTGCCAATAACTTACTACTCGTTTATAACATACCAACGTTGATAACAAAGTGCGTTTTTTAAACTTGTAATATATGATTATTTTACAAATCATTGTTTTTTACTGAACTATTACATTTTAGAACGTTTAACATCTGTTATTTTCTATTTTTATTATTTCTGTCTTATTTAATACATTCTTTATGGTTTAATCTATATCATGTTACCGATATAACATGATTAATTAACTTGTAATATTGTAAAAAAACACATTTATTGTGGAGATGTTATATGGAATTTAAATCCATTAGTTCGAGGGCGCCACCGCTAGATGGTTATAGTGTTTCGATTTCCGTCAAAGTATATTTTTTGAATTTTGGTAATTAACATCTTTTGAAGCCACTAATTACTTTAGATTCATAGAATTTTGAACGTAGAATACGATGCACTTACCAAAGAAGCCAAAAAGCCAATAACTTCTACAATTACAAATCTAATAACCCAACTAAGCCCTGCTCTTAATTCAGCACATAATAAAACCAGTACTACTTCACAATTTTAAAAAATAAACATTGAATAACGTAGTTCACTTCAATAAAAATCTATAGATTTAACTTTAACAGGGTCATACTTGATCCTAACATGGTACTTGAGAGCTTGGATCAATTACAGAAGACCGTTAACCGCTCAACGGTCGAAAACTACGAAACCTAAATTCAAACACGGGACGCGAATTGGCGCCACAAGATGGCGGCAGTGTGCCCGATACGGCACAGCAGAGCGTACGTCTGTCTCGTGAAATGCCACGGCCCAAAAGTGGCAGCGCGTGTCTCCTGTCGCTCGTGACGACGACTCGGCGTGTGTGACTCTTGTGTACATTGTTTTACTCCAGATTCTCTGTCCATTTGCCATTATTTATCCCAGTTCCGTGTGACGGGTGTGCGTTAAAGTGTACTGGTCGCGACGAGACCGCGTGCGTTGGCCGCATGAAAGCCAGTGATCATTATTTCGAACGTTTCGCGTCGATCGAGGCGGTGACGACTGTGATTGCGGCAGCATTCGGGTGCGGTAAACGGTGATTCAGTGTTGTGTCGTACGACAAGGACAGAGGGGACGTTTCGAGGCGTCGTGTGACACAGGTGTATCGGTCTGGCCGTACCAGTCGTGTGTATACAGAGGGACAGGGAGAGAGAGAGAGACAGACACTGCAGACCCCAGACACGTTTGGGGGAGAAAGGTTAACCGACACGGACACGCGACGTTGCACGTATAATACCCAACGACGGGTAAAAGAGGCACGCGAACGGGTGACAGACATTCCTCGCTGCGTAAAACTCGTAAAACGAGCCGTGTGTTCGACGTCGAGCCGGGTGGAACGGTGTATTCTTTTTTTTTTGTTTTACCTCGCCGCCATATTTGTGCCGCCGTTACATGCAACCTGTTGTTTTCGGTGCGTCCTCGTGTCGTCGCTGAGATCGCTGCTACGTGTGCGTACTGTGTGGGAAACGTCAAACGCGGGAGTTCACCTAACCTATAAAACATCGACCTGGGAAGAGAACGTCAACGTGGGGATCGACCATCAGGATGAACGGGTGAGTTTTATTTCATGTATTAATTGATTAGTTTATTGTACATGTTAATCGAATGGGGTTGATCACAAGGTAGGTAGATGTATTGTATTTCAACGAAATATGTTAAGTATGTGATTTCGGTCGCGTGTACATTGTTGAGCATAAGATTATTTAGGGAAAATGGCATGTTCTTATGACACTGAATCTTTTTTAATCTACAAAAGTTTTCTTCTTTCATTAAGTATATATAATGTGCAGTAAATACAAAGTATTAGTACTAATAGCGCCCCCATCTATATTTACAATTTCCCCTAGAAATACTTAGTATACTTACATATAAATATATTAATAAACTACAGAATTATTAAAAGCTTTATTAAATATTGTAAATAACTACAATATTTTTAATAGAACTACAATTTCTTTCCCCCAGATAAATATTTAAATATTTGCATTAAAATCTGGAGTAGTGTCTCCAAAACTACATATACAATTTATTACAGTATTTTAAAACCTAAAATGTAAATATTATTTATACTAAAAAGTAGGAATTCAATGAAAGGAATTATTTTCTTTTAAAATATAAATATAAAGGGTATAGATTTAAAATTTTGATCTTTTTGCAAAACAGGAAATCGCTCAAACTTTTTGAACCGCAAAGTATATTCATTCCATCCTGCTTCCACTCCCATGATTCGCAATATCGTTTACCTCTCTCTTTATGACGCACAGATCGATTCTTTCTCTCTTTCTCTCTCGCTCTCCCTTTAGCTAAACCTCGTCTCCTTTCCCTTTCTTTCATACAGTACAATCACGTGCAAATTAGCCTTCATTTACACAGGAGGAAATACAGTAGACAACGCTGTTAACACTTTATCTACCGGAAGCCTATTAATACTGCGGGTTATAAAAAAGAAATTGAACATAGGAATTACTTTTTAAAATTTCTTATTATTTTTAAGTTATAAAGTGAATTTTATATGAAATCGTGTTGTATTTTTTGTTCAGACCTGGGTAATATTTATTTTATATATTATTTAATATCGTAGATTCTGTTTAATTTAAATAAAATAGTGTTAATTGCAATAATGAAATATTTTAATTTTAACTGTTGCTTTTATATAAAGACCCAGAGACGATTAAAAGCTTTAAAACGCTACCTTTTTATTTTATTTTCTGATCGGACATCCAGCGCTGTCGCACCCCTCGTACGAAACACGTGGTAGACAGCGAAAGGGTTAATTATAGCACAGTCAGAAAAAAAGAATTATCCACCAACGATAGGTGGTTGAACACGCGTTATCGAATTCCCAGTTCTCACGTGACCGTGGGTTGATAAAGCACACCTGTTCAGGGTGAAACCTGGCGCCGAGGGTAGTTACCCCGTGCGTCGCAGTACCGACCGGAAAGTTAACCCCTCTCCGACCCGTTGAAATCCGACTGCCCTTGAATATTTTAATTTCACCCCACTGTTATTTCCTCACGTTTCATTTAACATGCGTTTCGGGTATTATGCATTCGTACATGTCCCCCCTCCCCCCAAAAATATATATATAAATATAGGAATACATAAGAAACAAACAATAAAATACAGTATAAATTCAGAAATAATAAATAGTAAACAATAATAGAACTAAAGGGTGTCTCAAAATATTGCTGATATTAGGCTAATAGTGTAAAGTATACTCACTTGACATGGTTAGTTTTGAAAATTGATCGATAGAAATTATAATAACTGGAATTTAAATGAAGAATTAAGAGTTACAACACAAAATATTATATAAATGTATTTCATATCTTTCAATTTGAAGAATTAAAAATCAAAACACAACAATATTATATAAAGTTGTATTGGATCATAGGTAATATTATATTTAACATTATTGGGGGTCCAGTTCATCTCAGCAGATTCTTAAAAGATCTCGAAAAGAATCTCTGATTCGGCTATAATTAGTCGAATCGAGAGATTCATGAGAATTCGATTTATTAAAACATGTTTAATCCGGGTTCCCGATTCCCGTTCCGTACATACACGAACCCGAGAGTGGTTCGTAACGGTGTATACGTGGACGTCTATATTTGCCGCGATCCTGGTACGAAATTAGATTTCGCCACTTCATCGGTTCCACGAGATATGCAATAAGGCGAACGCGTCCATCTCGTGGATTCGAGCCAGCGAAAGATTTATCGTCGAACCGTGTGCCGCTGCTTAATAAGACTCTCGGTGCCTCTGATGGCCACCTAACCGCCAACGATAGATCTCCCTATGACACCCAGCCTATTCGAACCCTAGCAGTGAGCAACGATAATGGGACAATTAGGTGACATCGTTCCTAACGCTTGTAACACGGCTCCGAGATCCCCTTTATTTGGCCAAAGGAACATCGCCGCCCATTTGTCCGGCATCTTGTTCTATACCTGAAGAGATTCGATCTCTGATTCACCCTTTAGTTGCTTTTCTACGAAAATTCAAATGAAACGAATACTTTTGTCGTTCTTCGTACTATTCTTCGGTCCCTTACAATCTTCATGAATTAGTTTTTTTTACAGCTAAGGGATATTCAATATTCCACAGTGTAAATAGTAAAAATTACTCGGAGTTGCTGATTAACTGTTAGGAGTGCACCTGTTTAAAAAATCACAGGTTAAAGGGTTAAAACGGGACTGTTTTGTGGTGAGAATAGCTGAAACCCTAATCTAGCTCACTCAAAATAGCCTAAACCCTATCCCACGTTCGATGACGACTTTTCACCGCAACGGATTCAAATAAAATATCCGAAACAGATCCCTCGGATCGCGTTAATTGCGTGGGGCCGTTAATCAGGCAGCGGGTACCGGTCGCTGAATTGAAGAACGCTTTATTGGCCGTCGCGTTTTTCGCGTATTCACCTGTACGCCGCGTTATTGAAAGGGCCGGGCTCGCAGGCAGGCAGGCAGGCAGGCAGCGTCTGACTTGGTTGAATAGGTGTTAGGTAATGATGCCGGTTCGTTGATAAATGCGAGGGCTGGCTGAATGCGAGGCTGGCTGCCAGCCGGGGGCCTATCTTCGGTGCTCGATATTGCGTTTCAATAGCCGTGACATCGATCGTCGCTCGCTAGCTAACGTTCAAAGGGACCGATCCACGGAAATGACTAGATTCGCGCGATCCGATTCCGCTCACGCGATTCCGTGTCTTCCGTGCGACGATAACGGAACCATTGTCGCCGATGGTCGGGACACCTTCCCGCCTGGAAATCGATGCGAGATAAATCAAAGTCCCGCTTCCCTCACTTACAATTTTTTGGCGTATGTTGATTGGCAGTGCTCGAGGTTCCTCGTACAGTTGCTGGTATTTACTGGAATATTGAAGTATCTGCAGAGTTTTAACACCTGCTGGGTTGGTTTTGTGGTTAGTCGACAGGTTACTCGATTTGGGAACGTACATATTCATTTTTGGGTGAATTAGTCGCAAATAGTCGAGTATTTAGGCATTTGGATGATTAGAGTAATTTTAATAGCGGAATATTTTAATATTTGTGTCCTAGTTGCTCAATACTGAGCATCTAAGCCTAATATTTTATTTAATTAACACAAGTATTCAAAACCCCTGCAAAATTAACCCTTTGCACTTCAGATCAATCAAAATTTCATCTTGAAACGAGGGGGTTGCAGCTGTTTCAACGTTCATAGCAGAGCCAATCAAGCATAAATTTCATGTTAAAATCAAATTTTATGTTAGAGATTTTTAGAATCTCTGTTGGCAATCCATTTAGACATTTTACACCAAATTACCCAAACTTCACGCCCGAAGAATAAAAACTAAAACCCAAAAGTACCAATCTATCACAATTACAGCTCCATCGAAGCAGGCCCCCGACCCCTACGCCCGCATTACTCTAACATTTCCCATTTCCAAATCACTGGTCGTCGCCGGGGCACAGGTTTCCCTCGTTTCCAACACCGTCGAACAATTTTCCTGTCCGCGCCGCTTCAATCGCGTCCCGTTCGTCGTCCATTTCGCCCGGCTACGAAACGAGCACTTAAAACGATCGATCATTTCATATCCCGGCCGTTTCTCCGATTGAAAGAATCGTCCCGCAGAGTCCATCGTCATCGTTGATCGTACAAAAAAAAAAAAAAGTCAACCGTGACAACAACCTCCCTCGAAAAAAAAAAAAAAAAAGAGGGAGAGAGGGATTGATGCAACACGATTGACACGAGTCAGCGCACGTCGGGGACACACGGCATCGTATTCATCGATATAAATGCCGAACGGACGATCGTGACGGAGGTGGGATGGGGGGTGGTGGCTGTGCATCGAAAAGTTCAATCGACGGATGCGCAACGATGCATCGGTAATGCAGCCATCCGTGGGCCAATTTTCTCGTCGAGGAACAAGGGACGAGGGGGGAGGGACGGGCGACACAGGACAGGGCCAAGAGAGCGAAGGGAAGCATCCCTCCAGTAGCAATTACCGGACCATTCATGCCCGTGGACCGTCTCCTTTTCGCCTCGTTGTCACCGACGGCCATTTCTGTCCGTTCTGTACACACACACACACACACCGGTGCGTGGGCCTTTCGCGTGTAATCAAAAACCAGCTTGACCCCGAACGTGTCGAGGGGGATGAAAAGAAGGGCTCGTTTCGGTGGAAATCTTGGACACTGTTGTTTGGGGGGTGAATCGGGTTAGATATTGAATTTGTGGAGCTTTTTGGGGATGGGTGGGGATGGGTGATCGATGCAGATTATTAGGAGTTTTGTCTGTGAAGGTCTGTTAATAGTAAAATAATAATTTAACAAGGTTTTATAATGAATGGAGATTGTTCATTCTTTTACCTGAAACATTTGAGGAAAATAAGGGAGTTAGCAAGGGGTGATTCTGGAAAGTAATTAAAATTGTTATTCAATAATCAATATTGCCTTACATTTCAAGAATATTGAATTTGTTCATGGGAGGTAAAATAATTCCAGTAAATTTTTCCAATAATTTAGCAGTTCATTGATATTGTAGGAATGAAAAATCAGTTTCCAGTACTATAAATTGAAGAATTTGTAATATTAATTGTTCAGGTAATAATAATAAAGAAAGAAATATAGAATAGGATATTTCAACCTTATTGAATATTTTTTTAATGATTTGGGTGTTAATGGCACCTTTTTTATTAAATTAATAATTTTTTCTAATTGTCAAAAGGATTCAATTTTAATTACAAGTTTATATCTGTTTCATAGAATATAAAATCATGTTTCAAATCATAATTATTAATTATTAAAATAACTAGTATTTTATATAAAGAAAACTTATTATTTAATCAATTTCAACAAATAATTCTCTAATTGCCACTTTAATAGATATTTGATTTCTGTTTTTCTTGGGGGATTTTGCCCTATTATGACTAGTGAAATATTGTTTTTGGTGGGAATCATAGCACCAGGGGGACCAAATATTGTTTGTTTAAGTAACAGAAGGGACATCGTTGTTTTTCTGAGATTGTTACTAGGGGGATGATGGGAAACAAGGGAAGTTTATTTCTTTTTTTTTTTCTTTCTTGAAGGAAAGGGAATATCATTTCTCTTCTGTGCTTTCATTAGGATTATGAACAATGACAGGGATAAAAGTTTATTCAGTTGTAACGTAGGGGTTGACATAAGTCTTTCCTTTTATTATATTGTTATAGGCAACATCTTCAAATTGTTTCCTGTTAGATTTTGATGAAGTTTTAGAGGTACAAATGTTTTAATTATGTTTTTTTAGTAACATGTTTCCTATAAATATTGTACCTAATAAACCCTTAGATTTGTAACAGGTGTAAAAATATAATTCACAAAACCTTGAAATCCCATTTATTAAAAATATAATTTGCAAAACCCTGAAATTGCATTTATTAGAAAAATAATTCACAAAACCTTGAAATGCCAATTATTAGAAAAATAATTAACAAAAATTTGGAATCACAGTTCTTTAATATAATTGAAAAAACTTTGAAATCTGAATTTTTAATACAATTCGATACAATATATAAAACTGAAGAATGATCTTCAACCAAACATCCTGCAGCCCAATATTTAATTCCAATTGTCCCTAAAACCATTGATTAATTTCGAAACTCTTCCCTCTACCCGTGCAAGGTTTCAAATTCCCCTCCAAAAAGAATTCCGCCAACCGAAGAATCATCTTTCCAACGAAATCCCCCCCCCCGAAAAGGAATCGGACACTCGATCGATCGACAGGGACGGCGAATAAAAAGCCGTGCAAATTCGTTGTTAACCATCGAGCACTTCTGATCTTGGTAGCCCGGGCAAAATTGAAAAACGTTCAGAGGCCGCAAAAATGATCGCGCTTCGATTTCATTGGAGTCGGTGGCCAAACAAAGCGCTGCAGCATCGCGATTCCAACGATCGAGTCGTTTTCGTAAAACGCCGTTGCCCGACAATTTTCCAATCTCGCATTTCCAGCCTTTTTTTGGGGGGGGAAGGGGAGGGGAACAAAAAAAAAAAATACACGCGTCCCAGATGCCATACGTAATACCGAGCCCCGGCTAGGATCATCGAGATGATTCGATTACAAAGGGGTTGAAACGAAAGCTTTTCACGGAAAACGTTTCACGGGGAAAAATCGAGCCGACAAATTGGGTCCTTTCGTTGTGTAATAATAATCTGATGCCTGGGATATCAGACTTTTAGTTTTGGGTTAGGCTCAGGTTCACAATTTTGTTATTTAATGAGGGGTAAATGAAGTAGAGTGGTTTTTTGAATTTTGAGAAATTTGAGGTTCTGGTTCTTTGGAGTTATTTAGAAAAATTTGAAATTTTATTGTATTAAAACCTTGAAATCTTAGTTTATTAGTATAGTTTACAAAAATTTAAAATATCAGTTTAATATAATTTACAAAAACTACATTTTTGACATTTTTATCATAGCTTTATTAATTGAAATACACAATAAATCAAACTTTCTTAGTCTCAGTAATTCTGCACCCACAGAAATAATGAATAATAATAATTTTACTTCGCATCTCGTTGTTTTCTCAATCAGTCTTCAATTTCAACCCAAATTCACCTTCTGAATCTTCAAATTTTGAGCTCAGATCAGCTTTGAGTTCAACCTCAAAGTTCTCCATTATAAATTTCCTAAAAATCCATCTTCAAACAAAGGAGATATAAGGGATTAAAGAAGGAGCGTTGAGTACAGCATCGATTGTATCGTTAATTGGAACGGTACGAAAATGGTAGTAAAGTATCGAATGGTAGGCAGGCGGGCGGGCTGGCACGCTGATTTCCATGAAGGACTCCGAAATGGACTCCCAACGCGGAGACCTCCCATAGCGTTTCCCATCACGGCCACGTTTCCCAGTCAAATCCAGCCTCGGGTTCGGCTGTGTGCTTCATTTATGCACCGTGGATGTGTTCGTATAAATGTCGCTTGCACGTGGCCGGCCGCGTACAGAGGGATTTCGACTGGATTCCAAGCTGGCCCGGCCAAACATCAAGAATGACGGGCGAAATTATAATCGCGCGGGCTTGCGGCTGCATACGAATGTCGGCTCGATTATCGCGATCGATGTTTCCGCCGCTGTTTGGAGAAATAAACGCCGCGAACGCTGGGAAAGGATTGATTCGTCTGCAAAAATTCATTCGATACTGTTTGGTGATGCTGGGTTGGATTCACATTTCATGACTTAAAAGTATTACAAAATGGCACTTGTGGCACATCAATTTAAAGTTTAAAATACAACAAAAATAACTGTATAAATACTTCATCAATATTTTCAGTACAAAAGTGTTGGTACCAATTACAACTGAATTTAAAAAACGAGGCCTCAGATTGCAAAACGATGCAGACATTTTCGATCTGTTTTGTCACAAAGAATTCACAATTTCTTAAAATATATTCTTTGACGAGACTAACAAATCCGCTGTTTAACAGTTTATGGCACCGTGCCATGGTGAGCCATGAGAACATGCTATAAATTGCCGAGCATCGACACCGAGTCATAATTCAAACAACGTCCAATAATTGCACCACCAGATACTGTTTTGACTGTTATTATGATTGCAATCCGTACATGTAGGTTAAATACCTGAAATAAAATTAAAAACAAAAGAAATAAATTGTGAAATTTAAAATAAAATATTGAAGCAAACCATTTTGAAACAATTCTGTAAGAATTCTTAATTTCGGGAACTAAATTTACACAAAAATTAAAAGATTAAATTTGAGAGAAAACGTTGAGACTTTTCTGCAAAGGTTTGGTTAAAAATTTATCAAACAAAAATGGCAAAGAATCTCTGTCATTTCTTTCGTGAAAAAAAATCCATCGTTCTTTTTTTTTTTTTTTTCACAGTAGCGCATATGAAAGCGACGATTTGAATCTTTTATGGGGTGCACGCGAACGCAAGATCAAACTTCACGCATCGTTAGGGTGATTGTATAGAATTTCGCGTGGAATGTGTACAGCCCGCATACACCGTCGGCCCATATCGTTTCGTTATCGACGATTGCGCCCTAACCTACGCGTAATTTTACCCTTATCGAGCATTTTTTACGTGGCCTGTGACAGAAGGGGCAGTGCACCCGTCACGACACGTCTTTCTGCATCCACTTTTGAATTCAACATAGGGGTCAATAATGGTCACCGGAATTATCATACCTTTCATCTGATCTAATAATTAAATGAAACGTTACACCAAACTTTTATTTCTTTACAAGATTTTCGAGATGAAAATCCTAGTGTAAATAATTATTTCAAGCCATGTTAAAAGTAATGGAATATGGGATACCATAAAAGAAACCTAAGTTCGTTATCAACGTTTTAAACATACCCTTTACTGTACCGTCAATTTTTAATTATAAGTGTAAAAAAAGTGAAAAAGTAGTCAAAATAATTACCAGGATAGTTATTCCAACTGTTCTATGAATTTATTTTTATAACAACAGCATGAATTCGATTGCGTGTAAGGAGATGAAATTGGGAAGGTGAGTGAAATCTTGATGGCAACCGAATGAAGAGGAAGGTTGGGCTGACAACAAGAGGCATTGCACGCTATGGATACGCGTCATGGGACACCGTGTGTCAGTTTTAATTAGCGTTCACAGGCATCGATGCCAGCTACCCATCAAACGGGGACCACCGGCACGTTGCGGTCGTTAATAAAATTCCGTGGCCACCGTGGCGGCCATTTGCCGCCACGTGAAGTCCCCACTGTTCGATTCTTAACCCTTCCTCCACCAGTCTAACAATTTCGAACTGATACCTTTTGACACCCACTCCTTCGCTACTTTCCGGTGCTAAATATTGAAGTTAAAGTGCTGGCAGAGCGTACTACCATATTTGGGTACAACGCAGCGTAAGGGAGCTCCTACCAGCACCCTCGCACCTGCTAGCATTAATCGATTCATTAACGCAACAATCTACAGCACCGTGCGAATGAATGCGAACACGGATGAAGATGTTCCGGGGCCGGCACCCTTGTTCCAGCAGAAGGCGCGACGAACGGCGAGAAGTATAAAGCGACGCTGGAAGAATGTTCAGCTCGAGAGCCGCGGGAAGTCCGCGCCGACGACCGCGCAATTTTTCAGCGAGACTCAGCTCCGCGCCGCGTTTCCGAGACTTCGCTGAAATACTTCGAGGACGAGAAGATTGCTATTCCGGAGCGGCCCGGAAATTCGCCGGGTCTCGATCCGATCGAAAATCCGCGGGCCGTCTGCGAGGTCGGATTACAAAAAATGGCGGACGCGGTAATTCAGGCGCGGTTTCGAGACGAGACGGTCAGGGGTAGTTGCAGAAACCCGAAGGCGGTGATTGAAGGGAAGGGGGAAAGTCGTGGCTTGCGAGTGATAAGATTTATCGGTTGCTCAATTATCGATTCGATTTCTCGAATAAAGCAGGGGGGGGGGGGCCGATATATTCTTCCGAAGGTTATAAAACACCTTTATATCCAGTGGAGATTGGAGATCGTTGCCTTGGAGCGCGGGGAACGTTTTCAAAACCCTTCGCGCCCCCCTCCCTTTGTAGAGGGTGAAAGGAATAGCTCGATTCGATGGGCGTCGATATCTCGATCCCAAAGGCACACAAAGGGCCACTCGAAGGCGACGCGCAAATGACAAATCGTCCGCAAATAATAAATCTGTCGATCCGTTCCTGATTCTTCGACCCCAAAATGGCTGAATTCTGCGACCGATACGGGGGTCAGGGCGGTTCGTGTTTGCACGAAATACGAGCTGGCAGGTATTGAATTTTTCTGACGTTTTCCCCGTTTTTTTCCCCCCTTTTTTTTCCCTGCTGCCGCTAGTCGAACGGACGAGGGCGAATTTCTTCGGCAATGGGCTTGATCCTGCTATTTATTCGCGCACGCTTTCCACTAACCTGTCTTCCGCTTTTCTTTCCGCGTTCGTTCACGTCCCGCGAGGTCTCTTTTTATTTTTCTTTCTTCAAATTTATTTTGAAATATTACAAGGGAGGCGCGTTTTTAGGGAGATCAGGGCGGTCATTGTGTTGCAAGTCTTGGGGAAATTGGACAAAGGTTAGCAATTGGTAATTGCAATCCTTTCGTTTGGAAGACATATCAAATTCTTGCTTAGGAAGAATATTTCGAGTTAACAAGTTATTTTTAAGTTTCTATATTTCGAAGTTTCTTGAATTAGAGTTTTTAAAAACATTATTTGGAAGCTTTTAAAGCTTAAAGCTCTGAAATTTCTAAATTTCTAAAAATGTTATTTGAGGGTTTCAAAGTTTCTCAAAATGTAATGTTTCTAAATTTCTAAATTTCTAAAATACAATATTCCCTCCTTAACCCCCCCAAGAAATAAATCCAAACTTGACACTTGAACCACAAAAATGAGAACAACCGTATAACCATCAATTAACTCATAATCAGTTTAATTAATGTCCAACTTTCTGCACTGTACAAAAATGACTAAAAATCGCAAAATTGAATAATAAAGACGATATGATCGAAAGGATTAATGATTAATAATCAATCTCGTTGGTGGTTTACTCAGAAAATCGCAAACAATCGAGACTCGAGGACAGAGTTTATCGAAGCGTTTCGAAATTCGATCAGATGCACACCGTGGCGGGGTTTAGGGTGGTTGGGGTACGAGCCAGTTCGCGCGGAATCGATCTCATTAATTTCCATCGAGGACGAAATCGAGGGCCCTCGTGTCGAATAAAAGAAGGCGGCCCAACACACTGACACAGACACCCCGTCGGGGCTGCATTGACTATTAATCGGTCTGATGAGAAATCAGCCTGAAGGAAATCAAAATCGAGCCAAGAAGACGACGTTGCATCGAATCGATTTGCGATCGCGTGCCGTTTCCGTCGACGACGACCCCCCACGGATCCGAACGTTTCCTGATTATCATTCGATCGCGCAGTCCATTCCCTGTTTATTACGTTAGCAAACGAGAACGGGAACGATCGATCCCCCTCGTTACACTAAATATTTCGCGCCCTCGTAATTGTAACCAATAAATTTTCATCAGGATCAATTGCTGTTAATGATTTTGGCAAAGGATTTTAAGGGTTGTTTTGAATTAATGTTTGGGGGAATTTTAGGAACAGAAAGGGTACCAAAAGAAGTTTATTGGGAAGTTAAAAATACTTACAATTAGTGACAAAGTAGTGAACAGCATACCGTCGTATTGGGAATAATCAGAGGGGATAGAGGGGATGGTCGAATGGAAAGGGTTAACAAAGATAGAAGTTTAGATAAAATTTTTAAAATTTTGATTCAAAAGTAGCGGTACACGCGATTCCTAGCAAAGGAAGAGGAAAGAACGAAAGACGTGGGATCGTGGAGGACGCCAGGGGCATACCGATTAGCATTTTAATCGCTTATCCGACGTGTGACGAGCCGGTTCGTCGGTTCAGCGGGGCCCCCCTCGCTCATTGGCCGTCGTCTAAACACGCGGCGGTTCTGTTGAATGTCTTCCACTCCGCGATGACAAAGTCGATATTAGCCTGTCTCGAGCGATCCGGGAGATCGTGTATTTGCATACACTCGCTAACGGTCCTCTGCTATCTCCCCCCCTCCGCCCTCTTGGCCGTTTCTTTTTTCATTTTACCCACCCGTAGGAGGCGTACAGCGTGTAATTACCTTGTTTTACGGCGCGTTACACCGGATGAGTTGGCGACTCTCTTTTACGTTCGAGCGGAAACTGCGACCAAGTTTACCCGTCACCGCTCGTTCAGTCGCGTGTTCGAATCCGCCTGAGATATTTATAAAAGCCACTAATTTTCTTGGGGAGATGGATATGGTTTGTTCATTTGTATTCCTGAAATTATTCTGTGATTAACAATTGAACTGTTGGTTCGAAGGAACTTGTTTCAGTATCGATATTGATTAACCCCTTTACAGAAATTTACAGATTAATTAAAATTCCTTTTGGCACTCAGTTGTTCCAAATATTCCTTTCTTCAATTTATTTATTTATTTTTGCATAATAACCAATATTTGATGGACTTGTAAATTTAACAACATCCCTAAGGGGTTCCACATTTATTTTTACAATATTTAATTTGAAGATTGATTATCTTGTTACATTTTGTACCGAGTGTAATGCAATATCTTTGAATGTTTATTTGGAAGAAATATTCGAGCGTCGATGAATATAATGGGGCGAATTTAATAAAACGTCCGGCGTGCGAAAATGCAACAGGAAAATCACACGAACGATCGAGTACGATCGAGGTTTTTTGAATTTCAACGATTAACAAATTTTTACGCGAATAACAATCGACGCGTTGATCTTTATTTTCGTACGCGTACTAAATACCGAATACATTAAAATATATTATATCGATGATTTAATGGAACAAAATACGTGTGCATGAAATGAAAAAAAAGGGGGGAAAAATATTGAAAGAATTGAAAATGAAATAATCAGAACCGAAAGTAACCGGTGCATATAATCGTGTTTATTCGAAACATTTTAAAAAATCATATTCCTGTGAATGTTGTATAAATTTGGAAAAAATGATGTTTTTATAAATATTTCATCTTTGTATAATTTGTAATATTTCAAAAATATTTGTATCATTATTATTCGAGGTACATTTACAACAAAAACTAATTAATTCTTAAATAATCCAAGATTTTTGTTTGTTATTAAAAATACAAATTTAATCGAAATAATTTTTATACAATTTTTCACACTTTTAAACCAATTATTTAAAAATCTCATTATCGCTTTAACAATAAATTTTCAATTTACGGGTATCACATTTTCTAATTCTATAGTCTCTGTAATTTTTATTTACAAAAAGTTTTTAATTGATGAAATTAATCAAATTTTAACCCTCGAAAGAAATAAAATTTTGTGAAAATTTAGGTTTTTAAACTTTTTGACTTCGCATAATTTTGATATTTGATGGCTAATAAAAATTTCATATCAAAACACATCAAAGTTTAAATAATAAAATAATACAATTTCGTAAAATAAATCGAACGTTAACAGAATGTTAAAACTGATCGAAATGTATGTAATTCGTGGGGGAGGGTGATTAATGATTACGATTAACCTAATTTTCAATTGACGAGCAATCCGGGTCCGACGGCCGATCGATGGGTGATTGTTATTCGACGATTTTGGACTGATCAAATTATGAGCTGCGTATCGACCGCAGGCGGTTTTGTTTGCGTAACGGATACCCATACAATGCACGGTTGTCGCCTAAATTCGGAGACAATCCGTGGTCCTAATGGGTTCGTAAACATTTGCGTGCGAAGATCAAACGGCATGCCAGTCTGATGTCTCTGTGGCGTACCGCGCTGTCATCGAATTTGTACGCTAATGACCTGGACAAATCGACCCACCCACCCCCACCACCCGCACACACCCTTTCGACAAATCCAACGTTCGCTCTTTACCTTCTTTTTTCTACCTTTTTGGACGCGTTGCACGGTTAGTTCCTTCAATTTCTTTGGCATTCCTGTTGTTTAATTTTAATCTTCAATCCAACATTTTTCTGATATTATTAATGGAACATTATAATCTGATCCCAAATTCCTCGAAATTGACCCAAGAAACGACAGAAGGAGCAGTTCGAAGATCGCGCAGGAGCGTAATCCCGTGATCCTCGGCGCGATTCCTGCGGGCAACCGGTCCCCGGGACCACCCCCGTTCCGCGTGGCAAACAGAATTAAAAGCAACCTGGCCGCTCGACGGTTGCGTTAAACGCGATTAAATATCAAAAGCCTGTCGACCGACCCCGCGCCACGAAAAACCACCCCCTCTCGCGCTCCATTATGCGGCGGGGGGGGGTTAATTAGGAGCAAGCAACCGAGCGTCGACGATCTATTGTCGGCGGAGAAACTCTGCCGGTTCTCCTACGCTCTTTTTCTCCTCGCCCGCCGCGACAATGCTGTGTCCACGGTCGGCCGCTGCTGAATTAAACGCAATTTTTTTTTCCTTCCCCGACATTTACGGACGAAAATTGGCCGAGCCTGCGTCCTTCGCTGATAATTAGGACGCCCTTTGTGGTCACCGGCTCGGTTTTGACTATCGACTGGCGGGATTCTTTTTATTTCTGCGATTCAAGGTGGAACAATTAGGTGGTGAAATAATGAGGGGGGTAAAAATGGTCCTGAGGGTGGGGGTGAATTTTTGGTTCGATGTAGTTGCTAGTAATTAATGAGAGAGTAGAGTTATGGTGTATTTGAAATATAGGTGCTGATAATTAATAAAAAGGTACAGAGTTGTACTATATTTAAAAAAATATAGTTGCTAATAATTAATAAAAGGATACAGGGTTAAGGTTTTTAGTAATAATAATAGGCCATTGTTAATAATATTTGCGTCTTTATTAATTATTATTAATTGCTCGAGTAATTTGGTACAATATTTTATTTGGTACAATATTTTATTGTTATTCAATATTGCATTAAAAAATATTTTTGAAAAACTATCAGACTTTTTACCAAAAATTTGGAACAATGTAAACTCTTTTGAATCAAAGAAATACCTTAAAATTTGTGATTCATGCAGCAATTAATTTTAAATCAAAGAATAATCAAATTTTGTCAGTTTTGATTAATTAATTGCGCAAATTTAACGTTTTAACGAATACAATATTTACAAATTAATAAACTAAAAAATAGACATTTTATCCTTGCTTATTAACAGAATGAAAGTTTTAAAACTAAATACCTTTGGCCGCGTTAAAAAGCCCCGAGGAACCGATTAACGAAGGCAGGAAAGAAGATGTAACATTTCCTTCTAATTTCTTTTGAACAAAACGTGGGAAACGTAAGATTCCTTTGTAATTCGATTTATCCTCGCTCGGGGCTTCCCTTTTGTCCTCTGACATTTTTCATTCCGGGGGAAATCGTAATGAAACGACGCGAATTTTCGCGAAATGTAAAAAAGATTGGTGCGCCGGATATTGAAATGGACGGGGCGAAACGTTTTCCAACCGGTTCGTGAATTAAAAAGGGGTAATAAAACGTGGCTGGGTAAAGTAGCCAATTATTGGCACATTAAGCAGATTTATATTTCAAATCTACCCTTTTAAAATGTTACTTTTAACGCTTCACAAAATTACACTTGTATTTAACAATTTCGTATCCGTTTCTATGATTGTTTTTCAAGGATTTTCTATAAAAGTCTCAAAGTTAATTATTGGCACAAAATATACGTGTAATTAAAAAAAGAGGTGGTGAAATTAGCTATTCAGCTATGAAAAGGGACTTGGCTTACAATATTTAACATTTTTGCAAAGGAAATTGTTGTTCAAAATGGGACACCCTATATTATCGAATAAGAATAGAGGAAAAAAGTTGTTTAATGGTTCAATAATTTAAAAATATGGAATTTTTCACGAGTATATTATAGTTTATTAATAAGAATTTCTGTTTTGCTGCAAAATAATTTATATTTAAGAACAAATATAGTTGTAATATTCCTAACCTATGTTTTTAACAATTTCTTGCATTCATAATTACAACTTTAAATTGTACAATTCGTTAAATACTTTATTTATTTATTTATAGTAACAACCCTTGGACTTGAATTGCATGAATTTTTCCAAATTTTCACTATCGTTCAGTATTTGAAACATTTTTATTGCAAAATGTTTGCGAAAATTGCATTATTTTTCTCATACAAGAGGATTTTTTAAAATTTTCCACCGTGGAAATTCGATAAAACAACTGCTTTTTCGAAACAATGTAGCGGAAGTAAGCCCGGAACATTTGTTTCGATTCGAACCTTTCGAAATGTTGATATTTCGAAAATTGCAGAGCAGAGAAACGCAGGAAAGTTTATGAACAACCGGACAAAGGTTCCTAACCGTTGAAAAGCCAGGGAACTTTATGGTCGACGATTAGCGAAGGGATTTTCGATGGGCAGAACAAAAATTTCACCGCGATTTATCGGGGCTTATGGTACCAGTGTTTTTCTCGATTTTCCTTTTCTTTTTTTTCCAAATGGTCCAACAACTTCCAATTGTTCAAACGATTATTACTCGTTATTTCTTCTTTAATCCAGAATCCCTCGGATTGCAAAAATCCATATTTGTGACGCTCGTTCGATTCGGTTGTTTAAAAGGGGCTGAGGCTTAAGGGTGCACACATTTCCTTTTCAAAATACTAGGTCTTTCAGTTTCGAATTTCATTCCTGTGGTGGTCAAAATTCTGGCACAAAACTGTTCCTTTGTTCATAAATAAATATATGGTTGATTACTGGAATTTTAAACAAACTAGGATTTTTAAGACTAGTTTGAAATTGCTTTCTATAAAAATAAGATTTATATAAAAATGTTTTTAATTACATTTTCATCGGCAGGGTGTTTGTTGCTTTGGTTAATGTTGATTTTTAAGACTGCTGTGAAATTATTTTTAATAAAAATTTGTACAAAAATCTACAAATTTTTAATTACTGACACCAAACTATATATTTATACACACTATATCAAATTATACCTACTATAAAACTATAAAGGTACAGTAAAGTATATTAAACCCCAGTATAAGTAGGTTAATAATTTTTTAAAGGAACTGCTTCAAAAAAATATATAATTTCATTAAAAAGAAAGCAACAAGACTGATCTTTATTTGACTTTTCATGAAAATTATTTACATCAAATGTAATCAGAGATACTTCAAGGGATACCTAGTACATTATAGATGGGTGACAGAGGGTGTTTGATAATTCTGATAGAATTATATATAGAAAAGGGGTGTTGTGGGTTGTAAGAGGGTAAAATCAGCAGCTCGTATGTACTTTTCGACGTCTAAAGGATTGATCCCCCCGGCATCGGTCGGGTCCTGTCACCGGAATTCGGTATACACGCGTGAACACAACGTCAGCCATGATTCTTCTTCCTTTCCGTCCTCCTATTTCCCTTTGTGCTCTCGTGAAATCGGTGAAAATAAGCTGACAGATCGACCGGGAAAGCTTTTTCAACACTGAAGGGATTCGTATCACGTTAGAATCCCGCCTCCCGCCGAATACAAACTATAACGAAAGAACGTGTCCCCCATTTTATCCGACCACCCCTCTGTAACCTGTCATTTTACAATAATCCGATATTTTATTTCAAATCGATCACGACTGTGTACTCATTGCAGATTATTTTTCATCAGCAATGATTATAGATCGATTGTAAAAGTATTTTATGGTTCAAACACATATATATTGTAAGATTAATACCATACTACGGCCCCTGTTGTCCCGTGCAACTTTCGTTTCCAAAATTTTTCTACTACTATTGCACTTTCGCATTTATTCGAGGTGGCAATAGTTAATGCCCCACCCTGTATATATATTGTAACAAAAATAATAACTGGTATACATAAACTAAATATAAATTGTCGAGCTGTATCTGTTAACTAACGTAAGGATAATTGCTAATTGCTCTGATTTAATCCTCACACAATATAGAATTTTGATTTCATTTTAATGTCAAGGTCAATTCTGTGCTCCAATTAGAATAATTATGCTAAAATTATCTCTCTTAATTTTGTAATTGTTCATTTCCTTACGAAAGCTTGCAAACAAACATAAGTAATTCGATATAATAGGTATAACTTTAGCGAAAATAATTATTAATCGCCACCGGCAATTTTTTATTTGAATATCGATTTTCTGAGAGGGAGGGGGAGGTGCGCCCCCCTCCGGATCCCCGATAGAACAATATTTCAATTACACAGTTGCTCTGTTTTCGTGAAAAGGGAACAAAATGCTCGGTCGGGACCGTTCCATTTTGTTGTCCTTTTAAAATGTGAAAAACGTTTCGGCAACAATGCCTTCATACACAAAGTCCAGCCAGATCGCCTCTTTCCCCTTTCCCTCCTCTTTTTTTTTTGAACTGCATTTTGAAACAGTTTTGATTTTCAAAGCGTTCCGACGAAACACTCTTTTCAAATGTACTTTGCAATCGTTTAAACGCACGAAATGAACAATTAAAAGGATCGATGTCAATTGCCAGAAATCGTTATCCGATTCGAAAAAACTCCTTCTGAAACGTGTAATTTCAAATAAATGTCCTTCGTTGCGAATTTCTCGGATTTTTTTATGTTTGTTTATAGATTTAGAAGGAAATTATTTTATAACATAATATTCCTGCAAGATCTGGAATGCGAAATTATTATTTAATTATTGGTACTGTTACATCCACTCGTTAATGCACCAATTGACAAACTTGATAATTTTCTGATTTAGTAATTTCGTAGTTTGGCAGTTTGGTAATTTAGTAATTTTCTTATTTAATAATTTACTGGTTTACTAAAGAAGTTCACTTAAGAAGTTTAGTAATTATTAATTCAGTCATTTTGGAATTTACTAATTTAAAAATGCAATAATTCAGTAATTTAATAGTTCATCATCTCACTAATTACTAATCTGATAATGTATAAATAACTATATTATATCTAGTTATAAATATTTAGTAATTTTTGAGTATTAGACGAGTAAACTTGCTTCTTCTTCCCTAGAAAATATTCCCTAGGAAAGCCTATGATGCTCCACACTATACAAGAGTTCTTCAGAGTTTCTTTTTCTTCTTCTTTCTATACTTATTTATCTCTTTCTAATTTCAGTAATAAAAGAATTGTTGTTTACGTTCTTTAATTATTTGTATTTGAAACTTCTAATTTTTGGTATATTTAGAATTTTACAAAGAAGTTTATCCCTTTAATTTATTTGAACAAATCAACAAAATGGATATATTTCCAACATTTTTAATAAAAAGCAATCCATGTTACTTTATTTATTCTGATGAATGGAAAAATGAAAAATTATTGACATATTTAAAATTCTAGTAAAAGCATACATTCGATACAAACAGATTTGGAGCATTTGCGTTCGAGGAAGCGAAAGGAGTCCCACCGTATTCCGCAATTAATCTTAGCAAGTTTTTGAAATTAACTCTGCCACCTAGGCGCAACGGATAATCCCCCATTTACTCTCTTGTTCGGCTCCTTTCATCCCCTTTGCCCCCTTTAAACCCGGCTGTAATACTTTTTAATAACGAAAATCCCGTTTGTACCCTGGTATCCTGTAAAAGACGCGGCGGGAGAAAGTTTTTAATGAGCGAAAATTTAGCCCGATATGCGAACAAGGAACATCATCCGAGTTCCTTTTTCCTAAAAAAACAGAAAAAACATGAAAAACAAAAATGAAAAAGGAAAGTTGTTATTAAACTTCTGTTAAATAATCTTTCGTCGCGTTCAACGATTGCTTCTTTACAAAGTGCAATTTTTCTTATAATTCTTTTAAAAGTTCAGATCAAAATTTGGGAGATTAATTCGAAAATTAATTGCATATTTGTTATTAGGTTCGAATTCATTTCCAAAATTAAACAATTGTAATTAGAAATAGTTGCTGTGGTTCTACGTTTTACATTTTATTTATTTTGTATTTTAATTTTAAATCAATATTTTATTTTATTATCATTGCCTTTTTTAAAGTTGCATCAACCTTAAAGGTTATTCGCAACCACAATGCCATTTGTAAAACGCAATCAAATTAAATGGAATGTTTTTATTACAATATTTTATTTATTTCATATTTTAATTTCAATTAAAATCTCATTTATTTTGCATTTCAGTTTCAGTTCAATATTTTATCCATTTTTATCAGATTTTTATTCACTGTTCCATTGGTTCAATTAACCAACAAATTATATACCCGTCAGAAACATTCATCAATTCATAAACTCTTAAAAGAAATAAATACAAAAAAAACATACAGCAAGCTCTTCCTATATTAAATTATAAATCAAAACCACATCAGGATTAACCCCTTGCACTCGAGTGGCCTCTAAGGCGATATACATATTAATACCACTATTGTGGTGTTGATATAAGAGTAATTAAACAAAAAAATTGAACAATAATTAAATGTTTGCATCCAAAAATGCTGATTTTTATTCCTAATATTTCTAATAGCAGTCTCTTTTAATATAATATCTCTTACTTTTGTAATTCCAACAACCACGCAACGTTTCAAAAACAGAACCAGAATCTTATTCCAAATTTTTCGAAAATGATCAACCTTTACTCAGAACTGTTTTCGATCCGTCCCGTACATTTTCAGCGTTTATACAACCTTGCCGCGGGGGCAGAAACAGAGGTAAAATGTATTTTTATCTCAAATGGGAATAATTTACAAACGTACGAAAAAAAAATACACAGACGACGAATTCGTTTCTGCGACAGAATTTTCCATTTTATTTCACTTTGAAACGTTTACAATGTTAATCAGAATGACGACCTTGTTAGTTTCATTGTGTCTTCGCAGAAATTCTTCTGACGTCAACGTTTCACTACCACACACACGCGCGCGACTGTCTGTCCGCGGGTGTGTGGGTGCGTGTAGTCGAACACGAAGCAAAATCGGAAATTCAAAGTAAGTTGGCTTCGTTCGTAGCTGCGTTTGACACATCCATACTGATTCGTAGCCGTATGTGTCCTCTATTTTCGTCAGAAGATGTCTTTCTATCGTTACTTGTATCTCTCCATTCTTTGTGCCGATCTGAAAGTCGATATCCTGCACCCTTTTCCTTGTTCTTTGAACCCTGTTCGTCACGGTACTATCCATTTTATTTATTTCCTTCATCTTCGATCTTGTTAAAACCTTTGTGTCGTGTAAGGAAATTCTTACTGCTTGGTTGAGAATTTTATAAATAAATACTGTTTATGTACTGGGTGGATATTGGGGTGAAGTCTGATGAGATTTCATGACAGAAAAGTATCTCAGAATAGGCGATGTGTTATGTCAATTTGAAGGCTGAAGACTGACGTAAATAAAAATATAAGGGACTTGTTAATATTGTTAATTTGGAATGAATGGCTGGGAGTTAGAGTGGGTAATGGAATAGAGTGATATTTATGTTTTGTTTCATTGTGAGCTGACAGTCCGAGGAGATTTCATGACAGAAAAGTATTTCTGAATGCCACTTGTGACATATCAATTTAAAGCTTAAAGCTTCCTGAAGACAATGGTATAAACGCCTCCTAGATATTTTTAAGACTCGATGAGTAATAATTAATTATAGGCAGTGATGATTTAGAAGAAAATTTGTATTTCGTTTCTTTATGGATTGATCTTCCAGCAGAATTTCATGACAGAAAAGTATTTCAAAATTGTACTCATGGTATACCAAATTAAAGTTTAAAGTTTCCTCAAAATAACCACATAAATGCCCCATCGATATTCTTAATACAGGGTGATTAATAATTACTTATAATTCTAACTTTGTTTCCTTATGAAATAACATTCCAATGAAACTTCATGACATAAAAGTACCTCAAAATACCACTTACAGTGCACCAAATCAAAGCTCACAGTTCCCCAAAACTACCCCCCCAATTCCCGATCAAAATTCCCAACCCAAAACTAATTGAACCAAATAATCACCCAGCCTTCCATCACAATTCATCCTCGCCCATTTCCACGAAATCTCGTAACACATTCCCCCCGCTCATAACTGGAAAAACTTCTCGATTCGAAACAATTCACCCTCGTCATCAACCCCCCTCCCCGAAATCGTTTGAACTCTCGCGTTTATCGCGCGGTCCGGTCGCGCGCGTCGCCCCGGCCAAAAAGCACAGAGAATAGGAAGAATGAAAGGGGGTGGGGTGGGGTGGAAAAAAATCAGGGAAAATAAGTTCGTTCCAATCAACGCGTATCGACGGTGCGGTTGAGCGAAACGGCAATCGTTGCAAGCCTCGATTCAATTAAACGAAAGCGAGGTGCAAAAACAGGGTTTCGTTCTTGGCTTACGCGGCGTGTTTCATCAGCGTGGAAATATTCCGTGGGAAACGAGGGAGAGAGAGAAAAAAAAAAAAGGAAATCCCCGGGCGAGAGAGGCAGCAACGTTTGTTGTTTGACGGACGTTCGTTTCAACGGTCTGAGAAGGATTCTTCTCGTTATATTGGCCTGCCATTTGTTTCTGGCTGCTTTTGATACCGCGCGATGATGTTTTCGCGGTTAAAGAGAGGCCCCCCGTTGATCCCAGACCCCGGGCTAAACGTTCCAACGTTTTTCAAAGCGACCTTGCCTCCGCGAAACTTAATAATGATACACCTGCCTGTTCCTGATCCGAGGCACTGTAAAGATCTCTCGTTTCAGCAGGATACGGGAAATTCGTTTTGATTGATTGCTTATTCGGACGGGGAATTGTTGAAGTATTAATATTTTGAAAGTGCACAATTTTTGTGGGGGGGTTGGGTTTTGAGATATCGAGGGAAATGGGTCTTTTATAGTTGGAGGCGTTTTAACGAAGAATTAGTTATTTTGTGTGAAGGGTTTCGATGGGATCTTTATGGGGTCAATTTTATTAAAGCTTAAGCTTTAGATTGATGTATCATAAGTGTCATTTAATGAAACTTTTATGTCATGAATTATTGTTTGTTTCTGAACTAACTTTTTGTAATGCAATAATTCTATTATCAACTTCAGACGATTATCAGCTGCTTTGTTTAAAGAATATTCATGGTGCGCTTATATAGCAATTTTCTGCAAACCTTAAACTTTAAATTGATGCCCCATAGGTGTAATTTAGAGATACTTTTATGTCATCAATTACTAATCTAATTAATTGTTATGTACAAGCTGCATCTTTGCTGTGTGGCAATGCCTATTGCTTGATTCAAAAGGCAGTCAGCCATTTTATTTAACAAATATTGATGGTGCACTTATATAGTAATTTTCGTTAAATCTCAAGCTTTAATTTGATGTATCACAAGTGTTATTTCTAGAAACTTTTATGTCATGAAATTGTGAAAGAATAATCATGTTGCAAGATCAGTTATTTGACGTACAGTAACTGTACTGCTCACTTCAAAAGGCAGTCAGCCATTTTATTTAACAAATATTGATGGTGCACTTATATAGTAATTTTCGTTAAATCTCAAGCTTTAATTTGATGTATCACAAGTGTTATTTCTAGAAACTTTTATGTCATGAAACAATATGAATAACAGACCCATAGCTGTATCTTAATTCATAATTTTTACAATATTTTCCTAACTAATTACCCACAGCAAGGTATTAATCAATTTCAATTATTAATACAAATAATTTTAATTCGATCTGGTATAGGAAATATTATAATTAAGAAAGGGTTGAGGGTTAATTACCAGCGAAGATTCGAAGAAACAATTGAAACTAGCATCGAATATGCATCCTCGGTATGAATGATCTCAAGCTAAGATTGAGCCAAAGCATCCGGCTGTCGGAAGAGAGCTATCTGCTCGGGCAATTAGACAGTCTCGTGCTTACCATTCGATTAGCCCCTAATTACATTTACCTGTAGCTGCTGCATCATCCTCCTCTACAATTTGGAACTCGAAGCAGACATAGCCGGACATGCGTGATCGCCGGTGTGTTTCGTACCTGAACGCTTCGAGTGGCAATTCCGGTGTTACAGGCACCAGTCGGCGCCTTTGTGAAACTTCTTAGACGCCAGTTTGCCTCGTTAGTCTTTTTAATCGCCTTAATTAATCATTTGAAGTGTTCGGGGGAATTTTATTTCAAATATTATTTACAATTTTGCCTTAATGTTCAACAAGTGTGTAAAATTCTTATAGTTATGATATCTTTGCAATGTTTATTACCATTTACAATATATTTCAGAATTTTAATTGGAAATTCTATTTAAAGATGTTATGTGAAATATATTCTTTCATTTTTAATAGTATTTTGAATTATATTTCAATTATTATAATATCTTCCAGTTTCAGTATTAATTAGAATTACACTTCTGCTTAAACCACAATAAATTTTATTTTGAACATTTTTACATTAAATCAATATTCAATTATACATCCAGCTATTTGATAATTCTTTATCGAATCACCCCGTACAGTACAATAAACATTATTAACAATATTTTAACCCAGGCTCAGGAGACTTACACGAAATTTGAAAAACAATATTCAGAAATATGGTTTGAGTGTAGAGAGAGAGAGAGAGAGAGAGAGAGAGAGAAGCAATTGAGAATAAAATAGAGTTTAAAATGGAATTGAAATTGTTATTATTTCGACGGTTCGCCATTCGCAGATTAAAAAGTTTGACGCGAAAATACGGGCGATATTGCACGGTAAACAAACAGTTTAAAAATTAATTTGTTGTTGCTTTACATAGTTCTCCGTTTGTTGAGGCCGCTTCATAAGGCGCCCGGCCAGATACTGAGGGATTCCTGGGACGACTCGGTTGAAACGATATTGGACGAAAGTTTTTTCAATAAAACCCGTCCTTTCTCTCTCTCTCTCTCTTTTTTTTATTAATCTCCATGAAATTCCACGGCAACCTTAATTTGAATTCATATTCAAAAGCGACACGGTTAGCACAATATTTATTAATAAAAGGGCCGGGTGTAAGAAGCAATATTTTATTTGATGCAGTAATTAATAAATTGTTAAAATATATTCGTAAATTTGAAGAAGTTTTGAATATTTAAGGGGCCAGGACGAGATAAAAGGAACAACTAAACAAATACAATACAACTTCTCTTGTTTCAAATTTATATTTTCAGTGTAAAATGGAATTTGTACATTTTCGAGGCTTTCGAGGCGCAAAGAAAAATGTTTCTCGCGCGCAAGGGTTAATAAACGTGGACGAAACTTGTAGCACAGACAGTTCTAAACATGTCATAAATTTGTATTCAGTGTGACATTGTTGCATGGACGGTTTGCGTCCGTTTCGTGTATTGAAACGATGCTACACGTTTGTTCGTGCCGGCAATTAGCAACGCTCGATCGACCGCTGTATAACGTTACAAATAATCCCGGCGTAATTCTGCCTGCAATCAATAACGTTCGGCGAGAAACGACCCCTTTCGTACAGCCTGCAACGGCTTCAACCGTCAAATATAAAATAAAAATAATTAACGGAGGAGTGCGCTGAGACGTGTCGGTCGGAGGGGGTGAAATTGACAAATTTTTGTAATTTTACAAAGGGAAATTGGGAATTGATACGCTTGGAAGTTTCAGGAGCTTCGTCAGTTTATACATCTGGAAAGTTGGATACGTGAAAACTGTGCAATTTTGGCGCATTTGTAAATTTCGGAGATTACACATTTGGGAATTTTTGGGAATTGATGTGTTTGGACATTTTGGGATTTCTGTAAATTTACGAAGTTTGGAAATTTATCAATTGTAGATTGGAAAATTTGGGATAATAGGAATTTTTATAGTGTTATAAATCTGAGAGATAGCAAGTTTGGGAATTTTTGTAAATTTGTGTATTTGGAAATTTGAGATTTTGAAGATTAGAAAGTTTGCAACATTAAGAAACTTTAGAAATTAAGAATTTTATCATTTCTTTTCCACAATTTATTAATATTTTTGTCCACAATTATTTATTCATTATAAAACCAAATGTAGAAAGTAAAAATTCTAAAAGGTGTAATAACTCATTAATCACCCCTTAAATAATTTCAACTTTGTTTCTTCTTTGATCAAAGGAAAGAGTAACACAATACTTAAAAGAGATTCCAAATAATTAAATAATTAATAAGAAATAAAAACATTTGAAGACGAAATAAAGAAAGAGTCTCGCGAAGATTACGTATCGTCGGGTAAGAAATTCTAATTAGTCAGCAAACCGACGCATTATCAACCCTTTGCGAACGGTTGCCTGTTGCCCTACGATAACGCCACCCCCTTGGCCCACCCTCTGCCCATCCCCGCGTGGGCCGACCACAAGGCGCTTAGGGTGCCTCGAAGGGTGCCTTACAACGACGTTTAAACGTCGCATAGGTGGTGCAAACGGTGCAAAAATTCAGGAACCATTGCAAAAACCATCCCTGCTACCCGAGATTAGGCTAATTACGCTGCCCGTTTCCGGACATTTTTGGCCCTTTGCATATTTCCTTCTCTATCGTGTACAACACCTTTTAAAAATTAAATATCATTGTCTTTTATCTTTGTCAATTTTTATAAATATTATAAATTGTTATTTTATTTCATTGTAATAATTATAAATTGCTTCTTTGTTGATTTTGTTTAATGTCAAGGTTACACTTTGTATTAAAATTTTGCAAATCCTTAGAAGACGGAAAGTTTGAATGGAATTTTTTAATATGTGTAAGTAAAATGTTCAAAAATTATTTATTTTGTATTGGTTGTTTGTTTTCAAGTTTATTACTAAATAAATCAATTTGCAACTTCTAGTAATTTTTAAATTTGGTTATTTCAAGTTAATTTTCTATTATTCATTTATTTACTTTCAAGTTTATTTAGTATTTTTTTTTTATTATGAAAAAATAAATTAATTAATTTGCAACTTTCTATCAGTTTCAAATTTTATTCAAAATTTTATTTTGATTCTGTTCAATTAAATGAAACATTTATTTATCTCCATCAATAAATCAAAATTAAAGACTCAAAGTTGAACTTGTTCTTTTCAATTTTTAAATAAAATATTCTTCCCTATGCATGCTATCAATATTTACTTCTGTTATTTACTGTCTTTCAACTTCTCTCAGTTTTTTCCAAATCTTCCAAATTTTCCAAAATACAAAAACATGAAGTAATGGAATCTTATATTGTTGCAGGTAATCTAAGAATTTGGGGAGAATTGAGTTCCATTTTTTTTTCTCTTTTTCGTTTTTTGGAGCCCTTCGCGACCCTGCGCTGAAGACAGCAGATACCATATCCTTTTTTTTTCATTTTTTAAACATTCAGATGTTTGTTTGCAATTAACAGTAATATATGAATGTTGTTAATAATATTGAACGATAATTTATTTCAGATTCTTCGACGAATAGAACTGGATCATTGTACATTTTAATGTAATTTTTAACAACGTTTACAATTGTATAAAACTTTCAACGTTTTGTAGGAAAGTGATTAATAAACGAATAATAAAGTTTAAAAAACAGAATTTCAATTTCGTTAAAGTAACAAAATTTCAGTTCCAGAAGTGTCCCAAATTTTCCACAGAGACGCAGAGTGTAATAAAACCAAAAAATCATTAATTTACCTAATTATTTGCAGACACCTCCGGTAAAAAAATTGTCGCTACGGAATAAACAAATTTATTGAAAAAAGGATTTTTTATTTCAACAACCCCGAGGAAATCACGGTACAAAACATTTTCAAAGTTTCCCCCCCCCCCAACAAATTTAACTATTTCTCTCTTTTCACCCTCTGTCGCTCGGCTTCTCACCCTCTGTCTCACTCTATTGTTATTTTACATATATAATTTTTTTTTCTATCCACCTTCAGTATTATGTTCGTAGAAAATAGTGATTAACCAATCATCCCCCCCCCCCCCCTTCACCCGCTTTCTCAACCCCATATCTATCGTATTTATGTGTACGTTTTTTCTAACTCTTCTCTTTTCTGTTTTACTTTACAGAGATACTCTGCACAGCGGGCAAAAGGTACGAGCCTCCCCTATATTTTTACAATTTTTCTTTCTCTTCTTCTTTTCTCTGTCTCTGTTTTTTTATTTTATTTATTATTATTTATTTTTGGTCCGTTCGTTGTCCGTCTCTTTTCTGTCTGTTGCTCACTCTCTGTCCGTCCGTCTTCGTCTGTTCTCCAACCCCCTTGTGCCTGTCGCGTCTCATCTATCGCCATTCGAAATGTACCCGGGGAACGGTTTTGAAAAAGTATTCGGGGTCACTTCGACCCTTTAACGCCCAAAGCCGACCGCGAAGTGTTCAAAGCTGGTTGAAGCTTGATTGATGGTTAAAGAGTGTTTGGTAATTGGTAATGTGGGTTGTGAAAATCATTTTTGAACACCCTAATTAATGTTTAATAACAGAAATAATTCTGTTAAAATGTTCAAAACATAATTGTTAAATAATATGTTCAAATTTATGTCCATAAAAGTTTCTAATCAAACCCTGGTGACAATAAAAATGATTAAAAAACACAAATAGAACAATAATAATAAATTAAAAATCATTTTACCATCAACGTGTTCATCGCCTTGCTTAATTATTACAGTCTAAATTAATTTTTATAACAAACGTAAAATAATATTTGGATTTGTGTAATTTTCGTAGTAAAAGTATTCGTTAGGCGTGTTTCTCAATCGGGTCGGATTTGTGAATAAAAATCTTGGTCCCACCCCTTAATCGACGTCGACCAACCCCCATAAAAGTTGAACCTGCACCCGAAATATCTCCCTCCGATCTGCCTTCAGTCTTCTCCGATTCACGTAAGTAGATGCACTTTTTTTTTATTATTTATCACAACAATCTTTCATTAATATTCCAATCGTATCATGACATTCTTTCGAAAGCATTCCAATATCAAATAATTTTATAAATATTTTATTATAAATAAATTGTGCTAATTATATCAATATTTTTCGTCGATGATCGATATTATAATTTTCAGGTGACTTAATGACTTGGCTCATTGTCTTGCAACGAGTGATTGCAATTATTAGCTTAAATCCCCTGTAAAGGGGTGAAACCCCTTATTATAATTATTCTATAAAAGGTATAAACGCGAGGAGGGTTGGGTCACAACATTTATTTTGAATATTAAAAGGCATAAACTTGAATAGGGTTACTATTTCTTTTAAGGTTGGTTAGCCACTAACCAGCCACCCGATATTATTTTTGCCAGAGTCCTCTTACTTTAAAATTAATTATCTTGTTATTTCAAAGAAATCAAAGAGGACACGTCTTGATTTCCAAGTTGCTCCAAAGGAATTTCGCGAAAAGCAAATTTGCTGTCCCTCCCAAATCATAAACCACGTTCTTCCTCTCGTAATTCATTTTTTATCGTTGCAAATGTCCAACATCATCCAGAAAGCTCCTCCGTCAGTAACGCGATATCCCAGGCTGATGGGACATTAAAGAAATAAATAAAAAGAGAGGAAAAAGTATCGTGGCAGGGTAAACTCACTCCCAGGAAGGGAATTCGATAGTCGATCGCAGCGTTCAATGGATTTCCGGTGTTCGTTCGCACGTTCCTCCAGGAAAGCCACGACTTACGCGAATATCCCGTGACTTACGGCAGGGGGGGGTGTGGGTCTGGTCCTTTTGAATATCGCCGCCCCCTGACCTCTCCCTTTCTCCTGATTTAAGCGCTTTTGCACCCCTGCCTCCCCTCTCTCTCTCTCTCGTCAAGCAACCCTCCGATTAGCAAGCCGCTCGAATCGCACGATATCAAGTTTCCGCTAAGCAAACGGAATTAGCCGAGCTACTTCCGACGTTTCCGGGAAATGTGATTCCGTGAAATTAACCGTTTCGCCGGCCTCGCTCGATCTGCGAATCGGCCCTTTTAATTCGCCCCGCGAGCTCGTTATCGATCAACCCTCGATTGAAGCGTTTCGACTCGAAGCGTTTTTTGATATTATTTTTGAATAATGATACCAAAATTTCGAAGCGAAGGGCCACAGTGCTTTGTTCCTTCGAGTGTTGCCTCAGAGGCGCCACTCGAGCACACAGGGTTGATTTAATAGTTTTCTTTTGCTGTATGGCAACGCTGGGACGGGAAGGGGTTGCTGGAATTATTAATTGTGGAAGGGTGGAAATTTTTATTGTGGTTTTAAGTGTCTATTATTGATTTTATACTGAACTTCAAATTTTCCATAAAATAATTACATAAACTATAGAATTACGAAGCTCGAACCCCTTAATCAAACATCAACTACAAAAACCCAGTGAATAAATTAATATTGCAATGACAGTCCTGTGTTTTGAATAAATCGTTGTATACTTAATGTTGTAATTGAGTTTCATTAGGGGTGGGGCGTTAAAGGGTTGCAGGGGAAGAGTTGTTTTTTTAGTATACAGTGTAACAAACTTATTATAACATTTAGAGACTGCTAAATTTGGAATTTAAGAGATTTATTGATTGATTAAATACTGAATCTGGTATTAAATTAATTTAACATTCAGAGGAAAACCTTGAAGGGAGAAATTACCTGTCAAAGGGTTGGAAATTCAATTGCAATAACAAATTGTTCGATAGTTTAATATTTTGCCACAAGATGGAGGAAGAATGTCGAAACGTAGAGGGATGAAGGTATTGGGTACGAAAAGCGTTCAAAGGGTGGACAGTTTATTTCTAGTTGCTTTCCAGCTGGTTACCCAGGTAAATCGGTATCCCTGCCGGATCGTAATACCCAGCTTTCCACGGAACGTCCGGATATCCGATTATATCCGGCCCTGCTGGTTTCTCAAGGGGCATTTGAAATTTAAATACGACTCAACGTCTTCTGCCGTTCGATTCGCCTTCTGTGACTATCCTCTCTTTGCGGATACCTTCGACCATTGTCGAAGGACCATCCCCTTCCCGCTTTCCTGCCGATTCCATCAGAAATTCTGTACCACTGCAGTTTTTTCTTCTTCCTTTCTTTCTTTTATCGGAATACCTTTGCGGTATTCAAAATTGTGAAACGTAAGCCGATGCCCGTTGAGGAATTATTTAATCCTTACAGTAATTATTTTCTGTGATTGATCCTTTAATCCCTGGGAAAAAAGTGTTTCTTGCAATTAATTAAGGTATTTGAAGTGCAAAATGTTTAATTCTTAAAGTATTATAATTCATTTTTATGACTGGTTTTTTAATTCCTGGGAAAATATTATTTTCTGCAAATTAATTAAAATATTTTAAAGGCAAAATGTGAGATACTTTGAGGAATCATTTAATTTTTTCAATTCTATTATTACAATTTTTGTTTAAAATCTAGGACTTTATTAACCTTTTAATTAAACAATTTTTACTGTAAATAAAATTATTAATATAATTCTGAAGATTTTTTGATTTTAATGAACAAAAAATTCACCTAAGAGTCTTTTTTAATCCTTTTTTTTCTAAATCCAGTTTTCTGTTCGATTCAGCATAGCTTCAATTTCAATTTTTTGAAACGTATCGATTGGCCGAAACGCTCTTTGTGTTACGTGTGCATTTGACAAGCACCTCTATTGCCACGTGTCCTTACCAAATTTGCTGCCATAATAATCGTCAATAATCGATACGGTACTTTTTCAATTTCTACCCAACGGTCATACATTTTACTCTCCTCAAATGTTTAGTCGATGAATTTTTGTCGAAATGATTGCACACTTGAATCGTATAAAATATAAAAAAATAAATAAGAAGTGTCATTAAAATTATAACAAAATTATTAAAGATAAATATAAGATAATAGATGATGGCAATATTTTTTAAATAATCATTCGTTGTCTGAAGTTAATATTTCTCTAGCTCATAATATTGGAATATAAAGAGATACTAATTAGTAATAATTTAATAAATTATGGATTACTGAATTTAGTAATTTAGTAATTCAGTATTTTAGTATTTTGTAATTAATTTAATAACTCAGTAACCCGATAATCCTTCAAACTACTAAATTAAAAAATGCTCTACCGATGTAGCAATCTACTAATCCGGTAATACACAATGGAACACAATACCAGGTCAGATTTCAACTACAAAACAATTAATAACAAACCTCCATCCCCATACCTGATCATTTTCCCCGGGGAAGCCTATGATTCTCAGTACAGTACCGTTGATATTTACCCGTAACCCGGTCCCATCATCATCATCACCGACGTCATTGTTACTATCTTCTTCGAGGGTATTGACGAGGCGTCGAGCCGATCATCTAATGACTATTGTTGCGTATCAAGGTAGGCGGGATCATCCCTGATCCAAGCCGGCTGACCTAAATTGTCCGACCATGGAAACACGTATGTACCATGGTGGACGTATGTCCGTTAAGCTTCTCTGGTTACCTACCGGTTATACTCGTGTCGGTACGTTTCACTTCCAGCCTCCTAAGAGCAGAGAAGATCGGCTTTCCTCGATCGATGAGCAAACTGAATACGTATCTGCGCCCCCCCTCCAGCATCCATGTTTCCATTTTAACGAACATGATATTTCCCCGGTTACAATGTTACCTTTTTAAACAAACCACTCGATTCATTTATGATACGTGACTTGAATGTAGCTGGGGTGTCAGTTAACTGTTAATGATTCTATTTTTAACTAATTTTATGTTCTTTCGATGGAAAGGTAGAAGGCTTCGCTTCTGGTTTGGAAGCGAATAGGCTCAGAGATACAGTGTGTATCGAATTTTATATGCTAATAATTAATATTGGAATAATATTCCTTGTGATACACTAACTCTATTGACAGAGTCCTGGAATATTTCAATTCTGCTGGTAGTATATTTTTTCATACTGGAATTAGTTATAATATACTAATGATCCAAATATCAAACCAGTATTCGAATTTTAAGTACAAACTCACCAAATATCATACACACGAGCAAATAATATTCAATAACCTGACCTCGTAACGTCGGGTTCCCTTTACTTCGCGAGCTACAAGGCACCAAAGTCCTCGGGCCCTGGGATCTTCTCGCCGCGTAAGAAACAAGGCGCGCGGGGGTTGGGTTGGGTGCCCGGGTTGCTCGAGCGTCGTCGCATGAAAAGTTGAAATATCGTCGGACGTTGTTTGCCTGAAGGGCATGCAGCCTCGTTAGGCGGGCAAATATGCGACAAAAGAGCCGGGCGAAAGACGAAGGGACTTAATAATACAAGATATTATAATTGTGCAGAAAAGGGATCCCTCCTCCGAGCAACGCTGCCCTCCCTAATAAGACATGTTCGACACGGAAGTTGATCACGAATGCATCAGCCCGCAACCTTCGAGGTTGCAACTCTTCGACTTATTTCTATCTTTGTACATGTATGGTAGGTGATTATGGACAATTGCCACTGGGTTTGGTGAAATATCAAATTCCAGGTCCTGCAATATCGCTTCGAGAATGCGTTAAGATTAGGATTAGGACTCTGGGTCCCTAATTCAAACTTCCTTCAGGCTACATCCAAGTGATTTAAAATAGCCATTAATTGAGTTTTTCATTGTAAATTACAAATACGCTATGACGCGGAGGGGGATCGAGGTTATTAAGCGGCGCGTACGCACGCGTGAGCAGCCTCGAAGACAACTTCCATTTTCCGCAACAACGAGCCCTGGCTCCCGATCCTTGGCAGCCAGGACCCGCGGAAAAGGGGTAATTTCGTGGCAAGATTGTTTGTAGTCGTCGTTGTCTTCTCGCTTCGCCCTCAAACGGACCCTTTGCACCCACAATTCTACACCCCTGGGAGTGGCTCCTGGATATTTCTTCAGGAATGAGTTAAAGTACGATGTCTTCAGCTTTTCGTAAATGTTTCACCTTCGGGCCAATTAGCTTTGATTTGATTTTCTTGAAGAATTTGCAGGTTTTATGTATTTTTTCTTGAAAACTGTACTATAATTATATTTAAAAAATTATTTAGTCAGGATTAGGTCCTTAGTTATCCATTTACAAACTACTTGACAATAACAATTTTCTAAATAAATAATAAAACTCTAACGAAGCACTTCGTAATTTTGCAACAACTTCTAATATTTTTCATTAAATTTCAAAGTATCTAATATTTGTGTTAAAAGAATTCTCGAAAATTTGACGAATGAACCGAATCACAATTTCTGGAAGATTTCACAGAAGATTGAAGTTTGTTGATGAAGTTTGAGCATTTTGTTTTTCCAAGCATCACCAAAATCCATATCGATCTTCTTGACTGGCAGTTTTCGATAACGTTAGAGGCACGATTCTCGTCGAACGAGCCCAGCTGGCTCGAATCCTTAACGTTTATATAGATTTTACAAGCTCAAAGGGGTTGCACCCTCTTCGTTAACGTATTAATTAACGCCCCCGTTGCCGTTGCCACGTAGAAGCTATAAAAACTTCGTCAGAACCTGTCTCCGTCCTGACGTCGAATTTTCTTACACACCCCCGTCGAGATTTCGTTTATATCCCTCCCTTTATTGTGAATAAAATCTTATCACCATCAAAATAATTTACACATTCAGTACATTTATTGCGATAGTTAATATTTTTAGAAGTAGAGAGATATTTAAAAGTAGCGATATCCAACATTATGCTCTTCACTTTAATTGCGTAATCGAGTGACGAATGATTGAAAGTAACAATTCGCGGCATCACTGATCGAAACCGGAAACGTGGCCATCACGAAAAGCCAAGCGTGATCGAGTGGCGCTCAGGCGCTCAGGCGCACGGCGAGGTACGAAACACCGACGGGAAACCTCGAGTCCCATCGTTTCCATGAAAAATTGTCCTCGATAGGATCGATCTCCAGTCGCAATAAACCGGAAGTAAGTACGAGGTCTCGCCGCGAGGCCATCAGAAGTCGCAATAAAATTATTCGGGCTGGCATATACGCGGCCCAGAGGAAGCCATCCCCCGGTTACCGAGTTACGAGCAGAACAGTGGTAACAGTAAAATCAGAAGCCTGTTCGGATCTCTTCTCGTAAATTCAACGCGATCGTAGGAAAATTGAGGTTCCCTCGATTAACTCGCTGCCGTTTTCCAGCCGCCATGACGACGCTTAGGGAACAAGAAATTAAAGTCAGGTATACTCTGGTAGAATGGCAAAATTTGATTCTAAATTCCAGTATTCTAATACTCTTGTTACACTAGTATATTTGTTATTATTTAGTATTATGGGCATGTAATAGTATCATAGTTGCAATTCGCAATTTGAATATTATTTATATTATTGCACAGTACTGGTAGAATTGCAATTTCTACTTCGATAATTCAAATATTTGAATACCATTGCATTATTATCGAACAATACCAATAAAATTTGCATTCTGAATTCGCCTCAATTTGAATATTCAAATACCATAGAATTTCCACTAAAAAGAACACTAAAAAAATAAATCCTCTCACCTTGTAATCTAATATTAATCAAAGAACAGAAGAAACAACCCCTACTAATTAACTTCCATTACTCCAAAACAAAAATTTGACTGCCATTATAATCGAAATTGCATAAATTCCCTAAATGTATATACAGGGTGTCCCAGAACTAGTGTAAGAAGCAGAAGTGGGGGTTAAATAACCAAAATATCGACCTCTGACACCGTCGATCGTAGTCCAGGAGACAATCGAACGTCGCTGAGGCGGTACCTGGCGGTTCCAGGGGAACAAGGAGGATCGTATCCGGGAAAACTACGGGTACACACGCAAGCCAGCCCGGCTCCCAGTTATTCATAGAGAATACATTAAGAGGAACTTGGCTTTGATCTGAGCCGGAGTTCGGATTATGCAGACCTCCACCTCCCTCCCCGACCCCTGTTTCCCGGTGCAACGTGTGGCGAACGCCATAGAACAGCCAGCAAATCCAAACTGCATTAACTGTGCCGACTGACGCGAGAGAATACCAGCTATCAGAAATTCGAGAACAGCCGGCGAGCCTCTTAGCCGCGTTTCCAGGGTGCCGCGGGGTGGTTGCCGGACGACCAATCGAGCGCCCTTCAACTGATTTTCACTCGCGATACACCATACCAATTTTCGACCCCCTATCTCAAACGGGAGGGTAGTTATCGAGTTTCACCCTACTCTTACTGTTTAGGTACGTGCAAAAAATCTGGAAAAATTGTACAATGTTCGGGGCACGGTGGGGTATCTTCAGGAATTTTTGCAGATTTTTTGTACGCAGTTGAAGGGGGGAAATAGGGGGAGATTTGAGAATTTGAATTTGCTTTGTAACCACCCTCGTGGTCGAGGTGGGGGGTTGCAAGTTGGAGTGTTGGGCTTTCTTTTAGTATGTCGTGGAATGGCGCATTAAGTTTCGAGTGGCTTGGGCCGAATGATCGAATTTTTCATTCCGCGGCGGAAAACCAGCAGACCCGGCGCAAGGGAATAAAACAGACAAATTCGCGGGTAATTTGAAAAGAAACATCAATCAGGAGGAGAGGAAGACGGACGCGCTCCATTCGCTCGGTCGAATCGTGAAATCCATTGGCCACGGTTTGATCGATAATTTAATGAATGAACGAAACATAAAAAGAAAGAGAGAAGAAGAGGGGGGGAATGAAAGAACACGAGTTCGTAATTCGTGCATCGGCGCAGTAAAAAGAAATTTCCATCGTACCGTGGAAAATATGGACGAATATGCGGCTGGTCGAGTTTGTTGCCTTTCTTTTTGCTTGATTATTATGAAATCTCGCGAACGGGGGATGTTGAAATTCCATTATGCGAACGGAAAAAGGGCAAGAAGCGAGCGAGACGCGGAATTCCGTCGTTCGTTCCGGCTCGTACGTGCCCCCATGGGAAACATTAATTCGTTGTGTAAATCTGATGCACCACGGGGGGACTGCCGGTGTTGCTTTTTGTCAAAATTTGGTGGATATTGTAACGAATCTTTGAACAATTGCGTGGTCTGGAAACATGGGAGTTGCGATTTTGAATTTTTAGTATTGTGGCTTGGATAAATTTTTATTTTTATTATTGCGGTTGGGGATGTTGCAGTTTTGCACTGAAAGTTTGCAATTTTTATATCATTAGTTTCAAGTTGGAATCTTTTATTTTCACATTTCAAGTCAGTAACATGTTTCTTCCACGTTTCTTAACCCATTGACTGCCAATTACGAGATATCTCGTAGTGTGTGCTGCAATGAATATTGCTGGGGATGGGCTGGTAGCGCAAAATAAAAATCTGAATGATAATATCCTTGATAATTAGAATTTAAGAGTGTCTGACCACACACGTCTGTATCCACTGTGCCAGTCAATGGGTTAATTCTCCAAACTGCAAAACGTACAAAACACTTTTAAATCACCCTTGATATCACTTACGAGATGGCCCGGCAAAATTTCGACCAATACTTTCCATCCCACCCCGGCGAACCGTATTATAATATTATTGCATAATTATTAACCCCGCGATTAGTGACGCGACCAGCTTGCGTCAGTGGTGCGCGTAGGTCAGCCCGTGACTGTGGCATAATGCGAGGGAAATTCGGGCAGGGTTGTCCGTGGGAAAAACCTCGTAACGGCGCGCGAACTTCCGCCGGAAAATACGCTCAACCCCCGGCGATATTTATAAACGTTGACACAACACCGGACACAACGAAGAATAAAGTGACGATAACAAAAATGAATATCGAACACGGTCATTTCGATATCGAGCCCCTCTGATATCTCTGTAACGTTACACCTATTTCGGTATTTAAATGACTCACCGGGTATCTTGATGAACCTTGTCGACGTATTTATGCTCTTTGGCCTTTTTTTTCATTGTTTTTTTGGTATTCGTTTAGTTGCAGGCGGAGATTGAATTTGAAATTGGCTGAGGAATTGTATTTGCAATGTTCGATTATTGAAAGGCAAAGTTTTGATAATTTGTGGAGATCTTTTAATACAAAAACAATTGTCATATCAAGTGTCATAAACAATTTCTAGAAATTTTAATTAGAATTCTAATGATTGTAACTAACATTTTTAAATAATAATTTTACAATTCTTAAAAAATTTATAATAAGTAAGAAGTAGGGTTGAGTTTGTTATATACCAGAGCCAGTACGACAATTTCTTAATTTTTATTCAAAATATAAATGAATGTGTAACACAAAGCAAACAAAAATTGTACTTTCAGTTAAAGTAACAAAATCGTGTTATCCAGTGCTGTAGAAGTACAGTGTTATAAGAGAGCTACCTGTATTATATATTGCAAGGACTTTGATTATTTATTATTTATTATAGAAAATTTCTATAACTTGGGGAGGAGATATTTAAAAAATAAAATGAAACAAATATGTAATAATTACACTCGTCGCCTCTATTAATGAAGAATTCTTTGATTTATTTGAAAAAATTGGTGTAGGTCAGTTCCTGTTTCACTTGTTCGTCTTAAAACCGGGGATTCCTGTCGGATTCGCGACGAACCGAGGAATATTTTCGCGATTCCGAGCCCGATTGGGCCTCGGGCGGGAACAAAGTGAGACAAGCCCGGGGACTGGGCGAACGGGGCAGGGGGATGAGGGGTGACGTTTAAGCACCGCGGAAAATTCAATTTGGAAAAGCGATCCGGGCTCGTATCTCGGCTTCAATTTACCGGTCTCGAAAGGATCATGCCGCTGTTATGGATACTGCGGATTCAACGTGGAACTCCATATCGCGTTGCCAATAGAAACCAGAAACCGTATCAAACCCTTGAGGGAGCATCTCGCAACAACACGTTGTTATACTATAAACAAAGCTCGGTTTATTTCCGGTTACCGGATTTTTATGCGTACTTCATTTCCGGTATTAGGAAACGTTTCCACTGAAATCGATTCATTGCCTGTTTCGAAGAAGAATCGGCGGGCTCGCGTTAAGAATTTCATGGAAGCGTTTGTATGGCCCTTTTTATTGAACTTTGAGCTTTAATCTGGTGTGTCGGAAGTGCCATTTTGAGAAACTTTTCTGTCATGAAATTGAACGAGACTTGCCATATTTACAAACTGATTATTCCATATCCAACAATTTCAATGTTTCTCTTCCACTGACAACCACTCATTTTGTATTAAAAATCTCAAAGGTGCACTTATACCCTAATTTTCCTCAGACTTTAAGCTTTAATTCTACGTGCCACGAGCGCCATTCCGCGATACTTTTCTGTCATCAAATTTAAATGAAACACCCCGCGTTTGAAAATCAACGATCCGATAACTGCTCCAATTTCCCCTGGAATTCTTTCAGCCGACATCCGGTTGTCCCGAGCAGCGATCGAATGACGGTACATTTCATACGTTCCATACGTCTGACGATATTTCCATTGAAATTCAAGCGTTCGCCGCCGGTTATCGTCGCCGAGCAAACGGAATAACTTACACCCGGAACAGGATGATCCGCGTTGAGGTCAAAGGGCTTAATTTTTCATGGTACCGCGCAAAGGGTCCGATTCACAGACACCTGGCGCGGATCTGGCTCGGTACACGGCCAGATAAGTCCGCTCGAATTCAGACCCAGATGCTCGCAATCAAACTGTCAACGGCATCGTCTCAAAAGCAAATCCGATATTGTGCACGCTGTGCATCAGCAAGTATGAATAATCAAGATGGGGGGCAAGGGCGCAGTGGGGGAGGTCGGTGACGTTGGTCGTGGTTAAGTCACAAAGGGAATCGCAAAGTGCGTTAGTGTACGCGACCAAATTGGCCTGTGCAGCCACAGATCGCAATATGATTGGTCGATGTAACGTTGTATCCATGGCTTAGATTTGCCCTCCTACCGATTGTCACCAACCTACTGCAATTCACAGGGATTATGGTCATTTCAATGGTAATTCCGTCCCGGTGTTTGCCATTTTGTTGCCTGAACAAGAGTACTTGTGTGCTGCGAGATGTTGGTTGATTTAATCGGCGATTGGTTGTTTTGGGTACAGAATGTTATTGGAACCTTTATGTTGTTGCTTTTGGCATACTCTGAGCTTTAAATTGAGGTACCACAAGTGCCATTTTGAGATACTTTTCTGTCATGAAATTGCGTTGGACTCGACATCAGTCACCTACCTAAACTGATTTACAAACTTACTAACAAAAACGTCGAAAACTGTATAAATAATTGCAACAACATCCCTCCGTATGAAAAACCTTTCAAAAAACTGTCACATAAGAAAAACAAACAGAACAAGAATTTCCCTGGAATCCCGTCCGGGCTTAATTAAAAATACTAGTATCAGTTTTCACCTGACCGAAACCAGGTAATCGATACGGCGAACAAACGTTAACAATGCTTCGAGGAACTTGTGCTCAACCACGGAAAAGAAGAAACCGGCAGGCTCGGAGAGTTACGTAAACCCGCAGCTATTTACTTATCCCAGCTTTTGTATTCCCTGCTCGGTTCTATTCATCCTTTGTCAGGAATTCCCGTCTTCGATTAACGATATCGAACGGCCCTTACATCAACCCCCCCCCTCCCTCTCGTGCAGGAGTGGCTGCATAATACGATATTGTTCGAACAGTCCCGCGCTTTTGCATAATTCTCGTTAAATGAAATTTACCGGAAGCTCGCGTTCTCTGATCCGTCAAATCGGCTCCAACTTTCATGCACCCTGCAGGGTTGTATTTGACACTTGAGTTGAATCTACAGTGCTTGGAAGATTATTTTTAAATTATTTTATTGTATTTGAAGGATGCGTGGATGGAAGTTTGTTGTAGAATGATTGTATTTGAGGATTGAGAATGTGGGATCATTCTTTGATAATTTCATGACATAAAAGAGTGAAGGTGTGGTACTTGTGACACCTTCGTTTGAAGCTTAATGTCCAAGGATAGTGACGGTATAAGTGCACCGTCAATATCTTTAGAACAAAATGACTGGCTTCCGTTTGAAATAAACTATAGAATTCTTAGATCTGAAATTGCCAATTTGGAAATATAGTTATTCTTTTACAATTTCATGACATAAAAGTGTCATAAAGTGACACTTATGGGGCATTAATTTAAAGCTTAGAGTTTAAAGGAAAAGCTGATATAAGTGCACCAAGAATATCTTTAGAACAAAATGGCTGGCCTCCATTTGAAATACAGTATAGAATTCTTAGAGATGAAGTTGCCAGTTTGGAAATGTAATTATTCTTTCACAATTTCATGACATAAAAGTAGCCCAAAATAACACTCATGGTACCTCAATTGAAAGCTCAAAGTTTAATAAAGAAGACCATAAAATGCCCCACCAAAATTCCTAAAACAAAATGACTGGTGACCAGTCAAAACATACATATGTTTTAATTTAGAAACATAATTATTCTTTCACAATTTCATGACATAAAAGTAGCCCAAAATAACACTCATGGTACCTCAATTGAAAGCTCAAAGTTCAAAGAAAATAACCACACAACAGCCCCCTCAATATTCTCAGTACAAAATGGCTGGTGTCCAGCTACAAAGATTTATGTACTGTCCATCTGTCCACATAAATGAATAAATGAACCTAATCTTAACCCACGTGCATTAACCATAAATCTTCAATTCTCTCAAAACTATAATTAAAATGAATTATTTTTGAACAACTACAAAACTATTATTATCACACTTAATTTGCATATCCACCTTGTATCTTTCACGTTGTTAATAATTATTGACGAGGACATATCGTAAGATGATCGTTGAACGAACGAGTATTGGGAAGATAGGGACTCGACAGGTATAGGATTTTACGCGATAGCAGACGAACGGTCGAATTCGAACGGATCCAGTTGCTGGTAGCTAATTACGCGACTCATTAACAACGAAGCCACTTCAAACGGTGCCGCTCGCACCGGGTGCCTGATTATTATTAGCGTGCAACAATGGGCGTCGTTACAAGGTTCGTCGAAATATTCGTAGCAGCCCTATGACGCTTTACTAGCGCGTACGTAATTAAATGTACGCCCGAGCCCGTTTCGAGCTCGCTTTGCTAATCATTTTTCAGATAACAAGGATATTTCTGCAATTATTTCGTGGATTATAACAATTCCCGCGAGTTGTTCGACGCGATTTTAATTCCTCGATTTAATCAGCGTTAGTTTTGTACTTCAAAAGTTGCTGGGGGATACGTGAATTGTTTTATTATAAATACTAATTATTATATATAATACTATTATAAATACTATTTTAAGAAAATATAAATTTTAAATATTATTATGGATTATTCAAATTTAAATTTTTCGCTGTTATCGCTACTATTAATATTATTAATTGATACTAAAAATAATACCAGTACTAATACCATACTATTAATTAACTACTAATACTAGTACCACTGTTATCACTACTTATATTATCAATTGATACTAGTATTACTGCTGCATTAATTATTATCATTCCTGAACCAGCGCACGAATTGTTACAGTACAAAAAATGATTTATACGCAAATCGCAAGGCAAAATGGAGAGCATATTGTTAAATTCATACATCCCATTGAGCTTTGTCCACCGTTAATATCGCTCCTTTCGTATCCGGCCTAAGCCGAAATAATACTGCGGCCCCTTTAAATACTTGAACGCCCCGCCGTGGCCCGGTTTCCACCCAGTTCCGCCGTTACCCGGAAATCCTTTTGCCTAATTCGTAATGCATCGATCTCCACATCGCCCCGCTTTATCCTCAAAACCCTAACTGCTTCGAGCAAGGGTTTTTTCATGATTTGCCAAACAGACTTTCAATTAACGGCCAGCGATTATTTATTTTATCAAAGGTGGGCGCTGAGGTTACAAACGGAAGGTGCTGTCGTTTACCGCCAAAGGTATCCAATGTGATCCCGGCTACTCCCTGTTTCCTGCATCTTCCATACGCAATCAGTCGACCTCGCTTTCGAAAATTAGTCCTTTCCTTCCTCAGATCCTTCCATAAAGTGTTTCGAGCCCCCCCGGTCTGGGGAGGGTGGTGATCCACCTTCGGTGTCTTCCTTGCCCAGAGTACCAGGAGGGGTGGTATTTTTACTGCAATTCTGGTCAGCCAGCGCCCAAGGTTTAATGAAATTACCCTCCCAAAATGCTAAAAATTATAAAAATTCCACCCCTTACGCTCATTGGACCTTGGAAGGAACCCACGGGGCGCTGCGGGTACCTTAACCTACCCCAACCAGTGGTACAGATTGGAGATCGTGTCGTATTTTAAAAAGTTCGAAAATATTCATCGTGGCAAGACGGCGGTCAGAATTGAAAAGCGGCAAGTTTGAACGAGTTCCCGCGGGAAGAAGGGGACCGGAAGCGGCGTGGACGTAAATAATCCGCGGCGAAGGGAAGAAGAAGAAGAAGGGAAAGAAGAAAGGGGAGAAGGAACGCGTTGGGGCCGCAATCACGCGGAGTGGCCGAGTTTCGTCGAGTTCCCCCATAATCAAGCCCCGCAGTTTTGCTGTATGTCTTTCATGGTTCCGTTCGGAGGGAGGGGCAGGGGAGGGGAAGAAGTTCTCTATCCGCGATTACGCTTCTTGGAAATGAAAAATTTCGAGGGGCGGGAGGGCTGAACGCGAGCAATACATCGCTTTTTATGCAGTCCCGAGTAATTCTACCTTCTTCGGGAACGACTTGACAAGCTCTTCGCAGTTCCGTGAATATTTATGCGAAGGGGAGGATTAAAATTTTGATCGAGAAACGTTCGTTTGTAACAGTTGGACGTAAATAATTAAGGTGGAATATTATTAGCAATTAATTAGTAATACTGTTAGTAGCAATTATTAGCATTAGTATTAGTAGTTGGTAATACTAGTATGGAGGAAGAACTAGTATTATTTATTAAATAAATAATAAAATAACTCCAGCACAGCGCACAACTCCGTGGTATTACAATGATCGTTCGAACGGCTCTAGAGGGGGGGGTTAAAAAATAGCCATACGCAAACATTGGCCGCGGCACAGGCCCGAAAATTCAACAACAGTTGCACAGATTGGCGCAGCAATAATTGAACGATTTAACCGGCCACTCGATATCAATTGGCAGCCAATTCAGCCATCAAAACCGAGCCTTTCAAAATTTCCATTAACCCGATCACCGTCGAGTAGCTCGATTATTTCTAACGATGGCCCTCCATTGTTTAAGAGCGCAAACATGTTGGCCAACCGCCGATACTGCCGTGCCACGATGGCCAATTTAACGAGCGGCCGATGGTCTTCGTCTTCGTACCCTTTGCGCCTCTAATCAGCTAATTAGCCGAACGTGTCCGCTTGTCGGCCACCGGCTGCTTTCCGCTCATTCCAGCCCTTTGTACCCGGCTTAGGCACCGTTTAATTACTATCTCGAGGCTCGATACCTCTTCAAGTACATCGAAAGAGGGTGATCCGGCCGCTCCTCTTCAGGGTCCATGTCACTGGACGGATGTTGGTCCCTGCAAAGTGGACGATGATGGTCGTCGAAGCTGTTATTATTCATGTGTTCACTGTAAACTGATAAGTACGTAATTTAATCAATTTATTTATAATACTTTTGAACAATAACCACGAATACTGACGACGGAAGAAGGGTTGCTGCTGAAGGGGTTGAACGAAAAGCGATCGAACGAGGATCCCGTCTTGGGGGCAGAGCCAGAGTCGACAAGAAATACGGGCTCCGCTAATTGTCGGAATAATGAACAAAGTTCCACAGGGTTGTTCAGTTATTTCACCGTGTTGCGAGGGGGTGGCGCACCTGTTCGCCTCGTTATATCCCATTGGCGCCGGTTATCCCTCTTCCGCCCGCCAATCCGGCAGTTGCCCCGCGATAAATCTGCCCGCCGTGTGTTTTGCACAGCCCCCTCCAACCCTCCTCCCTTCCCTTTTGGTTCTTTGTTGTTAGACGCAGAGAATTGCGTTAACAAGCCGAGATGTTAATCTCGGAAGGGCCCCCGGGGACCCGGGACGTTTGATCGAGCCCGCCTTCTTGTCCCGTTTCCTTTGCTTCGACGAACCAGCCGGGATTTTGCCGTTCCAGACGCGGGCGATGTTAATTAATTCACCTGGCTCCAAGGAAAGTTGGCCCGGGTCATTGTTTTACACGCGGTATCGCGCCGTTTCTGCGATTCCGGAGTCGGCTGCTTTGTCGTGGATCTTGGAGTGTCGCTGGTAGCCTTTTCTGAACGCGTTTGTTCAGAATTTCGGCGGATCGGATCAGCCATTTTGCGCGGGGAAGGTTTCGAGGAAGATGGTCCGACACTTTCCGCCACCTCACCCTCGGGGGGTGGCGGGTGTCTTTGAAAGACTTCCTCTTGTTAAAAAAAATAGGGCTAAGTAGATGGCGAAGTTTATTTTAGTTGGAAAGAGTTCTAGAATGGTGGTCTAAGTTGATTATTGGTAATGATTTAGTAACGTAGAGTGGTCTAGTATGTCTAGTAACTTTTGGAGTGTTAAACTGATGAAGTCTAGGTTAAATATTGTCCTAGGTAGATAGCTAGTAATTATTTAATAACTATCTAGTGACCTAATAGTAATCTTTTACTATTAAAATATCTGTCCAGATGCTGATCACCCAAGACTTCTAAAATGAAACTTAACGATCACCCTGTATACAATCCTGCACCCTGAAGTTCCATTTTAATTTCATTTTATCGACGTAAATGATTCGTACGAAGAACTGGAGGGTGGAAAAAAGGTATTCGAGGAAAAACGAAGATATTATTTTTGAAATTCCTCGAACACCCCTTCGCTGGGGGGTGGTTTTATGAAAATCGTGTAGGGAAAACTCATTAGCAGTGTACAGAATTTTTCTCGTACGAGCTCGTTAAGGACAGTATTTTCAAGATGATGAGGTTGCTTTGAAAATACTCCTGCACGAACGGAGAGGAGGGAGGTTTGGTACGATATTTTCTTCTTTTTTTTTGTAAGGGGTTGAATAGGGGTTAGATTGAAATTTGTAATTTTTTAAAGAGATTCATCGCGGTTCTTTTCTTCTGTACGTCCTTCAAAGGATCTTGTAATTGAGGGAGTACGATTATTCAAATGACGGGATAATGTTATAACGGGAATACCTTGTGCGCGATAATTGGGTCCTTTGAACCTGTTAATTTCTTTTCGAATCCTCTTAACAATAATTTGTATACTTTCTCGACTGGATTCCTTTGTTTTGCCCGGTTAATTCGTCGTTTCAGTATTTTCCTCATTTCTTTCTTAATTAACAAACGGTGTTTCAATTAATTAGGAAGAATTTTGGTGAAAGATTATCTTTCTTGTATTAATTATTTGGTGAAAAAGATTTATTATTTATAATTTTTATAATACTGTTTATTTTAGTAAAGTAATTGACCTTTTTAAAGTAATAATTACCTAGTTGCTAAGTTACTGGTAACTATATTGTTAAATTACTAAATTGCTAAGTTAATAATCACTAAACTGTTAATTACTAAATAGCTAATTAGTAATTTCTAAATTACCAAACTACTAAATATCTAAATTACTAATTACTAAATTACTAGATTTCTAATTACTAAGTTGCTAAATTATTAAATTTCTATATTATGAAACAGTAATCACTGAATTATTAAATTACTAATTACCACATTTCTAATTAAAAACGATCAGTAACTTAACAATCAACGATGTCCTAAGTACCCTACTGTAGCAAATAATGGAAAACTACCCCCTCCCTTCCCTAACCTAACCCATCCCTGCATAACACTGCATCTATTCAACAAAAAATAATTACAATAATTTTATCTTATATGAGATTTTAGCAGACACCCAGTAGGGAAGAAGCATCGTAATCCCGGGAACGGGAGAGAAAATGGTGTGTACAACAATTTTCCCTCGTCATTTACCTTTTCCATCATCCCCTTTCACATCGGTCCGACTTTTTCTTCGCCTCTGAATCGTAAGCAGAACTCGTGTCACTATCTTGACGTGCCCTGAAGTATATTCGAGACAGTTCTGTATTATACTCCCGCCAGAGATTCTCAATCGAGAATGCATCCGAGTTGCCCCGATGAAAATTTCTAACAAAGACCAACCAACCCTCGCTCGATTTATAATTTATTATTAGAAATTTTTATTTTTAGTAAACTTACAATCAGGTGTTAAATAAATTATAGATTTTATTTCTAGTTAGAATTTATAACTCACAGTATATTAAACTTTCTCTGATATCTAAAATTTATGATTCACTATTAGGAATTTTAATTTTTACCAAGTTCAAAATTCGATATCAAATAAATTTATAACACCATATTTATGAATTCTAATTATAAACAAAAATAGTAACAATAAATCTCCCAAATAAAATACAGAAATTTATTTCCTCTCGTTCAAACTTTCAAACGAACCAATCAGTCGTAAAACATTCCTAAAACACTGCAAAATAAATATTACCCTCTGTCGACAAAAGTTCCTAAATATTCCATAAAACATCAAAATTGAAATGACCTTTTTATTTCCGGGACAGCTTCGAGAATTCCCTCGAAAAAAGTAAATGAAATTATAAATCATTCACCCAGCTGCCGATGACTCAACCCCTCGGCAGTCGAAAACGAAAAAAAAATGAGAGAGAAACGTACTATTCGAGCGAAACGAACGGTTTTAGAGTGAAATTTCGATGGCGCCCCATGGGGAATCCCAGGGTGGAATTAGATACAGTCATATTAAGGGAACTAACGGGGACATAACGTTGGCTTCATCCCTCCAGATTTTCAAATATTCATTTTCTCATAGCGGGAACGGGCCTTGCACGGGCTACTACGTGTCCCCCTTCGTTTGTCAGGGGGATGCATCGGATTACACGGTAATGTCATAACCCCCTCCCCTCGTTCCGGCACCCCGTGGCACCTTAAGACTTAAGACGGCCACCCCTCGGCAACTGATCCGGTTAATCGAACTTCCCGTGTCCGCCGTGCTTTGTCGTTCAATGTTGATGGATCGGTCCTGTTGCCACTGAAAGTTCTTCTGAAATTTTCAGTTATACGATTTTTACAGAAACTGTACTGAATTAAAGAAAAAATCGTGGTTCAAATAAATATTGATTCTTGCAAATTCATAGAATCGTTTCTATGTGATATTAAATATTCTGTGGACACCCTGTACATAGTATGTTTATAAATAGTTATTTATTTGTTGATAAAAGCATTGGTGTTTAATTATTTTTGATTCTTACTTTTATGGACACCCTGTATGTGTACGTTCATTCGGTGGTTGACGAAATAATTATGCATTTAATATTCACGGTTCGTACGTACATATGCCGGATGTAAAATGTTACGATTATAACTTTAATGATATTTATAATGTATTGTGTAATTATAATATTCTACATGAAATGGGAAATGAATTAGCTTCCTTCAAAAGTGAGTAAATAAAGTTGTACATCAAGGAAGTTAGACGAAATTAAGGGAAAATAGAGGAAATTAAGAGACGTTATTGGAAAATAGAAGGAAGTAAACGGGATCAATGTAGATTAGAGAGAATTAGGGGAAACTAGTGGAAAATAAGGGAAATTTACCTAAATTGATGGAAATAATGTAAATTAAGGAAAATTACTGGTAATTAATGGAAAATAACAGAAATTTAGAGAAATTAGAGGAAATCAAGGAAAAGTAAGAGAAATTAAGGGAAATTAAGGTAAAGCAAAGGACAATAAGAGAAATGAACAAAAACTAAAGAATACCAAGGGAATTTAATGGAAAGCAAAGGAAATGAAGGAAAAGGGCGTACGTGGGGAGACCGATCACGATGTTCCCGGACACCCAGTGCATACGAGGAACGTTTAGCCAACGAATTCCGGACACGTTCACGCGTCTCGCTCGTATTGACGGTCGACTTGCCACGATAATGACCGACCCTGGCCAGAGCAAAAGTGCAGCCAGGGATCCCGGTCGCGTTCCCCCTTTCCGCGACATGGAAATCGGGCCAGCATCGATTACGATATCGTCGTGTCGCATGACAGAACGAGCCACCCGGCCATCACAATACGCTAATGCGACATATTGTTCAGCCCTGCAAAAATTGCCGCTCGTTACACCAACGACAATGGACGAGCCGGTGTCCTGCGACCGCCATCAAACGTTCTACTGAAAATTATAGTCGACAGACTCTGACTTCGTCTACTGTTCTCTTCTATCGCCAAAGAATATCATAAGAAATACCATGGACAATTTAATTTTCATTATTTTTCAATCCTCCTCTGATACTTCAGTAACTATTTCAAATAAACACAAATAAAAATTGACCTCGATGCACCAAACCTCACCAATACTCCCACGCAATCCTTGCAGTGGTCGTCCAAAATGGCGGACCAGAACACGTTCCCCGGAGCCCTCAAAGGGAGCCGACGGTGGTAGCCGTGGACAAAGGAGGTCCATATTTTTTTAACTCAGCCAAAGGACAAACGGTGGCTAGGAAACGAACGTTTCGCGCGAGTTAAAACAAGCGGGCGGATACTTGAAGCGAGACAACCGGCGCGGACCGCAGAGGCTGCGAGCGGGCCTGGCCCGTTGATTGACGATTTGCATAGACAAATAAGTTCCGGCCTGCCTGATGAGTCGCGTCGCCGTCGCCTGTTTACCCAGCAGTCGAATAATCGTTTTCAAAGCGATTTCGAGAACCGTGTTGAAACGTGCGGGGAGCAAACAAAGGGCGAGTGCCTTTCGAATTCGTTCGCCGCGGATCGACAGTGTCGATATCCGCCGGCATCGGTCCTCTTCAACGCCTTCGAAAACGCTTTTCTCGTAGCCGGGTCGCGAAAGAAAACAATTGCGGTTCGCCCGGAATTACGTGAATTTTGTCGTTCCACGGAGGGAAAACCGGGGATAGAATTAATCGGGACTGTGAAATTAACGGTTGGGAGCCTTTTCGTTTGTTTACAGGTTTTTTGCCGTTTGAAGTTCGAGAAACTCGAAGTTCTTTGGTATTTTAATTGTTATTCGGAGTATTTTGAGGAACAATTGGATTCGTGGTCCTGTTTTTGATGGTATTCGGTGAAACGGAGTGGTTTTTTAGGTTATGTTGACGCCATGTTGGATCCTATTTACAGTCATCTGCTTCAGTTCTTTCACTAGAAATATTAAGTTTAAGATTTATTCAATTCCTACTTTATGAATATTTTATAGGCTATCTTGACTCCGTATTGGAGATTTCATAGGTAACCTGATTTACCACTAGCTACTAGACCTAAATCCGGCCAATTCCTAACCTCCGCGAAGTGGCCGAAGAAGTAAAAAGGGGGACGCGACGTTTGTCTTCATTATAATCGCAGCCAAGGTTCCGCGGCGTCGAGTTTCTTTTTTCCTCCCCGGGAACGAAGGAGAAACGGTAGGAAGACAAACACGCCGCGGCTCCGAGCAGTCCTGCTATGATTAATTTCCCCGAGCTGCGAAGAAAGCCCCCACGGAAAGCCGGCCCGTTGCATATTTTATGCACGCGTTAACTCTCCGTCCAGCGTGGAACTTAATTTCCAACGTATTCCATTATGCTTTCCGTATATTAGCCCTGTCTTGATAGAACCGCGTGCCCCGTCCTTCGGGGACCGCCGCGGACCTTGATAATCCAACGGCTTTTTGCCTTTCCCGACATTTGTACACGTTCCTTTTCCTCGAGTGGCAATTAAAACGATCCTGCGATTTTTCTTCGAAGTACAAAACTCTTAAATCTTACCCAATTCTTCAAGGTTCACAATTTGTTGAAGAGACACACCACTTTTTAATCGAATTTGACGCCTTTAATCGAATGCACTTCACGCGTTTCTTCGAAAAATACTAAGAAATTATAACCAATAAAGGTATATTAGTTCCTAAAAATTGTTTATAACGAAGGGATAAACAAGGCTCAAATTAGTTAACAAACTGTTTACAATTTTAACAAAAATACTAAAAATTATTGGCAAACCGTAGCGCATTTTTTGGTGGGAATTGTTGGCCAGAAGCTACGCGTCCGTATCCTCTTGCACCCATCGCGGAGCCAGGATGGCGTCCCTCGGACCGCAGTTAGCCCGGACTTAGTACCCGTGCTCAAGACTCCCACGGGAACGGTGAGAAACGACCCATCCGGGGCTACTTTGGTTCTTGTTCTCAAGGAAGCAGGGTCATGCGGATTTTGTGGACGGTCTGGCGAAGAGCAGAGGGCAGAAGAGGATAATTGTGGCGCCTGTTAAATGAAGATGTATCGGGTCTTTCCGACGCCCTTGTAAACGTCTGTACTTTTAACGCTTCCTGGTTACTTCGAAAACGACCCTAAAATTCCCCAAAACAGAAGAACAAACAATAGCGATGATATTATAAAATTGTAAAAATTGTAGGAGACTGGGGGGGGATTGTTTGAGGGACTTTTGAAGGGATGGTCTGGTAATCGAATTAGGGGTAGCTGAGCGGCGTGCAGCTGCGTAGCATCGAATTTGTTAAGTTAAACTACTAATCCCGCCAACTTAATTCCCCGTTATCAAACTCGTATCCGGGAGGCAAGGGTGAAGGGTGCTCACGAGTTCGGTCGCGTCCAATGAAGCTCGCCGTTAAACATGAAAACTACTTAAGCCGACGAATGTGCCGTCTAACTACCCTGCAAATCATCTGCTCTCTGCGCATGCGAACCCTTGCCTTGGAATAATCAAAAAATAGATTTGTTGTAAACATTCGATACAGGTTTATATGTACCCATTCAAGTTTGATTTTTATACTGCATTTATACTAATATTTATATTAAGGGTGTAAGGGTTTAATTGTATTATTTTTTACATTATATTTATGTTTGTATCTTTATTTTCATTTATACTGTTTAATTTCCTTAAAATTAAGATACTTACATTTATTTATCAATTTTGCAATACAATTCTTTTAAGATCCAAAATTCTTTATCAATTTTGCCAACTTCTTTACAGCAACCCTAAAAATGATATTAAAAAACCATATAAATTTTACAATTTTGCAAAATATTAAACTAAATTGAATAAAAGGGGATAAGAAATAATATTTATAAACGTAACAACAAAGTGGTCATGGTTAGACTACGAAAGCGAAGGATCCAACTTCGATTCCCCCCTCTCACCCCCTTTATTTGCCACGAATCCTGCACAATTTCCCGACGTGGCGAGGGGGGGGGGAAGGTTTCCCCAGGGCGAATTTCCGGTCCGTTTCCTACGCCGGCACCTTCGTGTCGTTTGCCGAGCCGTTTATCTCCTCGTCGTTAGTTTTGTCGGGTTGGCCGGTTCCGGGCGTTCCTCGCCCCATACCTTGCGGTTCTAATTGCCAGTCACCTAACAGTCTGTGTTTCGCGCTTAAACGCGGCATGTTCAGACGTGTCGGGACACAGGAATCTCCTTTGGAATTCCTTCGAAACGCGCCGGGGGATGGTTTCTTACATTCTTCTTCCAACTATCTTCGATTATCAGTTCGTGGTGTCCATCGTTAACACTGGTTGAAAATAAAATAGCACATGTTAATAAAAGTTCAATTGATTTATTAAAGGGGTGGAAATGACTTGTTCCAGGTTTTTATTTTACATTACAAGATTGATCAAAAAGTGAGTTCTCATCCCTTATTTATTTTGGTCACTATTTTATCCTGCACATAAAATAAATTTTTATCTCGATAAAAGATAACATAAGTTTTGTAATTTAAAATGAAAAACCTGAGACCAGCCATTTCGACTAGTTTGGTAGTTCTAGTGCTAATTACACACACTGTGCACTATTAATCGTTTAATTACGAAAAGCAGAAAATGAAAATTTCAAAGATTCAGTTAATATATTTATAATATTTATAATTGTTTGCAGACTACCTTCATATTGATTCAAATCAAATGAAATAATTCACAATTTTACGCTTTATAATTCAAACAACTGATCGAACAAAAGAATTCCCAGTGTTATATGATAAAAGTATAAATGAGTAATTATCTTGATTAAAAATATTTGGTAAATGGATAGTAACGGAATTTGTTAAGGGTGTTTAACGTTATAATAAAGGTGTCCGCGTGTGTAGAACATAGAGCAGTGACCGCTAAAAGGTGACTGGACTGGATTACCCGTCTATTTGTCGCGAGAAACTAATTGCAGCACGAGCCGTGGCCATGCATCACGGCGACAACGGTCCCTTGGAAAAGCACGGCTCGGTTTCGAGTGAATTACTGGCAGGAGGATTGCTTTATCACTTTTAACGACGCCCTCTCGTTTGACTCGTTTCCAGTATAATGCTCACCCCAACGCTGTTTTCGAGTTCACTGGGTAACCTTGAAGGGTTTGTTACGCGGTTTAAGGATTCGGATACCTTTTATCCTTCGTTCGGTAGAATTTCGATATTCAATTTGCAGTATTGGGTGTTTCGATTATTTTAATTTGAAACTGGAACCTCAGGTCATTCGAAGTATTTATGTTATTTAATTGCTTAGGTATTTTATTTATTAGATTTTCAAATATAAGAGAGAAATTGTTTAAATTATTCAAGTTCTTTAGTATTCCAGTATTCGAATCATCTGAATTTCCAATTAGAATTCAATGTTGTTATATTTGAATTTCTATTTGAATTTCATTAAAAGTACTCAATTTGCAAAGTTATCCCAATTATTCAAATTGAAACTTTAACTAAAATTAAAAAATTCGAATATTTAAATATCAGTAGAGTTCGGATTTGAGTATGAATAATTCGAATAATCGAGTATTACAACCTCTGACCTACATGTCTGACTTATCGTACTCCTATTCTACTTAACAATAGCTACCAGGCTCACAGTAGAAGTAGTCGTGTGTGGTCAGACAGATTAATACAGCAATCAAGAATACAGTTGGTTAATTTTCACATTACAATTTTTTTACAACATTCGAATATAATCTGTAATAAATATTTAACAATAAAAATCGTAAGGAAGTTTAACCACCCCCCGGTTTAGCTAAATGGCAATTTATTTCGCACGAGCGGCCACACAATATTAACTGCGCCCGTGTAAATAAAATTACCTGAAAGCCTTTCGTCCCTGTACATATCAACGCGGCCGCGCCTGTGTGCGATCGTATAAAAGTTTCGCCTACGATAACGGCGAAGCGAATCGGGGACACGGAAGCTATTTTTCCTCGACAAACTTCCCATGTATTATTCACCCCCCCTCCCCGCCCCCCCTGCGCCTCTGATATTTCACCCCTGAATGCTCTAACGCGTTCGAGTTAGACGCTGAAGGCCCGATCCTTCAAGCTAACGTTTCGACGTTTGCAGTTACATGCAAATCACGGTATCCGCGACATCGGTAACCGATAACTTCGGCGAAAAAATACATTGGGGATGGGGGGAGGAAATTTGTCCCGCGATGTGATTCTTTTAGGGGTAAGGAAGGAAGGGGGGATTTATTTTGGAGAAGATAATATTTCTAATGTTCGTAATTTATTAAAGGTACAAGTTAAATACTGTTGGAACTACTAGCCATTAATCACGCGTCATTTTTAATTAACAATTACTCGGTTTCCCAAAGGACGAAATTAAACGGGAGAAAGAGAAACGTCCGGACGAGAGGGGGAAAAACAAATCAGAAGGAACGCAAAGGGGTAAAACGACCCTTTGGCGGCGTTTAAAGTAGCTTCGGCGGTTGCGAAACCTGCAAAGCGCACCGGATATCCCTTTAATTTCGCGTAAGCCCGGTCTTAAGTTGCGGCCATGGGCAAAAAAAAGAAGGAAACGTTAGCGGGAGGAAACGCGGCTTTCCTCTCGAACACGCTTCGACAACTTAACGGTTGTTTGCGCTGCGAATCGGTGCTGCTTTGTTGTTCTAATCAGCCACGGGATAAGTGATCCTCTTACGGGTAACCCGATATGTGTTGTGTAATTAATTAGAAGATTTTTCGATTACAGTAACGATTATTATGATAGCATAACGCGGAAAATTAGAGGGTTGAGGGGTGAAGCTGAAAGTTGTTCGTTATTATTGCAGGTGGATTGTTAATTTCATTAGGTGTACTTATGTATATTACACTACAGTACTTGGGTACCGTATAGTGTACTCCAACACATACTATATTGTTACATAGAGTGAAAATTGTAAAATAAGAGAAAATCTCGAATACAAACTTAAATCTTTCTCTAAACAATCCACAGCAAGTAGTCTACTGTTAATAATTGGAATGTTAATCGGTGTTCAACGAATCCACGACCGTAACCCAACCCGTCGTATCGGAATCCACTAAAGTATGGCATCGGTATCGCGCGATCCGGCTCATTTAATGCTGTTTGACGGTGTTCGAACATCATCTTACTGTCAGCCAGAAGCTGGATCACAGGGAATGCATCATTTAGCGTGCGCGTAGAACAGCTCGTTGCGCGGGAAAGCAGCCCGGCCCGGTGATGCATTGCCCCGGGAGATTAATGTATCGCGGCGCACAGTTTGTTAGAGTGAATAACGACCGGCTGCAATAATGATATCGCCGTTAAGCTGTCCGCAAAAGTTTCGTTTTCGCGCCGGTGCCCACCGAACGCTAACCCCCCCCCCTGAAAAACACACCGATTTTTTCAATTTTTCAACCATTCTGCAAACAACAATATCTCACACGTGTTATACGTTTCCATGCCGTTTTTTAAATTGAGCTTAGCGTTAAATAGTGTCTTATGGTTATATTAAAGTTTATTTAGTTAGTAGATTAAGGGGTTGGTGATACTAATTTAGTCAAAGTATAGAAGCTGTATTTTGAATAATTATAATAATTATTATAACTATAATACCTTGTTCGTTTTAATACTGCAACAATCATTTGGCAAGGGGTTGAATGGAATTAAATCCTAGATGATGTAAAGCTAGAGTTAAACAGGAGGGCGAGAAGAAAGATGGCGTCCGCGGTCGCGGCAGTTCATTTAACCCCCGCCACGATTTCCGCGGCCATCCGGTCACCAGGGTGTAGTAACGCGCTAATGAAGTATTTATTATTCCATTACCACGTACCGCTCCTCTCGTATTGTTTTCTCACAGGACACACAACACTCTGTGCCCTTGCTCCTTATCCTTTGATGAAACGAATCAGAGTAAGATTATTCCTATTAATTTCTAATCCCACCCCTTAAACCCTTCCTATACCGACATAAATAACTACCCAACCAAACCATAACTGAACTCGTATTAAAAACCCAAGCAAGTGGGTGAGGGGTCGTTCGGGATCCAGGATAGAAAACGTTTTGTTGGCAAACAGGTTTTCAGACAGAGTCTGTGCATTCTGTTAGGACACCCTGTATATAGAACAAGAGTTCGAAATGGGCCTCCAGGATTGAGGTTAGATTGAAAATTGGCTAATGGTGGAGTTAACCCACCCAACTTTAATTAGAATTAGTACTAAGATTAAATTAGACTTAGGCTAACTCCGACAGGTTAAGAATAATTCTAGCTTAACTTCGGTTACGATTACCCAAACCTCCTTTAGAAAACACCCTGTATTTCAAGAAATGTCTACCGTGTCCCCGTCACGAATTTGTTGGCTAATCAATTGTTTACGTCCGAATAATTATTTTCACCGTCCTGATTGGGATATTCGATTCAGGCCGGCAAACTCGGCTCCTCGGACACGCATGGATCGCATTTGGCACGATATTGGAAACTAATCAAGCGCCCCGTCATCGTCGGAGTGTTATCAATCTCGATTATGCGAGCGGAGAGGAACACTGGGTAAGATCGTAACAGATGCATCGACCGGGATCAAAATTACTGCTAAGCAGACTGACGAATGTTGCCATGGAAACTCCTTGCGCCATAATTGGCAGTTCATTTCTTCCGAGTACAATTTTCGAAACGAACTGCAGTTTCCAAGTGGCCTACACTGAAAGGATCCATAGAAACCATTTTTTTCGCTCCGTTCGGAGGATGAAACGGGGAGGCCACTCGTGACTCGTTTCCAATGGTCATCTGGGCCGTACGAGTGACCCCTGGGCGCGTGTTTATTCAGCGCACGGCCGTTCATTACCCACATGACAATATTGGTTGATGGGAATTGCTTGTATCCCGTGGTACGCACCATTTGATATGCGGGCCCTTCTCTCACCCGCTCTGTGAGTCACTCCTCTGCCCCGACCGGTCTGTTTGACCAAGTTCGCGCCAAGTCTTCACGTTTTTTAACGATCCCCGGCCATTGTCGGGGCTCGAATTAACCCTTTGAGTGGGCGGACGCGTATGCACGTTCGAGGAGAATTGTCCTGGCAATTTAGGGAACAGTGAGGACTGTGATCGGACATTAGTAGTGATACTAATTACAATTGTGATTGAGTAAAAATGTGAGATGGATGTTAACCTAATCATGAGTTAGTTTAATCGCAACTATAACTAATTATAACTTAATGATAACTCTGTTTAAGCTGGAATCACTCCTAATCAAAGGTAGACTAAGTCTAACTTAATCTTAGTCCTGACCGTAACTAAAATTAGGGTAATTCTAATATAACTTCAGACAACTCAGAAAGCTACTTTTAATATAAATGGGGCACTAATTTTAATCCTAAGTTTACCTTCAATCCTAACTGAGGTGATAGTTCTAATTAAGCCTAAGTCCCAATTCTAAGATCCCAACCTCACCTCAGAGTTATCAAATGTTTAATCGAACCCCAATCTTACTTTAACCTATTCCTTTACTTTATACACAGGGTGTTCTAGTAGAATGTATAAGCACATGTGTGGTTGTAATTTGGGACAGCCTGTAGTCGTTTGAAAAATTTGGTACACAGTTCAAGATGGCTTCACGAGTCATCGGGGCCAATTGATGAAACGCCAAATGGAACAACAGGCTCATCTCGTCGTCCCCTAATGACTCGTACGGCATTTACGATGTCGTGGACGACAACGGTCCGCCGTTTCGTAGCGGGCAATTTTATTGGACGTCCCGAGGTGAACGATTTATCGTGGCTGTTTGATCCGGCCACGAATAATTTGTTGCTACCTGTGTGCCGGATAAATACACTGTCAACCGAAAATAGCCGATCTCTATTTCGCCAGGGGGGGGGGGGGAACAAAACGACTGACCCGTGACATTTTGCTGCCTTTGAAAGGCGCCTTGAAATATTCATCGCGCCGCGTATTCTGATGGTAATTGAAGAGGTTAGGAGCAAGTACGTCGGCTTTCGTTAGGTAGCAATTACACAAGTAATATTGAACATAAAAGTAAAAAACAAATGGTAGAATGTTATGAGAGTAATCGTACCTTAGAATAAAGGGAATGACTAAATGGCTGGATATCCGAACAGAAGGAATAAGTAAAAATTGCAGAATATTTTCAAATACATTTTCGGTAATTCCTAGAATTTCAGTGACGTCAAATTCCAGGAATTTTCGGAAACCCTTTATAACCAATTTTACTCTTTTCTGTACCTTAAATATATTTTTCGCTTTTTTTTTACTTTTATGTTTCGAAAATTCTGTGCAATGTTTCTTTATACTATTTCTCGCTTTTTAAGTGAAATTTTTTAAGGACTGGATAATGGAAGTTAGATTTATAAATGAACAAACAATTGTTTTAGTTTCATTTGATGTTTATTGAAAATTCTTTCAATTATGTATGTTACATAAAGGTTACATTCTTAATTCTAACGCACTTAATTCTAACTACTAACTGTAAAAGCTGCATTTATTCAATAAACTACATGATTTATACATTCAGCTTTACAATAGTTATTATATTATTTATAACTAACGTTTACAATTGTAACTTTGCGAGATTGCTGCGGAGGGAGTGGGAGGTCCGATCGGCGGACGAGTATTGTTCTCTCGCTCGTACAGTGACGCGGAGGAAGTGAGAGGTAAGATGCTCGTTGCACTCTTCCCTCTCGCTTTTACACTGACGCGGAAGAAGTGAGAGGTCTGATTGGTAGACTAGTGTTCACTCTCTCGCACATTGTGGGAGTGAGAGGTCCCATTGGCGGAGTAGTGTTCGCTCTCTCGCACATTGTGGGAGTGAGAGGTCTGATCGGCGGACTAGTGTTCACTCTCTCGCACATTGGTGTTGTGCGCAGGCGCGAGTTTGGCGTAGAGGGAGTGAGAGACTAGATGCTCGGTGCTCTCACTCGCACATTGAGGGAGTGAGAGGTGAGATTGGCGGACTAGTGTTCTCTCTCTCACACATTGAGGGAGTGAGAGGTGAGATTGGCGGACTAGTGTTCACTCTCTCGCACATTGGTGTTGTGCGCAGGCGCGAGTTTGGCGTAGAGGGAGTGAGAGACTAGATGCTCGGTGCTCTCACTCACACATTGAGGGAGTGAGAGGTGAGATTGGCGGACTAGTGTTCTCTCTCTCGCACATTGAGAGAGTGAAAGGTCCGATCGACGGACGAGTGTTCTCTCCCTTTTACGCATTAGCGTACTGCGTAGGCTTGGTGCGAGTGAGAGAGGTGACGCTCTCGCGGAGTCTTTCCTCTCGCTGGTGCATCGGCGTACCTGGCGCGGGCTGTGATGTATAATTTTTAATTGTTGCGTTACAATAATTAATAGTATGAGTTATTCGAGGTTCAGACTATTGTAGATCGGTTTTTCGTGTTCGAAAATGTAAAATTTCATACCAAATTAGCCAGTGCTTCTACGTTTTCTATTATTCATTAATGGTCGGGTAGTTACGTTCATCCCTTTTGTGTGAGGTTATGACTAAGCCCCTGTAATTTTATGTACAAGCTGCCTTAGTTTAATGATACATGACTAGAGAAATACAATTTTGCAAACTCGAGATCATTGGTTTCTGAGTCTAGTTTCATGTTACCAATAAACAATGGGAAGGATTTATCTACTGAGAGTAAACATAATCCATCAAATTCAAACCTGATTGAAAATGATCAATTTTGTTATATCGTATGTAAGTATAAAGTATTATAATTTTATTCAAGTAGTTAATAATAACGTATTTTGCTGTGTTGCAGATTAGAAGATGTATTTGTTATACATTTCTACGCCACATAAGCTGCACATTAACATCATCAAATCAACAGGAAACTTTCTGGCAGTTTCTCAGATATCAGTGTTCGGTAATTTTTGAAATTGGACACTACTAAAATTTCAAGAAATGGCACGAAGAATACTTCCTGTCACATCATGTTCTCCTAATACAAATCTGCAAACTTGAGATCCTTGGTTTCTGAGTCTAATTTCATTTTACCAATAAACAATGGAAAGGATTTATCTACGGAGAGTAAACTGTTCTTCAATAGTTATACTGAATATATAAGTACATATGTAATTGTAGAATGTCTTTATTTCATAAGAATATTGTACTGCGCTTAAGCTATATGTTAAATAATTATAAAAATATGTTGTATGTAAAAATACTGATATGTAAGTTTTACAATTTGTAATTATAAGTGCGTTAAAGTTAAGAATCTAATATTTAAGTAAGTTTTACAGTTAGTAGTTATAAGTGCATTAGAATTAACAATGTAACATTTATGTAACATGTATAATTGAAAGAATTTTCAATAAACATAGAGTTAAACTAAAGCAATTGTTTATTCATTTATAAACCTAACTCCCTTATCCAGCCCTTACAAAATTTCACTTAAAAAGCAAGAAATAATGTAGAAAAACATTGCACAGAAGTTTCGAAATACAAAAGTAGAAAAAGAAACGAAAAATATCGGTTTAATACAGAGAAGAACAAAATTCGGTACAAACGGTTTCCAGGAATTCCTGGAATTCGACGTCACTAAAATTCTGGGAAGTGGCACGAAGAATACCTCCTGGCACATCATATTCTCCTGATACAAAGTTCTTATGTCAAGATTCTGATTTTAGGAGTGCGAAATTTTTGGAAACCATTTTGGAAGGTATGTTAAATAAATACATTTATATCACACTTTATTTGTTTATTTTTATCTTTCTTTCTACATTATTTTAATACTTAATATATAATTTGTATAATTTTTACTATTTACAAAGTACGTACTATCTCTACAGACACTGACTAATAAAAGTAAAAATTATAAACTATTATAGCAACATTCTATATAGAGAAATACGGCGGTACTATTGTTCTTCTGATACATTTTTAAAAATCCTGGAACTTGATTTCGCAAAAGGGGATCCCGGAAATTCCTGGAATTCGACGTCACTAAAATTCTGGGAAGTGGCACGAAGAATACCTCCTGGCACATCATATTCTCCTGATACAATTTCTCAAACCTGGATTTTGATTCCGCAAAAGGGGCTCCCGAAAATTCTGATACAAAATTCTTATTTCCGATGCTGTTTTTAGGTTTTTTACATACATTCACCTTTATCCCAATCAGAATACCAACATGTACCACATCGTTGAATTCGTCTCGGTGCCTGCTATTAAATTCTGAAGAGAAAACTATAGCATCCCATTTAAAAAAGTTACATTGACCTTCAGATCTCCTCTGCTACTCCACCCAGAAGAAAATAATTACTACCACACGATGCACCCCATTTTGCCAAGCAACTTTTGTACGAAAACATTTTTAATAACTGCAACCCCTTCCGAGATATCTTAGAATATTGCTATAATAGTGTATTATAGAAGATTACCTCCTGGCACATCATATTCTCCTGATACAATTTCTCAAACCTGGATTTTGATTCCGCAAAAGGGGCTCCCGAAAATTCTGATACAAAATTCTTATTTCCGATGCTGTTTTTAGGTTTTTTACATACATTCACCTTTATCCCAATCAGAATACCAACATGTACCACATCGTTGAATTCGTCTCGGTGCCTGCTATTAAATTCTGAAGAGAAAACTATAGCATCCCATTTAAAAAAGTTACATTGACCTTCAGATCTCCTCTGCTACTCCACCCAGAAGAAAATAATTACTACCACACGATGCACCCCATTTTGCCAAGCAACTTTTGTACGAAAACATTTTTAATAACTGCAACCCCTTCCGAGATATCTTAGAATATTGCTATAATAGTGTATTATAGAAGATTACCTCCTGGCACATCATATTCTCCTGATACAATTTCTCAAACCTGGATTTTGATTCCGCAAAAGGGGCTCCCGAAAATTCTGATACAAAATTCTTATTTCCGATGCTGTTTTTAGGTTTTTTACATACATTCACCTTTATCCCAATCAGAATACCAACATGTACCACATCGTTGAATTCGTCTCGGTGCCTGCTATTAAATTCTGAAGAGAAAACTATAGCATCCCATTTAAAAAAGTTACATTGACCTTCAGATCTCCTCTGCTACTCCACCCAGAAGAAAATAATTACTACCACACGATGCACCCCATTTTGCCAAGCAACTTTTGTACGAAAACATTTTTAATAACTGCAACCCCTTCCGAGATATCTTAGAATATTGCTATAATAGTGTATTATAGAAGATTACCTCCTGGCACATCATATTCTCCTGATACAATTTCTCAAACCTGGATTTTGATTCCGCAAAAGGGGCTCCCGAAAATTCTGATACAAAATTCTTATTTCCGATGCTGTTTTTAGGTTTTTTACATACATTCACCTTTATCCCAATCAGAATACCAACATGTACCACATCGTTGAATTCGTCTCGGTGCCTGCTATTAAATTCTGAAGAGAAAACTATAGCATCCCATTTAAAAAAGTTACATTGACCTTCAGATCTCCTCTGCTACTCCACCCAGAAGAAAATAATTACTACCACACGATGCACCCCATTTTGCCAAGCAACTTTTGTACGAAAACATTTTTAATAACTGCAACCCCTTCCGAGATATCTTAGAATATTGCTATAATAGTGTATTATAGAAGATTACCTCCTGGCACATCATATTCTCCTGATACAATTTCTCAAACCTGGATTTTGATTCCGCAAAAGGGGCTCCCGAAAATTCTGATACAAAATTCTTATTTCCGATGCTGTTTTTAGGTTTTTTACATACATTCACCTTTATCCCAATCAGAATACCAACATGTACCACATCGTTGAATTCGTCTCGGTGCCTGCTATTAAATTCTGAAGAGAAAACTATAGCATCCCATTTAAAAAAGTTACATTGACCTTCAGATCTCCTCTGCTACTCCACCCAGAAGAAAATAATTACTACCACACGATGCACCCCATTTTGCCAAGCAACTTTTGTACGAAAACATTTTTAATAACTGCAACCCCTTCCGAGATATCTTAGAATATTGCTATAATAGTGTATTATAGAAGATTACCTCCTGGCACATCATATTCTCCTGATACAATTTCTCAAACCTGGATTTTGATTCCGCAAAAGGGGCTCCCCGAAATTCTGATACAAAATTCTTATTTCCGATGCTGTTTTTAGGTTTTTTACATACATTCACCTTTATCCCAATCAGAATACCAACATGTACCACATCGTTGAATTCGTCTCGGTGCCTGCTATTAAATTCTGAAGAGAAAACTATAGCATCCCATTTAAAAAAGTTACATTGACCTTCAGATCTCCTCTGCTACTCCACCCAGAAGAAAATAATTACTACCACACGATGCACCCCATTTTGCCAAGCAACTTTTGTACGAAAACATTTTTAATAACTGCAACCCCTTCCGAGATATCTTAGAATATTGCTATAATAGTGTATTATAGAAGATTACCTCCTGGCACATCATATTCTCCTGATACAATTTCTCAAACCTGGATTTTGATTCCGCAAAAGGGGCTCCCGAAAATTCTGATACAAAATTCTTATTTCCGATGCTGTTTTTAGGTTTTTTACATACATTCACCTTTATCCCAATCAGAATACCAACATGTACCACATCGTTGAATTCGTCTCGGTGCCTGCTATTAAATTCTGAAGAGAAAACTATAGCATCCCATTTAAAAAAGTTACATTGACCTTCAGATCTCCTCTGCTACTCCACCCAGAAGAAAATAATTACTACCACACGATGCACCCCATTTTGCCAAGCAACTTTTGTACGAAAACATTTTTAATAACTGCAACCCCTTCCGAGATATCTTAGAATATTGCTATAATAGTGTATTATAGAAGATTACCTCCTGGCACATCATATTCTCCTGATACAATTTCTCAAACCTGGATTTTGATTCCGCAAAAGGGGCTCCCGAAAATTCTGATACAAAATTCTTATTTCCGATGCTGTTTTTAGGTTTTTTACATACATTCACCTTTATCCCAATCAGAATACCAACATGTACCACATCGTTGAATTCGTCTCGGTGCCTGCTATTAAATTCTGAAGAGAAAACTATAGCATCCCATTTAAAAAAGTTACATTGACCTTCAGATCTCCTCTGCTACTCCACCCAGAAGAAAATAATTACTACCACACGATGCACCCCATTTTGCCAAGCAACTTTTGTACGAAAACATTTTTAATAACTGCAACCCCTTCCGAGATATCTTAGAATATTGCTATAATAGTGTATTATAGAAGATTACCTCCTGGCACATCATATTCTCCTGATACAATTTCTCAAACCTGGATTTTGATTCCGCAAAAGGGGCTCCCGAAAATTCTGATACAAAATTCTTATTTCCGATGCTGTTTTTAGGTTTTTTACATACATTCACCTTTATCCCAATCAGAATACCAACATGTACCACATCGTTGAATTCGTCTCGGTGCCTGCTATTAAATTCTGAAGAGAAAACTATAGCATCCCATTTAAAAAAGTTACATTGACCTTCAGATCTCCTCTGCTACTCCACCCAGAAGAAAATAATTACTACCACACGATGCACCCCATTTTGCCAAGCAACTTTTGTACGAAAACATTTTTAATAACTGCAACCCCTTCCGAGATATCTTAGAATATTGCTATAATAGTGTATTATAGAAGATTACCTCCTGGCACATCATATTCTCCTGATACAATTTCTCAAACCTGGATTTTGATTCCGCAAAAGGGGCTCCCGAAAATTCTGATACAAAATTCTTATTTCCGATGCTGTTTTTAGGTTTTTTACATACATTCACCTTTATCCCAATCAGAATACCAACATGTACCACATCGTTGAATTCGTCTCGGTGCCTGCTATTAAATTCTGAAGAGAAAACTATAGCATCCCATTTAAAAAAGTTACATTGACCTTCAGATCTCCTCTGCTACTCCACCCAGAAGAAAATAATTACTACCACACGATGCACCCCATTTTGCCAAGCAACTTTTGTACGAAAACATTTTTAATAACTGCAACCCCTTCCGAGATATCTTAGAATATTGCTATAATAGTGTATTATAGAAGATTACCTCCTGGCACATCATATTCTCCTGATACAATTTCTCAAACCTGGATTTTGATTCCGCAAAAGGGGCTCCCGAAAATTCTGATACAAAATTCTTATTTCCGATGCTGTTTTTAGGTTTTTTACATACATTCACCTTTATCCCAATCAGAATACCAACATGTACCACATCGTTGAATTCGTCTCGGTGCCTGCTATTAAATTCTGAAGAGAAAACTATAGCATCCCATTTAAAAAAGTTACATTGACCTTCAGATCTCCTCTGCTACTCCACCCAGAAGAAAATAATTACTACCACACGATGCACCCCATTTTGCCAAGCAACTTTTGTACGAAAACATTTTTAATAACTGCAACCCCTTCCGAGATATCTTAGAATATTGCTATAATAGTGTATTATAGAAGATTACCTCCTGGCACATCATATTCTCCTGATACAATTTCTCAAACCTGGATTTTGATTCCGCAAAAGGGGCTCCCGAAAATTCTGATACAAAATTCTTATTTCCGATGCTGTTTTTAGGTTTTTTACATACATTCACCTTTATCCCAATCAGAATACCAACATGTACCACATCGTTGAATTCGTCTCGGTGCCTGCTATTAAATTCTGAAGAGAAAACTATAGCATCCCATTTAAAAAAGTTACATTGACCTTCAGATCTCCTCTGCTACTCCACCCAGAAGAAAATAATTACTACCACACGATGCACCCCATTTTGCCAAGCAACTTTTGTACGAAAACATTTTTAATAACTGCAACCCCTTCCGAGATATCTTAGAATATTGCTATAATAGTGTATTATAGAAGATTACCTCCTGGCACATCATATTCTCCTGATACAATTTCTCAAACCTGGATTTTGATTCCGCAAAAGGGGCTCCCGAAAATTCTGATACAAAATTCTTATTTCCGATGCTGTTTTTAGGTTTTTTACATACATTCACCTTTATCCCAATCAGAATACCAACATGTACCACATCGTTGAATTCGTCTCGGTGCCTGCTATTAAATTCTGAAGAGAAAACTATAGCATCCCATTTAAAAAAGTTACATTGACCTTCAGATCTCCTCTGCTACTCCACCCAGAAGAAAATAATTACTACCACACGATGCACCCCATTTTGCCAAGCAACTTTTGTACGAAAACATTTTTAATAACTGCAACCCCTTCCGAGATATCTTAGAATATTGCTATAATAGTGTATTATAGAAGATTACCTCCTGGCACATCATATTCTCCTGATACAATTTCTCAAACCTGGATTTTGATTCCGCAAAAGGGGCTCCCGAAAATTCTGATACAAAATTCTTATTTCCGATGCTGTTTTTAGGTTTTTTACATACATTCACCTTTATCCCAATCAGAATACCAACATGTACCACATCGTTGAATTCGTCTCGGTGCCTGCTATTAAATTCTGAAGAGAAAACTATAGCATCCCATTTAAAAAAGTTACATTGACCTTCAGATCTCCTCTGCTACTCCACCCAGAAGAAAATAATTACTACCACACGATGCACCCCATTTTGCCAAGCAACTTTTGTACGAAAACATTTTTAATAACTGCAACCCCTTCCGAGATATCTTAGAATATTGCTATAATAGTGTATTATAGAAGATTACCTCCTGGCACATCATATTCTCCTGATACAATTTCTCAAACCTGGATTTTGATTCCGCAAAAGGGGCTCCCGAAAATTCTGATACAAAATTCTTATTTCCGATGCTGTTTTTAGGTTTTTTACATACATTCACCTTTATCCCAATCAGAATACCAACATGTACCACATCGTTGAATTCGTCTCGGTGCCTGCTATTAAATTCTGAAGAGAAAACTATAGCATCCCATTTAAAAAAGTTACATTGACCTTCAGATCTCCTCTGCTACTCCACCCAGAAGAAAATAATTACTACCACACGATGCACCCCATTTTGCCAAGCAACTTTTGTACGAAAACATTTTTAATAACTGCAACCCCTTCCGAGATATCTTAGAATATTGCTATAATAGTGTATTATAGAAGATTACCTCCTGGCACATCATATTCTCCTGATACAATTTCTCAAACCTGGATTTTGATTCCGCAAAAGGGGCTCCCGAAAATTCTGATACAAAATTCTTATTTCCGATGCTGTTTTTAGGTTTTTTACATACATTCACCTTTATCCCAATCAGAATACCAACATGTACCACATCGTTGAATTCGTCTCGGTGCCTGCTATTAAATTCTGAAGAGAAAACTATAGCATCCCATTTAAAAAAGTTACATTGACCTTCAGATCTCCTCTGCTACTCCACCCAGAAGAAAATAATTACTACCACACGATGCACCCCATTTTGCCAAGCAACTTTTGTACGAAAACATTTTTAATAACTGCAACCCCTTCCGAGATATCTTAGAATATTGCTATAATAGTGTATTATAGAAGATTACCTCCTGGCACATCATATTCTCCTGATACAATTTCTCAAACCTGGATTTTGATTCCGCAAAAGGGGCTCCCGAAAATTCTGATACAAAATTCTTATTTCCGATGCTGTTTTTAGGTTTTTTACATACATTCACCTTTATCCCAATCAGAATACCAACATGTACCACATCGTTGAATTCGTCTCGGTGCCTGCTATTAAATTCTGAAGAGAAAACTATAGCATCCCATTTAAAAAAGTTACATTGACCTTCAGATCTCCTCTGCTACTCCACCCAGAAGAAAATAATTACTACCACACGATGCACCCCATTTTGCCAAGCAACTTTTGTACGAAAACATTTTTAATAACTGCAACCCCTTCCGAGATATCTTAGAATATTGCTATAATAGTGTATTATAGAAGATTACCTCCTGGCACATCATATTCTCCTGATACAATTTCTCAAACCTGGATTTTGATTCCGCAAAAGGGGCTCCCGAAAATTCTGATACAAAATTCTTATTTCCGATGCTGTTTTTAGGTTTTTTACATACATTCACCTTTATCCCAATCAGAATACCAACATGTACCACATCGTTGAATTCGTCTCGGTGCCTGCTATTAAATTCTGAAGAGAAAACTATAGCATCCCATTTAAAAAAGTTACATTGACCTTCAGATCTCCTCTGCTACTCCACCCAGAAGAAAATAATTACTACCACACGATGCACCCCATTTTGCCAAGCAACTTTTGTACGAAAACATTTTTAATAACTGCAACCCCTTCCGAGATATCTTAGAATATTGCTATAATAGTGTATTATAGAAGATTACCTCCTGGCACATCATATTCTCCTGATACAATTTCTCAAACCTGGATTTTGATTCCGCAAAAGGGGCTCCCGAAAATTCTGATACAAAATTCTTATTTCCGATGCTGTTTTTAGGTTTTTTACATACATTCACCTTTATCCCAATCAGAATACCAACATGTACCACATCGTTGAATTCGTCTCGGTGCCTGCTATTAAATTCTGAAGAGAAAACTATAGCATCCCATTTAAAAAAGTTACATTGACCTTCAGATCTCCTCTGCTACTCCACCCAGAAGAAAATAATTACTACCACACGATGCACCCCATTTTGCCAAGCAACTTTTGTACGAAAACATTTTTAATAACTGCAACCCCTTCCGAGATATCTTAGAATATTGCTATAATAGTGTATTATAGAAGATTACCTCCTGGCACATCATATTCTCCTGATACAATTTCTCAAACCTGGATTTTGATTCCGCAAAAGGGGCTCCCGAAAATTCTGATACAAAATTCTTATTTCCGATGCTGTTTTTAGGTTTTTTACATACATTCACCTTTATCCCAATCAGAATACCAACATGTACCACATCGTTGAATTCGTCTCGGTGCCTGCTATTAAATTCTGAAGAGAAAACTATAGCATCCCATTTAAAAAAGTTACATTGACCTTCAGATCTCCTCTGCTACTCCACCCAGAAGAAAATAATTACTACCACACGATGCACCCCATTTTGCCAAGCAACTTTTGTACGAAAACATTTTTAATAACTGCAACCCCTTCCGAGATATCTTAGAATATTGCTATAATAGTGTATTATAGAAGATTACCTCCTGGCACATCATATTCTCCTGATACAATTTCTCAAACCTGGATTTTGATTCCGCAAAAGGGGCTCCCGAAAATTCTGATACAAAATTCTTATTTCCGATGCTGTTTTTAGGTTTTTTACATACATTCACCTTTATCCCAATCAGAATACCAACATGTACCACATCGTTGAATTCGTCTCGGTGCCTGCTATTAAATTCTGAAGAGAAAACTATAGCATCCCATTTAAAAAAGTTACATTGACCTTCAGATCTCCTCTGCTACTCCACCCAGAAGAAAATAATTACTACCACACGATGCACCCCATTTTGCCAAGCAACTTTTGTACGAAAACATTTTTAATAACTGCAACCCCTTCCGAGATATCTTAGAATATTGCTATAATAGTGTATTATAGAAGATTACCTCCTGGCACATCATATTCTCCTGATACAATTTCTCAAACCTGGATTTTGATTCCGCAAAAGGGGCTCCCGAAAATTCTGATACAAAATTCTTATTTCCGATGCTGTTTTTAGGTTTTTTACATACATTCACCTTTATCCCAATCAGAATACCAACATGTACCACATCGTTGAATTCGTCTCGGTGCCTGCTATTAAATTCTGAAGAGAAAACTATAGCATCCCATTTAAAAAAGTTACATTGACCTTCAGATCTCCTCTGCTACTCCACCCAGAAGAAAATAATTACTACCACACGATGCACCCCATTTTGCCAAGCAACTTTTGTACGAAAACATTTTTAATAACTGCAACCCCTTCCGAGATATCTTAGAATATTGCTATAATAGTGTATTATAGAAGATTACCTCCTGGCACATCATATTCTCCTGATACAATTTCTCAAACCTGGATTTTGATTCCGCAAAAGGGGCTCCCGAAAATTCTGATACAAAATTCTTATTTCCGATGCTGTTTTTAGGTTTTTTACATACATTCACCTTTATCCCAATCAGAATACCAACATGTACCACATCGTTGAATTCGTCTCGGTGCCTGCTATTAAATTCTGAAGAGAAAACTATAGCATCCCATTTAAAAAAGTTACATTGACCTTCAGATCTCCTCTGCTACTCCACCCAGAAGAAAATAATTACTACCACACGATGCACCCCATTTTGCCAAGCAACTTTTGTACGAAAACATTTTTAATAACTGCAACCCCTTCCGAGATATCTTAGAATATTGCTATAATAGTGTATTATAGAAGATTACCTCCTGGCACATCATATTCTCCTGATACAATTTCTCAAACCTGGATTTTGATTCCGCAAAAGGGGCTCCCGAAAATTCTGATACAAAATTCTTATTTCCGATGCTGTTTTTAGGTTTTTTACATACATTCACCTTTATCCCAATCAGAATACCAACATGTACCACATCGTTGAATTCGTCTCGGTGCCTGCTATTAAATTCTGAAGAGAAAACTATAGCATCCCATTTAAAAAAGTTACATTGACCTTCAGATCTCCTCTGCTACTCCACCCAGAAGAAAATAATTACTACCACACGATGCACCCCATTTTGCCAAGCAACTTTTGTACGAAAACATTTTTAATAACTGCAACCCCTTCCGAGATATCTTAGAATATTGCTATAATAGTGTATTATAGAAGATTACCTCCTGGCACATCATATTCTCCTGATACAATTTCTCAAACCTGGATTTTGATTCCGCAAAAGGGGCTCCCGAAAATTCTGATACAAAATTCTTATTTCCGATGCTGTTTTTAGGTTTTTTACATACATTCACCTTTATCCCAATCAGAATACCAACATGTACCACATCGTTGAATTCGTCTCGGTGCCTGCTATTAAATTCTGAAGAGAAAACTATAGCATCCCATTTAAAAAAGTTACATTGACCTTCAGATCTCCTCTGCTACTCCACCCAGAAGAAAATAATTACTACCACACGATGCACCCCATTTTGCCAAGCAACTTTTGTACGAAAACATTTTTAATAACTGCAACCCCTTCCGAGATATCTTAGAATATTGCTATAATAGTGTATTATAGAAGATTACCTCCTGGCACATCATATTCTCCTGATACAATTTCTCAAACCTGGATTTTGATTCCGCAAAAGGGGCTCCCGAAAATTCTGATACAAAATTCTTATTTCCGATGCTGTTTTTAGGTTTTTTACATACATTCACCTTTATCCCAATCAGAATACCAACATGTACCACATCGTTGAATTCGTCTCGGTGCCTGCTATTAAATTCTGAAGAGAAAACTATAGCATCCCATTTAAAAAAGTTACATTGACCTTCAGATCTCCTCTGCTACTCCACCCAGAAGAAAATAATTACTACCACACGATGCACCCCATTTTGCCAAGCAACTTTTGTACGAAAACATTTTTAATAACTGCAACCCCTTCCGAGATATCTTAGAATATTGCTATAATAGTGTATTATAGAAGATTACCTCCTGGCACATCATATTCTCCTGATACAATTTCTCAAACCTGGATTTTGATTCCGCAAAAGGGGCTCCCGAAAATTCTGATACAAAATTCTTATTTCCGATGCTGTTTTTAGGTTTTTTACATACATTCACCTTTATCCCAATCAGAATACCAACATGTACCACATCGTTGAATTCGTCTCGGTGCCTGCTATTAAATTCTGAAGAGAAAACTATAGCATCCCATTTAAAAAAGTTACATTGACCTTCAGATCTCCTCTGCTACTCCACCCAGAAGAAAATAATTACTACCACACGATGCACCCCATTTTGCCAAGCAACTTTTGTACGAAAACATTTTTAATAACTGCAACCCCTTCCGAGATATCTTAGAATATTGCTATAATAGTGTATTATAGAAGATTACCTCCTGGCACATCATATTCTCCTGATACAATTTCTCAAACCTGGATTTTGATTCCGCAAAAGGGGCTCCCGAAAATTCTGATACAAAATTCTTATTTCCGATGCTGTTTTTAGGTTTTTTACATACATTCACCTTTATCCCAATCAGAATACCAACATGTACCACATCGTTGAATTCGTCTCGGTGCCTGCTATTAAATTCTGAAGAGAAAACTATAGCATCCCATTTAAAAAAGTTACATTGACCTTCAGATCTCCTCTGCTACTCCACCCAGAAGAAAATAATTACTACCACACGATGCACCCCATTTTGCCAAGCAACTTTTGTACGAAAACATTTTTAATAACTGCAACCCCTTCCGAGATATCTTAGAATATTGCTATAATAGTGTATTATAGAAGATTACCTCCTGGCACATCATATTCTCCTGATACAATTTCTCAAACCTGGATTTTGATTCCGCAAAAGGGGCTCCCGAAAATTCTGATACAAAATTCTTATTTCCGATGCTGTTTTTAGGTTTTTTACATACATTCACCTTTATCCCAATCAGAATACCAACATGTACCACATCGTTGAATTCGTCTCGGTGCCTGCTATTAAATTCTGAAGAGAAAACTATAGCATCCCATTTAAAAAAGTTACATTGACCTTCAGATCTCCTCTGCTACTCCACCCAGAAGAAAATAATTACTACCACACGATGCACCCCATTTTGCCAAGCAACTTTTGTACGAAAACATTTTTAATAACTGCAACCCCTTCCGAGATATCTTAGAATATTGCTATAATAGTGTATTATAGAAGATTACCTCCTGGCACATCATATTCTCCTGATACAATTTCTCAAACCTGGATTTTGATTCCGCAAAAGGGGCTCCCGAAAATTCTGATACAAAATTCTTATTTCCGATGCTGTTTTTAGGTTTTTTACATACATTCACCTTTATCCCAATCAGAATACCAACATGTACCACATCGTTGAATTCGTCTCGGTGCCTGCTATTAAATTCTGAAGAGAAAACTATAGCATCCCATTTAAAAAAGTTACATTGACCTTCAGATCTCCTCTGCTACTCCACCCAGAAGAAAATAATTACTACCACACGATGCACCCCATTTTGCCAAGCAACTTTTGTACGAAAACATTTTTAATAACTGCAACCCCTTCCGAGATATCTTAGAATATTGCTATAATAGTGTATTATAGAAGATTACCTCCTGGCACATCATATTCTCCTGATACAATTTCTCAAACCTGGATTTTGATTCCGCAAAAGGGGCTCCCGAAAATTCTGATACAAAATTCTTATTTCCGATGCTGTTTTTAGGTTTTTTACATACATTCACCTTTATCCCAATCAGAATACCAACATGTACCACATCGTTGAATTCGTCTCGGTGCCTGCTATTAAATTCTGAAGAGAAAACTATAGCATCCCATTTAAAAAAGTTACATTGACCTTCAGATCTCCTCTGCTACTCCACCCAGAAGAAAATAATTACTACCACACGATGCACCCCATTTTGCCAAGCAACTTTTGTACGAAAACATTTTTAATAACTGCAACCCCTTCCGAGATATCTTAGAATATTGCTATAATAGTGTATTATAGAAGATTACCTCCTGGCACATCATATTCTCCTGATACAATTTCTCAAACCTGGATTTTGATTCCGCAAAAGGGGCTCCCGAAAATTCTGATACAAAATTCTTATTTCCGATGCTGTTTTTAGGTTTTTTACATACATTCACCTTTATCCCAATCAGAATACCAACATGTACCACATCGTTGAATTCGTCTCGGTGCCTGCTATTAAATTCTGAAGAGAAAACTATAGCATCCCATTTAAAAAAGTTACATTGACCTTCAGATCTCCTCTGCTACTCCACCCAGAAGAAAATAATTACTACCACACGATGCACCCCATTTTGCCAAGCAACTTTTGTACGAAAACATTTTTAATAACTGCAACCCCTTCCGAGATATCTTAGAATATTGCTATAATAGTGTATTATAGAAGATTACCTCCTGGCACATCATATTCTCCTGATACAATTTCTCAAACCTGGATTTTGATTCCGCAAAAGGGGCTCCCGAAAATTCTGATACAAAATTCTTATTTCCGATGCTGTTTTTAGGTTTTTTACATACATTCACCTTTATCCCAATCAGAATACCAACATGTACCACATCGTTGAATTCGTCTCGGTGCCTGCTATTAAATTCTGAAGAGAAAACTATAGCATCCCATTTAAAAAAGTTACATTGACCTTCAGATCTCCTCTGCTACTCCACCCAGAAGAAAATAATTACTACCACACGATGCACCCCATTTTGCCAAGCAACTTTTGTACGAAAACATTTTTAATAACTGCAACCCCTTCCGAGATATCTTAGAATATTGCTATAATAGTGTATTATAGAAGATTACCTCCTGGCACATCATATTCTCCTGATACAATTTCTCAAACCTGGATTTTGATTCCGCAAAAGGGGCTCCCGAAAATTCTGATACAAAATTCTTATTTCCGATGCTGTTTTTAGGTTTTTTACATACATTCACCTTTATCCCAATCAGAATACCAATATGTACCACATCGTTGAATTCGTCTCGGTGCCTGCTATTAAATTCTGAAGAGAAAACTATAGCATCCCATTTAAAAAAGTTACATTGACCTTCAGATCTCCTCTGCTACTCCACCCAGAAGAAAATAATTACTACCACACGATGCACCCCATTTTGCCAAGCAACTTTTGTACGAAAACATTTTTAATAACTGCAACCCCTTCCGAGATATCTTAGAATATTGCTATAATAGTGTATTATAGAAGATTACCTCCTGGCACATCATATTCTCCTGATACAATTTCTCAAACCTGGATTTTGATTCCGCAAAAGGGGCTCCCGAAAATTCTGATACAAAATTCTTATTTCCGATGCTGTTTTTAGGTTTTTTACATACATTCACCTTTATCCCAATCAGAATACCAACATGTACCACATCGTTGAATTCGTCTCGGTGCCTGCTATTAAATTCTGAAGAGAAAACTATAGCATCCCATTTAAAAAAGTTACATTGACCTTCAGATCTCCTCTGCTACTCCACCCAGAAGAAAATAATTACTACCACACGATGCACCCCATTTTGCCAAGCAACTTTTGTACGAAAACATTTTTAATAACTGCAACCCCTTCCGAGATATCTTAGAATATTGCTATAATAGTGTATTATAGAAGATTACCTCCTGGCACATCATATTCTCCTGATACAATTTCTCAAACCTGGATTTTGATTCCGCAAAAGGGGCTCCCGAAAATTCTGATACAAAATTCTTATTTCACGATGCTGTTTTTAGGTTTTTTACATACATTCAATTTACATACATTCTTCATAAAATAATGTAGAAAGAAAGATAAAAATAAACAAATAAAGTGTGATATAAATGTATTTATTTAACATACCTTCCAAAATGGTTTCCAAAAATTTCGCACTCCTAAAATCAGAATCTTGACATAAGAACTTTGTATCAGGAGAATATGATGTGCCAGGAGGTATTCTTCGTGCCACTTCCCAGAATTTTAGTGACGTTGAATTCCGGGAATTCCTGGAAACCGTTTGTACCGAATTTTGTTCTTCTCTGTATCAAACCGATATTTTTCGTTTCTTTTTCTACTTTTGTATTTCGAAACTTCTGTGCAATGTTTTTCTACATTATTTCTTGCTTTTTAAGTGAAATTTTGTAAGGGCTGGATAAGGGAGTTAGGTTTATAAATGAATAAACAATTGCTTTAGTTTAACTCTATGTTTATTGAAAATTGTTTCAATTATACATGTTACATAAATGTTACATTGTTAATTCTAACGCACTTATAACTACTAACTGTAAAACTTACTTAAATATTAGATTCTTAACTTTAACGCACTTATAATTACAAATTGTAAAACTTACATATCAGTATTTTTACATACAACATATTTTTATAATTATTTAACATACGCTTAGACGGACTACCACGCTTAGACGGACTGGGCGTCAAACGCACGCTCCTGACGCGGTGGAGGGGATAGGGCCCAACTATGGGGTCCTAAGAGGGGTTCCAGTGCGCACTTCCGCGTTTTGACACTTCAAAGAAGGAGTGGAGAAAGCGTTTCCCCCTATTCAAGGGGCCTTGCTATTGAAGCTTATCAGTAAAGCTTCCTACCCGACCCAGAGGAGGGATGGTGGTTGGATGGGCCAGAATATGGAGCCTTGACCCTTTAGCGACGCCAGGCTTTGGGCCTCAGCGCCAAATGGCCGCTGCCTATTGCAAGCCTACATTTTAAAAACCAGAAGCAGAACATTCTCGGCCTAAAATCGTCCAACTAACCCCGAGGAATTAACACCCACGTTAAAATCGAGGTTGCACAGGGCCGTGGGCCACGTGACGGTCGTTCAAACGTCGCGCAGTTTAACCGGGACTGTTATTGGGAAGTCAAACACGAAGCCGGCGGAAAAGTTGGCCAGGCGCCCGGCCGGCGATGTTCTGGCTCGCGTCCCGGCAAAGATGAACGAAGAATAAAGAGGCGGATCGCAACAAGTCGGCGGTGACACCGCGGCTAATTAACCGGCCATGCGCCGGCATGATCGACTTGTCCGCGGCAATTAACGCGGGTATCGCACGTGGAACGCGCTCGTCTCGCGCGATTTATAACCCTAATCGCGGCGGGCATCGAGCATTACAGCCGTTTGATCGGGTCGCTTTTAATTTGGACGCGATTTATGCGACGCCCGACGAGCTTCTCCTTGCGCGTTCATCATCGACGACACTTTATGATGCCGGGAACTTGGCGGGACGTTGGACAGGGATTCTGGTATTCTGCTGATGCGGGAACGACGGGGATTCGGGGGGACTGGGAGGGAGGTGGAGAGCGTTTTGTCGAAGGTCTATTGGGGGATCAGTCGTCCAGGATGTCTGACACCTTGATTCTTGGTGCTTTTGTATCAGGATGTCGCCTTTTTTTGTGTTTTAAGTAAGGAATTTGACTATTTTAAGTTTGTACGACTTTAAGATTAAATAAGAAATGAAAGATTATTGCTTGGGGCTAGATCAGAGTTAGTGTTATTTTCACACCATCATTTTCTAATATTTCATGACAGAACCGTTTGGCAACAGTCCTGAAGCTATAAAAGTCTAAAAGAAGGATCTATTTCGAACAGAATTTATTTATTTATTATTTTACTTTCCATTTTTATTTCTAATTTACACGCTGGGTAAATCTAATACTAGAAAAGTGTCTTTTTCGTGTAGAATTTATTATTGTGGTACGCGGTCGAATAAAGAGGGAAAGAACAGGCTGGTCAATTAATTAACCGGCAGACGGATGGCAGATGGCGCATACCGTGAAAGGCGTAGAAGAAGATGGTTAAAAAAACGGGGGAGGTTAAAGAAGGGGGGCCGATTATGAGGACGCGACGTCACTGCTTCTGCTGTAGTCATCGAGCTTCTTAAACGGCCAAGGAGGAGCGATTACTTAATTCAGATTAATTTTACTTCCCTCGTTTCTTACGCGTCTGGCCAGTGCCGAATTGGGACGTTCGCGGGCCCTGACCCACTCAGACTTTACTTTAGAATTGAATATTTCCAGGATTTCCAAAATATTGAATCAGTTGAATATCGTTTTATAATAATTCTCAATTTAAATGGCTGTAAGTTTATTTCAGTAGCTGGCAGCGAAGGGGTTATTAGATGCTGAAGCCACTTAGCAGTAAGGGCTCTGGCACTAATAATAATTTTGGGGTCTTTGAACCTGTCGTAAATATCAAATAATTTTATGGAACCCAGCATCGTTTGGTGCAATGTAAATATACTTTTATGGTTGGGGGGCGAAGAAAGAAAAATTGCAGTGAAAGTTAAATACCCCATTGTTAAATTATTAAATTATTAAAGTACCTAGTCATCAAAAATAAATATTTAGCTGTGTTTAATTCACCTGAGGAAATACATGTATTTGTAATAAGTAATAATACTGATAATGAATAATAATTAGTAATAATAAATAACTGAAAATGAATACTAAATAGTAATTGCAAATTAAAATATTCATAATTTGTCATTGAAAATGTCATTTTGACTGGTACGACAGCTCGATCGTTAATTAGTCGATCGAAAATGACCAAATAATCCCGGGGACGGTTTTCGTAGAAACGATCAATCGAACAGTTATCGATTTCAAGATGTCCCAATTAAACGTTCAACGCGAGGGAATGAGGCTCATTCTAAATTCCTACGATCGGATTCGCGAATGATCGAACGGGAGACGGTAATAGGTTCTTAATCGGACTTGAAATTCAGGTTCACGGTTGTTCGATCGAGAGGCGAGGAATCGAGGCGTGTCGTTTAATCGGTCGCTTAAGTAATTGTTTCCGCTCCGTTGGCCGCCGGCTCGAACTCAAAGAACCGTCAACACGCGTCATCGTTTGTTTAAAACGGCCATTTTATCCCATTCCGGCATTATTTTTATTTGCTACATTCTGTCGAGCTTAATTACCTCTCCCCAAACTCAAAATAACACTTTTCTATTCTATAGTGGCATTCAATTAATTTATGTAGAATAGTTTTGTCTGAGTTAATGGATCTTAATCATTTATTTAGTTCATTCTCTCAGACTCAATTAGCTATCCTGAAATTTTTTATTTTGAGCCAAACAATTTATGTAAAATATTTTTAATCCAATTAATGAGTCTTGGATAGAAACATTTCATTTGCTTTAAAATGTGAGAGTCTATTATTTTTATTTCTACATTTTTCAATTTAGTATCTGACGACTTGTTACTTTTATTTCTACAAATAATTGAACATTGAATATAATACAATCACTCTAATTCACTTTTCTGTAAGAAAATTAATTAATGCCAGGTTAATTGCAACAAAGATAAGCTTAGTAATTTGAAAAATATTCTTCCCTCGTACATCTAACTCTGTGTAAAAATGAAGAAAATACATTTTAATGGCTCAATTAATTGAAGACCAAAGTGGATTGGAGGAAGGTTTAAGGGGATAATGAAACACAAGAAAACAATGGATCATAAATTAGTGTGTTGAGGATAGAATCTATGAAGAATGCACGTGGGAATCTCTGTGTTATAATCAATTGGATAATGGACGATATTAAATTGTAAATTGCTGGATCCATTATTTGTTCGAATGAACAGTCGGCCATGCTGTACGATGAATATCGACGAAGCGCTTACACAATCGTATTTGTGAAACTTTAAGCCTTGGACTGATGTGCCATAAGTGTTATTTTCAATTTTCATATGGAAGTTTATAATTAGCAATTAGTCATTTTGCATTATGAATATTAATGGGGCTGTTATGTGGTTATTTTCTTTGGACTTTAAGCTTTAAATTGAGGTATCATAAGTGCCATTTTGCAATACTTTTATGTCATGAAATTATATTGAAAGTGTATCGAATGAAGAAACAAAACAAGAATTTTACTATAATTTGTAGCTGGATTTAACTATTAATCATTCGTTCTGTATTAAAGGTATCCATGGGGCATTTATATGGTTGTATTCATGGAACTTTAAACTTTAAACTCATGTATCACAAGTGCCATTTTGAGATACTTTTCTGTCATGAAAACAGCAATCAACTCCATGCACTTAATAATATACCAATAGCTGATAAGGAAAGGATCGGCCCCCATCCCGGAAACGCGTCTTCGCGTGTCAGACTGGTTCCAGTTTCCTGGTTCAAGTTGCTCGCAGCAATGCAAGGCTGTTGCTAGTTAAAACTCGTAAGTCTTCGGTGTGTGGAAAGGCTTCCCGGTCAAACGGCGCCCACGATAAATCTTAATTCGCGCGATGAAAGCGGCGCTTAACGTTTCGCAGGCTGAGATATGGGCTCCCCCGTTGTCTCCGGGTAAAGCAACCGTCTCTTCAGGGTCTCTTCAGGTTCCAATGTTCAAATCGACGAAGGAAATTGAATTAGGGGCAGAATGTTAGAAAATGGAAGGGTTTTATGCAGTTTCAGGAAGTGTCAGGTTTGAATGATCCGGGGTCATTACACGCAAGAACGGCAGCGTTCCGTAGGATGGATCAGGAACGTATATTTTGGGAGCCTCGCAGCGTGAAACGGGGATCCCGACCGTGGCCTTCGGTGGCTAGTAAACAGTTTGTTCCTAGATGGATAGAATACTTGAAAGATTATACCAGGTAACATTTATTTTTCAAAATTTGTGCGGTTACTGAATTGAAATTGGAATAACAGACATAATTATTTAATAAAATTTCCAAAATTTCTAGGGTATATTTTACAATATACTGATTTATTGATTTTTTAACAAGAGAAGTGTGTTAATTAACGTACTCTAACCATTCATTTATTCTTAAAAAACAACCTTCCAGAAAATTAAACATTCTTCTAATTATTTATATCAGTTCTATCATCAACACCATCAATGATTAACAAATTTTATCATTGAAAATAAATTTGTGACCTTTAAAAACACAAACAAATTGTATTTTTCATTGAAATTCCGCGTTCTGTGTATCGCAACAGAATCGTTGACGATAATTTCACGGATTACCGTGTTTCAAAAAAAAAAGAATCCACCAAATACTGACGCGTACGATGAATGTATTATCGAGTTGATGTTTCGATACGTGGCACGCAATCCCGTGGTGAAAAATGAAGTTCGTTCGATCGACTCGCGTTGTTTCCCCGTAATAATGTTACCAATTTATCGGTAATTAAAAGGCTGCCACGCGTGGCACGCCGGTATGCCGGTTTAATTAAACTTTTTCTTTATTGTTGGTGTCGATCGTTAAAACCGATGTAACGGGATCGAGGCTATCGCGAATTTCTCTTCCCTCTTCCCCCCCCCCCCCCCCCCATCGACTCCATTTTCAGCCCCTTTTAAAAACGTTCGAGCTTCTGTCTCCGTCGCCTCGTTATTTTACTTGAAGCAAAGTGTTTTACACGATTCGGGACGTGTCTGATAATTGGATCGTGGATCTTTGTTATATTTTAGAATTTATACAAACTTCAGAAAGGCTTTCAAGACTTTCAGACCTCTCGAGGATGTCAAACCTTGCAAGGTTTCAAGAAGTCAAGACTTTCAAACGGTTGGAGTCTTCACCAGTGTCAGATTACAAGAATTTAAAACCTTTCAGAACTTCGAAATATTCAGGGCTTTCGTTACTTTCAAGAGTTTCAAGCCTTTCAAGCTTTCCAAGACTTTCAAAAGTTCAGCAGTTTAGGGTTGTAAGAGTAAATATTTCCAGAGCTTCGAGACTATCAGAATTCGCAAGGTTTTTGAAACTTTCAAACCTTTCTAGAATTCAGGACTTTCAATTACAAGAATTCCAAGACTTTCAGGACCTCGAATCTACCAAAAGTATCACAGCTTTCATAATTTAAAGAATACAATACTTTCAATACTTCAAGCTTGCAAGAATTCTAGGACCTTCAGAATTCTTGTTTCTCTCAAGATTATCCAATTTTTTAAAATTCAAGGAATACAATACTTTCAAGACTTTCAAATCCTCGAGTCTTCGAACCACAGAAACTATCATTGCTCTCAAGATTTTCGAACCTCCCAAAATTCAAAGAATTCAAGCCTGTCGAGGCCTCCAAACCTCCAAACCTCCAAACCCTCAAGAATTCCAAGCCTTTCCGTACTTCGAAACTCCCAACACTCCTATTACTCCGTAGACGTTCAAGGCTTTCGTACTTCGAACCCAGTTCCCGGTGATTCAGAGCCGAGATATGCCGCGCCGAGTCTCGAATATCCATCGCTAATCATCCTTGCCAGGACATTAATGAACCCTCTTTTTTATTCGATTTATTTAAGGTCCCATCAGCCTGTTGGCCATTAGCGACCAGGTACAAAGATAAAGGTACATTATTTAGAATGCGTTAAGTTACAATTTGTTCATTTGTTGAATATATTCATTTATACCTAGTTTGATTAATTGTTTTTGAAACTTTAAACGCGTTTTTCTCAAAACTGTGTTTGATCGGGAATGGCTGAACCGATCAGGCTTCAATCTTTACACAAGCTTTACGACTTTATCTTTCTTTATAAACAATTTAAAACGAAATTTCTGTTCCAAACGACATTTTGCTTGCTCCTTCGACTCGCGTTAACCAAATCTTCACTGCTTTTCAACCGCCTGTCAATTGGAGACGCTCGACAATTTAATGCGAAAATAGGCATGCCTCCTTAAGATTCCTGTGCGCGTTCCACCACATCCAGAAACCTGTTCGTCCGCGCGCGAGCAAACACCCGGGGTGCACGCGTCCTTTGTGCGTCCACCGGGCAAGGAACCAGTGCCGTATCCCTCCGCCGTCCCGCCTGGCCCTTCCTTTGTCCCCGTCGTGTTACATAAATTTATAGAATTATTTAACAAACGGCATTTACGTAACGATTCGTACACGGGCCGGTTGCGCAATCGACGATGCGCCGCGGCGCTTTTACATAACTGCGCGATTTTTTAACAAATGAGTCTCGAAACGGAATAATCGACGGCCGGCGCAGGATCGTGCCGCGATCGGCGCCGCGGAATACCGAGAAACGCCAGGGACGGTGGCTTCGACTTTTTTTTCTTTTTCTCATTTTTCTCCTTTTAAAACCGTCCTCGGATGAGGTTTCCTTATTCCGCGACGCGTCGATTCTTTTCTTGCCTCCGACGGCTACGCGACTCCGACTCTTCATGGTTAACAGAAATTTTGTCGCGTATACTGGGTGTGCCGTTTTACCTTCGTCGAAGAAGGTAAGCGGTGGTTCCTTAATGAATATCTCAATTTTGGATTTTAGACATTTTATCATCTGTTCATTTTAATATTTAATATAATTTTTACATAATCTAAGATCACCCAGTATATTTATACAATTTTCAGAACTATTAACAGCTGAGTTTTTATGTTTCATCCGATATTTTAATTTTGTTTGGATACATGCCACTGCATTTATTAATTGAACATAAACTAATCACAGAATTCTATAATTAGTGCCTTTTAAATAACATTTGTAAAACAGTGGACAAATTGAAGTATATAAAAAAGTATCTTGAATAAACAGAAGATATAATAATAATTTTCTTAACTAATAATACAAATGTCAAACAGCAATAAATATTTTCTGTCGCTGCAAAAAATATTCTTCTGTTAATTATTCAGATCGTCAACAAAGGATAGAATAAACGGATAAATTGCAGATTTGTCCAGTCACTGTTCGTAATTAACAATGAACGCGAGTGAAGCAACCCCTTTCACTGTTAAGTAAACGAACCCGGTGTCTTGGTGTTGCGCGGCAACAGACAGGAAATGGAAAGGAAAAGTTAGGAAAGACGTGACGGTCTGTTAATTAACAGTTACATTTCACCGGTTTCGCAACGGATCACCGATACGGCCGTACGGGGAGGCAGCCCTTTCATAAATTTTCCGCCGAAAATTCGCGACTAATTAGCGGGGGCTTCGATCCGGCTCCAATCGAACGGGCTCGCTGCCGCTGCGATATCGCGGTGCGTTAATTAATTCTCGGATTATTAAAATCATGCAAAAATTATCGGTATAATGGTTACATCTCGTTAAGAGTTTAATCAAACATTTCGAACGTCGAACGGGCACGCGTACATAATTTAATTAAATTAATTGTCCCGGCAGGGAAAGGAAACAAAGGCTGTTCAAACAATAGTTTTATTTCCGTTTCAAGTTTTCGCGATGGACAGCTGTTCTTTTGGTCTTTCGATGAAATTCGGTACGAAAATGACGCGCGGAAGACTCGGTTTGTTTATTTTTAAGATGCTCCATCATTGATTTAATTACTCGTCAATTAGGCGAATAAAGTATGCTTAATTATAAACCTGTAATTGATTAATAAGTGAAGGTGTTGTAACATCCTGTATAAAAATTACATGTATTCAAAAATAAAATTAACATTGCAATTTTAATTTTAAATAGAGTTTTTCATAGTAATCAGGGTTGCCAACCGTACTGTACAAAACAAAATGAAGATAAGATTAAACCTAACTGCAATTCTTCAAAATAATCTTAACCCACGGTATTTAAAAATGCGAAAGGCCCTAGTTTATATATCTGGGGTTAATCTTTTCAAAGTTCACGAGTCGACCAGGCTGACAAATTCGACGACACCGAAATAGCAGCGTGGCTCCTCGTATCGGGCAGTTGGTAGCCCGGGGCGCACCTTCGAGTGTCTCGTAGCCGGCAAAGACACAGAAAGTCCGGCCGTGTGAAAAGGGCTTTACGTTCGCGAATCGCCGCCGGCAGAAACGCACGAGGGCCTTCTTCTTTTCCTTTAGACCTGTACTTCCTCTCTTATGCAGGCTACCCCAACACAAAGCGGCGTTTTCTACGCGCCACGCTGTGCAAGGTCTCTCCCGTTCGTTTCCCTAACCTCCTCCCCCTCCTGACCCCCTCGTCCCCTCGCCCCCTCGCATCCCCCGTCCTTTTTCAAAGTGGTCGTTCCTCTTTCTCGTTCGCCCATTCTTTCTCAGGCTCTCGTCGTGCCCTCTCGGTTCCTCACCTTGCCCAGCCGTGTATTCTTTTCGCCTATGCACGTGCATGCACCGGGTGTCCGTAAACGACGCACGTATTTTAACCTGGTACATCGGTCGCAGGTTGTTGAGACCAAAGATGGTGCTTTCAGTAATAAAAGTAACGCTTTATACATAAACACTGTGTTTTTAAGACCCTCGTATAAAAATAGAGACACGAAAAGGGTTAGGCTTCACTTAAATTTTGTTCAGGCAAGGCCCACACTGTAGGTTCCTTCCTGCACTCGCTATATTTCAAAATTACTAAGGTTACTTGACGATACAATTTACCTAGTCTACTTTACTTCGTTATTAAATTAACCAACGCTCTTTGAAGTTTGTATTAACTCAAATACGCGGTAATTCCCTTGGGACTACCCCTGCGCCGCCATTTTGTCTTGGGAAGCCTGTGCGGTGCACTATGGATGCATGTAGGACACCGAGACGTTTTAGCCTTCCATTTCTAACTTCTTGAATTAAACATAACTACAAAATATCTAAGAATCTGACTTACTAATGGGTGCCACGGTTGACCCTGAAGAGGTAAGCATCGCAGCGGTAGGTTTACGAGGTCGGCAACGAAATGGCAGATCTACTCTTGTTTGTGGAAATTGTTGACAATCGTGTACGTATCTTGGGAGATTAGTGGCCCAAAGGAATTTTAATTTTTTATTAGAAGCAACGACTTCGTACAAAGTTGAGTACAGATCTTTCAAAAGTGATATTGTTTCAATGCCAAGGACTGATTTTGCGCTGTTTTTTTGTAACTGGTAATTGCAGAGTCGAGAGGATCGCACCTCTTGACGACAGCTCCCACGAATCAGACAACAATAGCCAAACAACAACAACATGCGGGCTGACGAAGTTTCGCGCGTGCGAAACAACGTTACCTGCTTTCGAGCCTCGCGCAGGTGTGCCAACCTCAAGGTTCAGTTTCGAATCACGCATACTTTAAAAAAAGTCGTATAATTTAGCATATCATTATTCTTCTACATTCTTACATGAAATCGTTATTAACCGTTTGTAAACTAAGAAATACATTTGTACCTCGACAATAATGTTTTATAAAACAGTCCATTTTTTGGGAATTAAGTCCAACGTTTACTTAAAAGAATGATATTTGACCAATAATGCAAAAACATTGTTAATAATTCGCCTACCCAATTACGAAACTGGTAAATGAATGATATTCTTAACAAAAACCAAACTGTTGAACTTATTTACGATTTTATTTAAATTTTACCCACAAAACGGTCGTAAGGATCTTAATTCGTGAAGGAAAATTCAAGTGGTTTACCAAGTAGTAAAAGAAAAACACCGATTTCCCAGAATTCGGCGTGAAAAGAAGTGAAATTGGTAACCCTGTTCGTGAGACATCACCCCGTGTATACGGCGAGTCGGTGTGTGCGGGGGAACACAAAGGTGCCGGGTGTATCGTGTGTCGATACACTACCACACATGACACACAGATGGTCGGGAGAAACGGAGAAAGGGTGCCAGACAGAGAAAGAACGATTAAGAAGAAGAAGAAGAACGGGTGTAGTCGAGTCGAGTCGGCTGTTGCCGGCTGCGAGTTTCCCCCACCTTTTTACTACCATCCCACCCCGGCTACATTCCCCCCTTCCCCGAGTACACGGTCGCTTCAATCACCCCACGTCCCTCCGTCGAGTCGACATGTTCCACCGTCCGTCCCCTCGGTACCCTAAAGCGGCCCAGAGTCGAGTGGTCGGCACTGTACCCCCCTCGTTTCCCTCGTCGATCGTCTCTGTTCCCCCTCTGGATTCGTCGTCTCGCTCTGCCCGCTCCCTGCTCACCCCCCGCGCGTCCCTCGCCGCCGCGACTCCTCTCGTGGCGTGCCACGACTCGTGGCGAAGTTTTAGCGTCGCCTACCTCTACTCGTGGCGTGCCTACAATTCTTAGCCGGATCTATTACGCGCAGTTTTCGTGTTCGCGCGACGTTTCGTCCACGCCAATTCGTTTTTCTCTGCCCTGTAACCTTTCCCTGTTCGGCGTCGTCCGTCGTTCGTCGTCTGTTTCCTCGTATACACGCGTATTTTTCTTTTTTTCCTCGTTTCCCCCCTCGCGATCCGATTCGCGCGTCGAGAGAGTTTCTCCCAGTGTGTAATACGAGCCTCAAGGAGAGTGTGACGTGTAGCGCCTCGTTTCTCGTACGTTTAAGTTGTTTTTTTTCTCCCTACAAACGCGGGTGGTTAAAATACACAGGAAGAAAAGGAGCGTCGATCTAGCCGGAAGTTGGCGAACTTCTTCCCTCCTCCTCCCCCTGACCCGCCCGGCACGGAGCACCGTTCGCAACGTGATCATCGGCGGCCGATTCGAGGGAGACGCGCCATCTCCTAACCTCCAAAAACGTTTTCGCGTGAGACCGACACGCACCGTTTTCCTTCTCTCTCTCGTTGACAAAACGTAACGGCCACGTCCTGTTTATCCGTGTGACATTGTCTTCGATTCGATATTCACCGGGCGTTTCGCGCGTTCGTTCACTTTGCTCGGCGCGTGTTTGTGCGTGGCGAAGGAAATCATCGATCTCCGGTATTATATACATATATTTTTGTTCGCTTCCCCCCCGGTCGCAAGTGAAATAAGCTACGTACCCGGTCGTTCGAACGAAATAAAGAAGTCTGTGCTTGTGTGCTGTTCCTCTTAGTTCTGTGCCAAGGATAATCACACGCCATCGATCCTCGATCTCTCAGGGAGTGTTACGTCTTCTTTTCTTTTTGTTCTCTCTTGGATACGATCTTCCCGAAGACCACGTCCTACCGTTGGCACGGTGAGTTTTTTGTTTATTTTTCTCTCCTTTTTTTGTTTCTTGTGCGGAGCTGTTTCGTGATGGACGACTCGGCGACGAGTAAAGTGTTTTCGGTACGAATCGGTCAACGGAATCTAGTGAACGACGATGCTCTCTCGTCGTGTGCGCGCGTGCTCCAAAATCAGTGTGTACATACACGTACCCCACCGGTTCGTCGTGAGTTTCAAGGGCGCATGTTCAACGACCATTCCCGACCGACGCTCCGTTCAAACGTTAACGTTTCCTTTCTTTCATTTTTTCGTAACTGCGTCGCATTCGTTCCTGCCCCCGGGGCGCTTTCCTCTTCTCGCGGTGGCGTCGTTAACCCTCCGCCCGGTCTCTTTCTCAACGATTGTCGCGAGGCTACGTTCTTCTTTTTTTTTTCTCCGCCTGCTCGTGGCTAGGTCACGATCGAAATCATAATATTTGCGCTGCTCCGGTGTTTACGTTCGCGCGGCCGACATTCGCGGTACACACGCGCCGCTCTTTACGCACCAAAACCTTTTCGACGATATCGAGAGTTCGGCATCGTGGGAAACGCAGGACTTTTTGAACGGGAAACAGAGCTGCCTTTAACGATCGTGGGCGATGCGGCACGACGCTGTCGTAATTCCGTATTCGTATTACGTTCGTTTCCCTCGATACTTTATAAACGTAATGAAATGTTTTGAAACGCTCGTTTCAATTGAGAAGCGAGATTGCCGGAGATTGGCCGCTGACTCAGAGACCGAGGTTATTAAATGGCGGCCGGGCTAGGCGGGATTAATGTTTATGAATGAAGAAAAATCTTCATTAATGCTTGTATGATTGATAATACAGAACAATGGGAGTAGGTTTATTTATATTTCCGTCGTGTTACGTTATTTAACAAAATAACAGTGCTATGATTATAACCTAAAATGACGGACCATGGAGGGGGACCATTTAACTATTATTTTATTATTTACATTTTATAGATTTGTTAGCAATCTTCTATAATAAATGATCTTTCTTTTGAATAATTCAGAATAATTCTGAAAATCTTTTGAATATTTTGTCTGAATATTTTTCAAAACCGTTTGCACGCTTTCCTCGTAGTTATTTATTCCTACGTTGGCATGAGGACTAGTGATATTTGAGTTTAATGTGTTTTAGTATAGCGCTCCTTTTCGCAAGGGTAAATAACGTTCGGGATGTAAACGTTTCGTGAACGTTTACTCACAGTATTCTAAATTGAACGCAGTTTCAAGGAAAGAAAGTTGCGTTTGTTAAAGATTTGTTTTTAATGTCCGACATTTTTTCAATTTTATTACTTCTTGTGGTAGGATTTAGTATTTTATGTACTATAAATTTCAATTAAAAATAGTAGTTTTATTAATTGGTAACTTTTATAAATATAAGGATTACATATATATCGTTTAACCCTTTGCGCTCGAAGCATTTTAACTGATAAATTTAAAAATATTCGAGTGCATCCCCGTCGAAGCTGCACTTCCTTCTGCAGCTCTCTCGCGATCCTCGCCCATGACCGAACCGTCTCACTTTCTCGATTTCCCTTACGAAACGCGCCGGTGGCTCTTTGTCTTCCAAGAAGCCGCAGGAACGGCGGCGGGGGGGAAGCGAAGGGTGCCTCGGCGAAATTCTAATCGCCGTCCGTGAACCGTCCATTCAGAAATTTCTGCCGTCCGGTCGGGGAGGGCGCTCGTTAAGCCGCACGATATCATCGATGTCAATTAGCCGGAATTATCTCCGGTCGTCCGTCTGTTTTTGACCCATTAAATCGTTATTAGCCGGCCCGGCGATATCTCTGATTACGCTCCTCTGCCCGCCGCGATACGGTGGGCGTAAAAATGCCGGCGTTCTATCGTCGACGATTCCTCGAACTGGTCGCGTGTACCGAACGGGTCCAATACCCTCGCGCGAGAGCACCCGCGGCCACGTGTGCGGAGGAGTATCGATCGGGCCTGGCCTTCCGTTCGGATAGTATTGCGGTAGGAACTGACCTGAAAGAAGGACTGATGGATTACGGGGACATGTGTCCGCCGGCAAGAGGGTATTTAAGGTCGGATGGCGGAAATCGTGCTACCAACGACCCTTGCGGGTGGAGGAACCTTGCTTTGGTGGGTGGAGAATGGTCTGGAAGGTGTAATTTGGTAGCTGGGATTGGGTGGGATAGGGATACTGGGTTTATAGTAGTAGAATAATGTAGTATATTGATGAAACAGCTTTGATACTATGGCAGGAATTGGCAGGAGTCTCTCTTGGTGTGCTAGTATCCTCAAGGAATACTCTGCTATTCGTTCTACTGTGATATATAGCATAGCCCTGTGATACTAACTACGCTACTACCCTATTACACTATTTCTATTATCGATAGTATACCTATTATTTGAAATTTTAGTATAGTCTAGTATAATCTACTGATTAGTCTCTAGTATTCCACAAAGGCTTTGTCCAGTCGTATACATTGTATACTTACTCTACTAGGATACCATATCACACCCTGCATTACCACTGATTAATTTTTAGTGTCAGAAGAACAGTGTATTATTACAAGATTCTAATTACTAAATTATGTATATACAGAATTAGAGCTAGATATTAAAATTATTGAAATAATTTTAAATTGTATTTGATTTGGTTTTTCATACTAAAAATAATCATCCATGTTACTTCGAGCAGCTTCGTAATAAAAAGTGATGTCGAACTTGTTTTATGACCTCCGCGAAAAGAAATAAATCTTTGCTAAAATTAGGGGTTTCTAGGCACTGTTTTCTTCCACTGAAATTTTGGATAATTTTACAAATAATCGAAACTATTTCCTAGCAAAGTTGTGTGTCAGGGCTCTAAAAAATGTCCAAAAAAAGAAATCTGTTGTTAATAATTTCTAAAATGCCTAATAATTTGGAAATTTCATAATTCACAAAATTAATTTTCTATATTTTATACAGTTTGAATAAAAATTAGAATAAAACCAGTTAAGAAACGTTAGCGAACGAACGCAATCGACGTTTTTTAACGAAGTTAATTTAGCTCGATTCAGAGAATTAATTAAGTCGTTAATGAGGTGCATCGCGTTCGTGAACGTATTAAATTAATTTGCAATATCAATCGGTGCGTATAATATTTTGAACATTCTATTTATTTCAATGGCGTTCGTAATGAATTTCTAACATTGATCGTAATTCCAAAATTGCGTGCGAAATATCCCCCCCTTTCCCTAAACCATTACGAATTTCGTTTATTAATTGCTTGGTGTTAAATTAATATATTCAAACAGTTGTTTAAATTCAAATCGCATTTCAAAATTATCAGTAAATTTTAAAAAGTACAATTTCTTTTTTTTTTTTAATAATTCAAGTGATGTATATAAACTTACGCAGAGTTTACGTTATTCAAACAAGAAAGTAGAATTTAATTTAATACAATAATTATAAATAAATATTCACAAATCATTGATTAAACAAAATGTATAAATATTCAAGAATAATTATTTTTTTTATAATAAAGTGACAAATATTTGAAAGTAAAATTGACGAAATATTGTTATTAACTTTGACGTAAGAGTAGAATTTTGATTTGTCGCTTCTTTTTTCGAAAAACGAGGACAAACCTCGATTGACCTCGATCGTTCGGATTCTCTTCGAAACGATTCGGGTCGATGGAGTTGAAAATAACCTGCAAGTGTTGCTAACAAATAGAAATTTGACCACGGCAGCTTTCACGGGTCTGTTTCCATCGAAAATTGAAGAGGCGCCTGTTGCAACCGTAATTTACCTCGTGCAAAGATGGTCGATGCCGATCTGGCTCGCAATAACGACGCCATTGTCAATAGAAACTGGCTTTAGACCGGCAATCAGAGCGTACCTTCCTGCAAGTTAAACACGCTCGCCTCGCGTATTGCGTTAGAGCGACGAAACGGTTGCCGGGCAAAGAAACTCTTTGTACGTAACAGCCTCTTCGATGATTAGAAACTGTGTCTTTCGCGTTGCGTTGCGTTTCACGGCTGTTTCCTGCCTCGTTCAGCGAGTAAAAACATCCAGGAATAAATGAAGTCAAGATTTGTGGCCTCCAAAAGTCAGTTCCCTGCTTTAAATTCAAACTAGAAGCATTGTTTGGTGTAGATAAGTCGTTTCTTTCGCTTCGTGAGTCTCGTCGGCTATCCTCGGCTGTACTCGGCTCCTGTCGGCCGCTGTCGGGCCCAGTGGGCGGAGTTACGGCACCCTACCGTCAAAATCTTACAGTTTTGAAGCATTTTTAATGTGTAAATCTGTGTATTAATGGAAATTAGGTCTGTAATTTGTCTTTAAGCTTGCTTTTAGTCTTAGAAATCCTTAAATTTGATTTTATATCATGAAAGAAGTCGGCATTCGGTTCATGCTCTTCGTGCTAACGACGAAGAATGCAAACAGAAGTCGATACGAACATTTGATACGTTTCGTTTTACATTCCCGCGAATTCGTTCGTGTTATCAAGATGGCTCCGTGTCCGAACGGTACGAGTCGCGTTACGAATAAACAATGACGCCGGTCGCTCGGACGTGGCGAGTGCCAGGATGAAATCGAAAGTTATTTCGACGCAGGGGCCACCTGTTTCGATACCCGTGGACGGTTTTTGTTAGCGGGAACGTCCCTTCCTGCGACCGTGTGGACCCCGTCCTGGCAGCCAGCCGCGTGGAACCGGTTTCTCCGGTGTTCTGGGGAATTTCAGCCGAGGAACGCAGACGAAGCGTCGAAACTGGTTGAATATCCTCGAGCTGGGGACTTCGGGCGAATTCTTACGGCTCGAATTACACTCCGCGACAAAACTATACCCTCCGGAGGACTTTTTAACTTGTCTCTGGATTATCGGAGTCCTAGTTATCACCTGTTATTTCAATTATGAAGGATATCTACTACTTGTACTCGTCAGTTCTTGAAATTCACAGAAGGGTTGACATTTTGTGCCACTTCTGGGTACAGTGTCGGGCAAAAATTCTGATACATTTTTAAAAATTGGATCGAATGCCTTGAATTCTTTTGGGAAATCGAAGAGTCCTTTCAGTATTTAATGCATATGGCGTGGTGTCGTGAAAATTATTTCAAAAGTATTCAAAAACAGCTTATATTTCTCACTTTTCCTAATATTTACAGACTCTTTTAGACGAGTCTGTACTTGTTAATTCCGATATAAACGCACGTATATTGCGCATACGTTCGGTGAATCTGCCTTGTCGAAAGAATTATTGAAAAAAAAGGGGGAAAAAGAGGAGAAAATTAAGGTAAAATAAATAAACCGTTGGTTTATTCTGTGGTCGCGGCTTTCGATAACACTCTGGGTCCCGAGCCCCCTCCGCCGCGCCGGATTAATTTATTTCCCCGTTCCCCCTTTGTTCCGTTTAATCACATTGCACCATTGAAATGCGTGGTCGCAGTAAAAACAGCATTTTCGTGCGCTGGCCCCGTTGATAAATTGAATTTAGCCGATGATCGGAGCACCGGGATCAAATATTTATTACGTGTACACCGGTCGCGTTTACTATTTTGTCTCTCCGTACGCCTGAACCCCCCTTCCCTCCCCGCCCCCCACGGTACGCCACCCCTTGTCGTTATTTAGGTTGCTCTCGTATCGATTGCCGCCTATCGAATTGTTTCTCTGTCCGACCCAGGGACACTATCAATTTCCATCGAAACACCGACATAATCCAACGGAAACGCTCTACCGGATGCTACAAAATCGGCGGCGATTCTGTGAGTTAAGGGGGGCAGCATCGATTAGAAGCCACCGTTGTTTTTGCGCAGTAATAATTATCCAATTTTCTGGAAAGTTAAAGGCTTATTTAAAATATTTCAAGTTCAGAAATGGCCAATTATCAATATTTGGGCAATTTGCTGTTTAAATAAATAGATGGAAAAAATTGTATTTTGAGTGGGTTCAAGTGTCATGTAGCACAGATAGGTTATAATAAAAGTAACTTTGTAGGTAAAATTTTATATATATTGTTAATAATTAACATTTGTAAGCTGTGTGTATGTGCTTGTAACGTTATAAAAAATATATTAGTGATTCCAGTATTGGAATGTTAGTGTTCAAATATTCAAATGTTGAAATTCCCCAGCATTCCGATTACTAGAATATTTGAGTATCCCAGCACTCGAGTTACTGGAACACTGTAATATTCCAACACCCTTCAGGTACTTCGATCTCCAAATATTGAATATTCTGATTTTCAAATTATTCAACTATCGTAGAGTTCAATATTTAAATGCCCAATATTTGATATTTAAATGTCCAATATTGAATATTTGCATTTTCTCCAAAATTATCCCAAATATAATCAAATTTCGTAGCGCGTTTTTGAGGAGATTTTCTAAAAAAAGTTTGTTATCGAACTATCATTTGTTAATGGAGCACTCTGTACACCGGCGTTCGGTAACGATAAGATTAACGCGACAAATTCGAATCCACAACGAATACAGCAAGGAAAGCAAACACCATTGTTAGAGATTTATCGAATGCTATTCCGTTCCACGAAAAATATTCCACATTGTCCGCATGGTTGTCGCATGGTGCTTATCGTTTGTCATGCAAATTTAGTGGGGAAAAACTTTCCGTCGAACGTCATGCGTCTTCGGCATGGCCAAAAGAACCACGTGCGACACTAGTTGCTTCTTCGTTCAAGGCTCGACAACTTCTCTCTTACGAGATTTCTCTTCATTTCTTGCTCATTCCAGCTCATCTTCTATCAGCAAATATTTCTTCCTAGAGGAAGTTCTCTTCTTCTTTTTTTTTTTTAGTTCAGTGATAAATTATTGGTAATTTAAATTTATTAAAACTTCAAGATCTTGTTTTTATTTGCTTTATGTTCCCCTTTGAAATTCCAGTCGTTGCTTAATAATTTACGTTTACGCAATCATCGATTTTACGTGATTTTATTACGCGCGGATAAAATGGAACGTTCAATGGAGCAGGATTTGCTACATCATCCAGGTAATTGAATAAAATTCATCCTGTTAAGAATACCCGAGAACCGGTTGTTATCGTTATCCTTATCATTCAGAGAAGAAATGATCGCGCGCTATTATTTATTTTGCGAGCAGCCTGCGAGAGGAATAAAGTCTCGGATTTCATGTAATTGGGTGATTAGGTGATACAGAGATACCCAGTAGTCTTCGAATGTCATTAAGGTGGATTTTTTACTTATAGAATAATAATGATTTCAGAAAATTTCTGGTTTTGATAACTGCAATTTTTGTCACCCAACTTGGAAAATTTTATTCGTTGCAGTTCTCACTCCCTGAACTTGGCCATTTTAATAACTATGGTTTTATAATTTAAATAATTTCAGTTCTGACCTCTCAGCTTTGAAAATTTCAATAATTGCTATTTCGACAATTTTAATATTTGCAATCTTTACACACTAATTTGCAGAATTCTAATAATTTCAGTTTTGACCTCTCAGCTTTGAAAATTTTAATAATTACAATTTCCCCCAGGTTTTAAAATCCGAATAATTGCAAACTTGGCACCCTAATTCTGCAAATTTCAGTAATTTGAAAATCTCCCTATTCGAATTTTAACGAACAACCCCTTTTATAAATACTGTATTCTTGTTTGTTATACAATTTTCTGAAGTCGTAACATCGATAAAAGCAATGGAAGCAAGAATAGCAAGTCCCAAGGCCGATTCGCACGAGGACAAACATTCATTTCGAAGTCTTTTTTTTCTCTGCTCTTCGTCTTTCGTACATAATTAATGTGATATCGGGAATCTGGATGGAATCCAAGGTTGACAAAATCTTTTTCTTCGCGTGGGTGGTGAGTTACAATCACATTTCTGATGTTCCTAAAATATCCCAGGGCTAAACATCCAGCAACCAATAAAAGGGCTGCTTTCTTTAATTCTATCAATACTTATTTTTTTGACACGGATTGTAATCAAGGGTGGTGCCAAGATCCAAATTTAATTAGTATACAACATCGATACGAACAAATAATACCCCCCTCCCCCTTCAGTAGGTAAATATATACTGTACTTTAATTATTACATACAAAATAATACCAAAAATTATTATTAAAAGTGCCAGGTATTCTGATTGCCGAAAAAATAGTTGAATTTGTTAAGAATTGAATTCTGAAATCAGAATTCAATTCAGATGTATGTAGTCGCGATAATGATCGTTCTGTGTGGAGGAAGTTCGCAGGAGGCAGCGAACGGAAGCCGGTCATATCGAGCCACATAATTTTCAGTATCGATCAGCCCGGCACAACGAGGCCGATTTAATTAATTAACTCTCAGCGACGTGAATTACGAGCCGGCTCCATTGGACGTTCGATCGACGGGAAAAATAGAGCCCCCGAACGCGAGCCGGCTTCCAAGCATTCGAATTTTTACGGAAACCGTACCGACTTCCGGTCCCCCGAATTTGCCGATCAGGACAAATTGTACTAAGGATTTTGTCACTGAGAATTTTGCAAAAGGAAGGTTTAATGTTTATGATTATTTCTGGGGTAATGTTGGAAATTCGGATCGGCGCGATTTTGATTTCTTAGAATTGAACATTTTAATAATTTCAATTTGTATTGTTTTATTAAAGGAATTTAGATTATTGCAATTTTCGCCATTTCAATAATTGCAAATTACACCATTTAGTTTTTGAAGCTCTTATTATTGTAATTTTCATTTTCCAGCTTTCGACAATTTCGTATTAATTTGCAAAATTTCAGTAACTACAATTTTCCCTCCCTAATTTTCAAAATTAAAATTATTGCAAATTTGGCCCCCGGCTTTGAAAATCCCAATAACCACAAAGTTCACCCAATAATATTAAAAACAATTCCACCAGCATACTTTTAAAGATATTAATTTCAACCCACATTCGTGCTCCATTTCTGCCTAAAAATTACATCCTCTGCTCACGGACGCACCCATACATCGACAGCACCCTTTGTTTCTCTCCTCGTTGCTTTTTATGCGAAATAAAAATCGAATCGTATCGTAATCATCGTGTCTTTGTCGGCCTCCGTACGGTTTCTGTTTCGCCGTTTCGGCCAGCCGGATGTTATTTCTGAACAATGACCCATCGCTGGCAGGGCTTTTGTCCTTAAAACACGATCATTCGGTACACCGGGTGAAATTGTTCCGAAAAACGAGAGCCGGGGCCGCGATCTTTGAAACAGAATATCCAGCGTCGCGTTCGAACGGGCGCATCCGGATTATCGACAGATTGAATAATTCAGCTCGTTGATGAAACCCAATGGGTTGTGCTTTCCATTGAATGATCACGCGTTTCGCGAGAGCTGTTCCGAGAATTCGTGATCGTTTGCCAGGGAAATGGACTTCGTGTTACGTTTCCATGCCCGCGGTCCGGCACAATGGCCCTGGAAAATAACGGTGTTGAAAAACAAAAAGGAGAGGCAATATCTTTGCATCGATTTTATTACATAAGACGCATCTAGTGCGTCAGTGATTAAACCGTGTTAATACTGTATGACACGTGTGTGGCGACGGGGCTTCTATCATCCAGGTGTTATAGGACGCACACGATGCGTCAGACGTTTCATTGATTACATTACATAAGACGCACCCGGTGCGTCAGTAATTATATTGCACTGACATTGTATGACACGTGCGATGCGTCGGGGCTTCGATCGTCTAGGTATCATGGGACGCACACGGTGTGTCAAGTTAACGTAGTGCCTAAATGTCGTAAGACGCACCTGGTGCGTCGTCACTAATCAAACTCTCGTCCAAACTCGTTCCATGATCAATTATCAATCAAATTTCTGCCTCTTTCCGCAAAAATAACCCAGATATTTCACATATGTCACTAAAATCAACATCTGACCACGGAATCTCCCAATAACCATCCGTCTGGTGACGACTCACGTATCCATCAACATCTTCGACCATCCGCACGCTGTTCGACGAGCAGAAGTGTGCGTGGACACCGGCACGACCCGAAGCGCAGCCACACGGACACCTTAAGTCCTCTTATATCAGCCGAGGGGGGGGGCGAACGCATGCTTTTATCAGCTTATCTTTGAAAGCAGCGGTAAACATTTGAATTATTAAGTCCGGGTCCGTTTCCTTTCCGCTTCGCTGCCCGCTCGTAACAAGGAGCAAGACGGCGATGATCCCGGCGCCGGCACGAAAAACTGGGGATTAAGCGGGAAAGAAGAGTGGAAATTAATAATGAATCCGTTTGGCTACAGGGGGCTTCAAATACCCAGGAAAAATTGAATTTCGCGCATTATATTAATTCCAAAAGCTTTGACGTTTCAGAGTACAAGAATTCGATTTAAACTTCGGACTTTCCGCGATTCACGAAAGGGTTGTTCGTCGAGTTTTCCTGGGGAATAATTTCGTTTTCAGTCGGAAATTTTCTGCGGGGGAATAATAGGGTTTTCGAGGATCTCGCTCGGTTTCGTTCCAGTCGGTTCTTTCAGCTCCGAGTCGCCTCTCATCCGAAACAAGTTCTGCTTTCACGAGGCGGAACAGAAAGGGAAAGGGCGAGGCGAGACTCATCCTTTGTTCAGGACCCGGTTCAGGCCCAGGGGCTACGAGCAATGACCCGATTGCCCGCCAGCTCGTAATTGTTCATTGTTCCCCTCCGGCCTGGCTGGCTGTGGCTGGCTGTGGCTGGCTTGCTCGTTTCACCGAACAGTAGTCTCTGAAAGCTGTGGAGTTAACCTTGAACGTGGAGAAAGAACAGCTGAACGATTGTCGTACAAGTCCTTGGGAAATTCTTTTTCTTCCCCCCTGAATGCTTTCTGATCGTTTAACTTGCTCAACACCGATTCAGCAGATCTACTGTTTTTGGTCAAAACTTTCTTCTGCTTTCTTTGGTATTTGAACTTGGTATCAGGGTATTTAATTTAGGTACTCAATTATTCAATTTTCAAGGATTTATAAATATTTGAAGGAAGTATTTAAGTACTTGAACTTGGGTACAGGTATTTAAGTAAGGTATATTGGTATCTAGTTTATGGTTATTTAAATTTAGGTATTTGAGGATTCAATTTATGAATATTTGGGTATTTTTAATTCATGAAGGTTTAAATTTAGGTATTTAGGTATTTCTGTATCTAAGTATTTGGGTATTTAAATAAGGTATCTGTGGGTACAGTAGCCAAGGGGTTAACTAAGGTATGTTGGTATTTAATTTATAGATACTTAAATTTAGGTATACTCAAAGACATTTGATTACTTAAATTTTCATCGCCTACCATTACCACCATTCCCCAACAGAGATTGCAATAAAATGGTAGCAAATTTGTAATTATTCGTTTAGGAATGTTTTTCACCTTTTGACCCAGGACAGGTCCCAGCCTCGTTGATCCTAGAATCTGGTTTTGCCGATCAGTTGGTCATGGAAAGGAAACAGATGACGAGTCTGGGAATGGAAAAAGTGAAAGTATGTTGGTGGGTCAAGTGTGCCGAGGGCTACTTGCGTAATTCGACCTCGTTCCCCAATGATCCCTGTACAAAAACCAGATTTCTAATTGACCGGTCGGATCAGGAACGCTGGCCAAAATTTTTCTAACGAAATACTGACGAATATTCTTAAAAGCATGGTCAGACAAGTGATATATGATTTAATAATAATGATAATATAAATTATAGTTACTGCAATTATAATTAATATGATTACTATAATACATAGCAGCTGTAATTTATAGTAAATCTAATTGGATTATACTATAATTATAGTTGCCAGAAATCTTATTTAATATTGATAGTAATAATACAAATTATTTTCGATTAACTGCAATTACTCGGTTCTGATCTGAAGTGAATTTAAACAAATTTTAACAATATTTATTTTAACCCTTTTTCAATATTTAATATATTTAATGATTTAAAATTACAGTAAACGATGACTTATTTACAATTTTAATTATCAGATTGAAATGTTGGCCCCAAACAATAATTTTCAATAAAGTTATTTTCTGGGGGAAATTGGCGAAAACGGTGAATTGAAATTGTTGGTGGATATAATTAACCGGCATCGGGGGGTTGAAAGGGGGGAAAGAATCGTTTCGCGGGCTCGTTTTCAAACACTCGCCGAGATACATTTAGCAAAAACGAGTCCACGTCGTGCTGTCGCCAGAGAAACACAATACCGTCCGTTAATTACACCACTATCAGCTGGTGATAAGAGCCGGTTTACATAACGTGGACAAAACGTTTTGTTCGAACGAAAGCATAGAATGGTCGTTGCTTCGCGTACACCGACTGAAATCGCCAACACGATCGAAATTGTTGCTCCAACTTCGACCAAGTCCCTTGTTACGTTCCGCCGACGTGCACATCGAATTGCGACTAAAACTCGTGCATTTCAATTTAAGCAGAAATTCTGCCCTCGCATTTTAATACTTTTCTGCTTAAAAACAGAAGAAAATTTTTGATTCGTAAAGTTACCGATCAAGATTATTCAAGGGGAGAGAATAGAATAGAATAGCATAAATATTAGAATATCTAATAAAATATAAATTAATCATTCAATGATTTTTAAGTTACTAATTTACTTTGATATTGAATAATTCATTAATTTTTGTTTAACATTTGAAGTATGACAATTTTTATTCAAATTCTCCAAGGGTTTAAATTGTAAAACTTTGAATATTGTTTAGTTATACAGTACAGAATTTAATTATCAAACAGTCTAATGTGAAAATAAAAATTAGTACTTTCTAGGGTTACAAATACAAAGTTTCAAATTTTGGGTGAAAGAAGCTGTGAAATATATTATTAAAATATAGTATATTTAATACAAATTAAAATTAGAAAATGCAAAGAATTGCAAAAATGCAAAAGAAACAAAAGCAACACGGGGTACTTTTAAACACAGTGTATTCATGAAATGTTGTGAAATAAAGGATTATAGCGTAGGAATTGCGAGAAATAACCGTGGCAGGATAAAATGTCGAGGTTTAATACCGATCATTTTCACGTAATTCCCTGGGGATATAAAAATAAATGATACAACGATGACGCTGTTGAAATAGAATTACGTGGCGTTAAAAAATAGCCGTCGCGAACACGGAAAAGCGTACGCGTCTGAAAATAGTTCCATCGAACCACCGAAAGAATGTTTAGCCTGTCTGTTTACGTTTTAATTAATCACCAGGACTTTTATTTTATCCTGAAAAAATAAAAAGAGAATTCAATTGCAATTAGTACACTTTTGCTGAGAAAATATACAACATCCAAGATGACTGCTCATAGACATAAATCAGTTGTAATTTATACGTTCTATTTGTTTTCCTGCATATACATGGGCGATATTCATTACACATAATTGTAAATTTATTCAAAAATGAGATTGTTGCTTATTGGTGTTTCTGTTTTTAAGAGATAAAATAATATAAATTTGAACATTTTGTTTATAATGTCTATGAATTTGTTTAAAAATAAATTGGTGGTGGTTTAAACCATTGTTAGTTAAATAATTTGATTAATACAATTCAATGAAATTGAATTCAAACAAGTCTACTTTAATACAATTAATAAAATTTAGTACAAAATAAGTAATTTTTGAATCAAGATTAATTTATGTAAATAATTTATTTTGATGATTAGCTTCTATGAGGGGCCACTTTGTTGATTTACAACAATTTTATTTCTTAAAAATTGACAATATTTGTGTCGTATCTGACCACGTGGCTTTCTTCCACGACCTTGTCCGACATTCCGTGGCTCGAACCGAGCGGATTACGGAGCGGATCCGAGCGTTTCCGCTCCGAGAGGATCCCTTCTGCCCTGCGTTGTTGAAGTCTTCGAGCTCTCAGGATGTTTGTGTACTAAACTGTGCTAATTATTAATATTATTTAAAAAATTGTATAAACGAGATTGAATATTGTAACAAAAGAATCTTTCCCATTAAGTATAATTTTATAACATAAAAGTGCGAACAAAGGCTCTTGCGTTGTATTAATTTGAAATTTAAAGTTTAACGAGCATGATTATTTATATACTTCATTAACATTCTTAATTATTATTGGCTGGTCGTCGATCAAAATGAAATTTGTGCGCTGTTCCTTTATGAATTTTAATTAGAATATTATTTAATGAGTGCTGGTGGGTATTTGATATTATCTTTGCAGAGAATTTTGATGAATATTGAATATAAGAAAATTATTTTGTAACATTTTTATATTTTTTTTGGACTCATAGTTTGTTTAATAATTATACAAATTATGTGAAATATTAAATGACAGTATCCATATTTCTTTTTCTATAAAAATACGAAAATTTGTCATAACAATTAATAAAATAAAATTTGCTGAAATTACTTTGGTGAATTTAATAGCCACTTAATAGGGCGATAATAAATTATAATAGGCTGAATAGGAAATTGTCAAAAATACCAATAAAAAATTGCAACAGTTCACAAGAATTTGTAATAATACAAACATAATAAAATAAAAATTGCAATAGGATAAAGAGTAACAGCAGTAATTGTCCGTTCTTCTTTTTTTCAAACATAAATTCACCGTTTCGAAGCGATATCATTTCCGAATGGAATCAAAGGGGGTAATTATCATTCAATTTCCGGGCGGGAAACGAAACGTTCGTTCTCGTAGCCGGCACGGTTTGTAATTTATTTAACGTACGTCGATCGAACGTTGAAAGATTCATTATCCAGTTTTGACTAGCTGCATTAATCATAGCCGTTTCTATCAGGCTGACAAATATAAACCTGTACTCTATTCACTGCAGTTAAATTGGTTGTTGAGATCGAACGAATTTCGAAGTATCAGCGTTAAATTATGCGACACCCTGTTGTGCCGGCAAGGAATAGTTCGTCCGACCTTTAACCATCCGTCCAGACCGATTGGATATTAAGTTTCAACGATATATTAAACTCTGAATTAACCCCTTTTCCCTGTCGAACTCGCTGCGGACGATACACTTGTGCTTTGATCGTTCATTGATGAAGCCGAGTCCCGATTAATCTAGCTACACGAGGAATAACCTAATGCTTGTATAATAACAATATACTGGTCGAGCAGTGTTTCAATTACTTAAAATTGTAAATGTAGTAGTTGAAAAATAATTTAAAGGTTGGTTCGGTAAGAATTAGTAACAAGGGAGTAAGTTGTTTCTAACAAACTAATTGCAACACGTAACAAACCTGGGCCATTTAAGGAGGTGCAAATAACAGTGTTTGCGTCGACTGCAATTAACAGTGCCATTTGTTAAAAGATATTCTAACAAATGGCGAACGACGGGACACAACCCAACTACAGCCTTTTACATAAACAGATATCAAGTACGCTCTCATCCCATATTTTACGCCATGTTCCCATATTGTACCATAATAAATTCAAGAATTAAGAAAGAATATCAAACTCCTCCCTCCACTAAATCGTTCAGCTAAAAAATATTACCTTAATATTTCACCGTTTTTACTCGAAAGTAACAATATATGAATTTGCGGAGCATCGTTGGAAGATTTACGCGGTAAACTTGGTAAAATATTAATCGGGGAATTGATGTAAGATAAACGTTGTCCCGCTGTATTCTCGTGTCATTAAATCACGGCCAGGCCGCGTATACGTTTCGAAATTGGCTCATTTGATATGCAACGATCTAATACCGTCAGCGAGACAGGAACAACAAGCGTGTAAAACCGTGAGAACACGATACGAATTTCATGAAAACGTGGGGGAGAGGGGGTAGCGCCTTTCCGCGCGAAAGTACCATTCCGGTTCGTAGGCAAGCAATCGTTCCGCTCGAAAATAAACGTGTTGTCGCGCTCGTAAATTGAAACGAACGTGTATATACGCGGACCTCTGTTTGCGGTGGTTTGGCTACCTGGTACGCGCGTTAACCGAGTGACACACTGTTTGGGGACGCAGGTGAGACCATTTTCGCGTGTCCGGTCACATCAAGCAGTCATATCCGGTCCAGGGCGCTTCGGTAAATAGATCGATTCTTCGTGTGATTGCGTTCGACCCCGCGTAGAAAGGGGCGCCCCGCCAGCTCAGGAATATTCGACGAATCGGTTGCTGATGAAATCGTTCGGCCGGACTTTTGCCGCGCGGAAATCGAACGATCGATCGCCCGTTCGTTTGTCAGCCATTTTGCAAATTACGTGGGCGCAACACATTGTCGCCTCGTCCAGACGGGTCTTGAGTCTACGGATTTTTGGTTACGAATTGCGGAAACTTTAATATCTTTAGTTACAATTTTATTGGGATTGCAATTACTTCTAGTTACAAATCTTGCAAATTGAAATACCCTCCATCAATTATTTCTAATCCAACATTTCGCGCGTTGGAGTCTCAATCAAAACTCCAACCATTCCTGTAACCCATCGCGAACCCATCTTTCACCCGGAACACCCCTTCGTCGAACTCGAGCGCGCAATAAACGCGATCGTACGGGTCTAAAATAATTTTCCAATTATCCCCAAGCTCTGCGAAATCAACCGTCTACCAAAGAGAAAACGGAAGAGCAAAGAAGAGAGAGGGAGAGAAAAAAAGAAGATAGAGGGAATGACTCATCTAATTACGAAGGAAACAAGAGGATCCGCGAAGCACAGAGAGGAGGAGGAGGAGGAGGAGGAGGAGGAAAAAAATAGAGTAAGAAGAGAGGCGCGCACGTAAAACCCGATACGGTAGCAGAGAGAAGCCACCCCTTTTCAACCCCCGGACCAGGGTTTTCGACATAATTGCGCGTACGAGCGAGGCAAACAATAATCCCAACGTTACGAAAAGGGGAAACCGGGTCTGGCGTGGTAACAAAACAGAAGCGTCGAGTGGGCCAAGTAGCAAAAGCATTCGCGCAACACGAGCCCTGAAAGCAGCAGCTCTCCCGGCCCTGGAGCGGTACGAAAGCCACGGGGAAAAGTGGACGCGGAGGATAGATAGGTGGTCGAAGGGCGCACAGGCAGCGCAGGTACACGAATTTACATGCAGCTGTGCGTTGACTCCGGGCTTTAATAATTCAGAGGGCACGGCTGACCAACGGCACCGACACCGTGTCTGCGGTTACCTGGGACGAACGAAACCGACGTGGCCGAACACGGAGAAAGTCGTCGCTCTTTTGTTCCCGGTAGTTTGACGGGAAAGAATGGGAAATAATTGTTTGTTGGAAATACTTTCGTCGACTGGACGGATCTGGACGTTGTTTCGTAGCGAGATGGACTTTGGACGTTTTAATATATTTTTAGTTAGAAATTTTGGATATTTAAGCGTTTTTGATTATGATTTCGGAATTTTTACAGTTTCTGGTTACGAATTTTGGATGTTCTAATATTTTTGGGTACAAAATTTGGAGGTTGAAATATTTCTAGTTACAAATTTGGGTATTTAGGTATTTCTAGATACAAATTTAGGAATTCTAAATATTTGCAAGAAGAAATTATGGAAATATACAGTTTCCTAGTTACAAATTTTGGGTGTTAAAATATTTCTAGCTACAAGGTTTGGAATTCTAACTATACCTAGTTACAAACTTGGGTATTACTAGATTACCAGATCCCTATATTACCAATTTAGTAACTTCATAAATTACTAAATTACTAAACTAGTACATTTCCAAATCACTAAATTATCTAAATTATCTAATCCTACCCCTACATCAGTAATTAACTAGCTTACTTAATAAACGGTGATCCTGTTATCATCATTATAAATAATTAATATTACTGCATCTAGTGCTATAAGTATAGCGACCATAACTTGCATATAGTCCTCTATACACACGCGTATAATGATCCACAACCAGCATATAACGCTCTTCTTAGAATTGTCCCCAACTTCTCCCTAGACTCTTTGCTCGTCCCAATGACAGCGCAGCGGCGAAGTGTCGGGCAGACAGCCTACGGGCGCAGCTCACAGTCGAACGGGTTAATCCGTCCATTTAATTTCATCGGCTGCGGACCGTTTTAGGATTTAATCAAGTTAATGCCGGCGGGACCGAGCGGGCACGATTAATTCGCTTGAAACGCGGCTGGGCCGCGCCTATGGCAAGGAACCCGCCCGCAAAACCCACGGCACAAAGCCGCACGATACAACGAGCAGTGTGCAAACGTCTTTTGTGGAATACACGAACGGCCACCGGCCGGTCCATTAAGCTTGCATTCGGAGACGCGCCGTGTACACGCGTGCGTGTTTGTCCTGCGGACCCGCATCCTTCGAGCCCCGGAAACGTTCCGGGGGGACAAAGCGGCAGTCGATCGTGGCGAGCTTCCGGAATCTTCGAAATATCCGAAACATTCTTCTATGACGGTCCCGGAAATTAGGATACGGAACCGATGGCTGGGGTAGTTTTTTACTTTACGAACTGTAAGTTCAATTCTCATTTCGGACACGCGATTCGATTATTCTTAATTTGCAATTCTGTAATTTGTCAATTTGTAAATTGTAATTTTGTGATTTACATATTTTTCATTTTTAAATTTGTTATTTGCCTTCTGGCAATTTGTAATTTGCAATCTGCAGTTTGTAACTTTGTAATTGATCTTTCGATCATTTGCAAGCTTGCAATTTGTAATTTTGTAATTTACACATTGGCTGCGTGCCTTCTGGTAATTTGCAATTTGTCATTTTGTGCTTTACATGTTTGTAATTTGTAATTTGCAATTTTGGGTATCTGATAAGTATTATTTGTCAGTGGATTATCCAACGAGATATTTCGGTCAGTTCTTTCCAATGAAAGGAAGTGACTGATTAGACTTGGGGTCAAGCTTCGTCATTCGTTTGTTACGCTGGTAAGAGTCGATTTGACGTGATGTAGAACTGTTAGAAAATCTAACGGCACCTTTTTACGTGACTATGCTTTCAATCGTAGCAATCAGTATGGGGATACATTAGAATTATAGTTAAAGAAATTCAACTTCTGAATACTGTGTTTAAATAAGAAAACTAGAAAGAAAGAGTAGGTTTAAAGGTAGTTTGGAAGATTAAATATTGCTATTGATAGGTTCTGGAAATTTCTGGAATATAAATTTTTCTAGTTATAAATTTTTCTACTCAAAGTTCCATAAATTCAAAAAATCGAAATATTCCTGATCCAAAATGTCCAAAATACAAATATTCCCATTCGGGAACAAATGAAAATCAACCCCCTCGTTCTACGAATCATAAATTTCAATTCATAATCATATTTTCCTGAAGCTAAGCCATTCAGATATCCAATTCTCAGAAAGTCGTTCAAAAGACAGGCAAATTGACGTGGTCACAAGGTGGGGGCCACATCAGTGTGTGATATTCCAACGCTGTTGTTCGCTGGATCCGCCCAAGAATAGGTTTTTACGGCTGGCGAGGCTCGTCTGTATCGCTATAGAACGAATTATTTACTTCTTGCCAGAAATAGAACGGTCGGATATTTATTTATCCCATGTCCCTGCGAGCACCGCCACCATCCGACGAAAATATAATTTCCTACGGAAAGTCGATTGTTCGACTGCTTTCGAAAGCTCCTCGACTCCGCCTCGCTCTTGGACGAGTGTTCCTTGGATCGTTAGCGTTGCTTTATCCGCCGACGCAGACTGCAAACTGCATACAAAATCTTCCAAAACAAATCGAAAAGTCCTTTACAGTTTTTCGATCGGAACCCCCGTTCCCGAGATACGAAAACTGATTCCTCAACTTCCGGGGCCGCCGCGCGAACAGCTGACGCGCCCCGGAAGTCGCCCGGCCAATTTTCAATCGCTCGTATCTCGGAAACGGAGCGTCGTTTCGAAAAACGGCAAAGGACTTTTCCATTTGTTTTTCAACCACCTATCTTCAGCCCTCGCGAGAAGCAATTTTTGATTGTAATTACATCGGAATCATTGAATGCAATAGTTTGAGAATAGTAATTTCAAAAATGTCTTCGTGATTTTGTTTCTGGTTAATTTACGAATGGTTTATTCGGGTTTGAAGGGAAATATGGTTAGTAAAAATGAATTTTGGTGGAAGTTGAATGGGGATTGGATTAATTCTCGTGGACGTGATCGTTGTACGGCGAGAAGGAGCGCGTATAGTAGGTGTCAGGCAAATTCACGACGTGACGGACGGAATGACCGGCAACGTCGCTACGACAATTGGCAATTAGCCGGTTCGAGCGGCTGGGTCAATTGGACCCACGGATTCGCGAGTCCGGTCACGTCTTGTCACGAAATTACTCGTTGGTATACGCATCGTCGCCGCTCTCCTGGACTGGCAACTTGAATTACACGATCCAGCTACCGTTCACGTGTGTGTTTGTGCCACATCCTTCTTCGGGTTACACGCGTCCGACCTTCGTCTTCGTGATTCTCATCCGTTCGAAATCGTTTACGCGTTTAACGCCTTGATGTACAGTGTCAGTTTAACATTCACCGTGGCTTTGATTCGTGAAATCAACGGAATCAATAGGGAACACTGTACAGGGTGTGTCAAAAATACTTTTGGGCGGTGTCAATCTGTCTTAGATATGTAATACTTGTACATTTTTTGAAATATAATATTCCAGAGTGTCTGAATATTCATTTTAACAGAGTATTCCAAAGTTTCTAAATTACTAAATATTTAATATTTGAAAATATAATTATTCCAAGATTGCTGCAATAAATTACTAAGACTTTAAATCCAAATTTCAAAAAGCCAGTTATAAATACAACCCTTCTGTCCCCAATTAATATTAAAAAATACTTCAGATTCAAAGTACTTCATAAAATCCATGAAAAATTGAATAATAACCCATGTATGGGTGTCATAGCACCCAAAGTGTCGAAGAACATTGCACACTTTTGATTGTCAGGCTAGTGTACGCGTTCATAGTTCGCGTGAATGATTCTCGTCTACCGAGTACACGCTTCAGCAATGCTGAAAGGGTTAATCGTCTTTTTGCTAGAAGCTGTACGTGAACACGAAACGACATATGGCAATGGTCCAACAAGTGGCAGCAAGAACGTCATATGCAGACATTGTGGCCGCGTGCACGTCGTCCATTGTCTGGTCCGACGCGTAATGTAGTACAGGGTGTTGAAAAAGAATTGCTCAGGGATATTATAGGCTACCATCACCGAAATTCATTATATTTGAGGACTAATCATAGAAATTATTTGGCAAATATGATTATATGTAATTGAAAACGTATTAAGTAATAGTTTTTCACTGTTAGAGAAGAGTAGGGTACTAAATTATTAGCTTATTAAATTACTAGGGTACTAGGTAACTTTTTTCTTTACTAAATTAATGAATTACCAGCTTGTCAAGTTACTACATTACTCAATTACCAGATTATTAAATTATTAATTTACTAAATTAGTATATTTGTAAATTGCTGAATTACTAAATTATCGAATTACCAAGTTACTAATTTAGTAAATCTACGTATTACTAAATGACTAAACTAGTAAGTTCCCAAATCACCTAAATCAACAAATCACTAAACCACCAACCACATCACTAATTAACTAACTTAGTATCTAACTCAGACCATAAAACAAACAGTCAACATTTTTCTCCCTTAAATCACGATTTCCCCTAGAAAATCTGACTATTCCCGCAACAATAATTAAACGCGAAACCTTAAAATTCGCACCTGCTCGTATGGACGAGCCTTAACGCCATCGAGTGAAACAGCGACGAAGGTCAAGGCGAGTGAGTTCTCGCCGGTGCTTGCCAAGAAATTCACCCTCCTCGCCGTAGCTCCCATTGTTCCCGGCAAGCTGGCGGATCCGTTGATTATCTTCCGGGACTATCGGAGCCCCCATCGCGTTACGGGAGCGTGGGCAGCGTCGGCAGCGTCCGTGGGACAGGGAACGGGCTCGTTCTCGTACGAGAGCCACGCTTTGTGCCCGTGATACCCGCGCCGAGTTATTCCGGGAGCTGCTCCTCGAAGAAAAGGGAGAGTTCTCCTCCACGAATCGATTAACGACGACCGTCCCTTCTGTCCAGAATCTTTCTTTCAATTATTTGGGTCATTCATGGCGATCATACTTTTCTTCACAATCGTCTTAACAATTTTTTATAACGTTGGATGAATGGAATAATTATTGTTCGTTAATTGATTTCGATTTGTGTAAAAGGGTGCTAGGAACGATTCTTTGATTGAAATTTAATTAATACATTAATTTATTGCTGTTACTTTATTAAGTTTATTTGGAATGGAAAAATAGTTACGAGATCGTTTTGGCTCCTCTAGGATGGATATCGAAAGAAAGATTAATATTGCAACAATGAATATTTATCTGCGTCTGACGCATTTCTGAAAAAAATGATATGGCGAGGAGCTAATGGCATATCTTATTGTTATAAAGGCATCTTTTATGTCTATGAATTCTAAAATTGTAAAAAGTCGTTGGAAATCTTGAGGCAAGGAAGAGTTGTTGTAAAGTTTTGCCGGGGAGTGTACCCGGCCACATACCAAGTCGCGATTTGAATTACAATCCGCGCATCCCGCCATCCCGTCCAGCCGGTTCGCGTCTCGTTAACCACCCGCCATTCTTATGTAATTTTATGCTAAATTTCCAGCCTCGTGCGCCCAACGTTCCCTGGAAACCCTCCTTCAACCCTTTTCCCCCCGAGGCACCGAGCTGCACGTTCTACTTGCTTGATTTTTCATGTCTAACATTCACCCCCTTTTGTTTCCCCTTTACACCCTGAAGAATTCTGTTTTCAAGGTTCTTGCAACGTCACAAGTTGTGTTAATAAATATATTTATTTTTAGGACAGGTTCTTCTAAAAAGCTTTGAAATAAAATTTATATTTGTTGATGTGTCACCCACATGGGTGACACTTGAATTTCCATTAAAATTAATTCAGAATACTTTAATTTGTTTGGTTGAAAATACAACTATTAGATGTTTTGAATGATGAATAATAGGAATATTAAGTTTGTCGAGAATAACGTGGCAGTCAAAGTGATAATCAGTTTTTGAATATTTTATTAGTTATTTTAATAAAAATTAAAAAGAATTGACGTTGCTCTTGAAAGGGTAACCGGAAGTGTCCTTCTACCTTTCCTGGAGGAAGGAGTACTTGAAGTCGGTACAAGATTCTTCCTCCTTCTTTCTTCGAACACTTCCTTACCACCGGAGGTTGAACAAGCATTCTACTTTATCCTCTTGCGGCCAAATGTGTCTCCTAAGAAACTTTCTTTGAAACATGATCAATAAAAATAAATATTGCTAATTGAATTTAGATTTGAATCATTATTTACAAAAAGAAATTCTTTTTTGTAATGAAATGAAAGTTATTTGGAAAATGATGTATTCTAATATTAGTGATTCATTAGTACTGTTACTATCATTGTATGTTAATGTTGACATAGTGCAATTAGAATTGTTACTATTAGTCTTGATTCAACATTGGCAGTGTTAATACTAATACTAGAAATATTGTCATTAGTAGTATTACTATTTCTAATATTAGTATCAGTAGTGTTGTCATTAGCACCACAGCTATTCCTACTTTAATATTAATAGTATTACCACTATTGCTACTATTGTTACCAATACTATCACAGTTCTCAACTATTTGTATCGAAGGTTTGACATTGAAAACTCATATCCTGTCGAATTACACCGACAGTAGTCTGGTAACTGTATAAAATTTCACGGCGGAGCATGTTTGAAATCGATAACCCTTGGTAAAAATCTGAACAGGGCCGGTCGTCGAAGCCCTTTTCAGTACAGATGGTTCTTTGTACCTTCACAGGAAGCCCCTCGTGAAATCAGATATGGAAAGGAAGGAAAAGGGAATCAGAGAGCGGAAAATCGCGAACCGAGGTTCATTGCTCTCCGTTCACTGATCACGTTTTTCCGATTTTTCACGGTTTCTCCATTGAATTTTTATAAACAAATCGGTGCTTACAGCGAGTCTTCTACCCCTTCAATTTTTCATGTAAATAAATCTGAAATCAATTTAGTGATATTTAATAATATTTTAATAGTTTGCAAATTATTCTAATAAGAAGTTATTCATCTTTTGCTAATAACTTATAAGAAATTACTGGATATTTCAAATTCAGTTTGGATAATTAACTAATGAATAATTTATCAAGTATCTGTGTAAATAAAATATTCCTCGCTGATCACAGCTACCTCCACTTCGTCCCAAATGTTTATTCAAAAAACAAATGAAATGTTTAGTCTCGCCAAAAGATTATTCATTATTCAGCAATAATTTCAGAACGAAAAATAATTTTTCATTATTCACAAACAATTTCGTTCCGTTCTTTATTTATTTTGCATTCGAATACTCTTCAAATAAAAGATTATTAAAAAAAGAATTTGATAAAAAATACAACGACTCGTATGGACGTGCGGTGTTCGCTAGTAAACTGGTCCATGAATGGTTAAATTGCAGCTCCATCGACCAGGACAATTTATATCAGTCCACTTTCTCGTTTCCTCCGACGGTCATTCTTCCCTCCCCCTCCGGCCCTCCGCAGCCCCGACGGGGATTATACGTCGCGTACAATTAATAATGGATCCGAGAACGGGAACGGTGACGGTCATGAATAAATTGAAACTTCATTGGGCGAACAGGAGCTGCGAACAGGCTGGCCTCCTCATTAGCATGCAAATTTTCTAAAGCCGACCTGTCCCCTTCGCGTAAACTCCTTCTTCTTCTTCTGCTTCTTCTTCGTCGTCGTCGCTTTTCCCTTCATTTTTCGCGGACACCGTTTCCTGTATTCGATTAAGCGCTGAACGCCTTAAACGGTTCGCTGTCATTCGACGTCTGCCGATGATTCTGTGAAATTGTTTGAGAAATCGTTCGACAGAATGTTTGGTTAGAATGTTGGTTAAGGAACGTTGGTGGATATTCATTTCGTTATTTGGTAAGAAATTGAACACCTGCGAAGCAATTTTCCTCGTTTCGTTAGCAACGCGGTAATTTTTTCACGGTTCTCTGTGTCAGCAACTCCTTTGACTGTTATCCGAGCCTGGAACTACGGTTCGTTGATAACAGATCGCTCGAGTTACTCGACGATTTGACTCGCAGGTATTTGTTCTCGGAATCAAAGGAGGTTGGAGTTGTTCATTTTGCGTCAAACATTTTTCAATTACTTACCCTCACATAACCAGGGACTTGACATACTTTTTGTCGCACTGTCGTTTAAATACTGTCGTTTACGTGAAAAATAGTGATATAGTATTGGAAAATAAATTATAATTTGTAATTTGGAATAAATATAATAGTAGTATGTTATTTATTGGTACTACTGTGTAGTATACTAACAAAAGTAGATTCGTAGTACTAGTAAATAATGACTGCATACATATATTGATTATACTGGATACTTAGTGTACTATCCTTGTACTTGTACTATCCCCATATTTATAATACTAGTAATGAATAATATTATTTTCTTGCAACTTATACTTAAAACTAATTAATACTGCCAGAATAATTAACAGTATAATTAACAATTTGCAAACTAATTCAGTCCCCAGTAAGTAAAAAAATACACAACTACTATTAATACTATTAGAATAGCAACAGTGATAGATTATTGCATCTACCGGTACCAAAAGGTAACCATTTGTAATCCCATTTTGCAAACTAATTCAAGTCCCCGTCGAGTGAAAAGAGAAGAGAAGAGACGAGAAATGACAAAAGAAATTGAAAAAGTAAAGCGTTCCCGACTCTGTCCCAGGTTTTCTTACACGTTTTATGCTGTTTCTTTAATCAATTTAACGAACCAACGAAGGCTGCGCCGGAAACGCTTTGTGCTCGCGGACAGAAAAGCAGAACAGACGGTCGGTCGGCCGCGGGGGGGTACGGCGGGCGGGGGTGCACGGTTTGAAGTACGAGAAACAGGTGTCGCATGCAAATTCACGGTGTAGCCGACATAGACTGTAACCGGCCATTTTTGCGGAACAAAAGCGGATTACGAGGATTACGCAAAGCTCGCTAATTTTCTCCGCAATGTAACTCGTCCCTTTACCCTCTCCTTTCGGATAAACTCCGGGTAAAACGGGCACGGAATTCTTAACTCGGTTTCCCCATGAATTCTTCAGTCATCGAATTACATACGCCATTATTATGAAATTTCAACATTTTTATCTCAAATTATTATTCAACTTTCAATTCCGTTATTGGAATTAATGTTCCAGCTCAATATTTTTCAAAATAAGGGTGCTGTGTCAAATATCCTCAGCAATGATGCGAAGACAATTTTTCCTCAGATTTTCCACCAATATACGTCGGCAAATATTTGGCGGCATCGACGAAACACGTCGGGGACGAATTTTCCTTGCCACCTGTACGCCCGTGTTAACGTAATTCGCGGCGGCGAACGAGCTTTTTAATTAAAAGTACCCGCGCCGCCATTATCTCGCGGACTTATAATCGCGTCTATCCATCCCCCGCCGCTCCCGCCCCCTCCCGTCGAAAGTATCCCCGGTTGGTCGTCACCTCGTCGCGACCCGGAAGTCGGCCTTTATTCGCCGCGCACGAGACCGTAATGAGTAATAATTCAAGTTTCTATGCCGGTGGCGGTCCGCCAAGTAAAATGGAACACGGGTTACGGGGGTGCGCGAAAAAAAGGGGGGGGGGGGCACCGGGAACAAGATTACTTCGAGATCTCGCTTCAACCCCTTTCACAGCGGATCGTGCATTTTTCTCGCGGATCGCAATTACAGCGACGCGACCGTCCGGTATCGCGGAGGCGCGTGCTTGCTGCTTTTGTGAAGTGCCGAGCGTGTCCGGATTTTTCCTCTTTTTATACAGGGAGAACAGAGACGCGAAGACGGCGGGGGTGGAAGTTTAATCGTTCGTCTTGTAGCTGAAAGTTACTAGACGTTCATTTCCTCGCGTGATAATTAATTGTGGGTCGTTGATTGCGGCTGAGGTGTTGAATTAAGAATGATGCTATTTAAATTTCAGCGATTAAATTATCAGGTTAATAAATTGTTAAACTGCAGTATTACTAAATCACTAGGTTACTAGGTTCGTGGGTTGATGAATTACTGAATTACTTACTAGGTTATTCGATTAACTAATTAATAAATTACCAAATTCCCAAGTTACTAAATCACTAAATTCCCGAATTACTATAATCACTCAATTTTCAAATGACTAATTATCAAGTTATCATACTAATAATTAAACAGCCCAGTTATTAATAATAATTAAATTACCAATTAGTAATCAACAACAGTAATTTCTATACATCTCTGTATCTTGTGCCTTGTTATCTTTTTCTATATTTTTATACTACTTCTTTTGGGGGAGGGGGGGTCTAATACGAACCCAATACCTTAACACCAACCGGTCCTTTGAACCGGTCTTCAAAAAGCAGGAAGAAAAAAGAAAGAAAATCGCCACGTGCGTATTCCCACCCCCTGAGCGGTCTAGCATCCCGGAGGGTGAACTCGCGGGTGTCTGAAAACTCAGCGGAGGATCCCCGGCAACCCAGCCGAAAACTCGTTCCGAAGCCCCTCCGCAAACTCGGCGCGGCTGTCTTTCCGTGTGCCGTGTCACGTAGAAACTTGGATCGTTGAAGTTGCAGCTTTGCCGGCGACAAGTTGGATCGTCGTTCGAAGTTGCCCCCGCCAGCTTTTGCGCCCGCGTCCCGTGTCTGTCCCCCGTAGCTAACACGGCGGCGTACCTAGCCGGGGCAGACGACGAGGACGAGGACGAGGACGACGTCGGCAAACGAGGGAATTGTCGTTGGGAATCGTGCGTGGAAGACGGGACAAAGGAAACGCCTCCGGGCGGCGGGCGGCCAACTTGGGGCGGTTGAAAGTCTTCGTCCTCCCTCTTTGCTTGGAACGAGCGTTCCCGTTTCCCACGCGGAGACGAGCCCCGCGAAACAGACGGGGCTGTTTTGACACGCTCGTTAGGATAATAGGGCGGGGTGAACGACTGCTTCTGGCGGGGGCTGAAGCTGATTTTTCTTGCTATCCCGGATCACAGGCAATGGAATGTTGGGATGGATCATGAAGAAGGACAGCTGTTTGTTAACATCAGAGTCTTGCGTTTAATAATTTAATTTTGTAATTGGTAATTGGGGCGGGCAGCTGGACCAGCTCCCATTTATGGTTAAATCGTTTAAAACGTGTCGCCGGGCAGAGTTTGCCGCGTTAAAGTTGAGGACATAATTTAATGAAAAATAATCTGAGGGACGTGTTGTTTTCCCGCGCGTTTCGTGCTCCGTGGCGGCACACGTGTGGCCCCCGATTCTTGCGGCACGTTCGTGACACCCGTCGACGAGAGGCGAGCGTCGCTCGCTCGTTGATAAAACACGCGCCGGAAATACCGGTGACGACACCTGTTACACGACGCCGACACGTTCCGTGGTGTTTCAGGTGTTCTTTAACACTTTAACCGACGGGAAAACATCCCTGTGCAATTCGTCGTGCGACCATTTTGTTTCCGATAAATTTCAGAAGCTTTTTCATTGGTTCTGAAGTTCGGGTGGTTTTTGTTTAAAAAGAAATGATGAAGTTGCTAACTTATTAAATTACTAGGTTATTAGATTACTAGATTTCTAAACCACTGCATTATTAAATCACGGGATTGTCAGATTAATTAGCTACTAAATGACTAAATTATTATAATATTAGGTTACCTGATATTAACAATTGACATTAAATAACAATGTTTCAAATTATAAAATTAAAAAAAAAAGAAAGAGTATTTAGTTGAGTGTATTCATTTTCTTCGTTAAAAATTAACGTTATCACGTTAATTAACTAAAATAGTTAAAATTTGTATATTCATACGAGAATTTGTGCTCGAACTTTCACAGTTTGAATAAATTAAAAGTTGCGCCCTGCAGAAGTTGGGAGTATTTCAACCCGGAGTGTTGCATTCCATTCTTATCATTCAGGGGTTGATTAAAAACAACGAATTAAGAAGAAAAGTTTCGAGCGATTACAAAGCCAGTTTAAGAAAAAAAAAAAAAAAACGGGCGACCATTGCAATTTTACACAAGAGTGTAAAATTTCCTTCTTTTATGCTTCTTTTATTTTATTTTATTTTTCTTCTCTTTTCTCTCTCTCTCTCTTTCCATTCTTTTATACAACAGATCCTGACTTTTCCCTCTTTTCTGTGTTTCAGGTGAGTTTCCTCCCCCGTTTCCTGAGGGACCGAAAGACTTTTCGTGGCCGAACAGGGGGTGAGTTAAGGCTAAAAGTTTCGTAAGAATCTCCCCTCCCCCCTCTCTCTCCGCACTGTCGGGGGATCGACAAAGGTCCACTGACAATGACTAGACTCTACTCGGACCCTGGTTATACACCGTTCACAATGGGGATGATCTTTCGATTTCCTGCGAAACGAAAATCTTTGCTTTCCCTGTGTGGCATTTGATGGGTTCTTTTTTTCAGTATTGTTAGAGTAGTAAAAATTCGAAATTATAATACTTTAATTTCTTCTTTTATTCAAAATCAATCCTGAACATTTTACAGAATTGAATTCCTTTTCAATTCTATTTTAATATTTCAATTATTTGTATAATACCACTGAAACATAATCAATCATTAACGTTGCATAAAAATTCCTTGTTACCTCTACGATTCAATTATTACTTTTGATTATTGAAGCAGGAATCATTTATACTGATTGATGCATGAAACATAAACTGTTGTCATCGATTTTATTCCTTTTTCATTTTTATTGTTCTCAATGAACAATGGAAAGCGAAATAACGTACGTTTCCCTGCTATATGTAAAACCGATGGTTATCGAACGGGTGATTTAAAAATTCCATATACCGCAATATTTTTCAAATCACTGAACCGGATATCATTTGGAAAAGAGTTTGCTCTCGTTGTGTTGATAAATAAAGCCGGGAAGAAAAAAAACTCCCACTCGTTCAAACACAAACATTTAAAATATTTATTTTTATTGCAATTCGTATTAAAAAAGAAAAATAAATAAAAGGTACAGAGAGAGAGAGATAGAGATTGATGGAATCAATTTCAAATCCCATAAAGGAAGAAGCAAAAGGGTAATAAAAATTCTTCTTTTTTTATCTTTAAAATAGTATCCTCGAGTCTTTTTTCCGTGTTTTTTTAATTCGACCGCGCACGGTTAATTAATTGTCGTTAATTAGCGCCTTCCCCCGGCTTCCGGCTACCCCTCCTTTATCCCCCATCGTGTTAATAATGTCATGGTAATGCCGTTTTTAATCACGCTCTATTACGTCGCTCTTTTATCATGCCTCTGCCCATGCCTCTTATCATGAATTTGCGAAATGTCACTTTTCTTATGGAAGGTTCACTATCGAAGCCAGAATTAGCGAACGTGTTTCCCGAATCGGAGCAAAATCCACTCTATCCTGCAAATGCCAGCACCTGCATCGGCGTACGATTGGGAAATCGATGGGGCAGTGTGTCGGGGGTACGCTCTCGAAATTCTAAATAACTGATGGCACCCTTGAGGATCCATTCTGTGGACCCTTCGACTCTCGGACAAAAAGGAAATGGCCGTGCATTACGCATTTACCAAATGAAATTGCGTAGATCCCCTTCGGATCACTGCGAAACTAGACTTTATTTATCATCAATCTCTTAAAATACTTTGATGATTTTGTGAGACAGCCTGGAATCCGGTTCCTTTTTCGGAAAAGGAGTACGGGGAGTTAAATTGTTCCATTGTTCGGCGCTGGTAGAAAGACACAGGCGGGGACGGGGGTGGGTCGGGTTAGAAAGGGGGTGGAGAACGACAAACGAAAGGGTGGCAGGCAGGCTGGTCCCTGCGTGGAAATTTTCCCCACCTGTTGCCAAACAATTCCCATGGAAACGAAGTTATGGCCACGGTTTCCGCCAGATAAATACCGCGTACACGCGCAAGCGTTTCCCGGTAACGAGCCTGCAACCTGCACACCCAGGCCCCCCCCTCCCGATAATCCGCCCCTGACGATCTTTTGCAATCATTTACATAGGCCGAGGAAGAGAAATAAAAATAAAATAAAATGTTATAAAAATATTATTCTTTATAAGAAATTATGAAAATTCAAAACCAAGATTATGAAATTATTCAGTTTCCAAATAGCGGGGTAGTTTATGGATCACCCTGTACAAAATTGCTAAGGGGGTATGATAATGGGGGGGGATGCAGATAATTCTTAAGAGAAATATAATTAATTAATTCTTATTTTTCTAAATTTCTTTCCAAATATAATTTAAACAGCAACACTGCTTTGTACCTAAGTAATTAATCTGCAAAGCTCCTCCTCTCCTGAAAAATGTCATTCAAAAATAAGTTCTCCTCAGTTTCGGACAATCCGATTGAATAAAAAGGAAAAATGGAGTCATCAGGCTGGTTTTTCGACCCTCGCCGACGATCCGCCGGCGTCTGAAACGAAATAAAACGCGTTTTAACCGTCATCCTCCACATGTTTCATCCGGTGGTCGGGTGTTAATTGCTTTCGCGAAGGGCGGCTGAACGATTTCAATTATTCCTTCCCTCCACCGCTTCTTTCTGCTTCTCCTACGCCGTCTGGTATGCCCGGCCCTGGTTCGACGGGGTGGAAACGTGTCGGAGGATCGACCGGGGGGCAGCGGGGAGGGGGAAAAAATCCGGAGATTTTAATTAGAAGCCTCTCTCGTCATCGCACCGAAGATCAGAGTCATCAGCACAAGGGTCGAGCGCCGACGTCACAGACGCTCCGCGGGGGTGCAATATACCGTGAGCACCCCTGGCTCGGCTCGTCTGCGCCCATTGCTCGCCATCCGTGAAACTTGCCATCGTTTTATGTATATTTTGCCCCGGCGAGGGCACTGTGCACTGACACGTCACTTCCAACCCCCCTCGCGCGAAACCTTGGTAAATTAATCCAAAATCATTAACATTTTTTAATTATCGGCTGGTAGTTTTGTATATTACAAATTGGGGTGGAAATGACCTTTAAATTTCTTGGGAATTAAGTGTTTCTGTACAAAACGGCAGGGTGCTTGGAATGTACAGGGTGATACAATAAGTATCTCCGTTATTTTTGAAAATACAGGGAAAGTTTATTGATAAAAATTATTCAGTTTAATGGAGACTGTGATGGGATGGTAAATATTTTCTTGGAGGTGGGAGAGTTTGGGAAGTTTCTTAATTATTTATTGATGCAGTTTAAAATAAATTGTAATAAATTTTGTTTGCAATTCCAATAACAGGGTTGTTTAAATATTAATTCTTATTGTACCACCCCGTACAAAATTACATTTCAAATCTTTCTCTATCATTCACGAGGCCCGATTCTAAACAACAAATACCATTTCTGTCCCATTACCGCGGAATCACCGGTAAGCGTGAATAATTACGTGTAAATTACGGTCCGTCGGTAACGAGGCTTCGATTATTAATTCGGAACAAGAATTTATGGAGGTTGCATCGCAAATGAACAAGAAGAACTTGATTAATCTTGGCTGGCTGCAACAAACGTCTCGTTATTCACCGCAAAACCGATGGCCGCGTCGGGTTACATTTCATTTATAATCATTCGCCGAATCGTAATTGCGCCGAAAATTATTATCGATTGGGGCGGGGGGCGGTGGCCAGATTTGACGGTGATTAAAATACACGGACATCGGGCCGGGGGTATCGTATCCGTGAAAAATATTTCGTTACCCCGTTAATTGTAACAGGTGCCCGTATAATTGATGCGGCATCGAACGGTTTCCGAAAGCGGCAAAAACCCTTATAAATTTTCCTTATTATATTTCAGGTATTAGAAATGTAATCACGAATAATGTCCATTTAAAAGTTGAGTATCCTTACTTGCAACTGGATACCTAGTTCCCTAATAATTAAATAATCTAAGATTCTCCTACAACCTGGGCCTCCGCTTTTGAACCAAAATTGTACCCCAGAAATTAACCTGGGCTTGGAGAATAATGAATTATCCTTGAAACTGCCTGTACACGAAACCCTGCCACCATGATTTCAGGTGTAACTCGAGGGTGACCTTTTAAATCCGCTTCTGATAGCCTGGAAGCGTTCAGTCGAAGACAAAGCGTGACCGAGCGTGTCCGCTTGAGGCTGAAAAATATCATCCTCGGCGCGGCTCTTAATAGTTCCCGGGATTCTTTCTCCGCGGCGATGATTTATCGAGCGGACACGTTGTCGTCCGGTTAATCGTTATTTCCTGTCCGGCTCGCACGCGATCCGCTCCCGGACCCGTCCACGGATATCAGCTACCGCGCGCTTTATCGGTCCAACAGGGGCAACAGAGGGGGCGGGGTGGTTTAATAATTTACAACGACAAGACACACGCCCCCGTTATTGGCCCATAAAGCATCCACGTCTCGTGGTCCCACTCGTTTACCCGACCCGTCCGTGTTTTACGTCGTCCTCCTCGGCTCTTGCCGTGGGATGGTCCGATATGGGATTCTTCGGGGACAGTCTACGGGAACATCGTTTCTTCTTCCTTTCAAACTTCCTCCGGGCAGCTGTTCATTGTCCTCAGGTCTCTCGAATTTCACTGAGAATCCTCTGATAATGGTCCGGAGCTTTTATTGACTTGCTGATCCAGTGAATTCTGGGCAGTGGTGCATTCTGGGGATGTTCATCTTAGTTTGCATTTTGAGTAGGTCAGTTGGCGACCTACCGAGGGGGTAAGGGTTTGAGCTAAGGGTGGCCTAGGTTCCATAGGCAACGTCTGTGGACGCTAGTAGGTACCTTGGGGCTAAGTAGTAGCCTCCAGTCATTGCTTAGGAATAGATAACTGGTGGTTAATCCATAACGAGTACCATTAAAATTGTCGGACATAGACCCTGAGTCTTGGTCCCAACTCCTTCAGTTAGTCTAAAATCTACCACTTCTGGTGGATGTTAAGGAACACATGTTACCTCCAACCGAATTCACAGAAATCTCACGTCAGGGCTGCAATCTCAAGTGGCCCCTTAAGTATAAGGGTCGTTATCGGCACCCTCGTTCATTAGTTCATTAATCCGGAAATTTGTAGGCGGTAGTAAATGATAAAACTTGTTCACGCAGCTGCGTTCGCGCGCCCAGTCAACGATCGATCGGCCTCAAAATATTTCGCGTCGTTGTAGAAATGGCGGATGTCTGGCAAGGGACACCGTGTGTCCCCGGTGACGCCGGTACCATAGGCCTGGTCTGTCATCGCCTGTTGCAAGGTGCGATTCTACCGGGACTCGGGCACGTTCGCGCGGCCAATTAATCAATAATATATTTAATTAACGTCGCGCTCTACCCCGGTGGATATTTAATAAATTCGCGTCGAAAAGCGGCCTGTTAGCGCCCTTTGCCGCGGACACCGTATTATCTCTGTCGGCTAATGAGAGACTCCAAGTTGACCCAGAGGCCGTTCGCGATCCGGATTGGTCGGCTATTAACAACGGCCGACCGTAACGATCATGGGACGCGCGACAAATACAAATTAATTAATAACGTTCATAAACCACTCTCCGGTCGTGGAGAGTTGCTTTAACGGCCGACCCGGGCCCGTGTTAGTTAATACCCGTTAAATTATCTCCGGTACTTACGCGGCGATCATTAATTTACCTTCTGTCCCGATGCTTTCCGCGCGCACGCAACGAGACCAAGGCGCATCCTTCTGCACGCAGGAATATTAACCGGGAGCCGATGGATTTTTAAGCGGGTCCTCTTTGAGCGGAGGAACCGAGCTGCGCCCTGCTAGCCTGGGATTAACTTATGGCTTGGTGAAAAATAGCTTTCAGCGATCTTCAGTTCCTCAGGTTCTGAGGAATAGGCCACCTTACCAAATCCAGAAACAGTTTCTGCAACCTAAATCTTCTGTCCACTTCTAGGCTGGAGCTTGATCGGCTACCCTACGCCACCTTGAAGAAGTAGCAAACTCTGGTGAATCGAAACAGTCAGTGATACCAGTCCATCCAACGAATACTACGGGCTGTTTTAATTCACCAGAAGTTTACTACTTCTTCAAGATGTAGGGTAGCTGATGAAGCAACAGCTTGTACACTCCGGACGCTATTTCTTAGTCGAACCCGGGAAAAATCGCTGTAATTTGACGGGAAACAGAGCGGATGTCACTTGTCCCACCGTTGTCCCGACTAAGTGATTGCAAACCGTCTGTTTGTCTCGGTTTAGGGACAGGGTAGTAATTACTCTTAATTAACATGAGTCCAAGCGGTGCGTCGCGCTGTTTGGCGATTATGGTTGGGCGCCTAAGTGGACCGAAGATGGGAAAAGGGGAAGGACTCGTTCCATTAAGGACATTTTTGTCTAATTGTGTGATGGGATCAAAGTTCGAACGAAAAATGGAGACCTGTGTCTCAAAATTGTACAAAAAGGGTCTCTGACCTTCAAGTTTAGGGTCTTTGAGGATGTTTCTTTGGGTAATGGTACTTTTGCAACTGCCTGTATGAATTCAGTTACTGGAACGAACGTATTCAGCCCGGAGAGATGTCGAAACGGAAGGTTGATAATAATCGAGCGAGCCAACGGCAGGGAAAGCGGTGGCTGTAATAAAATAGCCAGGGGCGTCGTCATTTTTACGGTGAAAACTGTCAGCCCCCAGCTGCAACCGGTCGCCCGGTGTCCCTTTTATTCGGACATCGGGGCCGAAAGCTCGGCTGACGAATGCCCGATCGACTGTGCTCTGATTTACGAGCGGCCGTTTTTAACGATCGGCCAGGAACCGCGAGGTGTCGCGTTCACCCAGGCTGACCTATCCTCCTCATTTTATTGGCCGATTTGATGCCTCGTTTAATGCATACACGCTGTAAAAACAACCCCAAGTATCCTGTACCAGATACCTGCGCACTGATTGATCGAAATAAGGGGAGTCCTTCAGGACTATTGGGGCTAATTCTGTGATCAATTTGTGGCTTTTTATCAATGATTGGACCTGCAAATTGAAGAATCTTCTGAAGGATGACACAAGATCCCAGGAATATAGGACGTGATATCCGTGTTTGAGGCCCACCTGTGAGCTACCCTATTCCTGAAGGCATACCAGTTCTTGACCCAAGACTCAACAGAACAACTGAAGGACATGTCAGTGACTGATAGTCTATCGTCTGAAGGAGGCTATTTAGGGTCCAGTGATCAATACACCTGTGTCCAGGTGTTTATATGGTAAATGAAGCTTCAGAAACCTTCATACATCAAGATAAAGAAGGAGACACGTACATTTTGTCGCAGCATGAGGTGGCTGGACGTCGTTAACGCCTCCAGACCCACTTTTGTTTAACGCGTCGAAAGACTCATCGCCGTCCATGAACCAGGGTCGGACCAATTCGAAACGGAAAGGGAAAAAGGTGGTTCGAGTCGAGTGTCGGCGGCACTTAGACGTGGTTCGTTAGCTCCTGGAGATTACATCTCCCTGGATTTAGCCCGGGCTACGCGACGCTGCGGGCCGAGCCTGTGCACGTCCGCCATTACCAGACGATTGCCGGCTCGAGTGCAATTTCGTTTCCGGTTATCGAGCCTTGGTCGCCGCAATTTCTTAGACGCCACTTAAGTATCCGACATTTTTCACCCCCTACCCCCCGTGCCGCAAGCACACTTACGGACCAGTTAGAGCGCCCTCCGCTTGATGACGGCCTGCTGAGTCCCTCGGGTATGCGTCTTCGTGACCTTTTAACATGATCGTCTGCGACGTGGACGTTAATAAACCACCTTTTGTTTATAATGGAATTCGAGTCTTAATTGTAAAAATATTAAAAATGTGAGGAATTGAAAATTTTCAATTATCATATAATTTAGCTTTTTATACTTTGTTATTTTTGTAAATTATTGTGGGTTCATTATAGTATTTATATTCTTATTAATTTATATTTTATATATCAGTTATATTTCATTTTATTTTTTATTTCACTTAACTATTTTGATATCAGTTTGATTACAGGACTTTTTTCGAAAGGTATTTAAAAATAATTTTCCCTCCGTTTTTCAATATATCGATACTTTTTTGCCGGTCATTTTTCAACGAAATCGCCAGCAACGAATAAACGTTATTTTATTTATCGGTGGTAACTTGATATTTGTATTTTTTCCCCGGCATAACATAGTTAAAATTTTGTTCCATCGTGTTTGCCTTTTAAAACCATACGAAATTCGCGGAATATACACACGAAATTCGAGTCGCGGAGTTTTTGCACAAAAAAAAAAGGAGGAAAGAAAAAAGCGCACGCCTCTTCTCTTCCGGGCTTCAAAAGCGGACGGTTCCTTTTTCCTCCCCGCGGTAAACTGTTTAACGTGTATCCCGAAATTCACAGAGCTCATTTCACGGAGTTCCTCGTTTTAATTAAAACGTTGAAAGCAACATTTCCCTCAGATACTCAATGAATGTCCTGCCCTGCCGCCCTTCCCCCCCTAAAATTTCATCGCGCGCCACCGACTCGAAATTCGTCAATCGAAAATATTGCCGATTGCTCGGGGCCGACATCTTTTTCAAAACCGCCCCAATGCTGGTTTTGAAAATCATAGTAAAATAAGGGGTGTAAAATATATGAATAAATGCTATTTTTAATACGAAGGGTCTTTGTTAATTAACAGCTGTGCTTGCTACTTTTTGTACAATGTCTGTGCCAAAAATAGTGTTTAATTGTATATTTAAACAAATTTAGGTTGTTAAAAAGGGGTGGTTGTCAAACTTCCCCCCATAAGTAGCCTGTTCATGCAAAAATGATTTATTGTTGTCAAATGTCCAATAGAGCTGCCAGGGAATATAACAATTATACTTGTTCAAACAAAAACTCATGAATGTATTTTAAACCAAGTAAAAGAAACATTTATCCATAGCAATTATTATTAAAAATGATCGTTCTTTTATTTAACAGTTGTTTTGCATTTCGGTTGTAATAAAAAATGTTGATTTCTTGATTTTTAATTCAGTTCAGAGAAATTACAAGTTTATCTATAAATGTCAATAATTTATTTTAAATTAAAGAAGCATTCTCCCATAACAATTATCTTGCATTTCAGTCACAATCAAAAGCTTCAATTTTTGTATAAAATTCTTCAAATGATGTGAAAACAATTATCCATTTGGGAGGCAGGCGCAAGAGGGGGAGGAAACGATCCCCTGTCGATGGGGTTGAGCAAGAAATCGGGTAGAAAAATGCGGGCACATCAGTCTTGAGGGAAATTCGGATCCGCGCTGAAGACGAGGCTGTTCCGTGCACGCGGCGCGCATCGGAAAAGCCATCAGCGTGCAATCGGGTCCCGTGGCGCGGCCACGATCTCTGTCCGATCATTCCGCGGATTTCGACCCGAAGAAATACGAGCTGTCAGGGGAGGGCACCCCCCCGTTTCCACGCTGTCGCGATTCGTCCGAGGAAAATTGCTGGGTATCGTTTCGAAATTAGCCCCCGAAATACCAAAAGCACGATAATAAATAAATAAAAGGACACTTACATCTGTGCATATTGAAGTTTTACCTCCCTTTATCCTTTTTAAAGTATTTTTATTTTGTTTGTTGAGAAATTGCGACAATGTCAGAATAATTTTTCACATTTTATTGTTGAAAATTTGGGAAATTTTGAAATATAATCGGGTGGGTGTTTCAACCCTTAACCCTGTTTCTACCGAAGATTGCTATACAGGGTGGTCTGTTTAAATAGTCACCTGAATATTTTTTCCTTTGAAGATTATTGCTCCTGGAATTTTTGCATACACTGCAGAACATTTTTTGTGTCACATAAAGATATTTAATTAACGATATTTATGTGTGTAATAATTTTTGAATAAAGGGAAACTTCTTTATTTTTGTTTAATATATAATTGAACCTTTGAACCTTAATTTTTACCAAAATAAAAAAATTAATTGGGCTTTTGACAACATTTGATTGTAATTCTTAATCAAAGGGCATATTGTTTTTTAAATATAAAATGGTCACGCGAAATTGAGTGGAAATAATGTAATAATTGTGAAAGGGGTCTGAAACGTTTGTAACGTCGGTGTCGATCGTCGTTCGTTGGCCGGGTCGCCGGGGACCCTTACGAGGGAAACCGTAAAACGCTGGAAAAACCTTGGTTGAATTTAATTCCCCCGGGGACGTCTGAACGTCCTCCGTCGAGTGTTTTCGATTCCCCTGTTTTTTTGCATTATGCCGCGTTTCACCTGCATCCACCTCTTGATTCCCAGCTGTCGTCAAAGAGAATTATTTTCGCCCGATAACGAATTCCATTAACGTAAAAGTGCGTCTTTTATAGATAAGCTTATAAGCCCCTGCCTCCCGTCCTTCTCTATCCTTTTGTATCACGTCATCTTTTCTGTTTCTCCTGATCGCCCGGATGGAAGTTTTTTCAAATTCAAGCAAAGAAAGTGCTTTCGTTAAACCTTGCTACCGCCATTTATTAATGTTTCCATTAGGAAGCGTTCAATCGTTCTTATGGTGATAAGGATTGGGTACAATTTCAAATTTGATCAAACTCTGTTATCATGAATTATTCATGGTTTTTTTATTAATTGTTAATTAAAATTGATATTTAACGTAATAGTATGTTTTATATTAAACTGCCAGTGTAATTGAAGATAGTAGAGGTGCTAGATACTAATTATTAATTTAACTAATATTTAGTATCAAATATTAAATATGATATACTTACTAGATACTGATATTGATTAAATTTGAATAGTTATTGGCATAACTGGTATTTAATACTGTAATATACTAAATACTATAATTAATATTTAGTAATAATATATTTAATACTAAATCTTGCAGTATACTACAGTCTATTAATATAATTTATTAAATATTGCAGTGTACTGAATACTAATATATCTAGTATTTCAATAATTACTAATTAATTAATATATTAATTACTAAACACAGTAGTATTTAGTATACTAATACAGGGTGTCCCAGAACTCCTGTAGGAGCAGGAAATAGGGGGTAGCTGAGACTATTCTGAACAACAATTTCCTTTGCAAAAATATCGAATGGGGCTTCGTTTTTGAATTATTTAGCAAAAACACTGACCAATCAGTACCGTCAGTGTAGCGTCGAGCCTAGTCGCCCCGGGACAAGCGCCTCGGTAGAACAGGAAGCGTTAAACACAAGTAATATTGAACATAAAAGTAAAAAACAAATGGTAGAATGTTATGAGAGTAATCGTACCTTAGAATAAAGGGAATGACTGAATGGCTGGATATCCCAACAGAAGGAATAAGTAAAAATTGCAGAATATTTTCAAATACATTTTCGGTAATTCCTAGAATTTCAGTGACGTCAAATTCCAGGAATTTTCGGAAACCGTTTATAACCAAATTTACTCTTTTCTGTACCTTAAATATATTTTTCGCTTTTTTTTTTACTTTTATGTTTCGAAACTTCTGTGCAATGTTTCTTTATACTATTTCTCGCTTTTTAAGTGAAATTTTTTAAGGACTGGATAATGGAAGTTAGGTTTATAAATGAACAAACAATTGTTTTAGTTTCATTTGATGTTTATTGAAAATTCTTTCAATTATGTATGTTACATAAAGGTTACATTCTTAATTCTAACGCACTTAATTCTAACTACTACCTGTAAAAGCTGCATTTATTCAATAAACTACATGATTTATACATTCAGCTTTACAATAGTTATTATAGTATTTATAACTAACGTTTACAATTGTAACTTTGCGAGATTGCTGCGGAGGGAGTGGGAGGTCCGATAGGCGGCTGAGTATTGCTCTCTCGCTCGTACAGTGACGCGAACGAAGTGAGAGGTAAGATGCTCGTTGCACTCTTCTCTCTCGCTTTTACACTGACGCGGAGGAAGTGAGAGGTCTGATTGGTAGACTAGTGTTCACTCTCTCGCACATTGTGGGAGTGAGAGGTCCCATTGGCGGAGTAGTGTTCGCTCTCTCGCACATTGTGGGAGTGAGAGGTCCGATAGGCGGACTAGTGTTCACTCTCTCGCACATTGAGGGAGTGAGAGGTGAGATTGGCGGACTAGTGTTCTCTCTCTCGCACATTGAGAGAGTGAAAGGTCCGACACGCGGACGAGTGTTCTCTCCCTCTTACGCATTAGCGTACTGCGTAGGCTTGGTGCGAGTGAGAGAGGTGACGCTCTCGCGGAGTCTTTCCCCTCGCTGGTGCATCGGCGTACCTGGCGCGGGCTGTGACGTATAATTTTTAATTGTTGCGTTACAATAATTAATAGTATGAGTTATTCGAGGTTCAGACTATTGTAGATCGGTTTTTCGTGTTCGAAAATGTAAAATTCGATACCAGATTGTAGACGGTGTTTTTAGACATGACTTTTATCTTTATGTATCAATAATTTCTCAATAATTGTGAAAATAACATTTTTCTCATTTTGATACGAGATGGACAACAGCTGCGTCATGTTGAAAATGACAATAGTTCCGCGGTCCATTAGCTCGCAGAACTATTGCCGAAAACAGAGCCGCCATGTTGGAAATGACAATAGTTCCGCGGTCCATTAGCTCGCAGAACTATTGCCGAAAACAGAGCCGCCATGTTGGAAATGACAATAGTTCCGCGGTCCATTAGCTCGCAGAACTATTGCCGAAAACAGAGCCGCCATGTTGGAAATGACAATAGTTCCGCGGCCCATCAGCTCGTAGAACTATTGTCGCGGAAGGAGTGAGAGGTCCGACACGCGGACTAGTGTTCTCTCCCTCGCACATTGAGGGAGTGAGAGGTCCGACACGCGGACTAGTGTTCTCTCCCTCGCACATTGAGGGAGTGAGAGGTGAGATTGGCGGACTAGTGTTCTCTCTCTCGCACATTGAGAGAGTGAAAGGTCCGATCGACGGACGAGTGTTCTCTCCCTCTTACGCATTAGCGTACTGCGTAGGCTTGGTGCGAGTGAGAGAGGTGACGCTCTCGCGGAGTCTTTCCTCTCGCTGGTGCATCGGCGTACCTGGCGCGGGCTGTGACGTATAATTTTTAATTGTTGCGTTACAATAATTAATAGTATGAGTTATTCGAGGTTCAGACTATTGTAGATCGGTTTTTCGTGTTCGAAAATGTAAAATTCGATACCAGATTGTAGACGGTGTTTTTAGACATGACTTTTATCTTTATGTATCAATAATTTCTCAATAATTGTGAAAATAACATTTTTCTCATTTTGATACGAGATGGACAACAGCTGCGTCATGTTGAAAATGACAATAGTTCCGCGGTCCATTAGCTCGCAGAACTATTGCCGAAAACAGAGCCGCCATGTTGGAAATGACAATAGTTCCGCGGTCCATTAGCTCGCAGAACTATTGCCGAAAACAGAGCCGCCATGTTGGAAATGACAATAGTTCCGCGGTCCATTAGCTCGCAGAACTATTGCCGAAAACAGAGCCGCCATGTTGGAAATGACAATAGTTCCGCGGCCCATCAGCTCGTAGAACTATTGTCGCGGAAGGAGTGAGAGGTCCGACACGCGGACTAGTGTTCTCTCCCTCGCACATTGAGGGAGTGAGAGGTGAGATTGGCGGACTAGTGTTCTCTCCCTCGCACATTGAGGGAGTGAGAGGTCCGACACGCGGACTAGTGTTCTCTCCCTCTTACGCATTAGCGTACTGCGTAGGCTTGGTGCGAGTGAGAGAGGTGACGCTCTCGCGGAGTCTTTCCTCTCGCTGGTGCATCGGCGTACCTGGCGCGGGCTGTGACGTATAATTTTTAATTGTTGCGTTACAATAATTAATAGTATGAGTTATTCGAGGTTCAGACTATTGTAGATCGGTTTTTCGTGTTCGAAAATGTAAAATTCGATACCAGATTGTAGACGGTGTTTTTAGACATGACTTTTATCTTTATGTATCAATAATTTCTCAATAATTGTGAAAATAACATTTTTCTCATTTTGATACGAGATGGACAACAGCTGCGTCATGTTGAAAATGACAATAGTTCCGCGGTCCATTAGCTCGCAGAACTATTGCCGAAAACAGAGCCGCCATGTTGGAAATGACAATAGTTCCGCGGTCCATTAGCTCGCAGAACTATTGCCGAAAACAGAGCCGCCATGTTGGAAATGACAATAGTTCCGCGGTCCATTAGCTCGCAGAACTATTGCCGAAAACAGAGCCGCCATGTTGGAAATGACAATAGTTCCGCGGCCCATCAGCTCGTAGAACTATTGTCGCGGAAGGAGTGAGAGGTCCGACACGCGGACTAGTGTTCTCTCCCTCGCACATTGAGGGAGTGAGAGGTGAGATTGGCGGACTAGTGTTCTCTCCCTCGCACATTGAGGGAGTGAGAGGTCCGACACGCGGACTAGTGTTCTCTCCCTCTTACGCATTAGCGTACTGCGTAGGCTTGGTGCGAGTGAGAGAGGTGACGCTCTCGCGGAGTCTTTCCTCTCGCTGGTGCATCGGCGTACCTGGCGCGGGCTGTGACGTATAATTTTTAATTGTTGCGTTACAATAATTAATAGTATGAGTTATTCGAGGTTCAGACTATTGTAGATCGGTTTTTCGTGTTCGAAAATGTAAAATTCGATACCAGATTGTAGACGGTGTTTTTAGACATGACTTTTATCTTTATGTATCAATAATTTCTCAATAATTGTGAAAATAACATTTTTCTCATTTTGATACGAGATGGACAACAGCTGCGTCATGTTGAAAATGACAATAGTTCCGCGGTCCATTAGCTCGCAGAACTATTGCCGAAAACAGAGCCGCCATGTTGGAAATGACAATAGTTCCGCGGTCCATTAGCTCGCAGAACTATTGCCGAAAACAGAGCCGCCATGTTGGAAATGACAATAGTTCCGCGGTCCATTAGCTCGCAGAACTATTGCCGAAAACAGAGCCGCCATGTTGGAAATGACAATAGTTCCGCGGCCCATCAGCTCGTAGAACTATTGTCGCGGAAGGAGTGAGAGGTCCGACACGCGGACTAGTGTTCTCTCCCTCGCACATTGAGGGAGTGAGAGGTGAGATTGGCGGACTAGTGTTCTCTCCCTCGCACATTGAGGGAGTGAGAGGTCCGACACGCGGACTAGTGTTCTCTCCCTCTTACGCATTAGCGTACTGCGTAGGCTTGGTGCGAGTGAGAGAGGTGACGCTCTCGCGGAGTCTTTCTTCTCGCTGGTGCATCGGCGTACCTGGCGCGGGCTGTGATGTATAATTTTTAATTGTTGCGTTACAATAATTAATAGTATGAGTTATTCGAGGTTCAGACTATTGTAGATCGGTTTTTCGTGTTCGAAAATGTAAAATTTCATACCAAATTAGCCAGTGCTTCTACGTTTTCTATTATTCATTAATGGTCGGGTAGTTACGTTCATCCCTTTTGTGTGAGGTTATGACTAAGCCCCTGTAATTTTATGTACAAGCTGCCTTAGTTTAATGATACATGACTAGAGAAATACAATTTTGCAAACTCGAGATCATTGGTTTCTGAGTCTAGTTTCATGTTACCAATAAACAATGGGAAGGATTTATCTACTGAGAGTAAACATAATCCATCAAATTCAAACCTGATTGAAAATGATCAATTTTGTTATATCGTATGTAAGTATAAAGTATTATAATTTTATTCAAATAGTTAATAATAACGTATTTTGCTGTGTTGTAGATTAGAAGATGTATTTGTTATACATTTCTACGCCACATAAGATGCACATTAACATCATCGAATCAACAGGAAACTTTCTGGCAGTTTCTCAGATATCAGTGTTCGGTAATTTTTGGAATTGGACACTACTAAAATTTCAAGAAATGGCACGAAGAATACTTCCTGTCACATCATGTTCTCCTAATACAAATCTGCAAACTTGAGATCCTTGGTTTCTGAGTCTAATTTCATTTTACCAATAAACAATGGAAAGGATTTATCTACGGAGAGTAAACTGTTCTTCAATAGTTATACTGAATATATAAGTACATATGTAATTGTAGAATGTCTTTATTTCATAAGAATATTGTACTGCGCTTAAGCTATATGTTAAATAATTATAAAAATATGTTGTATGTAAAAATACTGATATGTAAGTTTTACAATTTGTAATTATAAGTGCGTTAAAGTTAAGAATCTAATATTTAAGTAAGTTTTACAGTTAGTAGTTATAAGTGCATTAGAATTAACAATGTAACATTTATGTAACATGTATAATTGAAAGAATTTTCAATAAACATAGAGTTAAACTAAAGCAATTGTTTATTCATTTATAAACCTAACTCCCTTATCCAGCCCTTACAAAATTTCACTTAAAAAGCAAGAAATAATGTAGAAAAACATTGCACAGAAGTTTCGAAATACAAAAGTAGAAAAAGAAACGAAAAATATCGGTTTGATACAGAGAAGAACAAAATTCGGTACAAACGGTTTCCAGGAATTCCTGGAATTCGACGTCACTAAAATTCTGGGAAGTGGCACGAAGAATACCTCCTGGCACATCATATTCTCCTGATACAAAGTTCTTCTGTCAAGATTCTGATTTTAGGAGTGCGAAATTTTTGGAAACCATTTTGGAAGGTATGTTAAATAAATACATTTATATGACACTTTATTTGTTTATTTTTATCTTTCTTTCTACATTATTTTAATACTTAATATATAATTTGTATAATTTATACTATTTACAAAGTACGTACTATCTCTACAGACACTGACTAATAAAAGTAAAAATTATAAACTATTATAGCAAAATTCTATACAGAGAAATACGGCGGTACTATTGTTCTTCTGATACATTTTTAAAAATCCTGGAACTTGGTTTCGCAAAAGCGGATCCCGGAAATTCCTGGAATTCGACGTCACTAAAATTCTGGGAAGTGGCACGAAGAATACCTCCTGGCACATCATATTCTCCTGATACAAAGTTCTTCTGTCAAGATTCTGATTTTAGCACTGCGAAATTTTTGGAAACCATTTTGGAAGGTATGTTATATAAATACATTTATATCACACTTTATTTGTTTATTTATATCTTTCTTTCTACATTATTTTATGAAGAATGTATGTAAATTGAATGTATGTAAAAAACCTAAAAACAGCATCGTGAAATAAGAATTTTGTATCAGAATTTTCGGGAGCCCCTTTTGCGGAATCAAAATCCAGGTTTGAGAAATTGTATCAGGAGAATATGATGTGCCAGGAGGTAATCTTCTATAATACACTATTATAGCAATATTCTAAGATATCTCGGAAGGGGTTGCAGTTATTAAAAATGTTTTCGTACAAAAGTTGCTTGGCAAAATGGGGTGCATCGTGTGGTAGTAATTATTTTCTTCTGGGTGGAGTAGCAGAGGAGATCTGAAGGTCAATGTAACTTTTTTAAATGGGATGCTATAGTTTTCTCTTCAGAATTTAATAGCAGGCACCGAGACGAATTCAACGATGTGGTACATGTTGGTATTCTGATTGGGATAAAGGTGAATGTATGTAAAAAACCTAAAAACAGCATCGGAAATAAGAATTTTGTATCAGAATTTTCGGGAGCCCCTTTTGCGGAATCAAAATCCAGGTTTGAGAAATTGTATCAGGAGAATATGATGTGCCAGGAGGTAATCTTCTATAATACACTATTATAGCAATATTCTAAGATATCTCGGAAGGGGTTGCAGTTATTAAAAATGTTTTCGTACAAAAGTTGCTTGGCAAAATGGGGTGCATCGTGTGGTAGTAATTATTTTCTTCTGGGTGGAGTAGCAGAGGAGATCTGAAGGTCATTGTAACTTTTTTAAATGGGATGCTATAGTTTTCTCTTCAGAATTTAATAGCAGGCACCGAGACGAATTCAACGATGTGGTACATGTTGGTATTCTGATTGGGATAAAGGTGAATGTATGTAAAAAACCTAAAAACAGCATCGGAAATAAGAATTTTGTATCAGAATTTTCGGGAGCCCCTTTTGCGGAATCAAAATCCAGGTTTGAGAAATTGTATCAGGAGAATATGATGTGCCAGGAGGTAATCTTCTATAATACACTATTATAGCAATATTCTAAGATATCTCGGAAGGGGTTGCAGTTATTAAAAATGTTTTCGTACAAAAGTTGCTTGGCAAAATGGGGTGCATCGTGTGGTAGTAATTATTTTCTTCTGGGTGGAGTAGCAGAGGAGATCTGAAGGTCATTGTAACTTTTTTAAATGGGATGCTATAGTTTTCTCTTCAGAATTTAATAGCAGGCACCGAGACGAATTCAACGATGTGGTACATGTTGGTATTCTGATTGGGATAAAGGTGAATGTATGTAAAAAACCTAAAAACAGCATCGGAAATAAGAATTTTGTATCAGAATTTTCGGGAGCCCCTTTTGCGGAATCAAAATCCAGGTTTGAGAAATTGTATCAGGAGAATATGATGTGCCAGGAGGTAATCTTCTATAATACACTATTATAGCAATATTCTAAGATATCTCGGAAGGGGTTGCAGTTATTAAAAATGTTTTCGTACAAAAGTTGCTTGGCAAAATGGGGTGCATCGTGTGGTAGTAATTATTTTCTTCTGGGTGGAGTAGCAGAGGAGATCTGAAGGTCAATGTAACTTTTTTAAATGGGATGCTATAGTTTTCTCTTCAGAATTTAATAGCAGGCACCGAGACGAATTCAACGATGTGGTACATGTTGGTATTCTGATTGGGATAAAGGTGAATGTATGTAAAAAACCTAAAAACAGCATCGGAAATAAGAATTTTGTATCAGAATTTTCGGGAGCCCCTTTTGCGGAATCAAAATCCAGGTTTGAGAAATTGTATCAGGAGAATATGATGTGCCAGGAGGTAATCTTCTATAATACACTATTATAGCAATATTCTAAGATATCTCGGAAGGGGTTGCAGTTATTAAAAATGTTTTCGTACAAAAGTTGCTTGGCAAAATGGGGTGCATCGTGTGGTAGTAATTATTTTCTTCTGGGTGGAGTAGCAGAGGAGATCTGAAGGTCATTGTAACTTTTTTAAATGGGATGCTATAGTTTTCTCTTCAGAATTTAATAGCAGGCACCGAGACGAATTCAACGATGTGGTACATGTTGGTATTCTGATTGGGATAAAGGTGAATGTATGTAAAAAACCTAAAAACAGCATCGGAAATAAGAATTTTGTATCAGAATTTTCGGGAGCCCCTTTTGCGGAATCAAAATCCAGGTTTGAGAAATTGTATCAGGAGAATATGATGTGCCAGGAGGTAATCTTCTATAATACACTATTATAGCAATATTCTAAGATATCTCGGAAGGGGTTGCAGTTATTAAAAATGTTTTCGTACAAAAGTTGCTTGGCAAAATGGGGTGCATCGTGTGGTAGTAATTATTTTCTTCTGGGTGGAGTAGCAGAGGAGATCTGAAGGTCAATGTAACTTTTTTAAATGGGATGCTATAGTTTTCTCTTCAGAATTTAATAGCAGGCACCGAGACGAATTCAACGATGTGGTACATGTTGGTATTCTGATTGGGATAAAGGTGAATGTATGTAAAAAACCTAAAAACAGCATCGGAAATAAGAATTTTGTATCAGAATTTTCGGGAGCCCCTTTTGCGGAATCAAAATCCAGGTTTGAGAAATTGTATCAGGAGAATATGATGTGCCAGGAGGTAATCTTCTATAATACACTATTATAGCAATATTCTAAGATATCTCGGAAGGGGTTGCAGTTATTAAAAATGTTTTCGTACAAAAGTTGCTTGGCAAAATGGGGTGCATCGTGTGGTAGTAATTATTTTCTTCTGGGTGGAGTAGCAGAGGAGATCTGAAGGTCATTGTAACTTTTTTAAATGGGATGCTATAGTTTTCTCTTCAGAATTTAATAGCAGGCACCGAGACGAATTCAACGATGTGGTACATGTTGGTATTCTGATTGGGATAAAGGTGAATGTATGTAAAAAACCTAAAAACAGCATCGGAAATAAGAATTTTGTATCAGAATTTTCGGGAGCCCCTTTTGCGGAATCAAAATCCAGGTTTGAGAAATTGTATCAGGAGAATATGATGTGCCAGGAGGTAATCTTCTATAATACACTATTATAGCAATATTCTAAGATATCTCGGAAGGGGTTGCAGTTATTAAAAATGTTTTCGTACAAAAGTTGCTTGGCAAAATGGGGTGCATCGTGTGGTAGTAATTATTTTCTTCTGGGTGGAGTAGCAGAGGAGATCTGAAGGTCATTGTAACTTTTTTAAATGGGATGCTATAGTTTTCTCTTCAGAATTTAATAGCAGGCACCGAGACGAATTCAACGATGTGGTACATGTTGGTATTCTGATTGGGATAAAGGTGAATGTATGTAAAAAACCTAAAAACAGCATCGGAAATAAGAATTTTGTATCAGAATTTTCGGGAGCCCCTTTTGCGGAATCAAAATCCAGGTTTGAGAAATTGTATCAGGAGAATATGATGTGCCAGGAGGTAATCTTCTATAATACACTATTATAGCAATATTCTAAGATATCTCGGAAGGGGTTGCAGTTATTAAAAATGTTTTCGTACAAAAGTTGCTTGGCAAAATGGGGTGCATCGTGTGGTAGTAATTATTTTCTTCTGGGTGGAGTAGCAGAGGAGATCTGAAGGTCAATGTAACTTTTTTAAATGGGATGCTATAGTTTTCTCTTCAGAATTTAATAGCAGGCACCGAGACGAATTCAACGATGTGGTACATGTTGGTATTCTGATTGGGATGAAGGTGAATGTATGTAAAAAACCTAAAAACAGCATCGGAAATAAGAATTTTGTATCAGAATTTTCGGGAGCCCCTTTTGCGGAATCAAAATCCAGGTTTGAGAAATTGTATCAGGAGAATATGATGTGCCAGGAGGTAATCTTCTATAATACACTATTATAGCAATATTCTAAGATATCTCGGAAGGGGTTGCAGTTATTAAAAATGTTTTCGTACAAAAGTTGCTTGGCAAAATGGGGTGCATCGTGTGGTAGTAATTATTTTCTTCTGGGTGGAGTAGCAGAGGAGATCTGAAGGTCATTGTAACTTTTTTAAATGGGATGCTATAGTTTTCTCTTCAGAATTTAATAGCAGGCACCGAGACGAATTCAACGATGTGGTACATGTTGGTATTCTGATTGGGATAAAGGTGAATGTATGTAAAAAACCTAAAAACAGCATCGGAAATAAGAATTTTGTATCAGAATTTTCGGGAGCCCCTTTTGCGGAATCAAAATCCAGGTTTGAGAAATTGTATCAGGAGAATATGATGTGCCAGGAGGTAATCTTCTATAATACACTATTATAGCAATATTCTAAGATATCTCGGAAGGGGTTGCAGTTATTAAAAATGTTTTCGTACAAAAGTTGCTTGGCAAAATGGGGTGCATCGTGTGGTAGTAATTATTTTCTTCTGGGTGGAGTAGCAGAGGAGATCTGAAGGTCAATGTAACTTTTTTAAATGGGATGCTATAGTTTTCTCTTCAGAATTTAATAGCAGGCACCGAGACGAATTCAACGATGTGGTACATGTTGGTATTCTGATTGGGATAAAGGTGAATGTATGTAAAAAACCTAAAAACAGCATCGGAAATAAGAATTTTGTATCAGAATTTTCGGGAGCCCCTTTTGCGGAATCAAAATCCAGGTTTGAGAAATTGTATCAGGAGAATATGATGTGCCAGGAGGTAATCTTCTATAATACACTATTATAGCAATATTCTAAGATATCTCGGAAGGGGTTGCAGTTATTAAAAATGTTTTCGTACAAAAGTTGCTTGGCAAAATGGGGTGCATCGTGTGGTAGTAATTATTTTCTTCTGGGTGGAGTAGCAGAGGAGATCTGAAGGTCAATGTAACTTTTTTAAATGGGATGCTATAGTTTTCTCTTCAGAATTTAATAGCAGGCACCGAGACGAATTCAACGATGTGGTACATGTTGGTATTCTGATTGGGATAAAGGTGAATGTATGTAAAAAACCTAAAAACAGCATCGGAAATAAGAATTTTGTATCAGAATTTTCGGGAGCCCCTTTTGCGGAATCAAAATCCAGGTTTGAGAAATTGTATCAGGAGAATATGATGTGCCAGGAGGTAATCTTCTATAATACACTATTATAGCAATATTCTAAGATATCTCGGAAGGGGTTGCAGTTATTAAAAATGTTTTCGTACAAAAGTTGCTTGGCAAAATGGGGTGCATCGTGTGGTAGTAATTATTTTCTTCTGGGTGGAGTAGCAGAGGAGATCTGAAGGTCAATGTAACTTTTTTAAATGGGATGCTATAGTTTTCTCTTCAGAATTTAATAGCAGGCACCGAGACGAATTCAACGATGTGGTACATGTTGGTATTCTGATTGGGATAAAGGTGAATGTATGTAAAAAACCTAAAAACAGCATCGGAAATAAGAATTTTGTATCAGAATTTTCGGGAGCCCCTTTTGCGGAATCAAAATCCAGGTTTGAGAAATTGTATCAGGAGAATATGATGTGCCAGGAGGTAATCTTCTATAATACACTATTATAGCAATATTCTAAGATATCTCGGAAGGGGTTGCAGTTATTAAAAATGTTTTCGTACAAAAGTTGCTTGGCAAAATGGGGTGCATCGTGTGGTAGTAATTATTTTCTTCTGGGTGGAGTAGCAGAGGAGATCTGAAGGTCAATGTAACTTTTTTAAATGGGATGCTATAGTTTTCTCTTCAGAATTTAATAGCAGGCACCGAGACGAATTCAACGATGTGGTACATGTTGGTATTCTGATTGGGATAAAGGTGAATGTATGTAAAAAACCTAAAAACAGCATCGGAAATAAGAATTTTGTATCAGAATTTTCGGGAGCCCCTTTTGCGGAATCAAAATCCAGGTTTGAGAAATTGTATCAGGAGAATATGATGTGCCAGGAGGTAATCTTCTATAATACACTATTATAGCAATATTCTAAGATATCTCGGAAGGGGTTGCAGTTATTAAAAATGTTTTCGTACAAAAGTTGCTTGGCAAAATGGGGTGCATCGTGTGGTAGTAATTATTTTCTTCTGGGTGGAGTAGCAGAGGAGATCTGAAGGTCAATGTAACTTTTTTAAATGGGATGCTATAGTTTTCTCTTCAGAATTTAATAGCAGGCACCGAGACGAATTCAACGATGTGGTACATGTTGGTATTCTGATTGGGATAAAGGTGAATGTATGTAAAAAACCTAAAAACAGCATCGGAAATAAGAATTTTGTATCAGAATTTTCGGGAGCCCCTTTTGCGGAATCAAAATCCAGGTTTGAGAAATTGTATCAGGAGAATATGATGTGCCAGGAGGTAATCTTCTATAATACACTATTATAGCAATATTCTAAGATATCTCGGAAGGGGTTGCAGTTATTAAAAATGTTTTCGTACAAAAGTTGCTTGGCAAAATGGGGTGCATCGTGTGGTAGTAATTATTTTCTTCTGGGTGGAGTAGCAGAGGAGATCTGAAGGTCAATGTAACTTTTTTAAATGGGATGCTATAGTTTTCTCTTCAGAATTTAATAGCAGGCACCGAGACGAATTCAACGATGTGGTACATGTTGGTATTCTGATTGGGATAAAGGTGAATGTATGTAAAAAACCTAAAAACAGCATCGGAAATAAGAATTTTGTATCAGAATTTTCGGGAGCCCCTTTTGCGGAATCAAAATCCAGGTTTGAGAAATTGTATCAGGAGAATATGATGTGCCAGGAGGTAATCTTCTATAATACACTATTATAGCAATATTCTAAGATATCTCGGAAGGGGTTGCAGTTATTAAAAATGTTTTCGTACAAAAGTTGCTTGGCAAAATGGGGTGCATCGTGTGGTAGTAATTATTTTCTTCTGGGTGGAGTAGCAGAGGAGATCTGAAGGTCAATGTAACTTTTTTAAATGGGATGCTATAGTTTTCTCTTCAGAATTTAATAGCAGGCACCGAGACGAATTCAACGATGTGGTACATGTTGGTATTCTGATTGGGATAAAGGTGAATGTATGTAAAAAACCTAAAAACAGCATCGGAAATAAGAATTTTGTATCAGAATTTTCGGGAGCCCCTTTTGCGGAATCAAAATCCAGGTTTGAGAAATTGTATCAGGAGAATATGATGTGCCAGGAGGTAATCTTCTATAATACACTATTATAGCAATATTCTAAGATATCTCGGAAGGGGTTGCAGTTATTAAAAATGTTTTCGTACAAAAGTTGCTTGGCAAAATGGGGTGCATCGTGTGGTAGTAATTATTTTCTTCTGGGTGGAGTAGCAGAGGAGATCTGAAGGTCAATGTAACTTTTTTAAATGGGATGCTATAGTTTTCTCTTCAGAATTTAATAGCAGGCACCGAGACGAATTCAACGATGTGGTACATGTTGGTATTCTGATTGGGATAAAGGTGAATGTATGTAAAAAACCTAAAAACAGCATCGGAAATAAGAATTTTGTATCAGAATTTTCGGGAGCCCCTTTTGCGGAATCAAAATCCAGGTTTGAGAAATTGTATCAGGAGAATATGATGTGCCAGGAGGTAATCTTCTATAATACACTATTATAGCAATATTCTAAGATATCTCGGAAGGGGTTGCAGTTATTAAAAATGTTTTCGTACAAAAGTTGCTTGGCAAAATGGGGTGCATCGTGTGGTAGTAATTATTTTCTTCTGGGTGGAGTAGCAGAGGAGATCTGAAGGTCAATGTAACTTTTTTAAATGGGATGCTATAGTTTTCTCTTCAGAATTTAATAGCAGGCACCGAGACGAATTCAACGATGTGGTACATGTTGGTATTCTGATTGGGATAAAGGTGAATGTATGTAAAAAACCTAAAAACAGCATCGGAAATAAGAATTTTGTATCAGAATTTTCGGGAGCCCCTTTTGCGGAATCAAAATCCAGGTTTGAGAAATTGTATCAGGAGAATATGATGTGCCAGGAGGTAATCTTCTATAATACACTATTATAGCAATATTCTAAGATATCTCGGAAGGGGTTGCAGTTATTAAAAATGTTTTCGTACAAAAGTTGCTTGGCAAAATGGGGTGCATCGTGTGGTAGTAATTATTTTCTTCTGGGTGGAGTAGCAGAGGAGATCTGAAGGTCAATGTAACTTTTTTAAATGGGATGCTATAGTTTTCTCTTCAGAATTTAATAGCAGGCACCGAGACGAATTCAACGATGTGGTACATGTTGGTATTCTGATTGGGATAAAGGTGAATGTATGTAAAAAACCTAAAAACAGCATCGGAAATAAGAATTTTGTATCAGAATTTTCGGGAGCCCCTTTTGCGGAATCAAAATCCAGGTTTGAGAAATTGTATCAGGAGAATATGATGTGCCAGGAGGTAATCTTCTATAATACACTATTATAGCAATATTCTAAGATATCTCGGAAGGGGTTGCAGTTATTAAAAATGTTTTCGTACAAAAGTTGCTTGGCAAAATGGGGTGCATCGTGTGGTAGTAATTATTTTCTTCTGGGTGGAGTAGCAGAGGAGATCTGAAGGTCAATGTAACTTTTTTAAATGGGATGCTATAGTTTTCTCTTCAGAATTTAATAGCAGGCACCGAGACGAATTCAACGATGTGGTACATGTTGGTATTCTGATTGGGATAAAGGTGAATGTATGTAAAAAACCTAAAAACAGCATCGGAAATAAGAATTTTGTATCAGAATTTTCGGGAGCCCCTTTTGCGGAATCAAAATCCAGGTTTGAGAAATTGTATCAGGAGAATATGATGTGCCAGGAGGTAATCTTCTATAATACACTATTATAGCAATATTCTAAGATATCTCGGAAGGGGTTGCAGTTATTAAAAATGTTTTCGTACAAAAGTTGCTTGGCAAAATGGGGTGCATCGTGTGGTAGTAATTATTTTCTTCTGGGTGGAGTAGCAGAGGAGATCTGAAGGTCAATGTAACTTTTTTAAATGGGATGCTATAGTTTTCTCTTCAGAATTTAATAGCAGGCACCGAGACGAATTCAACGATGTGGTACATGTTGGTATTCTGATTGGGATAAAGGTGAATGTATGTAAAAAACCTAAAAACAGCATCGGAAATAAGAATTTTGTATCAGAATTTTCGGGAGCCCCTTTTGCGGAATCAAAATCCAGGTTTGAGAAATTGTATCAGGAGAATATGATGTGCCAGGAGGTAATCTTCTATAATACACTATTATAGCAATATTCTAAGATATCTCGGAAGGGGTTGCAGTTATTAAAAATGTTTTCGTACAAAAGTTGCTTGGCAAAATGGGGTGCATCGTGTGGTAGTAATTATTTTCTTCTGGGTGGAGTAGCAGAGGAGATCTGAAGGTCAATGTAACTTTTTTAAATGGGATGCTATAGTTTTCTCTTCAGAATTTAATAGCAGGCACCGAGACGAATTCAACGATGTGGTACATGTTGGTATTCTGATTGGGATAAAGGTGAATGTATGTAAAAAACCTAAAAACAGCATCGGAAATAAGAATTTTGTATCAGAATTTTCGGGAGCCCCTTTTGCGGAATCAAAATCCAGGTTTGAGAAATTGTATCAGGAGAATATGATGTGCCAGGAGGTAATCTTCTATAATACACTATTATAGCAATATTCTAAGATATCTCGGAAGGGGTTGCAGTTATTAAAAATGTTTTCGTACAAAAGTTGCTTGGCAAAATGGGGTGCATCGTGTGGTAGTAATTATTTTCTTCTGGGTGGAGTAGCAGAGGAGATCTGAAGGTCAATGTAACTTTTTTAAATGGGATGCTATAGTTTTCTCTTCAGAATTTAATAGCAGGCACCGAGACGAATTCAACGATGTGGTACATGTTGGTATTCTGATTGGGATAAAGGTGAATGTATGTAAAAAACCTAAAAACAGCATCGGAAATAAGAATTTTGTATCAGAATTTTCGGGAGCCCCTTTTGCGGAATCAAAATCCAGGTTTGAGAAATTGTATCAGGAGAATATGATGTGCCAGGAGGTAATCTTCTATAATACACTATTATAGCAATATTCTAAGATATCTCGGAAGGGGTTGCAGTTATTAAAAATGTTTTCGTACAAAAGTTGCTTGGCAAAATGGGGTGCATCGTGTGGTAGTAATTATTTTCTTCTGGGTGGAGTAGCAGAGGAGATCTGAAGGTCAATGTAACTTTTTTAAATGGGATGCTATAGTTTTCTCTTCAGAATTTAATAGCAGGCACCGAGACGAATTCAACGATGTGGTACATGTTGGTATTCTGATTGGGATAAAGGTGAATGTATGTAAAAAACCTAAAAACAGCATCGGAAATAAGAATTTTGTATCAGAATTTTCGGGAGCCCCTTTTGCGGAATCAAAATCCAGGTTTGAGAAATTGTATCAGGAGAATATGATGTGCCAGGAGGTAATCTTCTATAATACACTATTATAGCAATATTCTAAGATATCTCGGAAGGGGTTGCAGTTATTAAAAATGTTTTCGTACAAAAGTTGCTTGGCAAAATGGGGTGCATCGTGTGGTAGTAATTATTTTCTTCTGGGTGGAGTAGCAGAGGAGATCTGAAGGTCAATGTAACTTTTTTAAATGGGATGCTATAGTTTTCTCTTCAGAATTTAATAGCAGGCACCGAGACGAATTCAACGATGTGGTACATGTTGGTATTCTGATTGGGATAAAGGTGAATGTATGTAAAAAACCTAAAAACAGCATCGTGAAATAAGAATTTTGTATCAGAATTTTCGGGAGCCCCTTTTGCGGAATCAAAATCCAGATTTTGAGAAATTGTATCAGGAGAATATGATGTGCCAGGAGGTATTCTTCGTGCCACTTCCCAGAATTTTAGTGACGTCGAATTCCAGGAATTTCCGGGAATTTGGACTCAGAAACCAAGGATTTAATTAATAATCGGAACTTAGATACCTGTTGAATCAATTCTATAACAAATCCGATTATAAATTAAAGTTGTATAGATAGTGCGCGAAATTACAATTGTATACGTTAGTTGTAAATAATTTAATAACTATTCTAAAGCTCAATGTATAATAAATCATTTAGTTTGTTGAATAAATGCAGATTTTCAAAAATAACCTAGAATTCGTTTATTTATTTAAATAAACCTCTCTTGATATCCTTATCCCATAAATAATTTCAGAAAATAATGAAAATTAACAATAGCAAATCGAAGACTATAAAATTTAAATTCACAGAATTTCGGATCCCGAAATTGTATCAGGAGAACATGATGTGCCAAGAGGTATTCTTCGTGTCACTTCCCAGAATTTTAGTGACGTCGAATTCCAGGAATTCCTGGAAACCGTTTGTACCGAATTTTGTTCTTCTCTGTATCAAACCGATATTTTTCGTTTCTTTTTCTACTTTTGTATTTCGAAACTTCTGTGCAATGTTTTTCTACATTATTTCTTGCTTTTTAAGTGAAATTTTGTAAGGGCTGGATAAGGGAGTTAGGTTTATAAATGAATAAACAATTGCTTTAGTTTAACTCTATGTTTATTGAAAATTCTTTCAATTATACATGTTACATAAATGTTACATTGTTAATTCTAATGCACTTATAACTACTAACTGTAAAACTTACTTAAATATTAGATTCTTAACTTTAACGCACTTATAATTACAAATTGTAAAACTTACATATCAGTATTTTTACATACAACATATTTTTATAATTATTTAACATATAGCTTAAGCGCAGTACAATATTCTTATGAAATAAAGACATTCTACAATTACATATGTACTTATATATTCAGTATAACTATTGAAGAACAGTTTACTCTCCGTAGATAAATCCTTTCCATTGTTTATTGGTAAAATGAAATTAGACTCAGAAACCAAGGATCTCAAGTTTGCAGATTTGTATTAGGAGAACATGATGTGACAGGAAGTATTCTTCGTGCCATTTCTTGAAATTTTAGTAGTGTCCAATTCCAAAAATTACCGAACACTGATATCTGAGAAACTGCCAGAAAGTTTCCTGTTGATTTGATGATGTTAATGTGCAGCTTATGTGGCGTAGAAATGTATAACAAATACATCTTCTAATCTGCAACACAGCAAAATACGTTATTATTAACTACTTGAATAAAATTATAATACTTTATACTTACATACGATATAACAAAATTGATCATTTTCAATCAGGTTTGAATTTGATGGATTATGTTTACTCTCAGTAGATAAATCCTTCCCATTGTTTATTGGTAACATGAAACTAGACTCAGAAACCAATGATCTCGAGTTTGCAAAATTGTATTTCTCTAGTCATGTATCATTAAACTAAGGCAGCTTGTACATAAAATTACAGGGGCTTAGTCATAACCTCACACAAAAGGGATGAACGTAACTACCCGACCATTAATGAATAATAGAAAACGTAGAAGCACTGGCTAATTTGGTATCAAATTTTACATTTTCGAACACGAAAAACCGATCTACAATAGTCTGAACCTCGAATAACTCATACTATTAATTATTGTAACGCAACAATTAAAAATTATACATCACAGCCCGCGCCAGGTACGCCGATGCACCAGCGAGAGGAAAGACTCCGCGAGAGCGTCACCTCTCTCACTCGCACCAAGCCTACGCAGTACGCTAATGCGTAAGAGGGAGAGAACACTAGTCCGCGTGTCGGACCTCTCACTCCCTCAATGTGCGAGGGAGAGAACACTAGTCCGCCAATCTCACCTCTCACTCCCTCAATGTGCGAGGGAGAGAACACTAGTCCGCGTGTCGGACCTCTCACTCCTTCCGCGACAATAGTTCTACGAGCTGATGGGCCGCGGAACTATTGTCATTTCCAACATGGCGGCTCTGTTTTCGGCAATAGTTCTGCGAGCTAATGGACCGCGGAACTATTGTCATTTCCAACATGGCGGCTCTGTTTTCGGCAATAGTTCTGCGAGCTAATGGACCGCGGAACTATTGTCATTTCCAACATGGCGGCTCTGTTTTCGGCAATAGTTCTGCGAGCTAATGGACCGCGGAACTATTGTCATTTTCAACATGACGCAGCTGTTGTCCATCTCGTATCAAAATGAGAAAAATGTTATTTTCACAATTATTGAGAAATTATTGATACATAAAGATAAAAGTCATGTCTAAAAACACCGTCTACAATCTGGTATCGAATTTTACATTTTCGAACACGAAAAACCGATCTACAATAGTCTGAACCTCGAATAACTCATACTATTAATTATTGTAACGCAACAATTAAAAATTATACGTCACAGCCCGCGCCAGGTACGCCGATGCACCAGCGAGAGGAAAGACTCCGCGAGAGCGTCACCTCTCTCACTCGCACCAAGCCTACGCAGTACGCTAATGCGTAAGAGGGAGAGAACACTCGTCCGTCGATCGGACCTTTCACTCTCTCAATGTGCGAGAGAGAGAACACTAGTCCGCCAATCTCACCTCTCACTCCCTCAATGTGCGAGGGAGAGAACACTAGTCCGCGTGTCGGACCTCTCACTCCCTCAATGTGCGAGGGAGAGAACACTAGTCCGCGTGTCGGACCTCTCACTCCTTCCGCGACAATAGTTCTACGAGCTGATGGGCCGCGGAACTATTGTCATTTCCAACATGGCGGCTCTGTTTTCGGCAATAGTTCTGCGAGCTAATGGACCGCGGAACTATTGTCATTTCCAACATGGCGGCTCTGTTTTCGGCAATAGTTCTGCGAGCTAATGGACCGCGGAACTATTGTCATTTCCAACATGGCGGCTCTGTTTTCGGCAATAGTTCTGCGAGCTAATGGACCGCGGAACTATTGTCATTTTCAACATGACGCAGCTGTTGTCCATCTCGTATCAAAATGAGAAAAATGTTATTTTCACAATTATTGAGAAATTATTGATACATAAAGATAAAAGTCATGTCTAAAAACACCGTCTACAATCTGGTATCGAATTTTACATTTTCGAACACGAAAAACCGATCTACAATAGTCTGAACCTCGAATAACTCATACTATTAATTATTGTAACGCAACAATTAAAAATTATACGTCACAGCCCGCGCCAGGTACGCCGATGCACCAGCGAGGGGAAAGACTCCGCGAGAGCGTCACCTCTCTCACTCGCACCAAGCCTACGCAGTACGCTAATGCGTAAGAGGGAGAGAACACTCGTCCGTCGATCGGACCTTTCACTCTCTCAATGTGCGAGAGAGAGAACACTAGTCCGCCAATCTCACCTCTCACTCCCTCAATGTGCGAGAGAGTGAACACTAGTCCGCCTATCGGACCTCTCACTCCCACAATGTGCGAGAGAGCGAACACTACTCCGCCAATGGGACCTCTCACTCCCACAATGTGCGAGAGGGTGAACACTAGTCTACCAATCAGACCTCTCACTTCCTCCGCGTCAGTGTAAAAGCGAGAGAGAAGAGTGCAACGAGCATCTTACCTCTCACTTCGTTCGCGTCACTGTACGAGCGAGAGAGCAATACTCAGCCGCCTATCGGACCTCCCACTCCCTCCGCAGCAATCTCGCAAAGTTACAATTGTAAACGTTAGTTATAAATACTATAATAACTATTGTAAAGCTGAATGTATAAATCATGTAGTTTATTGAATAAATGCAGCTTTTACAGGTAGTAGTTAGAATTAAGTGCGTTAGAATTAAGAATGTAACCTTTATGTAACATACATAATTGAAAGAATTTTCAATAAACATCAAATGAAACTAAAACAATTGTTTGTTCATTTATAAATCTAACTTCCATTATCCAGTCCTTAAAAACTTTCCCTTAAAAAGCGAGAAATAGAATAAAGAAACATTGCACAGAAGTTTCGAAACATAAAAGTAAAAAAAAAGCGACAACTATATTTAAGGTACAGAAAAGAGTAAATTTGGTTATAAACGGTTTCCGAAAATTCCTGGAATTTGACGTCACTGAAATTCTAGGAATTACCGAAAATGTATTTGAAAATATTCTGCAATTTTTACTTATTCCTTTTGTTGGGATATCCAGCCATTCAGTCATTCCCTTTATTCTAAGGTACGATTACTCTCATAACATTCTACCATTTGTTTTTTACTTTTATGTTCAATATTACTTGTGTTTAACGCTTCCTGTTCTACCGAGGCGCTTGTCCCGGGGCGACTAGGCTCGACGCTACACTGACGGTACTGATTGGTCAGTGTTTTTGCTAAATAATTCAAAAACGAACCCCCATCCGATATTTTTGCAAAGGAAATTGTTGTTCAGAATAGTCTCAGCTACCCCCCATTTCCGGCTCCTACAAGAGTTCTGGGACACCCTGTATATTAAATATTAAATATTGTGATATTCCAAATATTAAAATAACTAATATTCGAATAATTACAAATATAATTAGTATCTAATAAAATTGATCAAAGTACTACTATCTAACACAGTAATTGAAAATGTGCAATCAGAGCTAATTCAGAATGACAATTTCTATCCTGGTAGTATTTCTGGTTCGCATCGATTCGTCGATACAAAGTTTCTATCACCATCCACCCTCGTAACCAACTCTATCCTTGATGGCTAATTAGTTATTACTAATTGCCTGGAGTAGTTCGACAGTTTCGATCCGTAGGTGTGCAGGGATGTGAGGCCCTGCATTCAAAGGGCGAACGTGGGGTCTTTGAACATTTTCTTACAAACTTTCTACAAAATACACTGTCATAATTTATTACAACACCATGTAAAATAGTTATTATAATATAAAATTTGCAACAATCTGTCACAAGAGAATCACAAAAGAAAACAGAAATTTCAAACCTGCGTGTAATTAAATTTCTAGTAAAATACAATCCTCGCAAGGACGAGATAAACGAATCGCCTCGCAACTCGATCGAGATCCTTGCAAAGCATACAAAAAAAACCGAGCCGGCACATATTTCAGGAACCGTATCCCCGTTCGATCCCCAAAAATTACGCGAAACAACTGCGATAAATTAATGTTATTGCTCGGTTCCGTGACCAGGCATGTCCAAGGGGGTCGAAAAAAAAGGAGGCAGGGAGGAAAGTACACCAATTTTCTTCGTCTTCGGGGGAGGGTTGCCGGGAGAATGATGGTCCCCGTTTCGCGATACGCTGCAGCCAAGCAATTCGTTAGCTTCGAGAGGCTGGACGATCGTCCTCCGACACGCGAGGATCCTGATACGGTTCGCGATTAAGTTTCGAAACGAGAGGGAATTCACGACAGGATTGCGCCGCTTAGTTTGCCAGGACGAACGAGGTTACGTCTGGAATTGGCCACTCCACGGGCCGGGAACCAAAGGAATCTCGGTTATTCCGATTAAGTCCGTGGCCGAACGCGCTCTCGAGGACCCCGCTTCCGGTACGCAGGACTTCATTCGCCCCCAGTATTCACTCCTATTTTTATACACCAAATTCTGTCCATACGATCATTTTTTACACTGCGTTTTGTTAAACCCTTTGGTATCAATTTGATTCAATTTTGGAGGGTGGACCTGTGCTTTTTATCCCAATTTTGCTGGTTAGGGTTGGCTGGTAGGGTGAATAAATTTCATGACATTACTTATTCTCTTTTTAATAATTAAATAATTACTGTATCTGTTAGGCTGATTTTAATCAAAATTGATATTGTGCTTTAATTTAGATTGTAATGGACCTAGGTTCTGTTACTTGAAGGTTGAGTAGAAGAATTGTTAATAATATAGGTGCATTTTTATGGAAATTTAAATTTTGTATTAACATTTGTTAAATTTGTTAATGAAGAAATAATAATTCTTGATATTTTCAATATTTCCCTTAATAAATTCTGCCCAATTAATAATTCTTAACATCTTTAATACCTTTCTTATTAAATTCTGTCAAATTAATAATTCCTCACATCTTCAATATTTCTCTTATTAAATTCTGTCAAGTTAATAATTCTCCTTTCTCTTTAACATTGCAGAGCAGAAATATTATTAATAAACTGCTTAAAAAGCGATCCTAAAAATCCATTTCAATTCATTTTATGTTTCTTCATCAACGTACTCGAGTTGAAAATCTAAATAGAATGTTTGTTGGATCAATCAGCTAATTAAACTCGGTGTTAATTAAAAATCTGAATGTGTTATTTCTTATGTGCGCGTGCGTGAGTGGAAAAGAAGAAAGTTGAAGTTTGTTTAGCACCGGGTAGAATGCCGCATAGAAACAGTGGGTGGTTCCCTGTCTGTTTGCAGAATAGTTCGGTTTTGGCTCGGGAAGCTTGATTAACGTCAGTATCCGGAGTAATTGGCGGAAGTTCGAGAGGCCTGTCCTGCGCGCATGACTTCTCGCTTCTGTAGTCTTTAATTAATCGAATATGGTTTAATTGGAACAAGGAAACGGGGGTTTAACGAGAACCGTGTCGTTCGGCTTCGAAATTTCCACGGATCTATCGTGGCCTTAGATCGGATATCGGCCGTACAAAGATTCGGCCCGTTCTTCGTTTTAATTGGACCCTGTCGTTCTTTTGATCGCAAGGGCGAATAATAATCCGTCTACGATCAGCAGCTTCTGTCTACGACTCGTCAGAACCAATTAAGTTTTGTACAAAGAGGTCCAACTCCTTTTCCCCCTCCCTAGAAATCATTAGAATTAATTAGGATTTGTGTAAAAATAGAAAAGGCAGGTTTGTTAATTAAGGATTTAATTTGATACAAGGTAAAAGATTTGGATGATCGACCGAATGAAAACGAATGAAGTGATTCGTAAGGGAATGCCCGAACGATCCCCATAACTTTGATAACGTGCTTTGAGTGCAAACTATCCGGGTAGGTTACATGGAGCTCGTAAAATAATTACCGATCAATCGAATCGGTGTTAATCGGGTAATTAGCCATTAACTGAACCGTATGCTTGATCGTTTGTAACCCGTGTTCATATACGAAATAAACTGTACGAGATCGCGATATCGTTAATTTTCATCTTTTCAACATTTTCCAGCTACATCGTCGATAACAATTTTCTATCAAACCATATAGATCCATCCCGAAATCGATCCTGTAATTTACTCATAATTTATACCTCATTACCTCTCATCTTTCTAGACTAATTAACGGTATCATTTTAATTACTCAAGCTAAAATCTGCAAAATAGCAAATTTAATTGTTAGAAACTTAGGAGCTTAGAAATTTGGTTTCAGAAGTTTCGAAATTCTGAAACTTCCAAACAATATTTTTGGAAACTTGTAAGTTTAGAAAAATACATTTTTAGAAAACCTGAAATTTCTAAATTATACTTTTGGAAAATTTCCAAATAATATTTTCAGAAATTCAGAAACTCCGAACCTTCTAAACAATACTTCAAAATCCCCCTTAAAACACCATATTTAGTCCGTTCGCGGTCGCTTATTTCCCCAGGGACGTGCACGTTTCTCGGCGCGGTACGTTTAATTAACAATTGGAAACGTTATTCCTTTCAATTTCGCAAATGATCCGTGCAATCATGAGCCCGGAACAAAAGCGAAAAAGGAGGCCGCCTCGCGCGGTCCGCGACCGGTGTACGTCGTTTTTCACAAAACGATCAACAGGGTAAAGATAATTTAATGAAACAACGATGTTCGTTATTCACGGCAGAACAATTCGATTTCCATCGGACGCGTTGGAACGCGAAACCGTGTGAAAACTAGCCGACGCAACCGTGGTCGTTCTCGATCGTTTACATAGAAATCGGTATCGAAACGAGTGTCCAGAAAACCGAGACCCGGGGGGCGGGAAGGGGATAAACAACAGAGCGAGCGGTTTTCGATTTTATTAATTGCAGAAATTAATTTAGGCTCCGGCGAGCGAACGGTAACGCTTCGATTAAGCCTGAACAGTCAATCAAAACTAATTGAAACGGGTGTATAGGTGGCGTTGATTGGATGTCGTTTTAAACGCGGCCATTAACGCCGCCTGTATCGTTTACAGACACTTTCTCTCCTCCATTTTTGGTTGGACGAGTGGGTTGTCGTTCAAATTATTGCGAAATATTTAGGGGGGACTGCTTTCTTTTTAATTTAACCCCTTGGCACACATTGACGAGTCGTGACGCACCTTGCGCGGCAAATGAGTCGCTCCCCCAGGTACGATGGGTTTATGCGACGGTACGAGCCTTCGCATGTCGCCAAATTGTAAGTAACTTTTACACAGCGGGATTTTTTATATCGATGGGACGTCGATGGTTGCCGGGCGCGATATTCATGGCGATTTTCGACCGGGCTTTTCGCCGCGTTTGCTTGCCGCCGTGTTTGGATAGGGAATTTCAATCGGTGTTCAATTCGCGGGGATTGTTTAAATAGCAATGCGGAACGGTGGTTGGAAAAACAGGGGGGGGGATTCGTTGTCGGCTCGATTGATGGGATCGCTGTTTAAAAAACTGGTATGCGCGATCATGAGGAATGTTACGTTGTGACAGCGATTATTTCACGCATAAATACGTATAGTTTTAGTGGCTTGAAACTGAAATGATTAATTACAAGACTTATTTAAAGCATTAATTATAAAATTACTAAACACTGAAATTATCAGTTGCAAAAGGTACTACAGTTGGCAGTTATTGAATTACTAATTACTTCCATCCCTAGGTACTTAAATTACTGATTAAAAAGGTACCGACAACTGATCATCAGTTACTAATTATAAAATTAACTAATTTCTTATTGTAATCATTATTATCATAATTGATAAGAATTTCAGAAAGTACATTTATCCAAAATAGAAAATATCGTGCAAGAAGCGACTAAATTTAAAAAATACATTTATTTCTGAGGTAGGAGATGAAAAAGAATGAAAGAAAAAGGAAGTACGATGTTCGTCGAGGGATCAGGTGAGAATTTTTTTTGAACGACAGCCAAATCGACGTCCGGAACGATTAAAAGAGTGTCATGCCACGCGCAGGAACCGGAAGAGCTGCAAGGGAGAAAGGAAATAACGAGCCAAAGACTTGGCCCAGACTTTCTCGTTCCAACGAGGGTCATTAGCGTGTCTATAAATAAAATAATCGTCGGTCGTGTCCTTTGTCGTGTTGCTAGCCAAGAGAGGAGACCCTCTTTCTTCGACCCCTCGCCGCCAACCCCTTCCAGCCCTCCCCTTTTTTTCGTTGTCCGTTCCCGCTGAACAATTGTTGCCGTCGATCGATCCTCACCAAACGAATCGTTTTATTTGACTTCTGACTTCCTGTCACCATCACCATCACTAATTCTCAATAATACTCAACAATACCACCCTTACCACATTAACAACAACCCCTTGCCAGATCTACGACAACAAAATTCAGACACGTTTCACCGATCCTCGACAAATTCCACCCCCGAGTAACTAAATACCAACGAAACCGAAGAGAACAAGATGGTAGCAGGGGGATAAAGAGGCGGGGGAACGGGTTGCATCGCAACAACAGGGCGCGTACCTTATCGAAATTCTTAATTAGAAAATTTTAATTATGTTTTGAGGCTTCGCGCCACTGTCGGTGGTGGGAAAAGTGCGCCGTAGGAGGGCGGAGGGGGGATGGTTAGAAGGCGCGAACTCCCCTGCATCGCGTTGATAGTGAATTTCAGCGAAATGCAAGGCGGAGAGGGTCGAACGAAACGCCGGGGGTAATTAAGCTTGCGCCTCGTAAAGATCCTCCGAAGACGTTGTCCTTTCTGGGGCCGATATTAAATTTCACCTGCGCCCCGTTCACCTTGCTCACCACTCCCCCTCTTCTCTCGGGGATCCTAGGGATCTCGCGGTTGTACCCAGCTGCTGTTAACTTGTTAACCCTTTGACCAGCGAGGAATCGCTGCCATCGGGGTCCTCTCGTACAATTAAATTAGTATTATTCGTACAATTCTGCAAAGTGATAGAATTTTATAAATATCTTTTATGTCTGGAAGTTGTACAGAGGATTGTTTATGGATGTTGTCTTTAACAGTATTCAGAAAGTACTGCCAATACCATAATTACTAGTACTACTATTTCTCAGTACTAGTTGTAACAGTACCCACTAGTCTGATTGGACAGCATTCTTCGCGGTGCATCGGTGCAGTGTTGAAGCGACAAGCCTTGACCATACAAACTGCAATCGAAATTAAATTTAAAATTGAGTTTTAATCAAAATACAAAGAAACAAGGGGTGTGTGATACAATATCGTGAGCCAAGGGGTTAATTCAGTTCCTCAAAGTCATCCTTTGAAAACAAGCATTCGACTGAACAACTAAACACGGGGTACCGGGTACCATTTAATATTAAAAGAACAATAAAGTATGCCGTGTTGCACGCACGCGGCGGGCAACAAAGTGAAAACTTTGTCGGCGAAGAAGATAATTAACCGTGCGATCGGTTTATTAAATTCCCTTTGCGAATACGCGTTGCAAACGGACTGGAATACAAAAAACGCCAGAAAGCTGCCCTTAAAACGGAGCGTTACTTTTACGCCCCCCCCCCCTCCCTACGTTCTCTCTCTCCTTTTTTTTTTATATAGAGCTGGATATTTTATTCAGCGGCATCTCGGCCCGTTCGCCTCTCGCGGCGTTTGATATTGCAGTCTCATTGCATAAAACCCGGGGCTTGCATAAAACACGGGCGAGCTGACGGCTCGGAAAGACGGCGGGGGATTGAAAAGACGAAGATAAAACGAAAAAAGAAAAGGAGGAATTCGCGAAAAAATATTCATCAGCTCGGAGGATTAAGCGCGGCGTGTCCGACCGTTCAAGCCCCCGCCGTCTAATTTCTGGCTGCTCTTTTAAGCGGCCCGCCTCGGAGAAACTTGTCGGCTAAGCCGATTGCAAACAAAAGGTGTTTCCCGGTTGATTAAAGAAGGCGGCTCGGACCTGAGGAGAGGGGAAGGTGCAGGCGATTATGAATTTTATGAATTTGTGTAAATAAGAGGGGAAGTTTACGGATCAGAGTATTTCAGTGGATTTTGGAAGGTGCGAAGTCTGACGCGGTTTTATGAATTAAAAGTGTTGTGAAGTGACACTTGGGGTGGGTCCATTTGAAGCTTAAAGCTTGTTGATTAGAAGGGTACAAGGGTTTTGTAGGTATCTTTAATGCAAAATGGATGGTGGTTAGTTGTAACAAACACTACAGTTCTGTTGTGTCAAATGAATGGTTTTAGGTTTTGATGATTTCATGAATGAAAAGTATCTCCAAATGGCACTTGTAGCACGTCAAATTAAAGCTTAAACTGTAACAAAAATGACCACATAATTGCCCCATCAGTATTTCTAATACAGCTCAATTGGTCGACAATAGTAACAACAGTGGAATTCTATTATGTTACTGAAAGTCAAATGAATAGTTTCTAAAGTCCAGCACAATTTCATGAATGAAAAGTATCTCCAAATGGCACTTACAATATACCATTTTAAACCTTGAACCTTCCCAAAAATGGCTACATAATTGCCTCATCAATATTTCTAATATAAACTGACTGATTATTAATTGTACTAAACCCTACAATTTTATTACCTCCTTATACATCAAATAATTAATCTTAGAATTCTAATAGAATTTCATGACATAAAAGTATCTCAAAATGGCACCGACAGCACTTCAATTTAAAGCTGAAAGTTTAATAAAAAGGACCACGTAAGTGCACCTTCGATATTCCAACAAACTGTCAAAACAACAATAATTCTTTTTACAACATAACCCAGTTACCGAATCATCCGGCGTAAGAAATAAAACCGATGTTTCTCGGCCATAGACGGTTCACTTTTCCGTCAGCCGGATAAATTGATCCCCGAATTGGAACAGTCATTGGCCAGACATTGTGCACACCGTCGGGGACAATTTACATTTTTAGCCAATATTCGAGCCGGCCATCTGTTCGACGGACCGTGGCTCGTTTCCGTTTCTCCACGGCCGTTGCTCTCCAATTTTGCCCTGTTCATCTGGTCCGTCGGCATCGCGTGTGATTCACCGATTTCGCATCGTTACGCCGTGTACCTGTTGCCGGATTATCGGCTCGTCCGATGCCCCTGTTCCCCGGGGAAACCGTCTTTCCCAGGGCCGTGCAAATTCCTATCAAGATCGCCGGATCGGAATTACACAGCTCTCAGATCATCAAATTATACGCCCGCCAACGTATCTATTACTATCTATTACTATCTATAGTAACGATGTGTCCATTGAAGTCAATTTTTAAACAGAAGATCTGGAATGCTGGGAAATTTTGATTCTAATAGACAATTAGTAGAAAATTTGGTTTAAAATATAAATAGTAAATGTTAAATTTATAATATTTCATTGCAAAATACCATAGAATTCTTACCATAGAACTCTTACCATAGAATTATCCCCTGAAAACAGTCAAATACCAAGATTTGAAATAAAACATCCCCCTCGCCCGTTTCACATAGGACAAACACAGATCATAACTCATGCCGGCAACTTGGCATCCCTTGTAAGGAATAAGCAAGGGTGTATTAGGGCGCAAGGTGTATCCTTCCTTATGGGACAGTCCAGGGGATCCTCTGGGCGCCTCTTACCAGCAAGCTTCCCCCGGTTAGGAAGCGAAGTTAGCCACGGCTCGTTAATTCCGGTATGAATATGCCCGGCAGGAGCACGGACAGCCGGCTACACCCTTTCTGTTAAGTATGTTTGGAAGCGTTGGTTTATTAAGCAGAAGCCGGAATCGTTGATGGCTTCCGTCCGTAGTTGGAGATTTTGTTTTGATGTGGCTAGAAACCCCTTTACCTGCAAGATCCGTGCACACGGCTCCAACCAGAGATGATACTTACTGACCACCAGGAGCACGATGAATCATGCATGAACTTACGTTTGCCCGGTGCGCGCTTTGCTGATCTTATATTTCCGGACGCCACGTGTGCCAGAAGGTGTATAATTTTAATCCTTTCCGGTGCCGATCGATCCGAATCAGGGTTTAACATTTTCACGAGAACGTAACTTAGGTTGTCTGAAAGATTTACAAGTCATAGAAGCTTATACTTGGACATTATAATTATATTAATGTCATTTTTGTAGGTACAAAAGTAAAAAAGTTAAGCAAGGGTGGTAATCTAGGTGGATATGAAATGAAACTCTCAAGAAACCCTATGCTTACGATAGAATTATAATGACACGCCTTTAATTGGTATTTGGGACATGTTCTATGGGCCCACACAGACGCCTGCTGTGGTTCAATTGGCTTGGAGTAATTGGCTTTGGATTAATAATACGATTTGAACAAGCTTTGAAGGATAGTTGCTTACGCCCAGCTTAGCTACGCCCCACTGTCTATCTGACTGCAATAAGTAGTGAATGAATATTTTTATTCTGTTACTATTTGGGAAACACTACCTGGGTCTATAGAGACACCTATACCGCCTTATCGCTGCGGGCAATTGTTAGCCACGCCCGGTACGACCACTCCCAGCTAAACCACACCCTCTTCACTTAAATGCACATAATTGGTGGCTCATTAATGATAAAATAAAATAAGATGTATTCATCTTGATATTGTTCAACCACGGTCGCCAATAAACGTGGCCGTACTCTTCGGAAGAATAAGAGCGAAAGTAAGATGGTGGGGAAGTAATCGTGCCCCTTACAATAGGACGGTCTAATACGGAAACAGCGTGGAAACACAACGTTCACGGAAATAGAGATTTTGCGAAAGGTCTTACGTCGGCTTTGCCGGCTAAGCCGCCTCGGATCGTGTGGTTACAACGTCTCCCACCCTCTGGAAACGTTGGACCACCCTCTTCTCCTTATTCGTTCCTCCAATTCGCGGATCGACCACCGTCACGTAACGCCGACCCAAGTTTCGAATTTGTTTCGATCCACCCGGGTGACCCGGGTCATCCAAGTCTTGCAATTTTTCCTAATCACTGGCGGGCAAACTTTATATTAACAGCCCTGACCCTGCCTCGAATGTGTCCCCTTCTGACCGGGTGGGATGGTCATTTCAGTACACGTGTCATGATCGATATTCTGTCGCGTATCGATTCTTCCGGCAATAACTACGCGGAGAAGCGAAGTTCGACAGCGTCTCCCGGTACTCTCAGAAATTTTACAGGGTTGAAAATTTCCGTCGGAACACGTACGCCGCAACACGGCCCGGCTACATCACGCTAAACCGTGTAACTAAACCTGTAAACCCCGCTCTCGTTCCGCCGCAATTTTATGTCCCGGCAACTTCCCTTTAAAACCATCCCACGATCCAACCAGCTACAACGGAACGAAACTCGCCTAACCGAATTTCAAACATGACCCGGATACTCTGTTTCGTGGAACTCGCTCGTATCCCCCGTTGCATCCACCACGATCTTCCTGGATTAATCGGGGTGGAAGAAAATCGTCGATTTGATTTCTTGGAAATTCAGATTGGGGGTTGGTTAATACCCCTTTCAGCTGGATCAGAGTACGTGTTTTCATGTAAATCGATGGCTTACAGGGGTTGATTGTTTCCTCGCCTGCTAATTAAAGTGTACTTGGGTGGAGGATCATCGTCATTGTATAAATCGTGACCCAAATTGGGATGTTGATTTTTCTGGAACGTGGGATTTTGGAAATTCTCCCTTTTCATTCTACCAGGGGTGGTATTGGGTTTATCGTCAGGGTTGTAATGAGGATTTAATTTAAAATTTGGATAACTTACATTCATCACTCTGTCACGCAGCCCTCGCCTCTCCGCCCTGGGTGGCTAAGGTAATCCGTGCGAATCCGCATTGATCTTAATGGATCAACGTCTTAATTGGTCGCCTTAATTGAAACGCGGTCGAAGGGGGGCAGGTGGGCGAGGGGGAGGGAGCAGCCGCGGACTCCGGCAACGCGAGACGAGGCAAGGTACAATGTTCGTGCGCGAGGCGTGTCGTTCGTAACCGAGAAAAGTTCGGGGGAGGGTTGGGCGCAGATAGGTCGTCGGCGTTCCTTTGTTACCACCTTTGTTGTTCGGCGAGGATTTAAGATAAGGGCGGTTGCCGCTTTGTTCGCGTTCGAGTTCGCTGATTGCACGCGTTGCTCGCTTTCAACGGAGACACGACGCTACGTGCGAGTTTCTTTTCTTCCGTGGTTGTCTCGTTTTTGCGGAAAGTTGCCGAGCGCGGATTCGTCGGTCGCGGAAACCGAGGTTCCGTATTTGGGTTGCCAGTCAATGATTGATAGAGGGATCCGGATAGCGGATGGGTTGCGACCCCGCTGTTCAAAAGTTATGGCCGGGTTCAGGGGAGGCTCGCTGTTGGGTGTATCTTTCAATTAGGATGGGACGGTCATCTGTACTGGATGATGGGTACACTTTAACGAATGGCGACGATGGTAGGTGCAGGGTTTAGGTTGTAGCAGTTTACAGCTGAAGAGTGGGTCTGGCTCACTGAAGCCTAACTCTAAATCAAGTTATAGACATTCCAAAGAATCGTCGATCACTTTGAAATATCTTTATTATTTATTTAAAAAGTGTTTCGATGCACTTTTTGATAATATTTATTCGTGCCGTTGGTATTTAATCGTTACATTTTACGCAGCTTGTTGTAGTGGTTATACGAGGTGTAAAATTCAACGTGTAATGTAGTTTGATGTGTTAACGGGGCCAGTACGACCGAAATACGATGTGCAAAGTTTAGACCTGATGAAAGGAAAGTTTCCGATGCATCTTCATGGTTTATTACGGTCGTAAAGTGTTTCTGTTCTTTGAAGCATGTCCAGTAAACGTGTAATGTATGTGTTTACACCGTACGCTTGTGCTCGGTCGCATAATGTGAATATTTGTCAAACTGCATGCACGGAATGTATGTATAGATCCGTACCGTGGATTATTCCTCGAATCACATGTGGATTTAACGTTTTTTACCTTTTGTCTTCATATTTACCTTTTATTTTCAATTAATATTTCTGATTTTTGTCATTTATCGTTAAGGGTGGTTTATGGAAAATTTGAATATTTATTTGAAAATAAATGAAATGGTTCAATATCTGGTAGGGTTTATTGTTAAGGGTGTGTTTATATTTCATTTTAAATAACTTTTAGTTTCCAAATAATAGACAATCCTATATATTTTTTTTTCAATTTTTTCTTTATAATTATTACATCAAATAATAAGCAACAGTCTCCAAACTTTGTTGTTATTTTTCTTGAATAAAATAAAAGAGGAAAGAAATTGTTGATATAGTTTTAAGGGAGGCAAGCTTGACCCAGCGATGGTGTTTAAGGGTTGAAAGTGTGTATTGATTTTGAAAGTTCTTCCCTTGGAACGTGCTCATCTAACGTACCACCCCACTTTGTGTGTTTCAGGTAGGTCTAGTAAGCAATAAATTGATTTGTGTTCTGTGCACGAAGGAAAAGTACGTGCGAAGATTCTAGACAGTATGATGATGGCAAACCTACCCCCCGTTATGCTGCCACCCTTAACCGACTATGGGATGCTGACTCCTACCCTCGGAATAAAGGTGAGTCGCGATGATCTAACATTGAATTGGCGGCAAATCTTATCAAAATTCTGATTATCGAATCGATTAAACGATTATCATCCATCCTGAGGTGATCATCGAATTGATTCAAGGTGGTTGTATCACGAACAAGGTTTTATAATTGTTCTTCAAGTTAGGACAACAAATATTGTATTAAAAATTATTTAATTCAGAATTTTAAAGGAATAATTATATTTGCACTCTGTCAATTATTTCCATCAATGTTTTATTAAATTATTGGAATATTTCAAAATTATTTAATCGATATTTTTATTTACTTTTTTGAATATTATGTTAAAAGTTATTTGGTTTAATTGACTACGATCGAGATTAACTTTCGTGATACAACCATTAAAAAAAATAAGTAAAGGAGAAGAATGGTCGGTGGTTTGGGGTAAGTGAATGTATTTTTCCTCGATTTTGTGTGTCAGTGGTGTAACTTAACACGTTCCCTGTATAATTTTAATAATAACATTAAAAAATTCTATTGTGAAACTTGGTAAATAAGTTTCATTTTTATAATTAAAGTCTGTTGGTTTCAATAAAATTTAATTTTCTATTTCAGTTTCATTTTTAGTGCAAAATCAAAGAATATTCTTCTTGCATTTAATATTATAAATCATTGGACTTCGACATTTTGCAAGGAACGTGTTGGGTACACTGCTTTTTTGTAAATGTTATAAATGTCTGTTGATTTTGTCGTAAAACAGGCATGCTGTTGTTTAATATATTCCATTCTTTTTATCTGTGTGAACGGTGTAATTTAATCCTTCTATGAAATTTGTAAATTATAGTTTTACAAAAGTATGTAAATGTTTATTAGATTTTGGGTCAAGTGGGCCCAGTTTAAATTCCTTAAAATTCCTTTTCCAGAAACTCTTTACTTTATTAAAAAATAATTTCTTTTCCAGAAAAATTTATAAGGGTAGAAGCAACCCTCCCACAACACGATTATTAGGTCCCTGAAAACTATTGTTATATGAATATTTAATTTACTATAATTATTAAAAGTATTCTTAATAATTGCTTTATTAATATAAATAAATAATAAAATCGTTTCCTGTAATTTTATATATAAACAAATTTAAATACTTTGAAAAATAAGGTACCTTAATATTCCATGACTTTCGATAAAAATAAAAAAAATATTTTCAAAATATGATCAGTCACGAAAAGAAGCCCAGGGTATTTGGCTGAAAAATAAAAAGGGAAAAGGGAAAAAGCACCCTCGTACGGTTATCGCCTTTCATCCAACGTGCTTTGTGGACCATGTTCGACCGGGTCGCAGCAAACCACCGGATATTAATTAAAATTCCTCTGGAAATACTTGGCGCGAGTGTGCGCCGATGTATTCGCCGACTATCCGTCTAATTTACTGCACGATTTTCCACGTGCTGCCCTTGGAAAATAGAAACGTGGCATCGATTGCTCGCGGTTGTCGCGTTACTTGCTTGTTTCAGTTGTTTGGCAGACGTTGCTACTCTGCTATTAACCCTTAAACGCGTTACGTTGCCGTTTGCCAGCTGTCGAGGACGTATATATACGTCCTTGAAAATTATGTACATGCGAAGGATGTTGTAGGTGAGCTAAAAATATAGTTCTTGATCGTTGGGGTTGCAGACATTTTGCTTGAGAGCTTTTAGACTTCTGAAAATATTATTTAGGGGTTTCTTAATTGATAAAAATATCATTTGGGAATTTAAAATTGGAACACTCTGTATCGATCAGTTTTCCCCCCGTGAACACCATAGCCTCGATTTCTCTACGAAACGGGGGGAGAGGGGGCAGGGGGGGGGGGCGGGGGAGGATCGTTTCTTCGCAAGTTCAGGCTGTATCTACTTAATTGAATCGCTTAATTAATCTCGTAGTCTTTAATTAAACGTAAACGGGGAGGTGACAACAGCACGAGGGGGGAGGAGGCGAGGGGTCTCGATAGTTTTGATGAGATCCAAAGGAGGAGAGGGGGCGGACGGGGAGGAAGGCGAATAATGTTTGATTGCGACCAGAATTATTGACGTGCAGTCAAAAAGTTGTACCCCTTGGAGAAATCGACGGTGTCACGGTGCTCCATGAATTGTTGCTTCGGCAATTTAACTTCGCCCCCTGTAACCCGACGAATTATACGTTCCCGTGCAAACAAGCATTCCGTTTCGCCTGTTTCCGGTCGACAGTGTGAGAGAAAGCGGAGTTGAAACGTTTAAACTTTGCTTTTTGTATTAATGGCGCGGTGTTTTGTAGCGCGGCACGGCTCGTAACGCGAATTAGTTGATTTAATGGGTCCTTTCCTGGAGTCAAATTAGTTCTGCACACGGTTTAGGTATCATTGTTTCATAATTACGCGTGGAAAGAAGTCCTTTCGTTTTTATTTCTACGATTACTCGTGCTACTCTTTACTTTGCTCGCTCTCTGTCAGCTCAGTGTTGTTATGATTTAATGGTACATCATTTAAAATGTTCCTTAAGAATTGCTTTAAATGATAAAAGAAACTACATCAAAATCGGACACTTGGTTCTTGAAATAATAGAGATAGAGTAAGTTGTTCTTATATTGTCCTGGGCAGATGCTAGCCACGCCTGATTAGGCCACGCCTCTTGGTATCTACGCCCACATAGTGGAGGAACGCTCCAGTAGGGACCTAGTGGGCGTGTTCTGCTTCCAGCAACTGTAGTTTTTATTATAGTTCAGCAAACAGTTACTGTTTTTTAATTAATTTTAATGAACATTAGGCAAGGGAAGGTCCAGATCCATATGGACAGAATTTGACTTTTAATTTCATTTGCTGTATAATAATAAAGACTTCTAGATCGTTAGCCACGCCTAGTCAGAGGCTGTAGGAACGCCCTAAAGAGAACATAGACACCATATATTGCTTTCAAGAACAACAAATTATCAGCACATCGTCAAAAATATTATCGAGTTGCAATTTACTTATTTTGTCCAACTGTTTCTGTACTTCTTCCTGTTTTAAGGTGTCTAAATATTCTGTTAATTTAGTATTGAAAGCAGAGATGAAACAGTAACAGTACTTGACTTTTTCGTTCCAGTTCGCTCGAACGAGCCATCTTCTTTTACTCTGGTCTGTTTTGCATTTCTCTTTTATAAGCTCGCGTAACGAGAATGGTTATCGCGCCGAGAAAGAACACGATCGGACTAGAATGGCGTGTTCTTGGAGATGAGGCGGTGATAAAATCACAGTCAAGCTTCTGGGATTCCCCTTAATTGCCGAATGGCCCGTTTCGAAACGCTCGAATCACGCCCACGTTCCCGCCCGTTCTCTTTCGGGGCTAAAGCGGGAAATTTTATTTTGTGGAACGAAATACTCTGTTTTTTATTGTAAACCCTGGGTTAATTCTGATTCGTACTCTTAAATCATACTTGAAGAAGGGTGTAATTCGGGAAATTGTGAGGAAAGTGAATCTAGGGACCCACTAGGGACCGCCCCATAGGGACTAGGCCCCGCCCACTCAATTTTCTACTAACAAGTATTTCAATTCTTCTATTTTAATTTTAAGTTTCCACGGCCCAAACACCAGAAGTTCTTTTAGAAATCCAAGGAATTCAAGTTTATATCGAAATCAGAATAACCTGCATTGCAATATTGAGACTAACGAAGTTCTAAGTTTCCGTTTCGTGACAAACTGACAAAATGGCGATGGTAGAGGTGACCGGAAGTTTGTCTAGCTGGTTGTTCATTTCACGTAACAGCATCGATCCTCCTAACGTGTTTCGACGACAATAACCGCCGTTCCCTCGGGCAAAGGAACCCCGATCGAGCGTGGAGGAGGACGTGTCCGCTCCTAATTCCTCTGTTTGCGTATGCAAACGAAGACCACCACGGGGTGCCGGCACGCCTCTGTGTGGACCGTGTGTCCGTGTGTCCGTGTGTCACTCGCAAACACCCACACACCCGTCACGTCCAGCGTCCGTGCCACGAACGGACCTTCTTGTTTCTTTGGGGGCGGGGCGTTATAACTGTTGGATAGTTCTGATTCCTTTGATGTGGAACCATACCGACACTTCAACTTCGAAACTAATATTTTCGATATCACAAAAGGTTCCATTATAATTTCAAACTCTAAATTATAAAATTTGATATTTTTGACAATTTTTTCGAGAACCCTTGGGGGTTAACTGGTTGATCACTTTGGTTACCGAGGAACTTTTAGTTCGTAAACTTTTTGGAGCACTTTGGGCGAGCATGGACTCCTGTGACCGAGGGGGTTGAGGGAGGGCCGTGTCGAAGCGAGATTTTTGAACGGCTGTAAGTCAAGGATTGTCTCGTTCGCGGATTACCGCGTTCCTTCACGAGGGAAATTCCTCGGTTTGCGGGGGATTGGAGCTGATTTGAATTTTTCTCGACGCCTGCGGCCCGTTCCCGGGACACGTCCCATTGAATATTCCATAAATAAATCGGCGTTTAATAGAAAATCGGAGGGAACCGACGGCCCGGCCTCATCGCTCACTGTCACGCGGTGCTCCAACGAAACCCGCCTGATATCTCAATAATATTCAGTTTATAAAGTTTCAATGGCTCCCTTATCACGTGGCTGAACGCCTCCCCCCTGACGCTCGTCCTTTTTTTTATTCATTTAATTTATTTCATTAAACATAATGATACTAATTTTGAAAGTGCAGAACGATATTTACAGTTTCAGAAACTTGTAGCGAGTATTAAACAAACCAATGGGTATTCGATGTTGAAATGCATCGAGGTACAAAGTGTTAAGTATATTTATTTTCACCTGTGTACTACATCCTGAAACATGGAATCGGTACTTGAATCGGCCGACAGAGACACAGGTGAAACGAAACGTGATAGCTTTTTGTGCCGTCTGTTTACTTCCCATCGATGGGATCACACGTTTTTAGTTATTGTTCGAACACACATTACAGTTTTATTTATTTAAGTTCTTCAGACTTTCGTTTTTTAAAATTGAAACTCTGTGGCCCCAATTTTTTTATTTATGATTGTTTTTTTAATAGACACGGTTGTTTTGCAAATGGTTTCGTTCAAGTAATAACAATTAATGGATATCATAACTCTTGGTAATGATAATACATAATATTCCAAATTGGAATGAAACAATACGGTTAATAATTTCCACGCAAATAATTATATTTAACGTCAGGGTCGAACGAGGATTTCGTAATACATAATATTTGCAACTGAATATTCCAAATTAATTCAGATTTCTGACAACATAATTATATACTATAGAAAGACAATTATATTTGTTAAACAGCAACTTCCTCCCTCTATCCCCAAAAAATCCCAAATAATGAGTAATATTTTTACCAATCACAGCAGCCTATAATTAAATAATAAAATTGATAATTTCCACGACAAAAGTGGTGTTCAGTATCTAAATTAAACATCAAGATAGCGATCTTTAATATCAAAAGCAGCGACATCGTCGATGCCCATAGGATGAACTATCAAAATCGATAACGTCATCGGATGATATTCCATCCAACCGGCGCGATTCTAAAAGTCATTTTTTAATACGAAGGAGGAAAAAGGCGAGGATGGGGGGAGGAGGTGTCTGAATGGAGGGGTAATCGTTTACCTTTTGGCGGCGCTTTATCAAAAAGCAGATAATTATTTGCGTTGAATGAGAGGCCACCCTGACGAAGCGGAAATCCATCACACTCGATCAACCACCTATCCACCCCCCAATAATATCTAACGTTCGGCCAATCGGCGATGTACACAGGGCTCGTTCATCTTTTTTTTTTTTTCTCTCAACCCCGAATACGTTTCTCCCTGCGAATGCTTATTCATACCGTGTTTTCGGATTCTTACGTGATAAATGACCGATTTGCCGGGATCCTTCAGCCTCCCCCTTTCTCCTCCTCCTCGAGGGGTGAAAAGTTTTCAGCCCCTTTCAACGGAATGATTCGTCGAAAGTTACGTTTTGTTGTATTTTTCGAGGAAAGCGCGATAATCCTCGTGATTGATACACGGAATTTTAATCAGGGATCGATGTTGGACCAGTGGGAGTGTTTTAACGATGTCTCAAAATTTGGAAAACTGGATCGTTTGCGATGCTTTTCTTAGTTTTATAGAAGAATAAAGTTGGCAGCAATCAGCAATCAGCAATGAGATATTGCATAATTCTTGTCACTAATCAACAACAACAGTGCACAGAACTAAATACACAAGACACATGAGCAAACCCAACCATGTGACAAACAATCAGATAATTCACAACACAAGCAATTAATCAACAAGCAGTAACAGCAAAAGTTTAAAGGACTGAATACACAGAAAACACACGACCAACAACCTTTCGCCAGCAACGGCAAAATTTCAAAGGACAAACACAACAATCGAGCAGCAACCAGATGCGAATCAAACGATCAACAACCCAAATGATTAAACAAGACAACCGAAACGGTATCGTACGGAAAGCAAGCAGCAGCAACAAGGACCAACTGGAAAAGGCCCGTAGGCGTTGCTGTTAATGACGGCGGTTGCGGTTGCAGCGTTCCAGGGGCAGCTGAAATCCATCCTGTTCGAAACAACGCGAAAAAAAAGCCCGCTCGTTCGTCGAAATAGCCGACCGTTTTCTATCTCCGTGAAACTTCTGCAACGGTTATTGTTCCAGCCTCTGCCTGTAAACCGGTCTAATAAAATAACAGAACCGTGCGGCGCGTAAGAGCAAAAACAACAAGAAAAATCGGCAAGCGGCCAGGGCCTATGGGTCGTTATCGTTTCTGATGTTTCTGCCTGTTTGCCTTTAAACGACGATGGGAATCGGCCTAATGGTCGAGCCCGGGCGCGAGATATTTAATCGCCGGACCGTTTGCCTGCTGAATGGCCGCTTTATTTTCCCCCCACCCCCCCCCGCCGTTTCCAACGGAAGAACGTTCGATGATTTCGGGAACACCTCCATGGCCTCGCTCTGGACACGGTTAATTAGAGCTCTCGAGGTAATTTCACTTTGGCCGGCTCCGCTTTGGATTGTTTCGAGTTTCGAAATATTATACCAGACCCGCGAACGTGCAGGTCGAGCTTCATGCCGCGTCCAGAAAGTTTGGCGGCCGATTTTTCGTCCCCGTTCGTCCACCTCGATCCGATTCACCCCCCCCCCCCCCCCTGCGGGGTTCTCGAGGGCCGATCCACCTTTTCCATGGAATTAAAGCGGGAAGCCACTTACGCGCACGGTAGCGATGTTTCAGCGACGACCACGGCGGCGACAAGCTTGTCTGTAATTAAACTAATGGAAACCCAGCCGGTGCTTTTATGCGATTCGAGGGCGCGCGTTGTACAGAGTGTACACAAGGCGGCTCCGGTGGCGGGCACGGCGGGGGCAAGGGCAAACATTGGGACGCGATCCATTGAAATTTCACGGCGCGACGAATTCACGTTGTTGAAAGCTGCGAAACTCCCTCGACGATGGCTGGCGGGGGGGTGGAGAGGAAAAAAATCGTTGTCCCCGGGTTGCGAAGTCAAACGCGCGTTTAATAAATCCGTACGCGGTCGCGATCGCTGTAACTGAACGTTGTGAAGGAAAAGTTTGAAAATGTTGTATTAGTTGCTTTTGAGTAGAGGGTGGGATGGATTTGGTGCGTTTAATTTGGAGACATTGAGATTCTAAAGGGGTAAGAATGATAGGGGGTTTGGAATTAATGACACACCTTGTGCGTCTTGCGTGGATCGGTATAGATGCGGAGGATGACGCACCAGGTGTGTCTGCTGTCGTTTTATGGGGATAAAATATCACCCCTGACGCACCGTGTGTGTCTTAAGGCATTTGCTGTGAATGGTATCCCTGACACACCCTATGCGTCTTATGGCATTTATTACGAATATGATCCATGACGCACCTTGTGTACCATGTACGAAATTAATATTACCACCCTCTAGAAAATTACTCAGTATTTTTTCACAAAAATTAAAATATTTCTGTGAATTTTCATGTTTTCTAAGCCACTTTTTGTTTCCAGTACAAGCTCCCCTAATGGAATTCTAATTAGATCCCGATGTTTTAATATTAATTTTACGAGACTGTTAATTACCGTGATTGAAAAAGGAGCAGGATAATATTTAAGCGGCCGAGGAACGGATGTTTTAATTGTCTCGATTAAAAAATTTTCCCTAAGAAAACAACGGAAGCGAGGAATAATGGATTCGGTTGGCGGAAAGTGATTAATAGCCCCGGCAGAGCGTTTAAGATATAATTAATTAGCGGGTTAAGTAAATTACTCGACTTTAAATAGTTTTCAAGTTTCATTAGATACCGCGGCGGCGTTTGGAACAGATCATTGCCGAAAGGCCGGCCTTTTCGAAACGTCTCCTTCTTTTTGCGACCCTTTTATAGCCCGAGGGATATTTACCGGATTAATAATAAGGCAACAGCGGGATACAACGTGTCGGTTTTTAAATAAATGAATATAAATTACATGGGTCCGCGCCGTCCGGATAAATTTTCATTTGATAAGCTTATTCAAATACCGAAGAATGTGTATTCCACTGCGCAAACATTTAAACTGCGTCTGCTGTGGATCCTTCACGAGGAATTAACAGGAATTATTTATTTTCAACGGTCCTTGTGCATTTTACATTAACTGTATTGTTAATTAAATATAGTTTATCATAAATCTCAGTGATTGAAACCCAACATTCGGTCGAGTTATTCATGAAAATATATGTAGATAGCTGATAATTTTCATTTTGATTAATCAGTTTTATTTCAATTGATGTATCGAGCCACATACAGTAAGCATAATACTTCAGGAAATTTTGTTTAATAACTTCTGGATCTGGAATGAATAATTATTATTTATTCTGGGGAACTGAACAAACTTTTCAGATTTTGCGCGGAAATAATACTAATAGGTGACACATCATATGCGTCATATGTAATTTTCTATTAAAATAATTCCTGACGCACTTTATGCGTCAAATACAATTTGTTATAATTTAATGACACACCTTGTACGTCATATATTACTTTCTATTGTGACACAGCTAATGACACACCTTATGCGTCTTACGGTGTTTGCAATGAAACTACTCTTCGACGCACCATTTGCGTCCCGTATAATTTAGTTAACACATTTTGTAATTATAATTAATATAACATAAAACGTGTAATATTTGAAACTATACAAAATTTGTGATTCCATAGTTTCTACATTTTTTCTTGTGAAACTCGAAATGCGTGACAGTGACGAGTGAAGGTAGTGTTAAAAACGGCATAAAGAAATCGATCCAAAATAACCGTAAAGGATTTGGGATGGAAAAGTGTCTGGTGGCAGTTCGTATATCCGTTAAACGATAATAAGGGAAGGTAGGGGCGCACGGGGTAGACGAGAGTGTCGTTCGATAGACATTACCGTGGTACGATCTTGGGAAATGGTAAAATCGCGGTGTCCCGGCGACGGCAAATGGAAAATGGATCCCTCGTACGATTTTAGTACGCCACGTGCCCTGTATCCGCGAGCCGTTGTATTGCCTCGTTGCATCGCCGCGTTACTATCTTCCGCAACCCACCATATCGTATAAAAGCCCTCTCGAATTCGCATTCCTGATAATGCGGAGTTCTGGTAAATTTCGCCGGATCTCGCCGCGAATCGTTTCGATCTGGAGATTTGTTTCGTCGCCGAGACTCCGCTGCCTCTCACCCCACCCCTCTACTGTCCTCGGCGATACAATTATCGAACAATTTTTAGGAGACACTTGTTGAGAATTTTGACAAATCTTCCACTTTTATTTGTACAAAAGTACCGTTTCAATATTATTTTTCTAATGGACGTTGGTTCAACGAAGTAATTTTTTTTTTCTTTTATCAAGATTCAATCGTTTCCAGTCGTATCTTGTTCTAAGTAATTAAAAGTTTTTGTACATCTGTTCTGGCAATGTTGTAGAAGATACTTTTTCAATATTACTTTGCGAATGGACGTTTCTTTGTGAATTGAAAAAACTACCTGTGTATTATTTTTCTGATGGAAGGTATTTTAATTAAACAACGTTTTAATACTTCCAAAATTCACCTATCTATCTCGGTAAAAAATATTGTACCTTAATTTGAAAAATCTTCACCCCTAAATAATATTTGCACGGTGTGTAACACAATTCTACACATTTATTTGACGAGATAATTAAAGCCGTGCAAGACAGTTTCAATTTCGGCCACATTTCCAATCCCCCGGAACGGTGATAAAATAAAACGGAGAAAACAACGGAATAAAGGGAGTTTTTCGCCCTCCCCCCGGTACGAGCAACGTGTACCATTAGCCGAATTCGAGCCATTGGAAACGCAACCGATCGGACAATAAGGGGTTAAACAGTTATTAAACTGTTCATTTCGCTGCCCCTTGGACAACGAGAGGAGGCAAACAACGCGTAGAGGGAACGGAATTGGGGGCGAGGGGGTCGCCGGACCGTGCACAGGTGGGCGGAGGAGGGAGGTGGTCGGTATCGTTCAATCGCACCCTTAATTAGCGCACTCAATTAAGCAGGCGCACCGAGGCCGTACGACACAGCGCGAGGACTTTTTGCGTTTAAACTGCGTTAGTGGATCGAATTACCGACAATTATACGCCAGCCGGCCGAATTGTTACTCCCCCCGCACCCCCCGCCACTTTGTTCGGGGACAAATTTCGAAAGGAAACGGACTAACTGGTTGAACAATGCGTTGCTGATAAACTTTGTCGCTGCTGCGATCAGTGCAAGGTAATATAAAACCAACAAAAATCCTAGTTGATCGACTGTTAATTATTATATTGCAAAAATTGATAAAAATCTTGTCATGTAGCAATTTAAATGATTCGAATCCGCTATCTCGAAGCACCGAAACCTTCAGAAATCCGATTACCATAAAACACGACACGAATTAATAGTGTTACAGGGGAGGGGGGTGAGTTGTCTATGGGATATCGGTATATTGGTTTCGGTATTGCTTGAATTCGCAATGTCGATACCGAACCGTCATCTTTTTACGAACATTAAACAGGCCGGGCTATCAGGTATCGAGAAAAGCTGTCCGTCGAACGAGTTAATTCCCTATTGTGATACGAAATTCACAAGGGGTAGCATCCTCCTTCGATCCTTTCTGCCCCATAAATTTAATCGGCTTCTGGTTTATCGGGTTCGGGCTTCGATCAAGAACGACGAATCTCTTTTCCCTCTCAATTTCTTCCTGGATTCTTCCCTCCCTCCCTCCCTCCCTCCCCCCGCCCCTCCTCTCTTTGTATCTCTTCAACAGAGACTTTGCTCCTTCGATATTTTACAGGTGTGTACTTTTTCCAGGGGATGATTTCACCTGATTTAACGTGACGCTGCGAGTTTACGATTTTTTAATAAATGTATTTTTAAACTAATAAATGAAATGAAATGTGTTCGTTGTGAAGTTTCAAAGACACAAATTGGTGTTGGTGGTTCGTAAACAGTTCGCCTGTTTCGGGGACGTTAAATCGCTGGTTGGCTAACGATTTCTCTTGTGGGTGGAACGTTTTGCATTTTGCTTGGGAAATTTTACAATTACGCTGAGAATCAGGCATTCGTTAGTCTTCAAAGGGAACGAAGATGAAGAATATTTCGCGGGGCGGAAGTTGAAACAGTCTGTAGACGATTATGTAAATGTATGCTTTAAAAAATGATCTCTGTTTTACATATTTTGTTATATACCGTTTTGTGCATCCTACGGTTCTGCATGTGCTTTTATATTTGTCTGCATGCATGTGTTCGTGATTCGTAATGGTGTCTTTTATTAATTAAAGGACAAACAATCGTTCTTTTCAGACACACATATACAGGGTGTTTCAAAGGTACACTGCACATATCGTACATTTTTAACTTAAAAAAAGAATTTGTTACACATACGGTGTTCAAGGTTAGAGACACGTGGAATACGTTTGACCATTGGCCACAAATCACCAGTTTTCGATCCCTACTAATCCTTTGGACTTAGGGGAGGGTCGTGGGGAAGGATTTCCGTTTGGAGACTGGTTCACCATGAATTTTCTTCCTTGTTGTAGATCCCCTCTCCCTTCTTGTAATTCTTCTTTCCTAGATTGCATCTTGAACCCTTGTTTCTTCTTTTGAAGATACATTTCTGTCTGTCCTCGAGGATACCCAAAGAATCTTATAAACTTTACAGGCAGCCTTTCGATAATTCAACATCTTTTAGGTAATTTAGTAACATATTAATATCTAGAAATAGGCAATTCATAATAGTAAGGTGATTTAATAATTCAGATGCTCTGAATAATTGAATAATACAATAATTTATGGTATGACTAGGGGATGTAGATAATCCAGTAATTCAATAATTTAAAGAGCACTCAGTTGATATTATCTGGAACACCCTGTATACGGATCCAAATAAAGGACAAGAAGGAAAATGGTCGTAGGACGATCGGTCTGTTGGGATTCGAATCGACGATGGAAACGAGAAAATCGGTCGACGCTCGATTCCCACGGGAGTACGAGTCGGTGACGGGCTTTAAATAAATAAAGAGTGAGCCCGCGAAGGGAATCAAGAAAGGGCTTGTGCTCGGTACAGGACGAATGGCGAGTCCAACGGAGGACACGCATCCTGGGAGCCATGCATCAAGCCCCTATTACTCTCCTAACTAAAATCCAGGCAAATCTGCTCGTGACCTTCGTGTTAGAACATCTTCCAAGGCGTACAACTTCCTCTTCCGTCCACACGGATTGGACCTTGGCTTACTTTTACCATTTTTTATTAATTGCGTTTCCAACGATTTTATTAAATAGTTACAAGGTTAATACACAATTATATTGTTTATTATTTATTGGAAACTCTTGACGTTTTGGAAGTCCTAAATGTACCTATTCTGATCTTTGAAACTCTGCGAAGCTTTAAAAGTCTTGGAATTCTTGAAAATCTTGGGTAACTTAAAGGTCTTGCAACTTATAAAGCCTTGAAAGTCTTGAAAGTCTTAATCCAGTAGACCATGTTACGCCATTGGCTGGTGCTAATTACCGGTTCCAGCCTCCACCGGGCAAATACCACGCGTCTAACCCTTACCTCCCATCAGTACACCCATACAATTCCCATGAATACATCACCAAATATAATCAGTAGATACATCCAGCCTCGATCAAAATCGATACGCGTACTCTTAATTGTTAAAACCCTTCGTGGAAAGTTTCGAGCAAAAGTATCGATCCCGAAGGGTCGGTCGTTCCGCATTTTTCCGCCAGCTCGGCCCGTGGCGCAACATCAATCATCCTTCCGTAATTTAGCGCGTGGAACAATCGACAGCTGGACCGTAAATGGATTTACCGGCACGTATGCACGGATGACCGCAATAATGATTCGTTCAAACAGAATTATGCACGGCCGATGCCGCGATAACGGCGCCCGCTAAACGCGGACAAATCGTTGTTACACAATTCTCTGCCCGCCGATCCGTCCTACGAAATCGATCGATCCCTCCGCTGTTCTTAACCCTTTGACCCTTTCGACGTCAAAGGTGAACCCTGCTGACTCGTTAATCGACGTTTGCCAATTAACGGATTCCAAATTCTCTTGGCTTAGATACCGTAATGATTAACCGGGGGTCTCTGTTCAATATTTAACACCCAGTCCTTGGCTTGGAGTTGTTGGAGGTGCAAGTTAATTTTATATTTTTTTAGAAATTTGAAAAATTCATCGGCAGTCCTGTGGTCAAAAAAGGTGACCGGCCACGAAGGGCGCATCCGTCAGGGTGAGAATCCCGTAGCGATTAGAGGAACGATAGCGGAGGATGGTTTAGCGAGGTGTAAGTTAAATAGGATTGCCAGGGACGTTTCGATCTCGCTATTCCTTGGATCCTCTTTTAGCCAGGGCGCGCGACAGTTAATCCTGAACGTATGCCGCGATTTCGCGATCTGCATACTGCTTACCCGACGAGTAATTTCCTCGGGACTTAGGGTCGGCTCTCGAGGACGGCTCGAGGGGTGGATGGTGTTGGCTGACGCCACTACCCCACGAAAACGTTAGTTTGCCCAACGTATTAAGTCGTCGCCCGGTCTTGGGGATTAACGATCGCTACGACGTCTAGCGATTACGCCGCCGTTTGACTTTGCGATTCGACTGCTGCGTTTTATTGTCGTTAACATCCGATCTGGAATGGTTTCTTCGGGGATGATGGATATTCGATGGTATTCGTGAATGTTTTTGAAGAATTCAATTGTGTTCGGGATTTGGTTGCTTTATTGGTAAAGGGTTTTGAAAGTCTCAACCACACAAACTTAATTATTTATTATAATACTCAATAGTTTTCTACATAAAAATGATAAAATACAATCCTCTCAAATTATCATTCAACCATCATTTCAACCATCATACTAAATGGCGTTATTAATTCTATTTCATTAAGTCATGTGGCCGAGTACCTGAGAAAAGTGAATTATTCCCTTTGCTCTTTGAAAGAAAGACGAATTCTAAAGGTTTATTTACAAGTTTATTCGCGCCGGATCGTTTTTTGGGCGAAGAGAAGTATTCACTCCTTTTAACGAAATATCTTCTCAAATTAAGAATTAATTAATTAAGAATGAATTTAATTTGTGTTCCAGGTAAGATTTCTGGCCTCTTTGACTCCGTTTCCTTTGGCACGCGAGCGACTCGGTAAGTTAATTAAATTTCTCTTGGCGTTGTTGCTTTCATCGTAGTGCGAATAATGAAAGAAAAATTGGTAGAGGGACGAAGAAAAAGAGAGAGGGAGCAAAAGGAATGGGGGGGGACAAGATTTCTGTACTCCCTGCTGGGCCGCGAGTGTGTTATAAAAACTTCATTGCTCAATTAATAATTTAGAACGTCCCTCGAATGAACCGGACGAGAAATGAAAGGAGAAAAAAGTTGTTCCTTCAAAGTCCTGCCGCTTTTCATTATAATTTTTACCTTTGTCTATTAACCATTGTAAATTGCTCCAATTTTTTTTATTACTTCATTGGAATCGAGTGAGGAGTTTTCAAAAATAGCTTCACACATATAAAATGTAATATAATATGTGGCATGTAATATAGATACTCAACTCTTCTATTAAATAAATGAAATAACAACCTGTTTAATAATTAAGAAGAAGATTAAATTTATCTGTACTTGTTTAAGTTGAACTAAAATTGTTCACTATTTACCTGATAATTTCAACTATGTTTGAAAAACGGAACCACCCCTTAACGTAATAAATAAGATAAAAATAAATTGTAAACGAAAGGTATGAAACTTAACTGAAATTGTTTAATAATGTAATAAGGACATTTGTTAAATGTAAATTCAACTACGATTACTTAATAATTTCCAAATATGTGACATATCAACCACCACCTAAAATAGTTTAACAATTCAGACTCGAGCGAACGATAACCAGGTGAAACCACGGTATCAAATATTTTTGTTCTCGCCGGAGTCGTATAAAATTCTAACCTACGGTGATGTTCCTTGCACGCAAGGAGGCTTGCTGAAAAATTCAGTGTCTGGCGCACGGGGTGCTAAAAAGAGGAGAAAGGGAGCAAAAAAAAAGAAGGAACGAAAGAAAGAATCCAACGGGAGAAGGGTTATCCCCCTCCCGACCGTCTGGTTGTTTCATCGTAATTAGAGGTGGCCGTAATCTCGGAACAGCCGCGACGCCTAGTAATTATTTCATTTGCTACTTCTTGATTTGACAGTAATTAACGAAGCCCGTTCGTCGGCCAGGAATTACCACGTCAGACGTCAAGTCAGCCCCCGTTCGAGTAACCCGCGCCTCCTCGCATTCTTCCCCCTTGTTTAACCTTCATTGTGCCTGATACCGCGGTTCTGTTTAATTAACGATATTTACCCCCACGCCCATCCCTTATCGCCCTGTCTATTCCCATACACGCGCGTACGCGCACCCCTTGAAATAGGAACCGCCAACCCCCTGGTCCTCGCCCGAACACCGAAAACTTTTTTTCCGGACACTGTGCAAAGATTTGAAGGGGTGGTTTGATTTGGGGAATTTGGGAACTGGGGTGATCGATGATATCGCTTGGAAATTTTGAAGTTTCTAAGTTTCTAAGAATATTCTAAAATTTAATCATTTCTAAACTGTATCAAATATTGCACTTAGAAATTGATAAATTCCAAAAAATATTTCTGTACAAAAAGAAATGAATTCTTCGTACACTCACCCGCGTCCACGATAAACCTAGACCCGTAATTAACAGCTAACAAACCACAAAAATAACTGCACCCTTTCAAAAACTGAACGACCCACGCGAACAAAAACACAGAGGGTTTAATTTCGCGTAAAATGGCAGCGTTTAAGAGTGACAACGATCGAATTACACTCGGTAGGTGGAATGTGATAATTACACAACGGAAATGGAGCACAAATTACAGCCCGCCTGTTTGACGCGAGTGGACACCGGCTCGCGGTGTACACGCGGACTAATGAGGACAAAAGTACTCGAAAAAATGGCAAGGAAACCGAAATCTGCTCGGGAGACCGAAAAAGCCGAATTTTGAAAATGCAGAAACTGGAAAATCGATTTTTCGAACGTTCTAACCGTGTGCGTTCGCTTCTGGTCGATAAAAGGAGAAACGAAGAGGGTGTACTTTGGCCGAGAGTGTTTGCCAGCGATTGCGGGCGACAACGAGACGCTTCCAGGAGCGTAATCATCCGAATGGAGGGAAAAGGAGCGCACGAGAGGGCCTTCAGGATTTCTTTTTGGGGCTGATTGTTCGGAAACGAGCCACCGTTGATCAGGATCGATTGCACAATGAACCGATTCACCCTCGGCTCCCTTCGAGGGTGGTAACCTGATTATCCGAGGATTGGATGAATGAATAACGAGACGGGGGACCAGATTTTCCTGAAATAAAGCGGCTTTTTCGGGAGTACTCGGTTGGAAAAGAAACATTCCCCCTCCTGCGGCGAACCGGAGCAAAAATACACTGTCTTTAACTATCATCAGATCTAAGGACCAGTGACTGTCATCGAAGGGTAGCAACACAGGAACTACCAAAGGGGTCGGATGTGTTTGTGTTTCATCCCTTATTCATTTCTAGTTGTAAAAAAGGGTAGCACCAGTATCAAACCACCCTTCCTGCCGACACAAATAAAATTAAAGAACTCTGTAATCATTTACGCACGCACTTTGCCAAACCAACATCTACGAACCCAGGTGTCAAACGAATCTCAGAAGGAAGACTATCCACACTCTCCCGGGGGAAGCAAAGATGGGCCACGGTCACAACTCATCACACGAAGTGCACCCCGCGAAAGGCAGCACACAACCCGGTCGCACGGGTGAACCGAAAGTGGTCCCTATTACCGAACTACCAATCCCCGTGGTAAACACTCGTCTTGGTGGTGAACGAGGTAGCCAGCGTAACCGCCGTGGCCCGGCGGAATCAGCGATTAAGCGAGAGCTCGCGGACGAGGGGTCGGATAACGAAAAAGAGAGGAAACCGAACGAAACAGGGTTAGTAAAGACACACGGGTCCACACCGGCACGGGTTGCCGGTTCTGTTGGTGGGGGATTACGAAGCGATATCAAAGTCATGGATGGGGTAGGGCTGTCGAGGGGGAGGGAGAGAGAGAGAGAGAGGGATCCTCGGTCGGGTGGAGGTTCGGCGGCTGTCGGTTCTCCCCGGGCTGCGCGCAGACTCGACTCGGCTCGTGGAGTTCCGCGAACGTTCGGCTATCGTTGCCCGGCGATTGGCGGCAGGAGTCGCGGGTCGGGTCGACGGGGGACGGCGGGGCAGCGTTTGAAAGCCGCGTATACGCCGCGACACGACCCGGCTGCGGCGACGGTGGCGGCGGAGGCCTACGCGGGCGTCGCGAGAGAGACGCTCCTCAGTTGTGTCAAGCTAGGCGATCGAGTAGGACGCTCTTTAATCGTTCCCGCCTCCGAGTTACTCTCTCACGTACACACACACCGCCTCCACACACACATATACACGCACATACACAAGCCCTCCCCCACAACACACGTACACACGTTTTCTCTCTCTCTTTCTCCGTCGAAGTTCCCCACGCCGTCGGTCCTCCAGACAGAGACCCCCAGTCACTCTTCCGCGGACCAGTACACCGGTTACACACGTGCACACAGACAGACACACATACACACACGCACACACGCACACACACATACACACACACACGTACACGTACACATATACACACTCTATTTCTCTTTCTTTTCTATCCTATTTTCTCAGCTTCGGTTCTCTCCTAGATACTTTGTTTTCCCTCCGTGTCCGCCCGCCGTCGCCGATCGCCCGTCTCTCCGTTCGACTCTCTTCGCCATCCGTGTACCGTCGTCGTCGTCGTCGTCTGTCGGCGCGCGTGCCAAACCGCCTCCCCCGTCGCCGTTGGGCAGCAACAGCAGCAGCAGCAGGCCAACAAGGGAGAGTGCCACGGGGGTAGCTCGCCGCACTCGGAACAGCACATGATACGCGCCGGTCCAGCGCCGCGTAACTCGGGCCGAGGGTGCACCAGACGAGCCGCCGCGTGCACGCTCGCCGTTCAATCGCAGCCCCCGATCGTACGGCACCGCGTGTGTGTGTCTGTGTGTGTCGAACGCGACCAGTGAGAGTCGGCCGGGGCCAGAAAAGTTGTTCGCCAGCCACCCTGAACTGTGCGAAACGGGTTCAAGGTCGGCCGTCCGAGTCATCGTCGCCGTGGCCAGCCGCGAAGGCTGACTTCAGCCCGAGAAAGGGAGAGGAAATATATATCCGGAGCAGGAGGACAAGAGAGAGAGAGAGAGAGAGAGAGAAAGAGCAAGGACGCGAGGCCGAGATACGCGCGACAGAGAGAAGATTTATATTTGTATTCGATTAGGTTCGTTTTTTGCCGCGGCGGGCCGCGTTCACATGTTCTCCGCGAGTCGTTCCGGACGTCAGATGATCGAAAGTCGGCCAGGTTATCACCCTCGTGTTTTAATCACCCTTTAGGCGTAAAGCGAGAACTCGTTCGTAATCTAGGATATTTAAAACTACCCTTGTAAGTATATATTAAAACAAAAAAAAATACAAAAAACCAAAAAAAAAAAACAATAAGAGAAGGTCGCGCGTGAAACATGAGCGACCGATCGAATTAAAGAGAATCGCGTCAAGACAATCAAGCACAGTAGTGGGTTGGGCATAATTCGTGAAACGAGAAGAGAGGAGAGGGCTAAAAAAAAGTCGGTTTTTGAAAAAAAAAGATAAAGAGTTTCCGTGTGTCTTCGTGTGATCTCCAGCCTCTGTACCCGAAGTCTACGTGTGTGTGTACACGGCTCTATTTATTCTACATAGGACACATACGTATATATATGTATATGTACATATACATACGATATATATATTATATATATTTACACTTATATACATACGTTTATATGTATACACCCCTCGCACATATCCGATCGTTCGGCCGTACTGGAACGAGACTAGACAGGCCCGTACGAGACTTTCTTCCCCGTTTGCCCCGCGCACAAGGGGCGTTCTCTGTCAATCTTCGTGACAATCATTTTCAGCTAGCTCTCTTAGCGTGTTATTCGTACTAAGTATCTCTATTTTGGAACAGGGTCGCGTTTTTACCGATCCGACAGAAAGGCCCACTCGCCCCCCTCTGAATCCTTTTTTCGAAAAAAAAAAAAAAAGGGGACGTTTTAGGGAGAGAACAAGAAACAAGAACAAGAAGTATTAAATCAACCGTACCTACGACGTTTCAATTAAACGTACACGGAGCGAGCCGTGCGAAGCCGAAAAAACGAAAGAAGACTTTCGCGCGTCTTCGTCCCTCTTCTCGCCTCAGCCCTGGGCCACTTGACACACATCTCGTACGCGTGTGTGCGGTCGTGTATCTTTGACCCCCGCCCCCTCTTTAACCCTAGTCCGTGCCCTACGCGGACACCACCACTCCTCTGAACTCGCTCACCACTTTGACAATCATCAAAAAGGAAACTTTGTAAACCACCTTTGAACGCTATCGCTTTAGGCTCCGTGTGTGCGTGTGAGTGTGTTAGGTGACCGCCTCGTCGATAAGCCCGCGTGTACGAATCCTAGCTAGTAAGGAAAAAAAGTATATAAGGAGGTGAAAAAAATAATCTGGTCGAGTGATCCTCTCGTTCGGACGACCGTGTTTCGATTAGATAGCGCGCGGAAGGGAAGCGATAGAATACGGGTATCATCGTCGGCCTCGCTCTGTCCAATCGCCACCAGTTGCTTTGGTGGGACGACAATCGGCCAAACTGTGGTGGCCATCGTGCGAGTCGATCGGATCGAGCAAGACGGAAGCTTCTCGCCATCAATCGTCGTCCCTGGAACGTGCCTGGGCCGCGCAGGAACGCGCCAGGTTCTTCTGGAGCGTGCAGCAGTCGTTGGCGGCGACCGGCGGCAATCGCGGCGGTGGCGGCTGCATCCTACTTCAACCAAGCAAGTCTTGGCTGGCTGAGACGATCGGCGCCGACGAGGCACGTTCCTCCATCACCACGTATTTTCATTCGTACCCGTTTGTCCCGGGTGGTGCGGTGTCCCTGCCTCCGCCCCTGCTGAACAGTATCAACAACGCGGCGGCAGCAGCGATCACCCCCGGCCTGGTTGGACACCTATTCGCCGGCCAGCAAGCCTGCAACCTTGGCTGCGGCTGCACCTGCACCAACTTAGCCAACTGCAACCCGCACCACCATCAGCACCACCATCATCAGCAGCAACAACATCATCATCAGCAGCAGCAACAGCAGCAGCATCACCATCACCATCATCGGCCGCTCGCTGCCACCACTGTCCTCCTGCAACCGGTCGAGCACATCAAAGACACCATGGTGAGTCCTCTTCCTCTTTCTGTTCCTTCTTTTTAACGAGGAGGGAGGGTAATTAATCAGGCGGCATTACTGACGTTAAATAGTTAACAGAGGTTAATAGTGATCACGGTCCCAGGCTTTGTCCTTTGCCTAGGGAGTCGAACCTCGGTCACCTGACCAGAGGATTCATAAGTAATTGGAAATTAATTTTTCAACATACTGTAAATGGGTCTTACCAGTTAAGGGTCAGGATTAGGTTTGCTTTTGCTAGTGTAACCTTACTAATAAAATAAAATAATCCAACACAGCAAGATCAGAGATTAACGGTGCTGATACTCCGTCTTCATATTCTTCGAATCAAATGACGTACCATGAAGAGACCTTAACCAAGATTATCCATCCCATTATACATTTCTAAAAATACCATTATGGAAAAAGCAAGTGGGATCGCGTTACAAACTTTTCCGAGCATTGTGTAATACGCGCGAACTCTTCGCACGCGGGTTAACTACCCTGGTGAACTTGTTCGACGCAGCTGGATCGATTCGTGTCCAGAAATAGCATGGTCGGTCGCGTTTCGCAGCCTCGTCTTATTGCTTCTGGTGTCTCGTTACTTCGTTCATTCGCGGCTCGAGCCGGCTCCGTTACGCTCCGCGTCCGGCATCGACGACCTTAAGCGTATCGCGCGTGTTCGAGGGGGAAGCGTCTTGGCTCGTTCTCGTCTCGGGGCTCGACGGGAGTCGAAATCCAGCGGGGCGAGGTTTGCGCCGAGCAAACAGGGGATGAGCTCCCCCGGATGCGAACGGCCCACCCCCTGCGTTCCCCCCCCCCCCCGTTTTTCGCCGCGCAGACGGCGGAGGAACCTGTTTGCCGAGGTTTTCGAGCCAACAAGAAGAAGCTTTAAGCCCCTGACGTGTCTGCAACGTGGTGTCCTCTTTAATCCCGCGATCGACAGGTGTCGAGAGAACGCGTCCGATCGGGAATCCTGAGCAAACTCGGCTCTTTCCGCTCGATCACGCGATCCCGTCTTCCTCTGTTCCTCCCCGGGACGGGGGAATCGCGTTGGGATCCGGGCGCACCTCGTTTCCGGTACGATTAAACGGTGACAGGACAGGATCCTTGAGGAATCGCTCGTCTGTCGAGGGAATTTTTCACGCGAATCTGGATATTTATAGTTTTCGATGAGATCAGAAAGCGATCTGGATCTGAGTTTCGTTTTCTGCATTTTTGGAATATTGAGGGGGAGGGAGGTGCTTTGCGGTCGCCATGTTATTGTTTTTTAAGGTTTTGTTAAGAATTTTGAGCTCTGGATGTGTTTGTATTTGGGTCTAGGTATATCAGAACTAGTACTGGGTATATCTACGGGAAAATGGGGGAAAGTACTAGTACTAGTGCTAATATTCATATGTGCTATTAAATGCAAATGATACACATAATTAATGTCCGATGATAATTCATAATTTCGTCGACAGAAGATTTCGTTTAGTTGTTGTTTACCAAAAGTTCCCGAGCGGCTGAGCAAACGTACTTATGATATATCCTATCAAGAAACTTAAACTTCTGGTTCGCTTAATCTAGCCGGCAAATGGGGGGGAAAGTTCTTGCTGAGCAGTTTGCTAATTTTCCCACCTAAACAGTTCCCTAAGGTCTGGCTGTCAGAATTTGAAACTGTCGCAACTGCTTTTCAGCTGGTTTTCAATCTCCATTTCATATGCATTCACCGTGCAAACATATGCATGCGAGGCTGAAAATAGTAATAAAATCAATATGGAGTGCCATTTAATCTTGTTTTATTGACTTGAATCAACAAGAATGGAGTTTAACAATGAATTCTCGTCTTTCTCGAGTATTTTAAGACATTGTTTAGGAAAATTAAGCTATAGAAGGTACAGATTAGTAACAATTACTTGGAATAAGTATACTTTCGTGTAAAATATATCATTTTTCCATCTGCTATTAACAGTTCCGTACTTTTACGTGAAAAGTGGAAAGATAGGTCGGGTTCTAGGGGTCCCTAGGACCCGACGCAAGCTTTCAACGGCGAGCGGAGCTTACGTCACGCTCGAGAAACGGGGAGAAGGGTCGTTGCCTCTTGACAGGCCGTTTCAATGCACCGTTTCCTGGAAGATTTACGTCCGCCTCGTGTTCACGCGCGATCTCGGCGACATTTTATACCAACACACGCGTGTCTGACAATTTACAACCCCGTCTAGTGCTTTGTTCGAGGCAAGAAGCACCCCCGCGCTCGTCCCAACCCCCTGAAATAATCGATTTTATCGAATTGTCCCAACGAAATTGAAATAACCTGATCCATCCTTGGATTTTTATTTATTTTCATTACTTTCTCACAATGTTTTTTAAATTTTGTAAAGTTTGCTTACAAATTAAATTGAAATGAACTCTGAGTGGTTCAGTTAGGCTAATTAATGTTTCCTTTTATAATTAAGGGGTCGTATATCTCAATATTATTTTTTATGAGGATTCTCGATAAACTACGTACATCGATTGATCCGATTGATTGATGGAAAGGGTATAAACTTTCCATCCGGTTGGTTTTTTTCCCCGGGGACCGAGGTAAACGTCATCAAGCCGTTGGCAAAATGGGTGAAACTCGAAGGAAAACGGTTTTTCCATCTTCGTGGCTCGATCCTTGTGTACACCGGGTAATTAGCGTGGAGTTTGTAAGGGAAGATGAAAAAGCAACAGTACATCAAACGCTTTGACCCGACTCGGATTTAGTTTAATATCTCTTTGCTCGTTACGATTCGATACTTCTTACCTCGCTGCTTGTGATAACGAACACGGTTCCTGTTTTCTATTTTTCTTTCGCCAGTTTGGGAATCTCCGGCTTCTTAGCGTCTCGTTGCTGAAGAACGAGGTGTTTTTGAACCTCGCACTCGATGTCACATTAATCGTAGATTATAATATAATTGATGCAACTTATAAAAAATACAGAGGATATAACTAAGCTAAAGAAGGTAACTAAATTCTGATTTGTAAGGAATTGTGGGAAAGGACTGTTATTTTTCACAACATCTTTTATTGGAGAGGCAGGGAACATCGATGAAACTTTTGTCATTGTTTTGATATAATCTAAAGGAAGTATTTCTTGTCTCTGATATTGTAAGATTCCTTGTTGAACAGTGCTGTACCATTTATAACAAGATTGTTCTTTCACCCTTCAATTATTGTTTTATTTTATTTCTTCTGTAAAGAAAATATCGCTTCTAGGACTCTGAAATTAATTCACTCGAACATTCGACGACTAATGGAACTCGAATATTCGTGGATTTGAATATCACTAGAATTCGAATCTGAGATTTTAATTTGGACAACTAGCATAAGCTCGAGGATTCAAATTTGAGATCTGAATACAAATAATTCGAATATTTGTGTATTCAAGTACAAATAGAATTGAAATTTATGTCCCAAAATTCAGAATTTTTTCAATGATTTACTCAATTATTTTATCCCTTGAATACCAATTAAAATTCAAGTCCATTTAGAAAAAAAGAATGAACTGGAGTGAAAATGTTGATTAGGCGATATAATTATTGAATCGTGAGATGGTATTTAAATAATGGAAAAAGAGAAGTGGATAGTTATCGGTTTAATAACAGTAGCCAGGTAAGAAACAGTTCGCCTATTCTGTAATTCTTTCTCCGCGTCTGTTCCTCTTCCTCGTCGTGTTCAAGAACCATGATGCCGTCTGCATCAACTTCCGGTCCACGGATCGCGTGAAAAAGAATCCTCGAGCTGGTTAATTATTCCACCGTTCGTTTCCCTCTTTTTGTATTCCAATTACGTTCGGAAGAATTCTTGAAATTTCAAAGCACATCACGCGCCCTTAACGCATTCGAACCCGGTGACGTTGATACTACGTCCTTGGCAAATGTTTTTTCATTTTTAATACTCAGTTTCTTCGGCAAATTTTTATAACAAAGTTCGAGCTGAGACGAATCAGAATTAAAGCGTATTAAGAGATTCTTTAAAAATTTAAATCAATTGGCGATGTTGATTATTAATAATTGTCTGAATATATTTTCCAAACTAATTTGAACTGATAAGGAGCAGACGATAAGCTCGTTATCAGGGAAGTGCATTGAAGATTGCTGTGAGAATGCGAGAAACAAGCAGCGCGTAACAGTTTTGTCGCGGCGGGGTTAAATTGCATCAAACGACGCCAGTTTGCGACCCGACCGCATTGACCGACAATTATATAACCCTTTTACACACAGTTCTGTTATAATCCTTCGGGATTCACCGGGACCTGCCCTTTGAACCTTTGGCCCACGTTCTCAAACATCCAAGTACCTTCTTTAGCGCCACGAATCCGCTTCCAGATGCGTCCCACCGCTTCTGCTTCCATTCATCCCACTACTCGTGTGATTGTCATTAATTAATAATAAATTGCGTTCAAGTTTTCCATTCGGTTTATAAAATAAATAATATATAGTGGAATTCGAATAACGAATTTAAATGATTAGAATTGAAATTTGATGTTTAGGGTAGTTAAGTATTCGAATTTTTACAAGTTTACAAATTAAGAAAGTAGTATTTGAAAATTAGAACATTCGAGCTATTTTGAATTATTCGAATTTTAAATTCGGTATTCAAATATTTCTAGTAATAATCTGAATAACTTGGATAACAGAGTATTCATTCAGCGTTCAAATATTTCCAATAGTCAAGTGTTTGAATACTCGAATTTACAATCCAGTATTAAAATATTCCCAATACCCAAATACTCGAGTAATTCAAATAATTCAAACCGTCTGAACTGTTTACCTAAATGAACCAAAACGGCATCCGATTCGATCTTAATAAAATAATTCAAACACAGTACCAAAAAAATTCATCACACTGTCTCAATAAATATGAATTATTAATTCAATCCAACAACCTTCTAAAAAAAAAAACAGAGAGATTCACCTGAAATTCAATCAAACCAATCGATCACAATATCCCTCCTCGAAAAGCGAAGGAACGAAAAGAAAAAATCAAAGGAAATTACCCTATTAATCACCAAACCTTAGCGAGGCACCCTGCCCGCCGAAGTGTCTATCGATCGATCAATTATCATACCGCCTTCTTTCACCCCCTCCGCCTACCTCTCTGTCCGCACCATTTCGAGGCAGGTAACACCTCGAACGGAGTAATTGATAACATCGTTGTTCGAGCGTCCTGATTGCTCGTCGAAGTTCGATTGGGAATCAGTCGAGTGCATCGGGCCGCGCTTTAATCGTGGCGCGATGGTAAATCGTAAGAATCGAAACGATTCTCAAACGAGCCGGGAGGGGGATGGTCGTGCTGGAGGAGGGAGGGGTAGGTAGGTTGAAAGAGTAAATTGAAGATTCGTTGAAAGTTCGAAAGCTTCGAACTCGGGGAAAAAGTTTGTTGTTTAATACGGTGGCCGGGGAGAAATATTCCGCCCGGCGCGAAAGTGTATCTTGAAAAATTTGTTCAATTTACAGCGAAACGTCAGTCGGCACGAATGTAAAAAGGGGGGGGGGGGGGGGAAGAGATCTGCTAAAGTTTCTCGGAGTTTCTCAATCCCTGGAAGGTTCGTGTTATATATTTAAAAAAAAAAAAAAAGAGGAATTTAATAAAGTTAAATCCGTTCCTTCCTCCTACTGCTGTCTTTCCCCCCTCTCTTTTTATTATTATTTCGTTAATATTTTAGGGGGACTGTTTGGGGGTTGCAAAGAAGGGGTTCAAAAACTATTTAAAATCCTCCCTATTCCAAAACCCCCACTCGATACACCACAGCCCACCCCTCTCAAAACCGCTCACCAGAATCCACCTTTCAGCCCCAGTTACAAGGGTCGTTTCCACCCCAACGTGCCCCACCGAAATCTAAATATTCCAAAAAAAATGGTACAGAAATCTCCCCAATTACCAAGTCAAGTCCGCCAGAGAAAAGAACTCGGCAGACATCTTATCCTGGAGGGTTAAAAATCGAGCAGAACGACGGAAGAGGAAGGAAAAGACAAAATATCAATTTCAGTTCGCTCGAGGAGAATAAAAGAAGAAAACAAGAAGAAGAAAGAAAGAAAGAAGAAGAGCGTACAACGACGATAGCAGTTCCAATCCCCGCGAGTACCTGAGGGGTTGGGAAAGAATCACGTGACCTAAATTCTCGACTAACAGCATTCCAACGAGTCTTCTCTTTTGTTAAAAGAAAAAGAAAAAAAGAAAAGAAGGGCACGCATGAATCTCGTTTCTTTTCCTTTTATCCGCGTCGCGGGCCTACTTTCGATCTCATTCCCGAGGAATCGCCTTCCATCTTGCATCGCCCGGAACCTTCAGCAGCAATTCCCTCGCGCGAGAGGGTTGCCTGTCGAGACAGCGGCGCGAGGGGGCGGAGGAGGGGTCGGTCGAAAGAAAAGGAACCCGAGGAAGGGAAAAGGGGTGCAAATGGAGGGCGGTGGTATCGTAATGCAGTATTGTGAAGACGTGCCTGCAGGCTCTTTTACCCTCGGCTGAGATGTAGCTACGATATGCAGTTATGCTCGCGAAAAGGAAGGCCTGGCCCGACAGCGATGGCGACAAACGAGCTTTGAATATTTTTCGCGATACCTCCCGGTCGTTGCACCCCCTTCCCTCCCTCGCACGGGAGCCGGGGATGATTTCGAGTCATTGGCATTTGTAATTTTAGGGGGTGGTTGTTGGTTGTTTGAAGATTTATTAAAGTATTCATTAGAAATTTTTGTTGCTTATCGAAACACAGTTTTATACCCCTTTGCAACATGGATGTATTTTATTTTCTGAAATCCTGAGCCCCAAAGAATTGCAAAATTGTGAAAACCGAGGAAGAAAAATCAAAGTTGCTTCATTGTACATTTTCGAGGTCTAATATTTATTAATTAAATTATTCTGTGAACGATTCTCTGTTGTTTTTTAAGCGTTTGATTTAAAATATACTTCGAAACAGTCAATCCATAGGAATCAATTTAAATTATTGTTTTATTTGTTTATTATTGATTATATTGACAGTTGTATTGTTACTCTGGTGAGCTTTTATATTTGTGAAATTTTTAACAGTTAATACTTTTTACTGGACTGTGAATTCCATGGAAAGTGAACAGAATTCGGTGAACAAAAAGGGTGGTTTTCATATTGCATCAAAAATTCGGTTCTGTTACAGTTCGGTTATTAAATAATTGTTATAACACATAAGAATTTTATTTTATATTAACAAAATAACTTGAATTTTGGTTAAACTGATTTGTTTTAAAATCAAAAATGAATGAGTGAGTGGTTTGAACTGTAACTTATTAAAAACCTGTTCAAAACCTGTCCAATTAATTACAGTAATATCTGCCTTAAAATTGAATGACTTGAATAATTTCAATTTCTGTCCAACCACGTTGTAAAACAAAACTAATTAAATCTATTTTTATCTTCAATCATTCAGCAAACCAAACCCAACGAGACAGCAGAATTAAGTCGAAAAATACTTGGCAACGTAAGAGCTACTTATTCGGAGATAAGTAATGCACTTTTTCGTTGTTAATGACGTACGCGGGGAAATTCGTTTTAATTGCCTAGCGATACGAAAGTACAGGCGAGCGTGAGGAATCGGCCGGAGTGTTGTGGAGCGGATTTGAACGGTTCAAAACACCAGGCCAATGACGCACACCGCACACCTCCGGTGCTCGACCTTTCCACAATATTATTCCCTTAGTCTTCCTTCGGCCGCTGTGCAGTTTGGTCGGGTCGTTCAAGGTCCCCGAATGTTTCCTACCGTTTTTCCACTCTTCTTTCGGTATTAATCGTTTGCGCGTGTTTGTGTGTGTGTGTTGATCGGCGTACTTCCTCAGCCATGATTTTCTACGACCGTGTGGGTGTTCCTGAGACGCCCCAGCGCACGTTTCCCATCTACAGGTGTAACAAGGTACGTCCATGTTGCTTGTGTCAGTTTTGTGTAGTATTGGTGGAAGATAATTGGAATGGATAGTACAGTTCGTATTTAGTATACAGTTGGGATTGTTTTTGTTAATAATCGTAATTTTATCTTGCAATTATTGTTAGTATTTTAGCTTTACACTAAGCAAATTTGGCTACTAAATTTGTATTTCTCATACTATTGTTATTTCATTAGTTTCTTTAATAATTAGAAGTTTTTGTAATTTCGTGTTCTACAGTTATTTTGTAAGAAAATGTAACAATGCTGTCGAACAACTGCGTTTCGCTTGAGACGTTGCCCAAACGGTTATAAACAAATGAGAACCGAGTCCAGTATCGTACCCTGAGTTTTTCAAACAAAGGGGGCCCTGATGCAACATGAATGACTTTGACTTTGATAATTAAATGTAAGAATATTACAAGAACTTTAAAGAATAAGTACGATAAAATTATTATTCATTAACTTTTAACAAAAGAACATCAAAAATTCAGTCTTGAATTTATTATCTTTGCAAACAATAATTGAAAAATTGAAACCATTGTTTAAACGTTTGAAGTACCTGAAATTTAGAATAAATACATTTGATTTTTGATTGAAGTTCTTGAAAATTCGAAGAATTCTCGTAATATTTTTGTCAGTTCCGTGAATCTTGAATGCTCGCCAAATTCCCGGAACGAGTTTCACAAACTTATCGTTTTCTGAAATGTTTCTCAGGCATTCTTGAATTTCAAGGATTTTTCTTCCTTCTTTATTTAACAATATAGGACCTTCCGTTAGAAGTATATTTCAATAATTCCATTGAAATAATTTTCTTATTGCACGAATAAGATACAAAATCTTCATTTTTGTTCTGTTTAAAACATGTAAAATTAGGGAACTGGTTAAACTGACATGCATAATTGTGTCTGAATAATTAACTCAAAAGAAAACAAGTCCGATAAGGGTTGAAAGGCCAATTAATAACAGTTTTGAACATTTATTTCCTTCAAATAAATAATCTCAGGAACTGTTTAGTACCTGAATTTTCAAATTTTTATAATTATTAAAGTACAGTAATATTATATATTTTCAGGAAATTTCTTAATTATTTATTAATAGTAAGAAATTCCTATAATTATTGAGTAGCAATTGAAATATCTTTACAAGAATTATTGATTCTTCAAATACGTTTTTAAAAAATTCCTACAATTATTAACTAACAATCAAACCCTGCTAAACTCATCCATTACCAATCACCTGCCTCGCCACCGTCGAAGCCCCAGCAGAACAAACAGCATTCCACAATCGCTCAGAGAATCTTTATCCGCGAAAGCCACCCCCCAATCATCCCCGTGCGGCGGGTTTGTCGCTTGTCAAATATTGATTAACCCCTCGAAGACAACCGCATCGTTCCATTACGTGTCTCTTCCGTGGTGAATCGAATCGCGTCGTCGAATTTCCCAAGAAACAACACCGGCTCCTCGGGCAACGGGGTGGACAGGTGGTAAAATGTAAACACGGGGACGGGGACGGGGACGGGGACGGGGACGGGGGTTCTCGTGAGTAAAAACCGTGGAGAAACCGTCGGAGAAATTTCGCAAAAGAGCTTAGGGTGGGGAGGCGAAGGGGAGCGACTGGAGGCCATCAGCAACGTTGTTCCCGGCCCGGGAAAAGCGTACTCAAGCATCCCCCTTATGTATCGTGCTGGCAAAGTAATGCCCCAGGTATCTATTGCGGGCATAGTAAATGCTAAAAGAGACCCGGAGAACGTACGTGCGCCGCCTGCTTACCCGGGGCTAGTGGGGGGGAGGGGTTGATGTTTGCAGCAGGGGTAAGTGGCCGTGGCAGAAGTCGTGAGAAAGAGACTCCGTGCAACCGCAGTGGTTCCCATTGGCCACGATGCTCCAAAATGTTAGACCATGTTTCAGGAAACTACCCTTAGTTTCGAGTTTTTCGGGAGGTTTTGTTTTAAATGAAATTTTCAGAACACATTTCAATTTTTTAGTTTTTATTTTATTGCAGGGTTATTAATTTTGTTTGTTTAAAGGAAATAGGGGTTGCGAATTGAATTTATTCTTAATAAATTGAAATGAAATGGTCAAACTGGTTAGGATTTATGTTCCTCTTCTACTGTTATTTTAAACAAAAATGTTGCCAAGAATAACTTTTAACTTGATTTTCAATTTAAAAATAGAAACATGCTAGTCCTGATATTTGGATTGCAAAATCAATTTCAGTATTTATTATTGATCTTGAGGGTTTGAAATAATTTAAATCGGGAAAGAAGAAGGAATTGACAGCCACTGAGCACCTTGGGATTATTCTGTCGGTCGTAAAAGGTTTTGTTGAAAAGGTGATCCTTCCCTTACCTGTGTCAGAAATTCGTAGATTAAATCGTTGCATACTGTACCGTTATTCGAGTCAGGTAAAACTCTTGAAGCTTTCTATTTCTCCGGCAAATATTTTGGACAAATATTTCCTGTGCAATTTCTATACTTATATTTCAGTTTTTATCAGTCCTTTCGTACGGGAATAAAATATGTAAATTTATGACTGTAAAAGAATATGAAATTTACATCCGCGCGTGGAATACAAATTATATTATGCAAGAAATATTAGAAATAAAAAGTTGAAGAGTTTCTAGTCGTAAATTGTGAGGTGTTACTGTACCATTCACTTTTCATTTGTTTAAACAAGAAGGACTATTACGTAGTATTGTTTTAAATAAACAATATTGTCTTTAAAGGGGTGGACATTTATCACAACTGATATTGGTGTAATTTTGTAACGAAACATTTATTGGTAGCTGGAGGTAGGATACTGTTCACATGTGTTCCCATAATTTATGCTCCCATAAGACACGAGGATTTAGACTAATAACGATTAAGCATGGATTCCCCACTTTACACGAAAATTTATTGTTCCTTCGACGATAGCCTCTTGATAAAACTTTCGAATTATTACCTATAATATATTTCAGCATCCATAATGATGAAACATTGGTACTGAATTTATCCTAGAATTTAAGGTTTGCTATGTTAAAAATTAAATACAATTTAGTATTAATTTACCATCACCATATTTTACATTTTGATTCGCTACTAATTTGTCCTGTTAAAACTGAAATGCGTTAAAAAGAAGTCAAATTGTTCATTTTAATTCGCCACCCCCCACAATAATCCCCCACCTCTTTAATCCAAAGAAGTTCATCCCCCTCGGTCAGTTAATCCCCCCTCGTATAACAGCATCGTTTCTCTCGCCCTTGTATCTTGCGAGGTCCCAGCGTTTAATATCTCGTCAGGAAAATGATTTCGTGACGAATAACCACCCCCGTAACAAGCCCTATATCCCCCCCCACCCAGCGGATCGATGGTTCGACGATGAGAAATACGGTGATTTAGGGGAATTCGTCAGAGCCGCGAGCCTGTCTGGATCTATTATTGGCGTTGGAACGTAAGTTAGTGGCCGCAGGGGTTGCGAAAAGGGGCCATAGGAAGTAAAGCGGCAGGGAGGGGGCGGGGGGGAAGGGGTTCGGTTTGCACCGATGGTGTCTGGGGATAACCTGGCGGACGTATTAGGTAATTGTGGGGGTGAGTCTGAACCTTGGCGAGGAACAGGGGTGATTTATATTGCTGGCACGTGACGCCGGATAGGAATGATCGTTAGCCACCTTCGCAAGGGTGGTGCAATCCCCTCCCCCTTCACGTGTGTTCTATCTTTGCATTTTGATTATGCAGCGGATTCTTTGAATCGTTTGCTGATTTTATTCGAAATATATGGTTTTGTTGAGGATTGGTGTTAATTCTGTTCTCAGGGGTAGTACAACCCCTTAATTCTTTTATGTGTAATTGAGTTTTAAATTGCTTTTGGTACTATTTTATTCGAGAATTATTATCATATACTGTGGCAAGGGTGGTACAACCCCTTAGGTATACTTCTGTAGCTTTCTTTTGCCATTATAAGGAAAGTATTTTAAATGTTTTTAATAATTGGGACTTAAATCGCTTTGAATATAATTCATTTGAGAATTATTGTTACAACCCAATATTTAAAATGCATTAATCAATTATTAATCCCTACTTAATATAATTTAATTAATAGCACCTACATTCTTTAATTTATATATTGTTGAATTAACAAAAATTATTGCACTTTTTGAATAATAATTAATTTCAGAAGAGAAAGGTGCAAAGATACAGGTGGAAATGGAATTTCCTGTACGATGGTCAGGTAACCTTCCCCCGATATTTTTCATCGTGACGCAGTTCCGTTCCGTCCAAAGGGGTAGAAGGATTGAATTTTCGCCGGTACGGAGGGTTTCGTTGGAATTTAAAAGCTTTCACGGTTGAGAATTCTCATCTCAATAGGGTGACATCTTGACGAGACATTCAGCTTTCGAGATCCGTATTACGGAGACACTCGGCCACCCCTTTCAGGAAACCAACCCCCCTCTCCTTATCCGTTCCTTTGACATCCCTTCACCGGAAGTCCTCACCCTTGATTTATCGTCGTCAGGAACCGTTCGCGATAGGAAAAAATAGAATTTGGCGGGTTTAAGATTCATTTCAATGCCAAGGGTTGTTACAATAAATGGCGCTGGGGGGTCGTGGCCAGCTCAATGCTTGCTACCCTGTAGATAATGAGAGAGGGTTTGCCGGGGCCGCGAGGGGGTGACGGACAGAAACGAAGGGGCACCTGCGGTTTGTCGGTACGTTACTGCGGTGCACGATGCGGTGTCGAGCCGTCAAGTTCATATTGCTGGTTTCCTGTCATTAACGTGCCTCTGAGACCCCGCGTGACCCCGTGTGACCCACAACCTGCAACGAAATATCGAATTCTGCGCCGCCACTAAAGTGCAGTCGCTATTTCTTCGTGTATCTTTATATTTGCGAAATTCAATCCCTGGAGCGGGACTGGAACGAGTATTATTTCAAATTATTAGCATGTATAATATTAATTTTGATAGGAAATTTCGGTGCTATAATTATTGTATTGTATAAGTAAAATTAATAAGATTCGACCTAAATTTGACGAAATGTTATTGATACGTAATTAATCAGAAATTTTAGGGTTAAAGTTAAACTTTGCCACAGGACAAGTTTGAAAATTAATATAAATGCAATGGAAAGTTATTAATTTTGATAACAAACTTTAATGTCAAAATTATATAAATATTACCACAGGAAAATTCCTCGAATTATCTCAAAGTATCTGAAATTTATTATAAAATAAGTTAATTCGAATCCAGAAGGCAATGTCCAGTGAAAATCTGATAGGTTTAGAAGAAAATGGCAAGGTTGGGATAAAAGGTGGCTAAATATTAAAAATAACTGAAGAATTGCGAATTTTTGGTCGGTTGTTGGTTCCCAGAGGAGATTAAAATGCATCGCACAAAGGACCGATCGAGACTGAAGTGTTCCCCGCGGATTTTAATGTTAGAACGAACACGTTGCCGAGGGGAAATGAAAATACCTTGTGCCCTGATGAAAGAACACCGTGTGTAAGAAACATAATGGGGAACGAAACACGATTCAGGAAATGAAATTCCACTGTTGAGTGTCGTCGACCAGACCGACCCGAAGATTTATTATTTTTTACATCTCGCGTCCCCTTTATTTTTCTGCTAATATAAAAACTGTCCTTCCGCGCGTGGAAATTATTGCGCGAAGTCGGGGACGCGATATGAGAATCTTTGATGTGCCGCCGGTTTCGAAATTGTTCCCCGTTTTAATTTCGGAATATCCCCGTTTTAGTTTCGTGCGGCGAGCGGCTGGTAAAAAAATTTTCAACGTAGATTGATTATGGAATGTTTAAATCGTAAACGTAATAAAAACACCTGTTGATTTAACATTTCATTTGAAACGAACAATTTTCTTTAGAAAGGTTTGGATTTTATGAATTTCCGTTGCAGTTTCTTGGAATTTTTATAGCTTTATCAAGTTTACAATTGAATTAAAAGTTCCATGGTAAATTACGTTTATTAGAAATGTTTTGAAGTATTCTTGGAACTTAAGGAAAATGGAATTATTTGCAATTCCAGAATTTTAATAGCATTTATTTATAACTTTGCAATTTTCGAATTTTAAGTGCAAAAACCTAGTTTTGCAGCATTTATTTATTATCAAGAATCTGAATCAGTTTTGGAGACTCGAATGTAGGAATCATAGAACCAGGATAGGGGTTGCACGCGAGACCTTGTATTTCCGGGCAAATTCGTCCGGAAGTGGAGGAATTAGACAAGCTGTCACGTTTTGACTGCACAGGAAGTCGAATTGAAACTGGAACACTTAGCAGGGTATTGCGCTATTCCACGAACTAAAGATTCTGGCAATTAATAGTAAGCAATTCTAAACCAGAGAGAGAGGGAGAGGGAGATTTTCAATCAATTTTAACTGATTTAAAAAATCACTTGCAAAATTGTTAATTGAATTTGATCGATCATTTTTAATTTGGAATCAATTGAATCGGCTGTTGTTTAATTTTGATTCAGTTCCATCGATCACTTTCTAATTTCAGTTCAGTTTAATTCATTATTCCTTAATCGACCGTTTTTGATATTAATTCAATTCAACCTAATTTACTCTCTTTTCAATTTGAAGTTAATTTAATCGACTATTTCTGGATTTTAATTTAATTTGAATGACTACTTTGGGGGGACAAAATTCTAAGACTGTATTTTTGTTATTTAATTTATAATTTTTCTGTTCCTATTGGAATAATCGAATTTGAAAATAAAATTTTGCAATATTTTGAACCCAGCAGAATTTGTATTATGAAATATTGTATATTAATTCTATCACTCGGTTTCTATTACCACACATTTTTACAACGAATTAAAAAAATAAAGGCGGAGCATAAAAAGGGAACAAAGGAAGCATCGAACAACGATTTACGAATTATTTGAGAATCGATCGCGTGTCACACAAGCACCGCAGTGTTCGCGAATTTCAAGCAACGATTTTTCATCGGGGAACTCGATCTCTGGGTATTGTTGGCCCTCGATCTTCAAGTTTCCCCAATATCCTTCCGTTTTCCCGGGTTTCCTTGGAATCGCTCGACCGAACGATTTCGTTCTACGAAAAGGACACGCTCTAAAACCTTTCGCCTGTTTCTCCGCTGTCACATTACGTTGACAGTGTAAATCCTTCTATCTTCTTTCCTCTCGTCGTCCCCTATCGTACACGTTTTCATGCTCGTCTCCTCCTCTTTCACTCATTTCACGCTAGTCGTGCCGAATTTTCGTCGCTGTTGGTATTTTTAGACTTTCTCGAGCTTTTCTTCCACCTCGAAAAGGAGCTGACGTATTAGCATTTCGATTGTTTCAACAATTTGCTGAACGTCTCTTGGAAAATCGGGAGTTTTCATTTCTCAGTTGGGCTTAATTTTGTGTAATTTGAGTTGTTTGGAGTTGTTTCTCTGGTAATGGAACGACGGTGTTTCAAACCGCTTTATAGAAAGTAAACGGTCGCGTTCGCGAGATGACGAGGGAAACGCGAAGGATCGACGCGTTGCTAAGGGCTTTCGCCTGTTCCCGACCTCGTCGCGTTATCCTCGATGCTCCTGCCGCCCCCCCCTGCGATCCTTCGCGTGTCCTTTCCCTCGAAACGCTCTCGAACCGAAATAAAAGGTCTTTAAAGTACATTAACGAAACCTCAAGCGGTGCCGAAACAGGGGATGATCGATCTCCGTCGGTGGTTGACACTTTTATTTTGAATAATGAAAAATGTTTCAATTTTAATTATTAAATATTGTGCCGATTCAGTTTGATGGTTCGTACTACTGGTTTAATATTAACAATAACCACAGATTATTTTGTCTTTTCTTTGATTAATTATTCGGTCTTTGCAGTCACTGTGATAATTAATGCTTTGTTAATATTAACAACGTCCACGGGTTGTTTTGTTTATTCGATTATGAAAGAATTGTTAATGGATGACCATCGTTGCATTGGCAGTGTAAATGAATGCTTCGGGGAGTCTTTGTGGTACAAATATTAACGGTAGTTGTAATTTTTGACAAATGAAATTAATATCAATCCTTTGACGGATAGGGGAAATTATTTACTTAATTTTGAAGGATTAATGTACAGTGAAGTGCGCGTTGAAACTGTTGGCAATTCCCTGGAAGAAGAAATTACAGGTCTATATTTACACGTGCTGAAAACTCGTTTGGAAGGTTGTCCGGTTACGGCCAGGATGTGATTATGGACTTGGCGACCTCATGGTGGCCGACCACCATTGTAAACCGCCCTGGAAAGCTTTATCCGTGTGTCCACAGCGGTCTGACCTTCGTACTCCTTGCAGAAATTTCGGATATTGATTGTTCCCTGCTAAACGACGATGATTTTCAATGCTAAGTGCTCCGGAAATTCTATCTATGGGGAATTAGATAAAGAGAAATATTAATTAAAATTGAACGTTAATTTTACAAACAAAAAAATGATTTAAATCACTGGACAACTCTATTCCATTTTAATTGTACGAATAGATAAGTTATTGGATTAATTCTCGAATTTAATTCTTCCAATTTTCGTCACTGAAAGTAAATTTTGTTTCTTTCTAACATTTACTAAGTTTAAGACGAGTTTCTTGTTTTGTTTATCGCTGCAAGTTTCTGGTTTAAATAATAGCCTGAAACATTAGTTGTAATCAGTGAAATTACATTTTGTTAATGAAATCCAGTTGGAAAAGTTGGCCGCTTCGAGGACGAAACTCTTGATTAATGAAAATGCGTTATTATCACTAAACCTTGCCACGAGGAGTTAAAGATTCTTCATTTTGTGAATGGATGCCATTATGGTAATGGAATTTGCTTTCAAAAAATCTGGTTTTTCATTATAATTTCTTTAATCAGAAGAATTATTTATTCTTCAATTTCTACCCCTTCTGTAATATAGTTTTAATTTCTTTTCTATTCATTTCCTCTTAACTCTCGATTTTCTCAAAATTCGACGATAAAATCGTGCTGGACAATGAAAAAGAAATCTCAAGGCAGCAATTTGCAGAATCACCATTTCCCTCAGTACTCGATTTTCCTCGCAATCGAAAAATTCGATTAAGGGGCGAATCCAGAATCGAAAATAAAATCTGAAAAGAAGAAATATTCCGAAAGCTCTGTTCCCGTCGATGCAAACGGTGTTTACTGGCCGGAAATAAGAAGGTCCTTCTTCTCCTGAATAGATTCCGCGCTCGTTTCGGGAACGTAGAACGTCCTGGTGAGAAATCAAGTTATCTCGCTTGAACGAAAAGTCCTTTCCCTCGAGAAAGGATCCTTCGGACGATTTTTCAGGCTCGATCGATCTTGCCTCCTCCCTCCTTCTCCTTCGCCATTCAAATATTCTAATTACTCGCTCTACGATCATCAAATTCTTTTAAAAATCTGTTTACCGGGTCACCATAAATTTGCTCGAACACTCTTTAATTCTAATTAATTTAATTCTAACAAAATTACTGTTTTCACCGTGCCAGTCAACGTGTTAAATTCCTTGTGACTGAATAAGAAACTTAAAAGCCGATTAATTAAAACATACCAAGCTTGGAATTTGAAGCATTTTTCGTTGCTTTCGAGGGAAGAATTTTGAGAAATCGGTTTTTGAGAGATATTCAAGTGCGACGGAGAGGAAAGGAAAGGAGCGAAACGGCGGAGAGAGGGTTTTAAAATAGAAGGGGACTGTAAAAGGTAGCAAACCGAGAGTGCAACGACCAAGTGCAGACGTCTGTGCAGGAACGTCACGGTGGGGTGAATCCTCGTGCATTCCACTCGGCTTCAAGGCTGAGGTCAAGGCACACCTAACTATCCGTTGCTGATCTAGGAATTCGAGTAGTTGGTCGAGATATTTCGAGCCGGGGATTAAACGTTCTTACGTATCGAGATTTCGAAACGGCGAAAGTCTGACGGGATTTCATGACTGAAAAGTATTTCAGAATAGCACTTCCGGTACCTTAAATTAAAGCTTGAAGCTTGCTGAAAATAACCATATAAGAGCCCCGTCAAGATTTTGAATACAGAATAACTGGTCATTAATTATATCAAGTAATGGAGCAAAATGAAATTCATCAGTCTAATAAAAATTCATGACATAAAAGTACCTCAAAATGGCACTTATGGCACATCGATTTAAAGTTTAGAGTTTAATAAAACTAACCATATTAACATTCCATCGATATCATTAATATAAAATGAATAATTATTAATTATATCAAACGGTAAAGTTCTTTTATATCATTGCAGGAGATTGATTTTAAAAACACAGAAAGTGTACAAAATATTGTTGTTTCTTCAAAGAGAAATGAAAATAAAGATTGTCTGTCTCGAAAAAGGATTCGTCCTCGGAAGAGAAGGTCTGACTTCGTTTGTCTGCCTGCTCAGACACGAAGAAACGAACTGGCTGCCCTTGTCCTCACTTTCGAGAACGTCTGTTTCATGGTTCGTTTGTTATTTTCTTTCCTTGTCGAGTTTCTCTCATTCCAATGCACAAAATTTACAGGTGTACTTTTCTAAATTAAATTATATTAGTAGATACACTGGGCACAATTTCAAACTAATAAAACTAATAAAAAAACTCTTATTTCTTTCTTTTCCAATTTTGCAAATTACAAATAAGAAATTTTAATTATGAAATCTTAGAGTGCTTCTCACAATTTTCGTATCACAATAAATTTTCAATTTGCTCCTTGCACGTCATCGTCTTCCACCTGTGCCTTGGACAGTTCGATGTTGAAATTCGGTAAATTGTAAGATTTCGTCGATTTCGTAAGGGAAAATCGGGAGGAATTTGTCGGGCCGGGCGTTTGCTGATTCCCCGTCTCTTTGTGGCTTGAATTCAACAGGTTGCAGCCACCAACCGCGAGACGAAAAGAGGTCGTTCGTCCTTCCTTCCTGTCTTCCTTCCTTCCTTCCTTCCTGTCGTCGTCGTTCGCCTTTTTTATCCTCCCGTTTACTCGTTTCAATTAAACGATACACGCCGACTGTCCGTTATTAGCCGCTAGATTTCTACTTAATCGTCCGCTCTCTAATTGCTTTAATATACGAGGCGTGCCACGCGATATTAAAATATATCAAATTATATATCTCCGCACTCTTTTGAATTGTAAATAAAATAGAAAACGGAACGAGTTAATAAAATTTATCTTAATTTTGGATAAAATATATTTCCAAATTGAAATAGTATCCTCTTTCTTAATTGTTATTTAGAATACATTTGTTTTAAATTTCTAAAAATATTATTGAAAACGTTCAAAGCATCTCAAAATGAGAAAGTATGGCGGGGGGTTAAAAATCGAAATTAGAACGAATCAGGGAAGCAAATCGAACGAGCACAGGGGTGCAACGATGCGAAAGAAAGCCGAAGGTAACCGCCACGAGTAATTGCTATCGAGTCTGATCCGGAGGTCGAAGGTCGTGGTCCCGATTCGGACGGATTTATGGTGCCCCTGGTACCCTTAACTCAGCCCCTGGTTCCCCGAGGCCTCGAATTTTCCGAGTCGTTTCCCGGAAAACTTGGTCTGTCATGCTCGACGAGTGCCGGCTCCTCGGAGGATCGCTGAAATTTCGCCTGACGTAAATCACCGCTCGCTTTTTGATGTCCGCCGCCGGAAATCGATCGACAAATGTGCTCCTACCGAAACGATGTGACCGATCCCGCTACCAATACTAGACATTTTTACAAATTATATCCTTCAGTGCAAAGAAAAATTAAAATTGTTCCAGTTAAATACAGAACATATTTAGATATAAATACAGGTGGCCCTCCTATAACACGGTTTCGGTCTAACTCGGTAAGGAAATTGCAAAATCCTTTGTATAACACTTCTGCAATTAAATCAAAATTAAATTACCTTAAAACTGGGGAAGTATGCCTTTCGGGACCCCATGTTTGAAAGCTTTATGTCAGACGAGATCCTTTCTCAGGATGCGCACGTTTGATTCTGTCGAATTTTGAATTTGCAGGCTTAATCGTATCAGTATTGTTGTTAAATCGAGATTGAGGATTGATGCATAATGGCGACGTGGAATTGACTGACAGGGGCTGGAGGGTGAGGAATGGATGATTCAGGATTAAGGACGAACGTCGATGGTACTAAGTTCGGTAATCGATTCAGGAATAGTAGAACGGTATTTTGATGATGACGTATTTGGTATTATAGGAGGTAGATGCAATGAATAATTGTGTTAGTTAACGTTTGTGAGCATATTTTGGGCACGAGAATATTTCAAGATAAGATTATATTTTAATTTTGTATTTGTAATATTTCAGAAATACCTTGCAGTATTTTTCAAATATTTCTGTATTGTTAAATTTTCAATTTGGGGTTTATCTTCCAGACTATCTTTCCAAGGGGGTAGTATATTTACTTATAATTTATTTTCCATTTATTCAAATCACCTTGGACTCTAATAAAATCGCAACCCCCTAGAACTTAAATGCATAAATTAACCCCAGAATCTTCCAAAAATCGTCGATTCTGAAACTTAGCCAGGCAAACCCTTCAAAAACCAAGTCCCTGAACCAGCAACGTAACGGGGTGGCTCAAAGTATCGAGTAACTTTGCACGTTCAAACAAACGATCCAGCGAACCGGAACGCCACCGACAATACGAACTTTCATCCACAATGGATTCGTCCCGGTCCGCTTTTATCCGCTCGACATCTTTCGCCAACCTTACCCTCTTTTTCCGCGCGTTCTGAAAAGGGGGAGGAGGTCGCCGGGCGCAAACAGGCATTATCATGAGCAAATTTGACTTTCCTACCCTGTCAGGGGGCCGAAGGAGGGTTGCACCGGTTCCCAGGGGCACACGGGGCACGCTTCCGCCCCGGGATTGACTATGCATCAACGGAATTCCGCCGCTCCGTAAAGCGGAATCGAAGATGCTACCAGATGCTTCAACTCTCCTCCTTGTTTTACCCGGGCGGGGAGGTCGTTTGGTGCTTTGATTGGTTTTATAAAATGCCCTGGTATTACCTTTCTTGATTCCTTGAAATATTATTCAATGTTTTCAGTGTTAAACAACTGAAAATGCAAAATATCTTCCTTCCTCAGTTTCTAGATTAAAATTTTTTAAAGAATTTCTAAAATATAATCTCTGGTAATCACTTTCTTGATTCCTACTCAAAATACATCTCTTGATTTCTTAATTTTTGAAGATGTTCAAAATTCTCAAAAGAATTAAAACCCAATACTAAAAAATTATACTTTAAAACTTGGAAACTAAAACTATTCCTGTCCCCAACCCCTGCTCTGAAAAATCATAATTCCATCCCGGATGAAAGGGTCGTATCTCCCCGATTTCCACTTCGAATCAAAGTAAAAATTTCGCAAATCAAATCACCGAGAAAAAGCATTCCAATAGAAGTAATAAACAAATCATCGAATCACCCTGCATTAATATTAACCAATTTCCATGAAAAATGAAAATCCACGCGCATCGATACGTGAAAAATGGAAAAAAATTATTTTTACTGCGGACGGTATTTTTTTTTTTGCCAGACTTTTCAAAGAAATTGAATATTTTTCGCATGCATCCCGATCGGCTTCCCGTTTTGACCGGCTACAGGGATTGATATCGACGGCGAATTAAAACACACATCGATTTTCCTAATTTCATTTCGGTCGACGGTTCGTGAATGTTTATTAATTGTCGTTTCCGTTTCGCCTTTCACGATAAACATCCGTGTAATTAAGCTTCTCGGTTCGGTTGATTCGTTTAAACGGAAAGTTTCACAAATATTTCTCTCTCTCTCTTTATTTTATTTTTTTAAATTTCCAGTTCGTGGCTCGTTTGTAAGCCGCGCGAAAGTTGGCCGCCGGTGAATTTTTCGAAAATTTTGTCGTATAACTCGTGAACGTTGAATATCGATTCAAAATTACCTCCTGTTGTATTTCTTTTCTCTTTTTTTTTTGCGATTTTGTTCAAAACCAGCGAGATTTAATTACCGACTACGACTTGTTTGGCAGGGAAATTGAACATTGTCCTTTTGTCCCATTTTTTAGATGTTCGATTATTGGGAATTATTGAAGAATATTTGGAAATAACTTTTATTTGTCGAGGATAATGCACAAAATAAATGGAACTTTAATTAAAAATTTGTCAGAAGGCCCTTTCTTTCAAACCTTGCCACTTCCCGAAGTGCTCCTCGTGGAAATCGTTTTTCCCCCGGATAATCACAGAAACGACGGTATTATCGCGAAGGAAGCTGCGTTTCCGGTTCGATATCTAATCGAGGCATCAGGAATCGCACGGTCCAGGGACCTTCGGCTTCCGGGACAGCGGTCGGGACTCGCAAACGAGCAAAGAAATCCGTGGCGCGTAAATTTCCAGAGCGTCCTCGACGGATAAGCGGATATTCCTGGCCGAGGGGGATGTTGAATTTCGAAGAAATCCCGAGTGGAGCATCTGTCGTCCACGAAGGATTCGAGAAATTCGAGCAACCGAGGAAAGAAAATATAAAAGAGAGAGAGAGAGGGAGGGAGAAAGAGAAGAAGAAACTGTTCTCGATCCGTCGCTTCCAATAAGCTTGGAATATTTTTGCGGAGGGATTGTACCTCCCTAAAGGGGTTGTACCTAGTTAAAACTTTCAAAAAATCCATTTTCCAGTCAAAAACGTCACAGTTTCAAAAATGTATTTAATCGTTCAGATATATTTGAAATTTGACTCGAGAAGCTGGGTGTATTCAATTTTCGGTACGGTTTCCGTGCATCTGAATGACAATGAAGACGCAGGAGGGGGGAGGATCCGTGAAACTGCGCGAACCATCGCCGAAATCTTCCGATGGGTTCGCAGAGGAACTGAATACCCGGTTGATATAAACCGGCATTGTTTCGAGACTCAGTCATTAACCCTCTCGCTGGAACTTCCAGCCGGAACAACGGAGAGTCATTATCGACCCTCTGTACATCCATTCCCGTCCTTCCTCTTGTTCCTGCAACCTCGTAAACCGACACGTGTCCCCCGGATCGTGACCGATTTTTTCGCATTCAACCTTAACCTTTGTGGCATCGACAACCCAGATATCCGATTGCACACTTCCCTATAATTGTGGCTGTAAAGGGCTGAACGGAGACTAAATTAATCACGGTAATATCAATAATCACCCTGCAGATTGATAAATTGATAATATTCCATCGATAGAACCGGTAGCGAATTAGAAAGTACGTCAAAATGCATAAGAAACGCGTATTAAAATGAGCCAGAGTTTGAGCGGCTGTCAACAAGGCGCCGTTTCGAATTGTCGCGTAGAGTTTGGTTCGTGAGAAAGCGGGAACCTTGCACTTTAATCCAGTTTTTGTTTTGCATCGATATCTTTATTCGTTCCCGAGATATCGTCGTTGGAAGAGGAGCGTAATTTTTGGCGGTGGCCGGCCGCCGCCGCCTCGCTGGCGCCCGTTCATTGACGGGTCACGTGGTCATTGTTTACGTTGACCCTTTTACTATTACTATTACTATTACTACAGCGCGTACGCACTTCCTGGAAAAAATCTGGGGCGCGCCGGCCATTCATAACTTTCTTACGCGCCGGCCGCCGTGCAGACTTTCGAGCCCTGTATCTCGGGAACCGATCGAGATATCGCGTTGCGACAAATTGCGTTGTCATCTGCACACCCCCCTCCATCTTCAGAGCCGCTGTTCTGTGAAATTGTGCGCGTTGTTCTATATTTATTGTCGGGTTGGGTTGCACTATTTGAGACATTAGTGTTTATTTTTAATCGATCTTAACAATTCAGTGGTAAAGTTTGTAGAAATATGATTATGCCTTTGATCAGAGACGAATATCGTTCTTCGAATTTATTAAATTAATGTATTGATTGTTTGTAAGCGGAGATATTATAAATATTCGGCAAGAAAAATTGGACGAGCCGTGCAAACGAGGGGGTAGGAGTTTCACGGTGGAAAAGTTTCGTCCAAGGAATGAAATCTTCCCTTGATGTCATCCCCTTTGGGGACCGGTCTCACGCGACGCACGGGGGGATGAAAACTCCGGAGACGATATTAATACGAGCTTTCTACGTGACGCATGGTCTAATTTCCTGAAAGTCCATTAAAGGAATCATGAGTGGTCCTGGGGAGTCTGAGAAACTGCCCTTTCGTGGAGGATGTAAATGGACGAAAAGGACGAGGACGTTTATAGATTCACGAGGGGGTTCGGCGCCGGGGAAAAATGTCCCCCCTCGATTACACCTGAGAAACTTCAATATACTTCACTTCAATTTGTGGGAGAACAAAAATTTGAAGAACACGTTTGTCAATTTTCTTAAAACAAGTGCTGTTTTTCGATTAGTATCGAATTAAGCAAAATTAGATAGAATTAAGAACAATTTCAACGTTTCTGGAAAGTCTTTGTTTCTTGTTTAGCAAATTTTCATATTTAACGCACAAAAATAATAAAAATAAGTAAGACCACTTAGCAAAAATATTGAGTGTACTCCGAGGATCATCGAGGAATCTCCCTTGTTCGCGCACGAAATTGAACACGTTCGAGGGGTTTTATCCCCGAGGGGGTGAGTATCCCGGACGGCACACGGCTGGGAACCACTGAAGGCGACCTAATCGCGTTTCCACGGCGAATCCTGGTTAAAGGATCGTGCAAGGAAGCCCGGCGAAAAATGCAATTGCGGCGGGATTAATGTTTAAAAAGGCTCTGCCACACGGACCATTCACGAAATTGCTGTTAGCCCCCCCTCTTCCTGCTGCGACGAAACGAGAGGAATTTTTCTTCTTAGCCGCTTCCGGTAGATTAGAACAACTTACGCGTGGCCCGAATCATCCCTTCGTGGGCGATATTAACTGGCCGGATGTATAGGGTGCTCCGTTTCGATCGACTAAGTCCACCGGGTGTTTCGTTTCACCCTAAACCTTTTAATGTAACAGTTTGTTAGAATTTGTGTATTTAGTATCAATAGTATATAATTTTTGGATTGGTATTGTCACTCCCTTTAGGATCTACATTATTAATATTAGCAAATAGTACCTTTAACAAATTGGTAATTTAATTCAATTCAGAAACAAAACTGATTAAAAATTGATTAAAAATTGCTCTATTTAAAATTTAACAGAGATTCTAATAATTTCTTTCTGTTCTGTTACAGGTAAGCATCTTACGTTTTAAAGAACACTGACTACCCTTTCGGTGAGTGAAATTTTCGTCTTAAAATATCCAATTTATATTGAAAATTTAAAAACTTGAAAAAGTTGAAGATTTTGTATAACCTCCTTTAGCCCCCGTGAATCCTTGAAATATTTAATAATTTCTTAATGAAAAATTCTATTCATATTAAATTCACTAACTTTTATTAACTTTGGAACAGAAATTGGGTCGACTTTGACTTCACTTCGTTTCCATTCGTTATTGAATACATTATTTAAATAAAACATCCAATAAATATTAATAATTCGATGAAATCCATAAGGGTGGAATGAAATTATTATGCAGAGGTGGCGAAATATTATTTGCAGGAAAAATTGATGAACTCTCGGTTTTATTAATGTCTAATGTAGAGAATTTGGAGCGGTGGGTTATGATACATATTTCGTAGTTTTATCTGTGTCGATGGAGCCAGGATTTTCGTCATTACTATCCTGTAATAAAATATTCTGTTTACGAGAGAAGGATATACATTTCTTACGAGCTCTCAGGTTACTCTGCGTTAACGGTGGATGTAATATTACGCGAATTCTGGCCAAGGTTTGCACTGTATCGTGGAAATTTCTCCATTTTCCCTTCATTTTACCGTCGGCCGTACGCGTTCAAAGTCGAAATAATTATTATTCGAAACGTAGCCAGGTTGTTTGTTCGCGTTGAAAATTCGGTTTGGCTGCTTTTCAAACGAGACAGAATCTGTAATTAACAGTCTCGTATGACGTTAATTAAGATTTAGCAACATTGTGCAGGATATAATTTGAACATTTTTAGAAATTGATGCGTTTTGTGTGAAAAATTATGCTTTTCTTGTAATAATTTATTATTATTTCATTTATTTGAATTTGAAAATAAATATGTAGAATTGTTTTCATCTGATAGAAACACATTTTCCTGTTTCATTTATCAGAAAATTGATATTAAAAATTCACCTCTCTGTCCTTTTAACTAAAAGCGACACACGTTTCAATTCCTACCATGATTATTTCATTCGTGCTCATAATAATTTCACAGTTTGCCCGCTATCATATCTGTTCAACTTATCTGTTTGAATAATCGGTATCTCTGGAACTATCGTGATGGATAGGATACAATAATCATGAATACACAGATACGCACAGGTCAGGGTAACCAGCATTCCCAACAGTTTCTAATTCAAATAAAATAAATTCTTGAACTTTATTACAGTATCCTGGAACAATTACAATACTTCCACAGAATGTTAGAACATTGAAATTAATATTTCTCAAGTGCAGGCTCTGTTGTTTTAGTTCTCACTGTTTACTCTCCTTGTTTACAGTTCAATCTTCACAATTGTGGAATTTGTTTATTCTTGGAAATATTTCATTAATTTAACAATTTACAGTTATCATAATCATACTGTCACTTAATATTAACAATAATTCATGCCATGAAAGGTATTTAGTTATTAATTTATAACATCCATTCCCTGCTAAATTATTGGAGAAAAATATTGAATTATTGTTTTCCTTAACGAAACAATCCCCTTTGCCGATTGTACCTCCAGTTACAAGGACACCCTGTACACAAAGTTATTTAATATTCCAAACTACGAATAATAGAAATACCAAGTAGAATATAAAGTGTCAAAATTCTCACCCAACCGCTTGCTGTATGGCTCGAAACTCGATCGAACAATGGCAGGGGTGCAAGTGTAGGGGGGGTGGTGTTAAAGCCACGAGTGGACACCGCGGTCCTCTCTTATTTCCTGGCCGGCGGAAGTGACGGTTGTTGTGTGCGTGCGTTGCTCAAGCCCCGAGGGGCAGGGGTCGGTTTTAATTAGAGAGGCTGCAGATCCCGGGCAACAGGACCGAAACAGGCTCTTCGATTAAATTATTAATTAACGTTCTCGTGGAAATACCACATCACACACGACTGGCGGGGTAGCAGAGCCCACGGCGATACACGGGAAAAGGGCAAGGTGTGTTACGGGAAAGGGTCGCAAAGAGAGACAGCCCGGAGCCACCGATACACAGCGAGAGGGGAGGTGAGACGAAGGGATTTTACGCGTGTGCCCGGCATGGATGGACGTAATCTGTAGCTGGCCGCATTCAATGGCCACCTATGACCATGGAAAGTGTATTATGGTGGGCCCTGGTACACGATGCTTTCATCTATTCAACGATCTCCGGGCTGGACGATGTTATCGATCCTGAGGGACGATCGATCTGGACGGTGCCCTCTGAAGTGGTCGGCCAGGGCTGTTTCCTCGTTTTTTGTTTATCGTCGAATGTTTGTGGCTGCGAGTCGTTCGTTAATAATGGCGGGGAATTTCGTGACAGAGAAGGTTGACAAAATGGTTGCGGTGGTATATAGATTCGAAGCTCAAAATATAAGGAAAATGGAGGTATAGGTGCATCGGGGATATTGTTAATAGAAAATGGCTGGCAAGAGTATTTGTACTTTGGGAGTTGTTGGTAGTCTCGTGTAATTTCATGAATGAAAAGTATTTCAAAATAGCACTTCCGATACCTTAAATTAAAGCTTAAAGCTTGTAGAAAATAACTGTATAAGTGCCCCATCGATGTTCTTAATACAGAATAATTAATCGCCAATTGTATGGAACAATTAAACCTTCACAAACGAGATAAGTGATTTAAAACGGTAAAAAGTCCGACACAATTTCGTGACCCAAAAGTGTCACAGAACGGCACATGTGGCACCTTAATTTGAAGCTCGGGGCCCGATAAAACTCCCCGTAACAATCCTTCATCAAAACTACGGCCACACACGAGACAACCATTTCTGTTTGTTCGCGAAGTTGGCGAATCTCCAATGGTAAACAAATCAGGGGCGACCGGTCGAGTGGCGAAGGGAAAACAAGGGTCAGAACGTGCCAAGGATTAACTGGGACAAGGTACAGCCCTTTGTCCTTCAACCGAAATAATCTGCGCGCGGTTTCGGTTAATTCGAGGCGGGTAAACGCGAACTCTGGTCACCGATTCGGCTTCCCTCGGATATTAAGCGTTAATCGTACAGCGAAATTTACTTAGAAATACCGTCGTCCTGCAGGGAGGGGGGGCCCATAATCGACCCAGTTGGCGCGACAGAGAGAGAGAGAGAGAACGAATGCCGGAAACTAGCTCGACAGCTTAAGGAGAAACGGTTTCTGGCCTGTTGCTAAACTTTCCCACCCTTGATTGGACATTTATGACGGGCCGCGGCTCGTAAACGCCGGTTACAGACGTTAATTAGCATTTATCGCGGCTTATGCCGGCCGACTGACGCACTTCCCTCTCCTCCCCCACCCTTGATCTCCCCGTTTTTCTACGGGATTTCCGCCACGGATTTTACCGTGGAAAAGCGCCGCGAAGTTTTCACCCGAGTTTAGTTACCGCGCCGGCCTTTTAACGTCGAGGCAACTTCCCGCTGAAAGGTATTATTACGCGTAATTCTTGAAATGGTTGCCGGAACGCATTTATCGAGATTGTTCCGGTTATCGCAGACGCGCCGTTCCGACGGATTTGTAAATTCCGAAATTGTGGAATCTCGTTTAATATTAAATGTTACAAGATATTCGGATGTATTACATGTCTAAATTTTGAAAGATTGAAGATTTAACCCTTCCTAATTCGTAATAATAATTGTGAACTCAATAAAATAAAAGGGAAATATTGGGATATTTTGAAATTAGATTACGATAGGCACATTTGTAAGAAGAATATAAACGTGGATGAAGTTTTATCAGAACTTTAGTAAGATGTCTTGTCCAGGCTGTTATACGTCGGTAAGTTTCAGGATTCCCAGGGGTGTCGGTCAGAGAGCCCGGCTAAATGGAACGGGGGAGGATAAAAAAAAAAAAAAAATGAGACACGAGGGTTTGTGATCCATGTCAGGGGTGGCGAACAGACAGGCGGCAGATGTCGTCGCCCTGTACAACCGAGATATATATTTTCTATTTTCTCGCTGAAACGCGGACCGCATTTCTGAAACAATCGTCAATTTTCTTCGTTTTTCTTATTGTTTATCCGTTGGGGATGCAACGGTGCGGGAAACCTTGAATTCCGCAGGGACGGAACGAAATCGGAGAATTTTGTCCCTCATCTTCCGAGAAATAAATTCTAAACAAGTTTTTTACGCTGATTCACTGATATTCATTTATTTTTACACCTTATTTAAGAGTTAATTGAAATTTTCTGTTCGTTTTCTTTCAATATTTTGTGAAAATTAAACAGAAATTCTATAGGAAGGCTCCAAGTAGTACTGAGATTATACAGTATTAATTTATTGGGGTATCTAATGGAAATTCCATTAATTAATAATTGAATCATAAGAAAAATTAAAGAAAATTTTAAGTAGTATTAACAGTAATTAAAAATTGTACCAGTTCCTCAGAATTAACTAAAGTATTTGTATAATAAAAAACAATTAAAAGAAGTTTCAATTAGTACTAATAAGATATTAATTTATTAGAACCAAAACAACCAAGACAAAATTTTAATTAACACAGACATACTAATTTAAAAATTGAATTGATTTCTCAGAATTAATTTTAGAAATTAAAGAAGGTTTCAATTAATGCCAACAGTACACTAATTATTCAAGGTATTTAATAAAAATTGCATTAGTCGTGTCACTCACATATGGATGACACTTGATTTTCTGTTTACAAATGGAATACAAAATTTTCAATATCCACAACATGACACTAATTTATAACAACAAAAGCAAGGTACAATACCCCAAATAATTACAACAGAGACCTCCATCAGTCATTTCCACCCAAGCATCAATTTTCAAAAATCGTCTGTAAACAGAACGGAATCAATCTCTGAAGAAGGAGGGGGTAGGAGAGGAGGGAGGGAAACACTTTGAGCAAACTCAGACAGGCGGTTCACGTACATAAAACGTGAAAAACGTGTCCGAATGATCGGTACCATTATGATAAATTCGAGGGTGGAAACGTGCCCAGGGTACACCGCGAAAGCGGTCGTCGCTTTAATACGTCCTGGCCGTGAAAAATGATGGAATCCGAGCCGAGGAAAACAAGGAAGAAAACAGACGTTTCGGATCAATGGAAATAGAAGTATCGCGAAAGTGAACTGCGTGTGCTCGGCGAGGGTTGCGGAAATGGGGCGGAGAGGAAACTCCAGCGTGGAAATTTAATATTATTTCTTCTACTTTGCCGGACCGAGTTCACTTAAAATTCACTGCAAAATTCTATATAAATGCACCCTTAATATTTTTAATAGAAAATATCTGGTCGTCAGTTGTATCAACGAGTAAAATCCTTGTTATTTCCTTACATATCCGACAGTCTAATCAAAATTCATGACAGAAAAGTATTACAAAATGGCACTTACGTTACACCAATTTAAAGCTTAAGGTTCACTGCAGAAGCCTATATGAACGCACCCTTAACATTCTTAACGGTAAACGTCTGATCATCCAATCCCTTGAACTATAACATGTACTTTTTGATACACCTTTTGGTGGACGGTCGCGAACGAGTTAATTAAACTGGAAGCATCCAGAAGCGTGTAAGTCGATTCCCCCCCTGTCGTCCCCGTTCCACGGTGTGTTTATTCTTGCCGTTTATCCGGCTGGCGAACGTTATTGACCCCGTCGAAGGCAGCCAGGCTGGTTCGCGCGCTCGTTACGGCCCAGATACGACGCCTCATTGTCCACGGTGTGTGGCGTGTCGCACGCCAACCTAAGTGCCGATGCGTGTGCTGATCGATGGGGACACGTGTGAAACGTATGCACGCGCCAGGACGTTGAGTGAGTGACGCGAGTTCCGGCTGATCGGCCACCACGATTGGCCGGCTGTGGATCTAGGTCCTAGATCGAGGCGGGGTTGTTTTACCACCCTGAATAAACTATGGACGTTTTACGGTTTTGTAGAATTAAATTCAGCTGAGACTCAGACTCAGTTCTGATGGTCCCCAAGAGGGGAGTCACTTCCGGGGGAATGGTGAGTCCCATACACCCCCATACATCCACCAAGAAGTGGCCTTTTTGAGGCAGAACGTTGGACACCTAAGTCACTATGGTCCTTGTTCAACCCTTTTTTGGCACTTTGGCACTTGGGATACCCTTCGACAGGATGGCCTTTGTTTGGGATACCCTGAAGTGGAGCGCGTTGACAATATACGCATGGCCTACTTCGACTTTTGTAACAGCTAATAGTCGGTCAGTGCTGATTCCGCTAACTGATGGTTCCCTTGGTATTCGTTACCTTGTAATATTACAGGCTTACAAACAGAACAGCATGGTTATGAATAGATAATTGTGTTAAGTAATATTTTAGTGTAAGGGAGTTAGTAGGGATCAAATTGCCATCTACTGAAATATTAAATTAATAAGATTAATAATTTAGTAAGTGTTAGTTCTTACAAGGTTAATTTAGTAATAGTGGTTTCTTAATTTTGAAATTATTAAGCCACTGAATTACTTATTAATAAAATACTAAATTACTAATTTTGAAATTAATAAACTACTAAAACAGTAAACAGTTGCCAATTCAGCAATATCAATTTCCAAACCACTAAATGACCATCTACATTAATTTGATAAATTAGTAATTTGCAAGAAAAAGGAAAAGATGTAAGGGGAAAGGAAAAGGGCAATGGTGATGTTCCAGCAATCGTCTCTTGGAACGTTGCCACCGAAACACGGTAGGGGTGTGAACGCCTGACTTACCCTTGCACGGGCACACCACACCCCATCCCTGATCCCTTGCAACGTGCCGTGTTTCACACGACCGCCAACCATTCCCATTGTGCTTCACTATTACCCTCCTACCAACCCCCATTCTGCTTAGCCCGAGACAATTCCGATAACGAGCTTTTACCCAGTTTCGATTAGAACTGGCTAATGCTGAAGGCCGTTCTACCCGTCTCTCTTCCTCCTATTATCCTGTCCAGCTACGTTTCCTCGTAATAAGAAGTTGTAACTAAAATCTCTTTATTTTCATATCTTTTATTAACTCGTTACGTTCTAATACAAATAACTCTTAAGTTTAACATTTAAAAATATTAACACTAGAACTAAAGACAAATTAGCATCTTAACTCGTCATTTTTGAGGGGTTGAACGAGAAATCGAGGTGGCATGGCCGGTAATTTTGACTATTTATATCGAAAACGATGCCAACGTCGGCCGAGGGCGGCGTTACGGGGCGGAGGGGGGTTGCGAACCGGGGGAGGGTTGAAATTACACGTTTCACGATAACGTCATTAATCATTCTGTTTCGAATGTTGAACGCGTAAATAGAGGATCGTTCTGAAGCGAGGACCGTTTCTCCGCGCGGATTATCTGGCGTCCATGTGAAACGAGCTGGCCGCATTTTGTAAAGCGTGCATGAAATATTGAACCTGTTAGCCGCCGGCAATATATCATTTTAATATCGTTGTAATCAATAGTGTTTGCCAGTTCAGTTAATTAAACTGTCTTTTTTGATGCATCGGGTATCGAGCCTTTCGACGTTCCTTCGTTTCCATTTTCAATGTTTCTAAGATGATACACCCCCCTGTAACACGGTAGTCAGGTTCCTGGGAAATAACAGCAATATTGATACGATTAAGCCTGCGAGCTCAAAATTTGATAGAGTGACGGATTAATTTCTGCGCCCTTCTGTTTAATTATTGGCTTGATTAGATCTATCCCTTCTATAGCACGAAGTGCTGCAAATGTGTTAATTTTGTAACAAGTTAATAATTAAATAGCAGGAGTGTATTATTGTTGACAGTGATAAGTCGTTGCTGAATTGTGTCGCGAAATTACAACAAATTACAGTTTGATGTGCTTGTAATGGATTTGTAATGTGATTTAAATTGATGTTTGGGTGGATTCATGTCACTAGTCGCTGTAGCTTGCTATATCTACTTTGTGTATCACCTTGCATCGAAAGATTCTTCCCATTTGTTTAAATAAATGCATATAATTAAAATCTTAGAAAAGATGGTCTGTTAAGTTGTTGCATAAAGGATCAGCAGGTTTGAAGACGAATTTCATGACATAAAAGTGTCCGATAATGGCACTTGTGTTATATCAAATTAAAGCTTGAAATATCACGAAAATGATGGTATAAGTGCCTCATTAATATTCTTAATGAGAGATGATTGAACGCCAATTATAGCAAAGCAGGATCTAATGGCCATCGAGTTTCGAGACATATAATTCCAATAAAATTTCATGACATAAAAGTGTCCGATAATGGCACTTGTGTTATATCAAATTAAAGCTTGAAACTTGGCCAAAATTCCAACATAAAGGTTTTATTAATATTTTTAATACAATGTGGTTAATTATAAATTATAGCAAACAGTGGCTATTTTCTGAAACCCAAGAATTCAAATCGAATTTAATGACACAAAGCTTTTGAAAATGGCACGTATGATACATTAATTTGAAGTTTGCAACACGACAAAGATTACGGTATGTAAATTTTATTAATATTGTTAATACAAAATAGCTGGTCGATAATAAAAGAGCACAATGGTTCAAAGCGAATCGCGTCTGTTGTTCCTTTACAGATTTCAATCAACACACGTCACAATGAATACCGGTAATTTGGTACAACATTCGGAAGAATTGCAGTTAATTAATGGACAATATGTCGTTTGTTTAACAATTTTCATTCAGGGAAATACGTACGTCGGCGTCACAATGAGCCGTAACAATCCGTTCGTATAAACAATAGTAATCAGCTAAAATGTATAATTATGATCATGAGTTCGGTTAACGAATATTATTCGTAATGAAACAATAGCTTGATGAAGATTTTGCAAATAAATTGCCCGTTTAATCTGCGACAGAATTTGATACGCGCGACGGGTCTGATTAAGCGCCGACTCGATTCACTTGAATCCGGTATACCGTGTCTGATTTAACACTGACTTTTCTACTTGAGCCTTCGATAAACGCTCTTAATATCCATTATTTGTTACAATTTTTTCAATTTATTTAACTCTTTGTCTTACAATATCGTGTCACACACGTGATGCACCCCCTATTATTTATATTTTGATTAAAACTCAATTTTAAATTCAATTTTAATTGCAATTTATATATTCAAGGCTTGCCAAGTGTAAAATATGTATTTGTTTTAAGCGATATATATTTTAACTGACACAACCCTTAGAAAAATCATAGGTCAAGAGGTTAACGTTTAGATTGAATAGAAATGAATCGTAAAATAATAATGGTAATATGGTAATAGTTTGCATAAATAGCAATTTGGATTTTTTATTTATAGTATAGAATTGTACTATATTTATTTCACCCCTTAAAATAACCCTACAGATCTTAAACAATTAATTAATCTCCGTGTACAATCTTCCCCGCTAATTATATAGCAATTTTCCTCTAAAGTACACAGGAGGGGGCTGTTGCTTTAAAAAAGTCAAACCGATCGTTCAATCACACGTTTCTAACTTTGCGGTCTCGCCGCGAACTTTTTTCTCCCAAACGTCCCTCTTTCGACGGGGGGGGAGGAGAAAGGGAAATAAAAGGATAAAAAGAAAAAGGAAAACGTTAACTGGTCGGCTGTTAATGAAACGATCGGTGAGGCAGAAACTTTCCGACGACTGGAAACGACAGTCGCCGGGAGGTGTGCGTAATCAAAACCGGCCAGCAACTTATCGAATCGAAGGAGGGGGAGAAAGAAGAAGAAGAAAAAAAAAGGGAGGGAAAAGTTCAAAGAAAGTACTTCTGTGAACCGATGGAGGCCATTAGTGCTTGCTGCTGGCTGTAATTTAATTACAAAATGTAAATTATTCGATAAACAGACTTACGATTAAAAAAGAAATAATAAAAAGACTCGGAAAGGTTTTGATGTCCAGTATTTTTCTCGATTTTTGTTTGCAAAAAGAATTCTGCGGTTCTTTATGTTCAGGGTAATTGATATTAATTGAAAATTAAAGAAATTTTTCTGTGTTGCAATATTTTATGATGGTTCAGTGTTGAATAAAGTATTAGAACTTTGTTTTTTATATAAATTTGCTGATTAAGAAAATTAATATTTATATTTTCCCTAAGGGAAACGTATAATGAGAATTCCCCTATGCTGCCATTTTCACCAGTAAACTCTAGTATACACATTACTATGCTAATTATAATTAAAAAATATCAAATGATAACAGTAATAACAAATAATAATAGATTACAAAATGCTACCTACCCCCTGCCCCCTACCATAAAATTATAAAAAATTACAAATTTGATAAAATACAAGACCAATGAAAGGTCCATAGATATCAAGATTATTTTTAAACATTAAATTCGTCGATCTGCACCTAATAACAATACGGTTACGGTTAATAAAAGGAGAGAAGATAAAAGGGTAGCAGAAAAGGAAATCGTGAAACACGAAAATGGCGAGGAGAGAACCGACGGTTCCTTCGCGGGGGATGGACACGCGTCGTAAAAGGTGAACGTGGATAATAGCCGACAAAACGAGCACTCTGCCCGGTCGGGGGGAGGTAAAAAGAGGCGAGGGACGGGAAGAAAAGAAAAAATAATAGAGGGGGCGGGTTTGGCACAAAGGGGTGGCGCGTGCTGGGGTATTAAGCGGGAAACACGATGGACGCTCGCGAGCCACGAAAGGGGGATGCAAAAATGCGGTCGAGGAAAACGACACGGGGCTTTCCGTCCTTTTGTTTCCACCTTTGCCACCGTCACGCGCGATGAACCTTCGGTTTCGTGAACAACAGCCGCCTCAGAAATGCATTTCCTTGCAAATTTATTCATAAATGGATCGCGCCAGGCGGAAACTTGAGCGATCGGTGACGTTCGGCCAGCGGGCGGAGCTAACAGTGGCCTCGGCTAACATCGTCGCACGTGACCTTAGGGAGCCATTGCGTTTAGGCGCGAAATTCGAACCGAGGAATGAGATCAATTACTTTTTAACATAGATTTAATACTTAAATTAATAAACAGATTTATATTATTCGCTTTTATGTTTAGTTATGTTTGACGAAGCCTTATGAAGAATTGTGTAAAATTTACTAAATTTCTTAGTACTGCAGTTTCTTCATTGAATTTTAAATTAAACAGTTTCTGTTTCATATCTTGTTTTTAATTAAATCAATTTTCGGGGGTACTTTACATGAATACGAATTTTTATGAACATTTAAAATCGCTTTTGGCTGCTTGCCACGTGTAAGCAGATTTTCATTCATTTTTTTTTATTCAATTAACAGTTCCCCTCGTTAGAGAAAGTAAAAACAGCACTGTCAGCCCTGTTTTAATTTCCTTTCTATCTCTGTTTCTCATCAACCATGGTAATTAACAACCACTACGTGTTCTTGAATATATAATGGGTCGTATTTCTTAAATATTTTGTTCAAAATCAATTTTAACACCACTGAAAAATATTTTAAACTGTTTATTTAATTTAATTTTAATTTAAAATGGTTCCCTCGAGTCACTGATGGTTGGGTGTCATTTAATATCGACCATAAATGACCCAGCACTGCTATTAAATGGCAAACTGTGTAATAATTAAAAAACGTAAATAAATAAAATTTGGTATTAACAATCTATGAACGAATAAATTGGATAATTGGAGATTGATGATTTCAATAATTTATCGTCGGATGCAATTATCGTGGTGGTTAATCGTAAGTAACATTGTAATACAACATTCGAAATCGCGCTGTTATCGTTCCCTGATAATTCGTCGCATCCGCGTAATGGATGATTTACATTGTTGTTAATTAATGCAACCAATATTAGCCGCTTCACTGTTAATGCTGTTTATTGGACTGTCAATGTTCACGTGCATCGTGTGAAGCAAATTTGCAAACCCGATGTATTGTATCACAAACTAAATCATAGAAATTAATCATTTTCTAAACAAGTACGATTTTTCATTTTAATCGTAATCAAATTATGGTTCATTTCTGATTCAAATACTGTTTCAGTATTTTGTATTAAAATCTGAATTCGAAATTGATAAAAATCCAAAGTTTACGTTTTAATATTTTTTGAATAATTAAGAGCAGTTTTAATCGTATTTTAAACAGATTAATTTATTCCTCTCACGTTTCTGTGTTTTATAATAATCAGAACCGTCTGCAAAAATATATGAAGATTTAAATTTCATACTCCACTGTTTTTTAAACATTCGAAGCCACTCTTTATCGAACTCTAAATTCATTAATCGATCCTTTATGAATTTCAGCACTTTCTAATCAAATCGCCTTTCAATATCTTATATTCACTGTTTGGAATTAAGAATATAATAATCAGCTGTGTTTTGCAATTATTATTTCTCTCAAACGAAAATAAATAAAAATTCCTTCCATAAAAGGAATTGTCGTTTACTTTTAAATAAGTAAAACTAAACATTTAACAGGGTCACATCCGACCCCGTCACGGTGTTTAAGCCCTAATCGAATTTTTAATTAGATAAAGGCAATACCGATTGTGCCATTTGGATAATGAACGACGCAAGGCAGGGCCGAATGAAAATGTAGCCTTCTGTTCTTCGGGATTAAGTTACGCGGAAGTTTTAATGGAGGCCAGGAATAATCGTTGGGATTTTGCTTTTCAATTCGCTTCGGGCGTCGAAACACAGAGGCCAGGAGGTGGCGGAGGGGCGGCAAGGGTGGGGGACGGGAGAACTCATGTTTATTTAATTTACGTGGCGCAAACAATGACGATCCGTCCTCGGCGAAATCAATTTTCCGCCCATTACCGGGATCCAGTGGAAAATTTATTCGGGAAATTCGGACGATTCGCGGCGAGAGGAATAAAAAAGAACAGAAACTAATGAATTCACCTGAATATTTCATTTATCATCGTTGCAACGTTATTATTTTTAAAAAAATGCAAAACATCTATTATTTTCAGCCTTTAGAACTTATTCACTCTTTCTCTTTTATTTTACAAGAGCAGGTTGCCTTTCTCTGATTATTTGGTACGATTTCATTTATCAAAAATTATTATAGTAATAGTAATTTTATTTCAAAAGTGTACAAACATTTGTGAACAATTTACAAAATTGAAAACAAATTACTTCCAAAATATTTAAAAATAATAGTAGGGTGTACAATAAGCTTTCCTTTTAATAAAAATTAACATCTGGACTAGTGTTAATGAATCAATATTAATCTATTTGTGATTTTCACATTTGATTTGTCACTGTCTTATTGTGTACTTTAATCGCCTTTTTTAATATCATTACTCATGGGGGGTCAGAAATGCTTTTATCATAAGAAAGATGGCTACCTTTGACGAGGACCGGGCCGTACCCGAAGAGGAGACGGCCCGAAGACGTCTGCGCCCAAGTCATTACGGGCGCACAATGCACGATAATCCGATCTTCATGAAGGAAACGCGATACATATATTCCCGTTCCCCGTGTCCCGGGGAACAAATCCCGTGGATAAGATTGAAAAACGGATTACTACGAAGGTCATTCGAGCAGCCTGTGAAAAGATCGACAGCCGCAGCCCCGTGTACGACCCATTCAGACCAGCCGGCTTTTGTGATTTTCTCATTACCGGAGTGGTGAGACACGATTCCCGATGCTGGGAAGACGATCCTTCTTATTTCCTCCCCCTTTCCTCTTTTTTTCACGCTTAATACCCCGTGAACCGATTGACGTACCTAGAATTACAGTCCCGCTCGATCATCTGGATCAGGGGTGTCGTATTACCCTTGAAAAATCCGTTTCGCTGTTCCTCGCTTGTGACAGTGATGCGTGTGTGTTATTTGGTAAATAATAGGATAAATGGCAACTTTTTTCGTTCCAGCAATATGAAAATTTAGAAATATAGTGTTATTATATTATAAGGAAAATTATGTGAAAATATGAATCGGGTTATTAAAGAATGGGGAAAGGAAAGGGAGGTCGGGGCAGTTTATTAGTGTTCGTTAATTGGGATTATTCGGTGGTAATGATCGGTTTCAGTTTCGAGGAGAAAATGCAAATTGCTCAGCGAAATGGCACCGTTCGCGATCCGGTTTTGCAACTAAATTAGAATCACACAGTGTATTCGAAACTTGCTGGCCGAGTTACGATCGCACTGCATTATAGTCCCGGCGTGTGTATGCGGTGGTTGCCGCGGTCTACAATCGGAGGAAGATTAATGGAAGGATGCGTTAGGATTCATTAGGCCGCTAATTAAGCGAGCCTCCCTCTCGCCGGTTAATGAAGATTTATTTTTTTTCACCCTCGCGACTTTGTATTTTTAATATCAATTAAAACGCATGATTCTCTATCTTTTTGAAATTATTAGAAATTTAGGAATCTTGAATTTGCAAATGTCAGAATATTATTCTGTTAGAAATGAAAAGTTCTACAGCACTGTTTTAAATTTGGAACTTCCGGACCACGGAACTCGACCTTTGACTTTTCCGAAAGCTCGCCACCGTGGGCGCCAGGAGCGAGGGGTTAATCAGGTAGCGTGGGGGGTTGATATCAAGCCTAGATCTCATCTAATTCTGTTTTCCTCGTTTGTTCGCAAAAACGACAGAACGAGCGATCTCTGCCAATTTACTTCGGCCCCGTTGGCGTTGCCGTTCGCCGGAACACCGAGGGTGTTCATCCCCTATTGTTACACGGACGGAGTAGACGGTTGGCCTGGCCGAGGGGATGTAAGGGAGGGGAGAGGGTGGCGGCGGTGGTTGGCAGAAAAGTCGGCTCCGGCTTTGTGATGGGAAAAGGGGGCCAAGCTACCCGTTGCTTCCGCGGTTGTTTACGGACCTGTCCATCAGCCGGCACCAATTAGTATTGTAACTGGCAGACTGTTTCTATGACGCGGCTTATTTCGTCGTGCGTGGGGAGAACAATGAGAATGATGCGCCACTGGGCTGAGCGCTGGGGTGGGCGCTGAATTGTCTCGGCGCACACAGGTGCGATACGGGCTGAATTTATTTAAGCCTGATGGCTAAACGTTTTTTCTTTTACTTTATTCTTGTTAATATTCGTTCAATTGGTTGTTATTTAAGTTGCATAAGTTGCTTTCAGGAAAATATCACAGTGTTTGTTAAAATACTGTTTTTATCTGATTAGAATTTTAACCCAGTCAAGTAATTTTTAATATTTTAATCGTGATAATTTTAATACAACTTCTGCTTAATTACAATTTTTATTGAAACAGTTTTTACCTAATTAAAATTCGTTCCCAATCAAAAAACGATTTGAACTTCTTGTAATGAATATTTTTCAATATTTATTGGAGTACATTTTCTGGCTAATTACAATTTTTATTAAAACACAGTTTCTGCTCAATTAAAATACAATTTGAATCTTGTTATTAATAGTTTGCAGAAATGTATCTAATTTAATGTACAGATTAATCCTCGATTCATTCATTTACAGGGGCTATAATTTTAATAAATAGCAAGATAGTAGAAGAAAATAAAATGAAATAAAAGTTTGTAAAGGGGATGCAAAATCTTAAATATTAATAATAATATTCAAACATTTCACTGTTTCGTATTTATTTTACTGCAATTCAAATTTATTGCCAATCAATTGCAATCTATGTATAAGAATTAATTAAAAATAATAAAATATTTTGCAAGTTGCCAGTCTGTCAGATACTATAGAAAAACAATTTAAAAAAATATCCAATCTCCCTGTTCCATATTTACCCTTATTGATTAATATTGATATCAAAAATAAGGGTGCCTGCACACACAAAAACAATCATTATTTTTTTAATGTGTTGAAAAATCGTCACCTATAAACTGGGAACCCTGTTTATTTAAAGGGGTTGGGGGGGGTGAGGTGTGTTTTCCAGGGGGTGTATCGTTACACACCGGGGTGGTTAAGTGAACCTTCGTTATTATTTTAAGGTGCACGACGTTTTAATGGGAAAGAACGATTCATTTTTTCTTCTTCTTTGAACCACCCCCGTCAGAAAATACACCGTAGAAAGGTTTAGAGAGGGAAACTCTTAAGGGAATGGATCGACGAGCAAACCGGGGTGAATTCAGGTGAAAATAAATGAAATTAATGGGAAGAAGAGTTTGGAGAGACGGTGTAAGGTCGTCAGAGAAGTTTTTAGATGGAATTTTTGGTGGTTCATTGTTGAACTAATTGCCGGAAATGAAGGCTGATGGGGGGGTGGTGTGAAAGAACACATTATTATACTTCCTGCAATTTTGTGACCTGTTTAACTTCTGTTACAAATATAGGACATATTTTTCCTTCGTTTACTACAATATTGTTAAAAGAAATTAGAACAAAAATGATTAACTAATTATATTTGTTGGAGGCAAGAGCAATTTTTCTAAATTTTTTCATTCCTTTTCTTATTATCAGAAAAATTGACAAACAAAGTTATATTTGTGAGTGGAAATAATTTCGAAAACTTGGAAACATTTTAAATAATATTTCTAATAACTCATCCCCCCCCCCACAAAAATATGTACACCCTTCAGCGGCAAGAATAAACCAAGTTGAACTTCAAACCGATGCACCAAATCGAGGGTTAAAATTCATTTCTGCAAGGTTCGTAAAATACAACCCTTATACACCATAACCGTTACTTTCTTAACACCCCCTGTACACTTAAGACGGTCGTACACTAATGTACGTACACTTAAGTTGGCCGCGTAGAAGCTTCGGTAACTACATCTGCTTACGGAAGCTCCCGACAGTTTCTTCCTCACCCCTCCCCTCCCCTCACCCCTCCATTGCTCATCGCTACGACCGTCATTATCATCCATTTGCTAATACAACAAGATAAATTGCCCTTCCTGCGTTGCAACGTAACACCCTACCAGGCAAGTTTTCTCTTTCGGTCTACGCCAGTCTCCCTCGAAAGGGAGAGGGTGAGAACTCCAGGGAGGGGGGAGGGTCGGTGGAAGCCGCCACTTCCTTTTCCTTTCTTCGTTAACGGGAATCGCGTGCCGTGAGAGTGTTTGCGAGTTCCCAATGAAATTTGTATACGTATCTTTGTTTTCCACTGGCAGGGATTGACAGAAAGGGGGTTGAAGAGGGATAATAAAATATTGATAATCTCCAGTCCTGCTTTTTTCGTTAGATCAGGTATAAAAATTCAGTTTCTTTGAAATTTCTTTTCTGCGTTTAGTTGTATCGTGGTTTTAGTTTATTTAATCAATTTGATAGTCGTTATTAATGTTTCTGTACCATTATGCATATGCATTTTCATTAAATACTTCATTTGGTAGGGTTATTGGGTTTTACTAATTTTTTAAACCATTTTTTGTTCTGTTTTCATAGAAAATTATTTTGCAACATAATATTCTAAACAGATTTGTATTTACCACTAAAATCAAAGCTCATCGTTTTTTAATATCCAAGAAATTAATATTTTAAGCTGCAAATTATTTCAATCCCTTCTACTGAAATATTTCCTTTAAATTCTAATTTATTTTTACAGAAGGTTGTATCTACATTTAATTTCAAGAAAATAACTGAATCGAACGATTGATCTTCGATAAAATGGGACGTGTAGAATGTCGTGGACTGAAATGTCCCATGATGATAATAGATTTATGAAATCTTCAGATGTTCTACTTGTATTTCTGTCTTTTGTAACTGCTCGATCGAGCGCAGACGAAGAAAAGCTTTTTGAAAATTGATCGACAACTGGGGTGTACCGCATTCACTTCCAGAAATAAGCGTCTCGACGAGGAGGACGCGTTTCCACGGATTAATTTCCGGTGTCTGACAATGCGTCGATCATTACTACTTAGAAACGCCAGCGAAGAACCAACTCGTACAATCGTGGACTGAATAAACAAGTATTTGATAGTGATTGATATTTTGTTATAATTGTTGGGTTGTTGTAATTCAGAGCTAACCTTTCACCTAATGTGATTTTATAAGTGACAACTGGATAAATTATTATAACATAAAGTTTGGGTTTGGATTTCGAAGGAGAGAAGGTTATTAAGTAATGTTACAAGGCTTCTAAATTCTTAAAGATATAATTCTAAATTTCTAAAAATATAAATAACACCTGAAGCTTCCAACATTTTCCAAATTATTAAATTCTATTAAAAATATATTACTTCTTTCAACAACAGAGTACAGTAACAGCCATCGATCACAATTACATCTTCTTCCTTCAGAATCCAACCTTATGAAACAACCCGTCCATTATTCCAATAAAAAGCACAATAAATTTCCATAAACTAATCTCTATCCATAATGGACTATCCGATCCTAAAAACTAGTTTACGTATTGACCATCAAATAATCCGTGTTATGGCTCGTCTAACAAGCCCTCGTTTTCGCCTCGATTGCCATTTACATGCACGTTTCCCTCCGCCATTCTTCGTAAACAGCGACCATCAAAGGACGACACGATCTTATCAACTAGGGGGTAGCTCGATAACAACCCTTGGCAGGGGTAGAAAAGGGGTAGTAATCGTCCGAGTTGCGTGACCAGCCTGATGAAGCTTCATCGACCCGTTTTCAACCATTTACCTATGCGATCGTGTCTGTAGGGATTACTTTTTTCATTTATTCTTCATTTCTTTCCCTAAATTGAAATTTTCAAATATATTTTTCAATATTTTGATATCTGGAAATTTTAGAATATTTCTGGGAACTCAGAAGCTTGATACGATTATTTTTATTTAATATTTTATTTAGTATTGGGAATATTAATGGGTCCTTTATGCAATAATTTTCTTCAAACTTTAAGCTTTAAATTGATGTGTCATAAGTGGTATTTTGAGATACTTTTCTGTCATGAAATTGCGTCTGACTTCTTACTGTCTCAAATCACTTATTTCATTTGTGAAAATTTAATGGTGTCATACAATTGGCGATTAATTATTCTGTGTTAGGAATATCGATGGGGCTTTTATATGGTAATTTTCTTCAAAGTTTAAGCTTTAAATTGAGGTGCCACAAGTGTCATTTCATGATACTTTTCTGTCATGAAACAGTGCCCAAAGTCAACTATACACATTTTCTCATTACACCAAATAACAAAGTATAATACAATTTCTAATTAATTTTTGTGCTTGAGTAAAATCTCAATATTAAGTTGTATACCCAGATAAAATTTAAACATAACTGAAACAAATGAAATAAAGAATTAAATATCAACAAACCAGCTGAATAAAATTCAGAATAAAATAACTAAAACAGTAATTTGAAATACAAATAACACAAATTGCATATTTGTATATTAATTTATTCCTTCATAATTATATGAACTTAAACTAAAACACACTAAGGCAAAAATCACGAAGATATTTCTAACCCTTTCCGTGTCTGTTTTTTTTTCCAGGTGAGTGTCCCGGAATTCCAGTACGCTCGAGGGACAGGCGGGTCCCTAACGATGGTAAGCCATGAAAGCACTGTAGCTCGCGTTTCATCCCCGTCGTGCGAGCAGCTTCGGCATCGCGCGGCCCCGTTTCCGCCTTCCCTCACCCCCTCCCCTATCCGACTAATACCCCGAGACATCCTTCTTAATTAACGTCTCGCGATATATACACCGTTCGTTTGCGCGATTAAGCGACTCGGCCGACGACGAGAAAACGTCCTTTGAGAGCCAAGGATTCGTGGCTTCGCCCGAGACTCCTTGTAATTGGCAGCACCGACATTGTTCAACAGTTGCCTTATTGTGTTTCTTTGTTACGCCCCGTTCTAACGTTTTTCGTGGAAAAACACTGCTGTTGTGTTCTTTTTAAATTCAGAATAAAATTCTGTTCGTTTGCACTTCGATGCTTTTTATTTGAGGGAAGGGGGTTATTATTTTTGTAGAGGCAAGGGTGGATTTTAAATAAGGGATTAAAATTTATTTTGCAACTTTATTAATCTTGATAGGTCAATTATTACTCATTTTTTAATTAGTGTTTTGGTAACTAGTAAAATTGTCCGTTTTATTGAATTTTAATTAATAGTACAATAATTTTACTATTAATTTATTGAAACAATCCTATATTATCAAAATTCCAAATTTCAATTTTGGAATATTATTAGCTCCAAAATAATTCATAATTGAAAATCATAAAACACAGTAGACTGTCTAATAATTTATTTTTCAGTAATGATTTAAACAATTTGTTACAAGTTTCGAACACATCCGTCGCAGCACCGACAAATCAACTCCTGTTTTACAGTTGTACCCTCTCACGTTCCCTGCTACCCTTACACGGCTAAAATAAGACGTGTCCCACGAGGGGCGGAGACGGATGTGTTTGTATATCATCAGGGTGGCCACTAAGGGGTGCAACTCGCGAAAAATCGCTTCGGGCCACTAGGGTGAAACGTGACATTCTCGTTGACGTTGAATCATCGTTTGAAAAATGTTGTTTTACAGCTGGGGGTGTACAATTCCTTCTATACACGAGCTTCATTTTATTTAATACACACTTCTCAATTATAAGAATTTTTCACAGTTATGTTAACAATTTATAATTATAAATGTATTCAAAGTATGAGAAGGTTTGTTATGTTGGATGGGACACTTTGAAATATAATTTTATGACTTAAAAGTTTTGCCGAATAGCACTTGTGGTATATCAAATTAAAGCTTAAAGTCTGAAGAATATTTTACTGTAAACGATTTAACAATATTGTTAATTCAATATGGACGATTCTTTATTGAACAAATAGTGAATCAACTGATTCAAATAATTGTTTATTTGTTCTAATACAGAATTTGCCATTTTGTAGTAAAAATATTGATAGACTATTTATGTAGTTATTTTTATCAGATCGTAAACTTTAATTTGATATACCATAAGTGCTATTTTGAAAAACTTTTCTGTCATGAAATCGAGTCGGACTTTTCACCTTTCGAAATTCGTTATTCAGTTTCCAATAGTTTTATCCGTTGCTAAAATTGGCGACCAATTATCCTACTTTAGGAATATTCAGGGGGCATTTATACCCTTATTTTGGTCACATTTTAAGCTTTAAATTGACGTAGCAGAAGCGATATTTGAAATGGGGTCAGACTTTCCACGTTTTCGAATCACTTATTTCATTTGCAGTAATATAATGCTTCTATAAAATTGGTGACCAATTCCCCCACATTAAAAATCTTCACGGGGCATTTGTACCCTTACTTTTGTCACACTTTAAGCTTCAAATTGATGTATGACAAGTATTATTTCGATCCACTTTTCTGTCATGAATTCTCTTCAGACTGACACGATACGTTTAAACGCAGACTCTTGTGATCTCCAACTACGAGAATGGAAGGATTAATCTTGCGGTGTACTGCTTTAATTTATTATCTTATAGTTGATTTATCATGGAGAAATCACAGATTCCACGAACCCTTTGTACACATCCCGAATAAAGCTTCCCAGCTCATTCTGGAGACTGTTTACGCGCCTTTGACGAGGTACAAATTGAAGGCGAAATAGGGTTGGATTTTCACGTGCGCCTCGTGTCACCATTTTTCTCTCTTCTGGGACACTTTAAGACCGTCCCGGAGGTGTCCCGTACAGTTTCCCTCTCTTTGAATCATTGTTTGCGCCGGTTATTTATTTCCTGCACCGAGAAGCAACATTTATCCTCGTTCATTAACCCAGCAACCACCGAGGGGGTCAGTTCTGACCAATCTAATGTCTTTATCACTGAAAGATAAAAAAATCATAATTGTGGTTATTTGTTTAATTTCTCAGCTCGGAATTTTTATTGTAATACAAGTTATATTCATTTAAAGTTACAAAAATTCTAAATATGATATTAAAGAGTCACAGATTCCAAATAAAATTCCTCGACCAAAAAGAGAAAGAAACTAGGGAGGATTCTTGCTCGTTCTTTCGTTACGAAATGGTGATCAGAGCACGATTAATTACGCCCAGCCCGCCCCCTCGTGGGATGATTAATCTCCGGGCACAGGTCGACGAAACGACAGAAGCTCGCCCGGAACTTGCCACCTCCCTTTTTTCCCCCTCCCCTCCTCTCGCTCGTTCTTTTCTCCAAACCGAGGTGGGTGAAAAATGCCGGTGTCTTTGGATACCGGGGCGAAAGTTCTGGCCCCGGCGTAAGAAAAGACCTTAGGAAGCTCCTTTGATGCTGAAACCCGCGAAAGTGCACGCTCATTTCCGTGTACATTGAATACCCTCGATCTCGTCCGACATAGTGGCGCTCGTATTTTTCATCGAAGGCCAAACGAAAAAGCTTCTTTCGCGGGGATGAAAGGTGTGACGGAGTCGCTTAAAAGGAAGAATTTGTTCGGTGTGTGTGTGTGTGCTTTTTTTTTCCTCCGTCCCCCCTCGAGGAAACGGCGAGGCTTTCTTGGAATTTTCAATGAAACCTCTGATAAAAAGGGTATTTGGGATTATTGCCGGTGACAAATCGGTGTTTGCCTTTGATAGTGGCAGGATTTAACGAAACTTGGAAAGTTCTGAGGTTTGTATGGGGTAAAATCAAAAATTGTACTGATTGGAAGGTTTAAGGTATTTCTACTTTAATAGAAATAGCAAAATATTCGCAAATCCTGTCCGGAAGAGAGTAAAAAATGTCATTTACAATTAAGCTTCTCACTCGTGCAGCCTTGTACGACCCCGGGGCACGTTTCCTGGAATAAAATCCGCCCCTTGAAAAGGGTAACCGTGTACGAATTTCCAGGGGATCCACGGGATCTCCTCCGGTTATACGTCACATGATAGATTACTATCGTTCGCGCGATGCTGAGCCGCGAATACGTCAGTCGGTCGCGAAAATAGATTTCTCGCGCGATTCGTGCCACGGAAATTCCATTCGTCGTGGCTGAACTTCGAGGCGATACAAGGCGCCAGCAGTAGGAGTAGGGGGGAGAAGAAGGGTGGAAAATGTGCTCCGGGGATTTCGTAGCCGGGAATCCCTCGGCACGGAAACGGGACTCGAGATCCTGCTCCTCTCGCGAGGGTCAATTATTGGCAGGCTGCCTAAAGCGTCGGAAAATGAAAAGATATCGCTCCTCGTCGGCTTACGAACCAACCAGGATCGCTTCGATATTGATTTTCTTAGCGTTATTTGTTTCCTTCCGATCCAGCCCGACGGTGAATTTCCTTTCCACTGAATTCGATACCGTCTGTTTCTGATAATGCTGGTTTGTGGACGCGATTCGCATCTTAACTCTTTCCATTCGAACTCCTGTATGCAGTTCTAAAAAACGAATTAAACGTTTAAGCTGAAAAATGTATTTTTAAGATTTGGGGGTTGGATAAATATTGTCGTAAGTATCTAGAAATGTTTGGTCTTCTTGTAGTTGTTTTAAGAAATATTTTGTGCCCGAGTGAGTTTGACTGTAATTTCATGACAGAAAAGTATTTCAAAATGGCACTTATGGCACATCGATTTGAAGCTCAGAACTTTACAAAAATAACCACGTAAACGCCCAATCGAAATACTTAATACAAATTGAATAATAATTAATTGTAACACACAGTGGCACTTCGTTAAGTGCCAAACGTTTGCATTTAGAATACAAACTTCTAATAAAATTTCATGACAGAAAAGTATTTCAAAATGGCACTTATGGCACATCGATTTGAAGCTCAAAGTCTAATAAAAACATCCACATAAACTATTCTTAAATATTCCTATCGCAAAATGGCTGACCACCGATCAAACCAGACAACGAACCAACCAAGTTCCTTAGTGGAACCCGATCCAATTTCCAATCTCTCGTGCATCAAAATAATAAAAAAGATTCTCCATCAGTTTTATTTTGAGGAATTTACAATTTCTGCCGGTAATTTGCATACAAACGCACCCCTCGATACCCAAGGGATCGTTCGAACTGCATAAAGAAAGGAAACAGAGGGCTGAGTCGAAATCCGGCGAAGGGGTCGGCTTATCCCTCCTCCCTCCTCCCTTCCGCCCTCTACCGTTTGCCGGGCGATTTACGTGCGAAGTTCGCGTGGAAGGAAGAGAATCGTTTATCACCTGACGAGCTAATAGATAACACGGCGGTTACGTGTTCGAGGTTCGATCGGCGCCGAACACTTTCCCAGAATCCACTTTATCGTTCTGGATCGAACGGCAGCTGCGGCCTCCAGGCTTTGCCAATTCTGTCCCGACGTCGAACTTCCGGGGCGAGGGATGCTCGGTCTACCGGAAGTGCGTAACTCTTTGCCACCGACGTGACCCTTAACCCAACTGCCGAGGTAGCGAGGGGAGTTTCTTTGAACTTTGTTGAATCTTGTTAGGGACAGTTATTTATATGATATTAGTGTTTCGGTAATGTAATTAGAAATTTAAATATTACATCTCAACAATTATATTATATTTCTTAAAATATAATATTCCCAGGACCCTAAAACAAATAACCGACTTGAAACCTTAATTAACTTTTCTCAGAATATACACCCACTCTCCCCATAATGCAAAATCTAATTAACCATAGAATATTTACAACATTTGAGCTGCTTATCGCGTTGTCCAAGTCCGATCATTGATCAGCAACGGAGAAAGTACGGTGGGAGGAGGCAGATAGAAAAAAATCCTTTGAAATCCTACTTCAAAGGTAGGAAGAAGTTTGACGTTGATGTCACAGGCAATCCACTTCCGGTCTTATTTAGTAAATCGACTCCCCCGTCGGGGGATCCGACGGGGTCTCAGAAGTATCTCGCAATAAATATATCGGCTTATGGTCGTCTCGAGGAGTTTCACGAGTCATCAGAAGCTCGGGAAGCCAAACTCTCATCGGGAAACCCGATGAAATAGGACTCGGTGATCCTTTTACTCCCCCTGGACCCTTTCGTCCCGATCGACACTGGTACCCGCTGCCGCAAGATATCGAAACATCTGAAAAATCTGAAGGGTGTGTTCTTGCCTCGCATAATTTTCACTTTCTTGTCTCGATTCCATTAACCTTCTCTTTCAACCCCTTCTAAATTTATTTGTAAATGCTTCTGTTAAGAAATTGTTGAAAATTTATAGAAGAAAAATATTGAAAAACTTAGAAAATTAATCAGGAGACTGTTATATTACGGAGAAATAATATACAAAATTATTGTATTTATTAATCATTTTATCAGTTATATGGAATACAAATGTTAACGCATCCTCCTTCTGATATAAATCTTTAAAAATAATAAATTATCTGATATAGAATTCACTAGAATCTGCAGGCACCGAGACGCACCCTGTATATAAAATCAAATATTTTAAACTTTCAGGGGTTGTGTAAAATATTTATTAAAATAGAAGAAACCTTCCCAGGAAAGAATTAAATTCCATCCATAATTTCCCATAAATAAAAATAAATTTTCAATTTCGATACTGAAGGATTAAGAAAAGAATTGATCGATTGAAAAACGGAGGAAGTCTGAAACAACCCTTTGAGATTTCTTTGATCGTTCGTTAGCCGAGTTCGGCGTGCGTCTATCAAGAAATCCATAATTCCCGGAAATTTCAGGAATAGAAGCAGGTCGACGTGTTTTTGCGGAGAAACTTGAAGCGGCTACAATCGTATCGGCGCGTTTGAGTGCGTTACAAGCGTCTCGTTTCAGCCCCCTTCTCCTCCTTCTCCCTGCCGCGCGCGGGTGTTCCATCCCCCTGTGTTGTTCACAAGAGAGCGACTCGTTCCAAAAAGATAACCGCGGACACCTCGTTTCCGGTTTCTCGGTCTGTATAGACGCGTCGACACGCAAACGAGGCCAGCCAAGCATTATTGCAGCCGCTTCCCTCGTTTTCCGCCGAGAGGAAAAGGGGGTTGCTTTCGCGCGGGTCGTTGAAACTGGCACGGGCAATCTTTTTCTGCCACCTCGAGACGATTCTCTGTCCGACATGGACAATTTACAGAATGTTTAACCCCTTAACAGCTTATTTTTTTTATATTTTGTACACTGATTTTGTCTATGATAAATGCTATTGTAGTTTTGTGTATATCGGAAAATTCTTGGTAAAATATTTATTGCATCTTCTTTTTTAATAAAAAAGTAATTATAATTAGGTGCATACTGCAAAAATCACTAATTAACTGGGTAGTTTTGGACTTCATTTTGTACATTTAGTAAAAGTACATTCTTTTTTAATGAAGAATAATTAAAAAACCAAAGGGATGTAGAAATTTGTAAGTGTCACATCCCTAGGGACTTAGGGATTTTTAAATATCATACTTTTAGCGACTTAGAAACTTTAAAATATATTCCTAGGAACTCAGGGATCTATAAATTTGTAAGTAGTGTATCCTTAGGGACTCAAAAGTTTTGAAACACGATAAATATGTTGTTAAATACCATTTGATCAACCCAAATAAAAACGCTACTTTAAACAAAATGATTGAAATTGACAAATAAAATACTTCTATTTTAACTTCCTGAAACACGAAACGGAATCACAAAATAAAATATTCCCGTTTCAACAATTCAAAACGCGAAACAAAATATTGTATATCTTTTATTATAAAAGAAAGAATAGTGGTTCCAATATCTTTAGTAAATATTTCAAAAATAATTTGCACTTCGGGGGACAATCGATAGATCGATCCATAAAGTTGAATCGATGATTAAAAGCGGAGTCGGGCGGAGTTTGGTTCGCGTAGATGATCGTCGGTCGTTCATCGTTCGTCATTAAATCGTTAATCGGGATTTTATCGAGTCGAGGAGGCCGCCGTCGGCGATCGTTACATAATAAACGATGAATTTTCATAGCATGAATATGAAGCGGGGCTAATGAGCGCATTAATATTTGCTGGACAACGCGTTTTGCACCCTCGCCTCGCGTCGACGAACCGTGCGTTAATTCCGCTTTGCGAGTACCGAGCCGATCGCTCGTGCGTGTGCACCCTCTTCTCAGCTTCGTTCCTTGATCCTTGATTCTTCGTTCGACCCCCGCCCTCCGATTATATCATAGAAATTTATTACAGTTGGATCCTAGTTTAATCAACGTTTTATCATTTTAATTTCAATAAATTCTGATAAAAGCAGTGGATTTGTTTATAAAATTATTAAAACAATTATTACAACATCAGTATTGAATTACAGATTGGCGTATTTTTAATGAAAATTTAGATACAACAAATTGCTTGACATTTTGCAATGCAATGTTTTATTTATCGTGTGATTACAAACAACAGGGTAATTTCTGCTCGAAGTAACGCATTAACGTGAGAATTAATCGATTCAATTTTAAATACCTGATTACCCATTTCTGATTCGATGCATTATAGATTTTGCAATTTGTAATAATTAATTATGTCAGCTTTGTTCGTTTTATTCCACTTTTGTTGTTATCGTACATTTTCATGACAGAAACGAACCCCTGTATTCTCATAACACGGTATAAAGGGGCTAATTACCACCCCTAAATTTTCATTTAACTTCTGTCCATGAAATTTCATCAAATTTTCTTTTTTAAACAATTCGTACTTTTATTTTCAAATTGATTTCTGTTATTAAATGTTTATAATTTCAATTGTTATACATTGTCGTGCACAAAAAATGTATTTCAACCCCTGTTCTTGCGATCGAACGGGCAGCGGAGGTTGAATTTTTCGCGGAACTCCACCCTTAATCGAGTTGCCCTTAATCGACCAGTCTAATTTTCAATGATACCAACAGACACCCCGATTGGCTAAGAAAAAGTTAACACCGAGGGTGCGGCAAACGGACTCCTCGTTTCTTTGCTTTCTTCCATCCGTTCACATTAATCACCCGTCCGGCGAACAGGGGGCGAGCGGGGGGGTTGGCCCTCGTTTTGTTCCCGCGGCGTAATGGGTTTCTCGCAAACGAACATCGATAAAACTCGCTTCTTTATTTTCCAAGAAAATTTCCGGGGACGTTTTGAGAGCTCTCGTTCAAAATCAGGGGTGATTTCTGCCCTTGGTTTATTTTAATCAGAATCGTGGGTATTAGTGGGGTAGCAAGGAGTAGGTATTATTTAATAGAAAAGCTTGAATGGAAGATCCTTAATAGTTTCATTGCAGATATGTAATTTTATTTATTATTAACTTTCAAGAATTTGGAAAATTGTTACCAGATTACCTTCAAAAATAAAATTGCACCCCTTTGGTAAAATTCTTGATCGAGTTTTTTAATTAGATGAATTGGAAAATATAAGTTTTTGTTGGAAGGGGTTGGCCAGTGTTTATTTCCTTTGGCCAGCAACCCTTATCTTGACCAGGGTTGGTGGATAAATTTTCGGATGACAGTAAGATGGATGAAGGACAGGGTGGAGGGTGGGTGGAGTAATTTAAAGCCAGCCAAGACGGACAATTTAAATTTTTCGCACCACCCCCGACCATCGACAATTACTCCGTCCTTCGGTCAACGGGGTGGAAATGGGGTGAAAAAAAAAAGAGAAACGCGAAAAGAGACGCGATTCCAGCAACTAGCGGGTAATTGCTGGCTGCCATAATTGCTTCGCTTCGATACTATCTTCTGGGGGTCGGTGGGGGTTGGAACAACCCTCTGCTGCTACTTATCACAGCGTTTCTCAACGTGGGAGTAGTTTTATTTTTATTTATCATTTGTTGTTATTCTGATTAAGGGATGCATCCCAGTGCATTGTTTGTCATTTATCGTTCATCATTGTTAATTATTATTATAATAATATTCATTATTTCTTACTCTTATTTATCATTTATTATTTATCTTTCATTATCCATTAACAATTATTTACTGTTTAGTATTCAATTATTTTGATAAGGAGATGCATCTCAGTGCATTTGATTTATTATTTGTAATTTATCATTCATGATTTATCTTTCATTATTAATTAACAATTATTTGATATTATTTTGATAAACGGGTGCATCTCAGTGCAATTCAATCATTTATTATTTATTATTCTTCGTACACGATTTATTATTTAATAAATGAGTGCAGTCCAGTAATAAAAATTTAATTTAATCTTCCTTTATTATTTAAATTTTACAATACTTTTAACATTGCAATTTGTTCATAAGCAATGGTATTTTTGAACAGGGGCTGGCTTTATTGTAACAATTCCAATTTCCAACGTTATCATATCTTTGAATCTTTAAATTGTTTCCAAAGACCACAAAATAATTGTTTGATAACAATTCGATAATTAAATGAAATAAAAGGCCCGGGATCTTTTATACACAACAAAAAGCCGAACAGGCATCTAATTGTAACTCGTCGATCTTGCTCTACGAAACAATTAAACGACATAATCCGGGCGTTGTCGCAAGAAAGATGGAGCGACTTCCGGTTGGAACGAGCAGCCATGAAAAAAAAAGGAGGACAGTGATTGCAGGGAAAACACCAACAGAGAACGCGAGGGGGAAAAAGAAGAGAAGAATTTCGTAATAATCCTGCAGCGTTTCTTCCAGATTATTTCTGCCACTCTTTTTCCCACCCCTTTTTTCCCTGGGTCAAGGGATGACGGGGGGAGGAGGGTGAAGGCTTGTCTCTCTTACCAGCGAAACCGTGCTGGTCACGAGATTTATTTCGTGAGTTTTTCTCGTCACACCTGCCCGTCCAGAAAACTTGCAACCACCCTGTTCCCAACCCCCCTCTTTCCCGACACCGTCAGCCCTCTTTATTTATTTACTCGAAAGTATATTCGATGCCAGCCAGGATTTACTGCAAATCTATGATTCATTTCTTCTCTGTACCTTACTTTGATTATGGGGGGGATTTCAAGAAGGGAACTTGATTTTCATTTTTTTAAGGGTAATAATTTAATTAACATTGCGGTGTTACTGGTACAAATATTAATAAAAATTAATTCAATTTAATATTCAGTAGCAGAAATTAATTTAGCTCCCATCGAAGTATCAGTTTCTTTAATATTAACTAAAGATATTAACAAAGATGACTTTTAATTAACTCAAAAGCAACAAAATGGTATAAAATAAATAAACAGGCAAGAATTTCTTGTCGAAGCTAAAAATACTTTGGCGGGACGTTTAAAAGGCCCCCCATACATCGTTCGATTGTACAATATTGAATCGTTGTCACGTTTTTCAAGACGATCGATCTTGGATAGGCATTTCTGATTAGTCGAAGGATCGGGATTAAACGCGGAGCAGCTGTCTGCCCGTTCCCAGCAGAAAACCTGGCTCGTTTCTTCCTAGAAAATTACGTTAGTTCCAGGATCGATCCTCCTGCATCAAGAAATCGCTAATAACCAAAGACGAGGCTCCCTCGAACCCCTTTCAATTCACCTTCCAACAAGAAAGTTGCACATTTCATTCTGTTAACAAAAAATTCTTCTCAGCAGCCTTCTCACTTTCAATATTCGCGGTATGATTTTTATTTACATCGAAGGAAGAAAATATGCCACGATGGATGACGAATAAGTTCGGCTAGAACAGTCAATATTACCATTCGCCTTTCCTTATCCTTCAAAAAATTTCATATTTCCTTACGATATTACAATATTCCTCGAATTCCCTCGGCGATATTGTTATTTCATCGACGGCGTATTCGGTTTCTTTTCAATTCATTCGTGCTTCATTTTCACCCTCCTTCGTTCCTCTCTAAAAAAAAAAAGGGAGAAGTTAGACGGTAACACACTCGACTTGAATATCTAGCGAGATCGACTTTCTCCTCCATTGATGGCGCATCTGCACCATCGAGCCCCCGTTTCCGGTTGGCTTAGCCGGGTCTACCACCGGCATCCTGTAAAATATTAATACGAATGCTCTTCGGATAGGGTGAAAATTCGATACTCCCTGCCACGCTCCGCACCACCCTCCCTCCAACCCTTTCAATATTTCTCTACTGGTGTTCGTTTCGTTTCATCCCCCTACAGGGTGTCCTTTTTATTCGGGGATACCTTGCAAAGGAGTTCAACTATCATTGCTGGTACTAATTTGATACTAATAATGAGAATTCAATCTGCTTCTATTACAGTAATCGTTTTCTTAGTATCGAATTAAAAATATGAAGAAAAATTGATTAGCTTTCATTGCCAATACTAATTTAGAGCTAATAATAAAAAGTTCATTTAGTTTCCACTACAGTACTCCTTAGAAAATTAATTTCATTTTCAGAAACCAGAATTAATTTAACCCTCGTTGTTAATTATTTGTTGTATCTTTCTGTATTTCTATATCTTTTTGAAATATGCAATGTGTCCTATCTCAAAATTGACAAAATAAGTAAATTATTATATTTGATGAATATCTCGACTATATTCCATAAGACCCTTAATATAATGTACCATGATTATAATATTTTATGATATAACAGAATATACTGTTACCAAGGTGGCGTAACTTATGCAACACCTTGTACAGTGAACACTCACTGACTCCAGAACTCGTGTTACACCAAGCTCGAAATCTATTGCCAGAATATTCAATGTACTGGTCAAGTAAATATTCGATGAAGCTGCAAGGGTAGATAGGAGGCAGAAGCTCGCCCTCCGATATACAGGGTGTCTTAAAAGCACTGAAATCCCCCTTGCCAAAACAAACACAAATATTCTCGATCAAGTAACAACACAATACAATCTTGATACCTTCAGTCTTCAGTTTTAATACTAGAATTACCAAATGGGTCAAAATGACTTGGTTCAAAATTTATTAAAATGCTTTTATACTACTAGTCTCCAACAATTATTTATTGAGCAAAATTTATTTAACTATTGACTAAAAATTAAGTTTCTTTCCACTGCAGTATTAATTATAATTTTTATGATTAAACAATGAATTGGTGCCCGATTAAAGATGAATGTTGCTACTTAATGCATAAATGTATACAAAACTTTGAAACAATCGAAGTTCAGGGAAGGGGTGGCTGAAAAAAAGGGAACAATCCACTGCCTCGATTTCTCCAGAGGTTCGTTAAACAATTTCCCGATGAAAATTCTCGCCGACGGAATCGAAGGAAGCATGCAACGGGGGTGGTTTAATCGTGAAAAACGTGGCTCGAGGAACGAGATAGCTCGCCTTGGAAAAAGAACTCGACGGGCTAACTCGATTTACGAAATTTCCATATTTATACGCGAGCCCCACCCCCCATCCTCGAACAGTACACACCCCCTGTGTGTGCGTTCGTGTGGCCCTCCTCTTGTTTCCCTTTCGATGGACTAAAAACCAGCCAAGAAACTTGAGGATAAAAAAAGAGAAAATTAAATTCAAAGAATTTTGCAAAATAAACGGTCTCAGAATTAATTTTTGGAAAAATTATAGAATTCTTTGGACGATAAAACGGTCGATTCAATTTTGAGGGGAAATAGCGGCTGACAGGAGCGGGCCAACAGGGAACGACACCCGCGGGATGGAAACACGGCGAAAACTCGCCATTCTTTCGCGATATTTTATCCCGAGTGTTAATCGCATATATCTAACCCGCGTATTTTCGTATTTCGCGGTGACGCGCACCCTGGGACGTAGGAATTTGATTTACGCGTCACGCGACGCTCGTACGTCCTCCGCAACTTTTCGAGCTGGGACAATTATCGATAGGCTCGTCGGATCCCGGGTTGCTTTTGTTTTATCACAGGACACAGTCCCAGGATTCCTTGGAAAAAGGTTTCGCGAAGTTCGCTTTCAAAATGGCTGAGCTTTTAAGAACTTTGTGAGCGAAGACGTATGCGCGCCTGGATACAGGAGTCTCTGTCGGTCAGATCTGTTTGTAAAAATTGTATTATTGAACATTTTGTTAATTTTGTTAATCATTAAAATTTGCAAATGCCTTTGGGACGTGAACAAAGATGGTTTCTCGGATATCGAGCGAGCAAGTGAAGGGAGGGAAAGAAATAGGGGAGCTTTCCTTCCGGATTCTTCGAATGGAATTACTTAGCTCATCCGTCGCCTGAGGGATCCTTCGGCTCACCCTGGTCCAAAGGAAAGAAAGTAAGCCGCGGGTCCTTGAACGTTTGTGGACTAACAAGCTCGACGATCCTGGTTTACAGGACGCTCTCGATCCAGGCAATTAACACTTCTGAAGACTTTCCGTTCAGGGGCTTATTCGACTAAACTAGTTCTTGACAATTTTTATTTTTACAATTTAACAAAATATTTGACCGTGCAAAGAATTTTTCTTGAAGTTTGTTGTTTATAATCGAAATAAAATGCTTCTGCCCTGGGAGCAATATCGAGGAGGGGAATGGGGGAGGAGGAAACGCGGGAGGCCACAAATGGCCGTGTTTCGCGGCCACGGTATAACCGGGAGTCGATCGACGGTAAAATCGAGCCATCGAGCGCCGGTCGACGGCCATTTTTCCCCGCCACATAATAGCAATTATATTGGCCAGGAACGATCGAGGCTATTCCGGAAGCGGAAGGGACGCGCCGCGATTGTCCGGAAGCCGTCGAAGATTGCCGCGTCTATGCTCGATTTTCGTGAACCTCGACCTCGCCCACAGAGAACCACCCTTCGACCTATTGTACGCGCGCGCCCCCGATATTGCTTTTCGTGGCTAAAATATAACCGCGTTTACGTTACATTTTAATGTAACATAAGTTTCGTTTTGCTCGAAATTGTTTCAGAGAATAGTTGCTTTTTGTCTTTTATATGTTGTAACAGTCACGTTTTAATAAATTGAAATATTACTTTCAATTTTGAAGCAAAATTATTTGAATATTCGCAAAGTTTGTAAAAGGGTACAAAATTAATTGCTGTCTCCTTTGCCTTTTTAAATGGTCGATGAATTTTAATTATGAAAAATATTGAACGTTTTTATGAAGCAACTGTGGACTACTTTGATAGCCTTTTATGTTTCATAAAAATTATGATTCAGGTCACTTTGTGTAGCATTTTTTATACTTAATTTGTGTACATAAATACATAAACTAAGAACACAAACACTTATAATACTTAATATTTAATTGCTCAAATTAATAATCATCAACAAAACATTCTTCTCTTTAAATTTCACAAAATCTGTAATAGTTTGACTTCCAAACGAATTGATTAATTGATTAATTTACAAAGATCAGAAGTGTATTTTATCCTGAACCAATCGAATATATTAAAACTGCTCCAATTATTACGCTCGAAGTTCTATAATTTATCGAAAAAGACACCCTCTTGTTGGACAACCAAACCGGAAGATCCCACTGCGCGGGGAGACGAAAGTGGAGGGGGGGTGACTGTGAAAATACGAAGGGGTTGATTCGGGTTGGCGTGGCTCGAGGAAACTTTTTGATAACACTTGCAAATTGCTTTCGAAAATAGAATAACAATCCAATTTCGAGGCAGTCGCGACTGGTTCGGCGAGGATGTCGGGACGTGTTGAAAGGGGTTGGAAAAAGGGTGGAGGGAACCGGAACTGGGCGTGCGACGACTATTGCACGCGTCGCGGTGGGTTCTTCAATCTTTTCGATGTACTCGACGAGATAAGTTTATATCCGAGAAAAGGTGAGGAATATGTAAAATCCCGGCTTACACACCAAAATTTTTACCCCTGTAATGCCAAATTAAATCTAGAATCAATTGTATTCTATGAAATTCTTATCAAAATAAATTTAAATACCTGCAAAGTTTGCAAAATCATAATTTTACTGTCTCTGATTTTTGAAATGATCAAACGTGTAACAAAAAGAAGTAAATGGCTATCGAAGCGAATGAAGAAATCAAAATTTACGGTACAGAAAAGTGATGGAATTTTATTTTCTATACCGAGGGAAAGGGGAGTTTGATTCGATGCGATCGAAAAGCAGGTCGTTGAAATTTAATTCTGAATATTGCCGGCCCTGTTGTTTTCCCCTTCGAGGAAGGAAAACATTTTCCCGGCACGTGCAACCAGGGACACTTCCGATATTACGACGGAAAGGTATTTCTATCAGCTCGTTAAGAAATTACTGTGGATCGAAGCGACGTCGAGGACGTTTACCCTCTTCGAACTCTCACCCCCCTCCGCTGCCCTTTTATCGATGCCATAGAGAACATACAGATGTATATACGGTGTTGGGCGAGATATTTTATGGTGTTTTGCTGGATTTCGTTTATATTTTGATCTCCTGATTAAAATCTGTGAAAATGGCCATTTGGCACGATCTTTTTCTAAAATAATTTATTAGAAATTCTTATTTCGTATGGCTTGGAAAGAAAAATGATGAAAATTAGTTAAAATATTCTTTAGAAATAGTAAACTTACAAAGTTATGAAAACAGAATAATACAAATTATAATATTGCAAAATTGCAGGTACAAATTATAAAAGTATAAATTAATAACTCACACAATTACAAAAATACAAAAATAGATATGATAAAATCACAAAATTGCAAATAACGAAGATTGGAAAGTACAAATTTATCTAAATTATATATTATAAAATGATGAAAAGAGAAAAGTACAAAGATAGTATTAAAAGCTGCTGAAATGTAATAAACGAGTGTATTTTCATTGAGGATAACGAACAATGTCTAAATTAAAATGGTTATTTTCATTGGGTGTATCCGGCGGTGTCAGTCAAACGTCAGTTCGTCTGCCACTCGATCCAATTTCTGTTCGGATGGAAACGATTAAACGGCACGCGGCGGTCGAAGTCATTAAGTCATCTCATTACGCGACTCGGATCGGGATTAATGGACGGCTGACGTGTTACGCCTTCGTTTCTTACACAAATTTCACCCTCGAGTGTCACTTATCAGCTCGTGGCACGCTTCAAACTCAGCCTTTAATTCCTGTACACCGGTACCGCATCCACGACCCGACCCAACCTCGCGAATTAATTAAACTTTCAAACAATTTATCGCTACTTTCAATCCTACAAAAATATCACTATTAAACAACCTCCTACAAAATAATCAAAATACTCCGAATTATTAACGTTATTATTGTTTCTGCAAAATTGAAGTTACTTGTTAATTGTTATTAATATGAAATTAAAAATTGGGGAATGTGGTTGGACCTGTTTAGATGGAGGATTCCGGAATTTATTGATGGTAGAAGTAAAGTTTCTGGAAATTTGTTAATATCAGGTGTTTGATAAAATTAAAGGGGAATTAAAATAAAATACACTTTGAACCCCTATAAATTAATCAATTTACATCATTTAATATTATTTATAAATAACGTGTGAACTGTAAATGGGTTACTGTTGTATTTAATTAAATTTGGTAATTGTTTAGAGGATGAAGGAGGAATGTTTTAATATAAAATTGAGCATAGGAAGGGTTCTTTACGATCGAACCAGTAACGTCAGATAGTAAAAGCATTATTTTACAGGCTCGCAGGATCCACAACAGGACACCAGGCAGCCAATCGGCTCCTTTCAGCAGCTTTATCGTTCCTTTTGAACCGTGTACAGGCTTTCATCGTGTTTTCGTTCGCCCCCTTTACCCGGCTTCCGCTTTTGTTAACTTCGAGTCGCGAGTTTTCATCCTCTGCGAGAACTTGCAAGATTTTTCTTCCTTTAAACGCTGCTTTCGCTCAACGAAATGATGAGAATTTCTTTATTACTCGCAGGTACAAAGGATTAGAATTTCAATTGGACAGGTGAATCGTGTTCTTTGCATTTTTTGGATTATTTAATGTACATATTAGACAAGTTTCTATGTTGTTTTTAATTACCAGCAATTAGAATTTCGGGTAAAATAGTAATTAAATATAATCATTGTGATTTTTATATTTCTAATAATAATTATTGTTAAATATTTTTATCTGAATTTCACTTATTAAAATTGAAAAATAATAGAAGAATAGCAGTGTTAAAATTTAATTTGTATAATTAAACATTTATTGCAATCGTCTGTGTTCCTTAACGTATATCAATTTTCAAATTTCAAAGCATTGGAACTGATTCGTTCTGAAATCTTAATCATTATCATTAAAAGTTCCAATATTTATGAGAACCATTCAGGCAAGCGGAGGGAGGGGGAATAAAAAGCATTGTGTTTTTACAAGGCCGGAAGTTCCTCGAACAAATGACTGGAACCACTTCTCCCGGTTATTAAAAGTTAAACAACTTGTTAAGTTACGAATATTAAAAAAGTTTTCTTCGGTGGAGTGTGACCATTAATATGGTAATAATAATCACTTGGTATTGCACGTTTCTTATCATTTAATCGTCTGATTATCGTTATTACCTTCATATTGTTAACGGCCAATTATTTCTTTGTAATAAAAGAGTCCAATTAATTTACAAAGTTAATCAAAAATTGATCAGAAATTAAGATCGCAGAAAATTATTTATTGCCTGAAGATAAAATTATGGAATTAAATTTTGTCAACAATTTCTATTTAAAGATTTTAATTGTTACTCCTTTTATTGTATTGGAGTTCGATTTGCAACTGTAAACATAACATTCCCTTAATTTTTTTGAAAATTCAGGCCTCGAGCTTGAATTGATCGAAATTCTATATTGAAGATATAAAATGATAGTAACAGTCTGTCAGTGGCAGCGAATAGTTTCATCTACTAGCTGATATCAAAATTCTGCCATAAAGGAGTATGTATGTAGGCGTTCGAAGGTACACGTGCTCAGGATACTGGTCACCCATATTCCATCTTTATGAGATACCCGATTTACGAGGTCGTAAAACACCAATAATCTACTTTTAAAACACTAATTCCCTGTCGTATAATATTTTACACAGCAGTATTTCAAGGTTTAAGAAAGTGCAGTCGTAAATGATCACGAGTGTCATGATATTTTTGCAATCGAACCTTCCATCCTTATTCTGGTGACAATATGAAAAATTAGGGTTTCGATTAAAGAGGATTAAAGAGGATTGTTTATTGTTTAAAATGATATTTATTTAATTTAAGTACCCCTGGGTTAAAATCATTTACTTGTAAGTGAGATTATTGAGAGTTATTTAAACTTGGTTTGTTTGATTCTGTTGCCAAGTGTCTGGTACAATTTCATGACAGAAAAGTTTTACGAAATGGCACTTATGCTATATCAATTTAAAGCTGATGGTACCACGAAAATAACTATATAAGGGTCCCTTGAATATTCTTAACAGGAAGTAGGTAATCGTCGATTGTAACAAGTATTAGAATCCTACTTTCTTAAATGGTGAATTTCAAGATGTGAAGATTCTGTTCTATTTTCATGACAGAAAAGTTTTGCAAAATGGCACTTGTGGTATATCAAATTAAAGCCCAAAGTGCAAGGAAGATTTCTGCATAAAGCCCTCCGAGCTGCACCGTCGATACATCTGAAAAGGGTTGCAGACTTCGCAGGACGTTTTAAATTTCATCATGCGGCGGCGGGAATCGACCTTAATCGCCTCCGACCGACTAAATTTCCCATTCGAGGCTTCCTACGGGACCGTTCCCGAGCGTTCTCTATCCCCGCCGGTGGAATAATAAAGTCTGGATTGGTCTTAAACGGCTGGATGGTCGGTGGTTGGGTATCGAAATTGTATCGGCCGTAAGCCGCGGCGCCGTGGCCGTTTCTGGTCATCAGAAACAATCTTCGTCCCGTGTTCCCGTTTCCCAGACTTCCTTCATTTTTATTTTTATTCCGGAATCCATCGAACCGGCCAGGCCCGCGATGCGGAAAGGCGGTTGTATCGCTCTTCCTTCCGTTTTATTTCCCGTTCAGGGACCTCGTAATTGTTTCGATTCCTTCGACTGTGCTGCCTTTCTTCCGGTATCGGTTTCCGCGAGAAACTCGACCGATCCAAAGAATCCTGTGTCGCCTATCTCGTTTCGAGGATCGATAGGGATCGAGGGGGAAAAACTTCGTTTCAGATTATTGAAACTTCAGGTATTATTTCTTATAATAATTAATTTACCAAGCCTTGCATTTGGACTGATCTGCCTCCTTAAAGTATCTTTCGAGAATTCGCGGCGTAAATTGTTGGCACGTTTCAAGGACATCCGGCCACCAGTCGATTTTTCATCCCCTTTATTCCCAGGGGGTCCAGCGGGGGGCCGGAAGGGGGAAGGAAGCCACGTTTCCCGACGAATACCGATCAGCTTTACGTTTCGTTCGTAATTCTTTCGCTATCCCCCCCTCTCTCCCCTTCTCGAGTCGATGCAACGGTGAATAGTATGCACATAACTTCCAGTCTGGGTAATGTTCGATCCTTCGGGAATACCCGGTGGCTGGTTCGATGAAAATTTACAGTTGGCTGTTCGTTCGCCGCGGCGCTGCCCTTCGCTCTAAAGATTCCTCGTGTTTCGTTATAGAATTGCCACTTCGATTGGCTCCGCGGAGAAAGGACCATTGAATTTTAGGATTAAACTTCCGTGGATGATGGCCGAGGCAAATGGAGGCAACGGAATCGATATAAACCGCGCGAGATGGGAATTGTAATAATATCGATGAGATTTTTATGCGGCGAGAAGGTAAATATTGATTTCGTCCGATGCAGTTTCGTGACTGAAAAGTTCCTCGGAATGGCGCTTGCAGGGGATTGAATTAAAATTCGAAATGGAAGGGAAATGACTGTGTGGAGGTTTTTTAAATATTCTTAATCGATCGTAATGGATTGTGCATTTTGGGACATTGAAAGTCAGATGCAATTTCATGACAGAAAACTTTTTTGAAATAGCTCTTATGGTATATCAAATTAAAGCTTAAAATGTGGCTAAAATAATCATCTAAGTGCCCCTTCAGTATCTTCAAAATAGAATGACTGGATCTCAATCGTAGAATCCTGCTACATCAAATAGCAAGTTTCAAAATAAAGGAAATCAGATGCAAATTCATGACAGAAAAGTTTCTGAAAATAGCACTTATGCTACATCAAATTAAAGCTCAAAGTTCAAAGCAAAAACCCCCATAAACATTTCAGCAATATTCCAAATACTAACTAACTATCCCTTCAATAAAATAAACAGTGACATTACACATCACATAATACGACGTCTACATTCAACCCAGCAGCAGCCATTTTGTAATAACAACATCCCCGAAGCATTTACACAGTTATTTTCCTCAAACTCTAAGCTTTAATTCGACCTACCACAAGCGTCCCTCCCCTACACTTTTCTGTCATGAAAAATGTCCCAGAGTTCCCATCCACAAAATCGCATTCCAATTTTTTAAGCCCCTCAGAAAGGACGTAGCTGGATTAAAATCGACTGCAACGTTCAACGACCCCTCGCGGGGGACAGATTTTACCCCGAGTTTAACACCCCCGTATATTTATTTCGTTTTCCCGCCGCGTTATCCCGCGAGTTGGCGGGAACCGGCGTTACTTTGAAATTCATGAGCTCGAATGGCTTAACCGCGTAAGGAAGTTTCAAGGGGGTTGCATTCTGGGCCGAGCCCGCCGGGGGAGGGGCGGGGGAAAAAGTCCCGTGCGTTAGAGCAAACACATTTTCTATTTGCGACTTCGTTGAGTGGTTCCTTCGATATTTGAATATCCGCTTTTCGTGGAATTAAATGTGATTGCCGAAGGCGGAGGCGGACTCGGGGCACAGAGGGTTCTTTTTTGCTTGGCTGCAAAAGAAATTTCAGTTTTTCGGGATTCGATGTGTGGACCCTTTTCCCGGTATTTTAAAAATACCTCGAATAATTAACACGAAATTGTATTCCTGGTTGCTGCTGAGGTGATTTTTATTTTCGCCCAAAGGATACAAGATAAGGAAGTAGGTTGCTGGCAGGCGCCACTATGGGGCCCCATGCATTAACAGCACTGCCATTTGCAGTTGTTACTGGGTAAATTTGTTGACGTTGTTTTGAATATTTGTAGATAATTTATTTATTGGATTTCCAATTTAAATCCCAACTATTATTGTATCTTTTGTATTGTATTACTGGAATATTTACTGGATTTGCAACATAATTAATTTCCATTTTATAATTTGCGACGGTGGAATTTGAAAAAATTAAACGAGGTCCTCCGGATGGTCCTCTGGCCTGGAACGATTGGCTTGAAATAAGGAAGCTCGGGACGTTGAAGGGTTAAATCAAGCATATTCTTAGATATCTAAGACAATTGCGGGTGGTCGGCGAACCGATTGATTGCGAGCGATGAGCGATTGATCAAAGGGTTCGTTGCCGATCGAACGACAGAAACGATACTCAATTACGAAGGTCCCGGCGCACCGAGGGATCTCGAATAAAACCGCGAAACGTTGAATAGCATCGGCGGAACAATCGAGCGGCTCGAATAAAATATCAATGTCCCAAATCGTGGCAACGATGTTCAATTACGATCCTTCGTATCGGGTCGATGGATCCAAGGAAACTCGATAAACCGTCGTTGGAATCTTGAAACGAATCTATCCGGTTCGAATCGTTCGATCAAACGAATCAATCGGCCGTGAAATTTTGATTAATCGAGTCGTTGGACGGTCGGTTCGATCCTTCCAGTCTTGAATTAAATTATTTTTTTATTGAAATGAATTATTATTGTAATAAATTACTTTTTTAAGCTTTTATAAATAATAGTAATTTATTCTGGTAATTTTGATTACAAGACAAATTAATACTAAAATTTCCTTATATTATAATTCACCTAAAAATAATACAGTAATCCATTTTATAAAACCTTCTGCTCCTCTAAAAGGGTTAACCGTCCCCATAAAATAAAAGTTACAGTGACTGTAAAAGATACTGTTTGAAAATTAAGGAACCTTCACTGCCAACGTTGAAGATATCATGTTTGATAAGTATCTACAAAAAAAAAATGGAAATAGAAAGACTTTGGACAATAGGTAATAACGTGAAATGATTTTCCCTCGATCCCAGCAACCTGCTGACTCGAGTACGATCTGGATCATGATCAATTTTATCTGGAAGGGTAACAACAACCCTTCTTTCTTACATTTTCCACGATGATGGCAGGAACCTTGAGCCGAACAACTTTTATGTGAACTCGGCTCAAATTTTATCGTAGGCTGAACATAAAAAAAGAGGTTGTTAAATTTGGGATAAAGTTATTACTTTTCTCTTATTTGGTGATTTTGAGGCAGATGCTTCTATAGATATTTGTATTGAAGTTGGACTGTAATTTATTTATTATATGGAATCTTCTGAAAAGCTTCCTGAAATTCTTTGGAAATTTTGAATTTATAATAAAAATTTTGCAGACGTCGTGGATTTATAATAGGAATTTTTGGGGAGCTTCCAAATTATGATAGAAATGTTTGTAACGCTGCCAAATTATAGTAGCAATATTTGGAAAGCTACTAAATTATAATAAATATTTTTGGAAAATTTCGTATTTATAATAGAAAAATTTGGAAAGCCTTAAATCCACAAATGTTAAAAGTGCAACAAAACAGCACACAAATTCCACAGCATGGTCATCCATCTTGGGGAAAGCACAACCATCTAACCCAGTGTCACAGAGTGGTTTCTTTTCCATTGTCTTATCAGGAGAGCTATCTTGTGTCAATATTATCACAGAAGCATGGAGACTGAAACACATATCTTGTGAAAAGTAGTTTCGAAGAAGACGTTCGTATGAAATTTCGATCCATCATCGTGTCACGGATTTTGCGACAGGTTGAAACTTCCATGGGATCGATTTCACCTGCAAAAAGAAAGGTGTTTATAAACCTCCTAAAAAGGCGGTGATAAATATTTTTTTCGAATTAAAATATTTAACAATTTCTGCATTTCTAACCTCGCGATATTGAAATACTTTTAAACATCAAAACTTCTAAATTTCTGAATATTATTTCTAAACCATATATTTTTCACCTACAAACCCCGGTTCGCCTGTGGCGCCGTCAGTTACGAAGCATCCCCTGAACATCGTAGAATTTTTAACCCCTTCGGGGTTAACTTGCGAGACGTTTCGCCGGGGATGTAACATTTGCGCGGGACAAGCGTGTCTTCGAGGCGAATCAAAGATCGCGGCGCGGGCAACAAAGGGTTCGCCCGAAGGAGGCGAGCCATCCGACCAAGATAACCGAATGAGGCTCGGAAGATTTGTGTCAGACTGTCGTGATTTTCATCGAGACCCTTCTTCTTCATGGTAAATGACGTGGAAAGAGGGGAGAAATTAAAGCCGCTCGTTAGGGTGGAACGTTGCTTCTCGATTCTCGATCGGACCCGGACGACTGCCTTTTCGATATTCGAGACACAAAGAGAACGAAGAAAAGTGGATATCGTGTGCTTTCTTGTCCCTTTTCTTTTCCTCCTCCCTCTCCCTCCCCCTCCGTGTTCCTGATTCCTGCTGGCCATATTAAATTGGATGAACTTTCGAAACGTCCAGGGGACAGCTGGCTCAACTTTTCTTTCCAGTCACCCTTTCACAATTTCCGGATAATTAATTGGATGACGGGTCGAGCAGGAAGAGAAAGAATTAAATGGTCGATTCTGGGTGATAATACTAGGAATTGTTTGATATGTCAGGACAATAGTTCGGGGATTGATTGTGCGTTTGTTGGTTGTTTGGTGGGTGCTGGTGGTGGGAGTGGAAAATTAGGGATTTGGTAATTTGTAATTATGGTAACTGAGAATTCAAAGATTAATAATTCACAGTGTCTAATATTTGTAAAATTAATAATTACAGTAACTATAATCCCAAAACCAATATTTGCAATTATAAATCTGTGATTTTGTAACAACACAAACTCAAGCCCTCCAGTTGCAAACAATTCGAAATATTCTGGATACTTAAAATTTGTATCCAAGTAGCCAAACAAGGTATTGTCCATAAGATTGCCGACGTTTTCCTCCTTGGTCCGTTCACAAAGTGTCCCAGTTAGTTTGGTCGTCGAGTAAATTGTTAAACGAGCCGAGCGTGTGCCAACTGTGTTTGCCTTGCAATTAATGCGAATCGCACGAATCCTCGAGCAAATAAGAGCAGCCCTTCAAGGATCCCGGACGTGAAATTGGTTTGTCAACCGAGCAGACCCTTCCTCGAATATTCGATTTGCTTTTTTCCCAACCGTCGATTGATTCCCCCAAAATAATACAGAAATATCCAAACAGTTTTAAAAAATCAACCAACAATTGTAAAATTTGGATTAAAATCAAATCTCGAAGGACCGAGGGGTGCCAGGACGCCCTTTCCGGGTACGTCGCTGATCCCCATTCACGTCTTCGATTTGGCAAAAAAAGAATTCTGCACAGTCGGTTTGTTAGCCACCGATCCGTGCATCAAAGACCCCAGATCTGGAAATAGGAGAAGGGTATAGCCAAGGAGTCCGTAATCCATAGGTTCGTGGAAAGTAAATAATACAGGAGGTCCGTTGGAACGGATGTTAGCCGGGGGATGAAATCTGTCCCTGTATATCCGGCGAATATATGAAATTCAGTCGTTCTCGAGATTTTTGCGGAATCTCCTTTCGTTGGATTTTGGGGAGACAGGAGAATTGTTGAAAGAGAGAGAAAAGAGAATCTGGGTCTTATTCATCCAGGCACTTGCATACTCAAAATATTTAACAATTATTAAATGAAAATTATGTGTCCAGTGTCTAGGTTAATTCGTGTGACATCTAGTGTATCATATGTGATACACGCTTTCGAGATTATACATGGTATCCCTCTGTGGGACGTGTGGAAAGGGACCAGGTTCCAGGCATGGGCAATAATTTTGTCAATTAATTTTGATAAAATATTATCTGTTTGAAGTTCGAGTATTAACCCTTAATAATTGTAAGTTATAGTATTTTCAGTGATGACCCTACTAAGTCATATATTTTGTATTATTAATTTTAAAGGAGGGTTGATACTTCATATCAAGTCATTTTTTAATTATTTTGCAAACTATATCTCGTTTCAAACATTTAAAAAATGTTATGAACAGGGTTTGAAGGGGTTAAATATTGAAATATTCGAAATGACCAAAATAAAAAACTACTGTCCAAGTAAAAATGTTTCTATAAATTAAATTGCATTGCTCAAACACAGAACAGAACGCAGCCGACCAAACAGCGGTTCAGAAAAACTTCAATAAATATTCCTCAAAGCAAACTCACCCCTCTGTGATCCTCTCGTTTCCGTCAAGTCTTTCTTACGTAAACCCAACAGGAGGATCCTGTGTATCATGATCCTGAGGGACTCTTTGATCTGCCATTCCGTCTCTCCAACGGATGACGTGGCCACCGCCCCTTTTCCATCCACCCCCTACGAGGTTATGAATTATCCTCAACCCTGTATTTTTCTCGTTGAAAGATTCAGAATCTGTTCACAAACCGGGCGAAATATGTACACTTTTAATTCTTTTACAGGGAATTTTGCAATATTATTTGGAGCATTGTATTTTTAGAAACTTACACAATTTAAAGGTATTATTCGAGTTTTGAGATTTTTAGAAATTTACAAAGTTTCAAAGTTAAAAATTTAGGAGCTTGACAATATTAGATTTTCGGAAACTTAAGAACCCCAAAGTATAACAAGTTTCCACAAATATAACATTGTCAAGCTTCTAAATTTTGACAAATTTAACATTGCAATATTAAAAATTTCCCAGATTTCTAAAAATCGAATATTCCAAACCCTCGAAAACCTTAACAATACCTTAATAATATCTTAAATTTCTATAAATATTGTGCCCCAAAAGCCCAAATCCTTCAAAACCTTGTCACAATATTAAAATATCGTCCCCAAAAATTTCCCAACCTCAAAGTCCTCACCGTTTTTATCCCAAACACGAGGTTCCCAGCGCCGGATGCGTATACTTTTCAATTGTGCCGATAAATTGGTCGGAATCCCGGCTGTAGAGGCGTATCTCTCGTTGCCGGTGTTCGCCAAGGGGTTGAAATCGGCACTCACCTTTCTCTCTGTGTTTATCGTCGCTTCCTTTGAGGGATAAGAACCCAGGGAACCGAGAATTAGAGTTGGGATTCGCTTGATCCTGTTATCTGTAGTTCCTCGTGGAATCGCTGGGTTAAATGTGTTTACGGAGTTGGAAGGATTTTAATAATCCACCCTGGGATGTGCAACGGTGTACCGGTGGGGGAGGGGGAGGGGGGGGGGCTATGGGGATCCGTTTAACCCGGATATTTCTGTTATCTGCTTCGAGAGCCAGTAATTTTCCAGCTAAATATCTTCTGCCAGAATTGTGCCTGATTTTTCGTGTCTGCGCTCCCCCTTTCACCCCCTGCCCCCTTCCCTCTCGTTTTGCTGCATTTTATGTGACTGTAAAGATCATGACGTCATCGGGAGTAAAGGGGTTGCTTTTCTATCCTTTCAACGTTGTACTCCTTTCACGACGACATAATAGAATTTACCGACGATCGAAAGGGGGATGAAATTTTGTTGATTTTTCGAAATTCATTTTCGAAATTGCAGGGGACGAGCGATTTAAATGTCCTCTTTGTGGGGTAATATTGTTATTTAACGTTGATTTATAATATTTTTTATTATTGCGTTAGACTTTTATGTTCGTATCACACTGGGGGGTGTCGATGGTTTTGGAGGGGCTGACAGGGTGATAAAACTTCAGAGGGTTACTGTTATACTGTTCCGAGGGACGTATGGAATTTTTTTTCTGTAGGGTCAGCTTTTTTACGGGATTCGAAGGTTATTTTATTCTAGGTACTTTTGCAATGTTGATTGTTATTTGTTAACTATTTACTATTGCAGTGTTAATTAAAAGAAGCCTAGTATTGCAGTGTTAATTATTAATCGTCTGCTATTGCGAAATTAATTATCAGCTGACTTTTTCACGTGTGGATGTTCGAGTACTGAATTTTGTTGTTTCTTATTGTTTCAGAGGGGTAGCGACGAACTTTTGTCGCAAAGCGGAGCAGTTAGCAATGGTGCTGCAATGAGTCCACAACCACATCACGCGGCCGACAACAATAATGACGCCAAGAAGGTAAGTTTTTCCCTTAAATCTAGACATTTTTAAGCATCTCGAATTCAACAAACCAATTTCTTCCAAACTTCAAAGTTAAAGAATGCAAAAGAAGAGGAATTTTTTATTTAGAAATATCAAAAAGAATTTAGATAATAAATTACTCGTTGATAATTAATTACACACACCTGTTGTTCGTCATCCCACGTGAAAAATAACACAATTTCTCAAGGAATATTAATTATCCATGTCATAATAGTTAAAATTAATTTAAATATTTGTATCGATATTAATTAAAGTGTAAGAACTACAGTATTTGATTTACAAAGAATTATTCAGGATCGTTAATGCGGCCACGGGAAGAAACAGAGACGAACAACGAGGGATTCGGTGACAAAGCGAGCACCGCGTTCTCGGCTTTTACTTTGAAAACGAACACGCTCCACTTTTCGACAGTCTCGAAAAAAAAAGAGGGCGAAATTGTTAGCGGCCTATGGACCCTGTAACTGGAACCACCTCTGCAAATTTTCTGAAACATCGATCGCGGAACGATGCAATTCTTCGTAACCTTTGTCTTCAAACAGTTCTCTTTTTTGTTATTTCAACTTGACAGAAGTCAAAGTATAAATTAGCACAAAATTTACTGGGTTTCCGGTGCTTACACTAGTTCCTGGTACATAAGGAGTATAAAAGGAAATAGGGTACAAAAGGGAAGGATTGTTCGCGAAAGAAAAAGGGTTTCGAGTTAGTTCGAAGAGGGATGAGAAGAAGAAACCGAGCCCAAGATGGCGAGTGTCGTTCGACACTTTGCCATATTAGTTGGACGGAGTCTCTTTTGTCCCAGTTTCTTTCTGACGTGCCATTTACTGCTTCGTTCCGTCCCATTATCCACGAATGGTGACCGTGTCGCGCCGCTTATTCCTGCGGGGGTGCGTTCCTTTTCCACCCTCTTGTCCACGTGCGAACGGAAGCTGGGGGTGAAACGTTAAGGTCTCGTTAAAGGTGTTACACGGGAGTCAGTTACTGGACATTATTTCTCTTCTCTTTCCTCCTTTTATCGTTTCGTCTCTCCTCGAGGGAGGGTTGCTCGATTTAAGGGGTTGCTTTAAGCTTCCATTTTTATTTGGGTTGATGTTCTTAGTCAATTTTTGCGATTTTATGGCTGGAGGGTTGTGTAGATTTTAAATGTTGTATATTTGGAATTTATGATTATACATTTAGAAATGTACAGAATTTGGAATATTGCAGTAAATTATCAAATTTTATTAAAACATTACCAAAACTATCAAAGCCTCATTTAAGAATTGTAATGAATTTCGATTAAATATTTATAACAATTACCCTAAAGAAAATGAATTAAAGCAAAATGAAATATTTTCAAAGTAAATGAAAAATCTGAAAAAAATATCTGATCCAAGATCGAGATCAGACGCTTCAGCAGTCACAGGCCCAATTCCCTGGCGGATAGATCACAAAGAGGGTAGTCTTACAATAATTACAGCGAAGATGGAAGTACGTAAGCAGATCAGAGGTCCACGAATGGCTTCCGATTTTCGAAAGATCCCAACACGAGGCTATCCCTCTTTTCATGGCAGATGTCGTTCAAGCCACTTTCTCGATTAAAGACGACGGAAACCCGTCACGGGACACTCTGTTTCTTTCCGTCGCGTTTCCGCTTTTCGATCGGCCAACCTAATTCCAAGATTGCTACGAAAGGATACCTTATCTTTGCTCCAGGCTCCATTTTTACGCTTCACGCTGCTGACGGAAGTTTCAATTTTCCTTTTCCCCCCTCCATTTTTTTTTTTAATTCATCCATTTCTTTCATCAAAATAATCATTTCAGGGGTGTTAAAACTTAACCATTTACGTGCGCGTTGAACACTATTTTATTTTCAATTTAAACAAAAACCGTAATTTGGAATAAATTCGATGAATTATGAACAATAAACAGGAATAATAAGGATCGCGGTTAACGCAGCTCGATTCCCCCCCCCCCCCCCCCCCCCCCCCAGGACCAATTGTTCTCCCCGGAGATAGGAATTTCATATTAGAAAATGCACCGCGGCGGCAGGGGGGGAGGGGCCAATCACCTATGGAGACTTCTAAAAGCTGACCGAAACTTCTGCACCCGCGTGTCTGACATATTTCATGCTGGAATGTTTCTCTGCGAATGCACCGGAACGTTTGCTACGATTTTCGGATGCCAACCGTGTGGATAATCCCGATTTTACGTTTCGAAGCACCCCACCCACCGCTTCTGCCCCCCGCCGCTTGATAAAAGTTAATTAATCGGCGACGCGGCTCGTCTGCACCGAACGCGACAGATTATTGTTAACAAAATTATTGAGTAACAATTTTTATAAAATATATTGTATGAAATTAGACAGTTTTACGCAACACGGTATTTTCTACGAACCTATCTACCGTGTTTTAGGAGGGTTACCTGTGTTTTTGATTTCAGGTGCAAGTCGGAAAATCGATGTTTTCGAAAGGTGAGGTGTTAATTTTTCGCGTGTTTTATTAAGGGAACGTATCGGGTCGTCTATTTTCCGTCCGCTTAATTCGGTAACAACCTGATTCGCTGGCCTTTTATACAGATCTATTTCGACCCGGGTTAGGTTTTAGTTTTCACCAATATCTCGTGACACCTGATATTTTCATCGATAGCCGTGTCAAACAGAGCCCCGGCGCGCCGAGCTATCGACATCGGCCCGGCGAAAATCGAACGTTCCGCGAATTGAATCGGTTTTACCGCCAAACATTCCCACTTGGACATGTTTTAAGTCGGTGGTGTTGAACTTGGAATCTTCTAATTGGAAGGAAGGGAGGAAAATTTCAGATTTTCTAATATGAAATACTGTTTTGTAACTCTCATAAATACCTCATTAACACCTGCCACAACAATCAATCCAAACTTCCAAAATAAGCACCCATTAAAGCATTGTTATCAACTCGATCGAACCGTCGATTAACCGTGTCGCGATCAAAGAATCAGAAACAGGGCGGAAAGGAAAAGCAGCAGCAGCAGGACGATCTTTTTTCCACGGGGACGTAACGAGAGAGGACCAACGTCCGGTCCGAGCCACCGAAAAAAGGCGGGCGCAGGTGGAAGCAATTTATCTAAACGGCAGCTTTGTGAGGGCACTCGAATCGAAAGCAGAGTCCATCCGGAATATTACTGGCCGCCGGCCGCCCGTACCCATTACCTTTCCTACGCTTTGATTCTTTTGTACGACCAGATTCCAACCCGTTGCTGCCCGCGCGATTATGTGGGCGTAGCCGCCATATTGCGACCCGGCCGAATGAAAAAAAGAAAAGATCGGACGTACTTAGAGACGAGATTTCACGCTACGGACGGGGGATCGATGGATAGTGACCCACGATGGTAGGACCTTCGATAGGCACCCAATGAAACTTCGTTCTAGGTCTTTTTGGCTCCGGGCTCGGAGATTTGAAGGATTTTTAGTTTTTTCGCGGTGGAGTACTTTGGAGTACTTTTTTGGGGTCTTATTTGTGATTTTTCATTAAGATTGATTGCAGTGATTGTTTTAAATACCCTTCTCCAGAGTATAACAATTTAATTTGAATTGAAACACCTTAAACACCTGATTATTAAATATCTTTCTTAAGTAATTTTCATTTCTTGATTCACGTTTCTTTATTTTCAATATTAAAATTAATGTTGTTACCAACTAACTAATAATACTAATAAATTTATTGTGAAGCTATAAAAATGTTTGTTAATATTAGTTACTTGTAAAGTATTGTTGTAATTAGTATTGGTTTAATTAGTTCAGATCAGTTGAAGAATTAATCCAAAGAATTTCCATTTAATCGAGTTGTCTTTGAAAAACCGCCTCAACGTTCGTCTAATTCCGGTCGATGCATTTCCGGCTTGCTAATTTCGTAGCCGGCATACGGGAGCAGACAGTGAAGCATCCCGTTTCCGCCGTTTCCGCTTCCGAATACGCGAACCTTGCGAATTAAACGCGTTCTTCGGCTTCCAACTGTAATTCGAACCTTCCCCCCCCCCCCCCCCCTCCCCCTCTCCTATTCATTGTATTTTTTTCACAAGATGGAAGATCGAATCGTTGTTTTTAGCAATTGGTCGAAATTAAAGTGGCTGGCTATTAATAAAATGCGTTTTAAGGTTCGAGGAAGCTTTTAAGCTTATCAAAAAATGTTTGCGATAAAATTTATTACAGCTGTATTGTTTTTACTTTATTTATTCAGCCGACTTGCAATCTTTTAATTTAATGTTTTTGTTGGTTTTTCCTGTATGTGGTCCATAGTTTGTTTATTGGGAAATTTAATTGAGATTTGAATTTGGATTAAATTGTTATTAAAATGAAAATTGAATATATTTAAAAGAAAGTTTAATGTAAAATATTTTCATAGAAATAATTAATTTGTGTTTACTTATTTTTCACCTCAAGTAATTGTCAAATTTAATAATTGACTGGTATACCAATAATTAGTATGCCAACATTTATTTAATGAACGGACGATCGAGGGGGAGGAAAAAATATGTCGGAACGCAGCCCCTTTCGTAAACTTTCAAATCATCGAGGAACAATAATTCTAACCGCCCCTCCCCCTCGTGTATCGCCAAGTATCGTTCACGGAAGCATCAATCCGTGCACCATTTTTCTCTTCTAATTCTCGATTACCCCCGTCGGGGGATCGTACCCTTCGAATCCAGCGGGGGTTGAAGGCACGCGCCTGTGTTCCGATGATAAATCAACCGGATGCGAGACCAGGGTGTAAGAGGGCGGGTGGAGGGGGCGCGGAGGCAGGTACAAAGTAGCAACGAGACAAGTAACATGATTCCCATTGAGATTCGCAGTCGTTGGCAGCAAGCCAACAACCACTCTGTTTCTCTTCCAAGCTTTTCTTCCCTTGTAATCTGACCATAACTTACCCTTATTCTCCCTTCCTTTCTTTTTTCTTTTTTATCTTTCTTTATTTCATTACGTCCGCCTCCTATCTCGCCGCTTCTTTATTTATGGCCGCGAGGGATGAAAATTTGTGCCTGCAGAATTTTTTCTGTGCATTGAAATGATTTTTTAAATATCCTTCTGCCTCCTGTCTCCGTTTTTGTTGCTCAATTCTGAATTGAACGGTGGCGGTGGAGGTTTTTAAAACGGCATATGAGATATTGTTAGGGTAAATTGCTAGAAATATTGGGTAAATATTGCTAGAACCACTGGCGTAATTACTCAAATAAAATTTAAAATAACTTAAATAATAGCCCTAAGTGGAAGAATGAAATATTATTGCAATTAGAGGTATTGTAATTGGGATAAAATTAAAATACAAATGTTCGGAGAATAGTGAAGATGTCACCCCTGTCAGAAATCTGATTAAATTTACAATTCTTTTCCATTATAATTGAAATAAAAGAAAAAGGAACACAGATTCACCCTCGCTGCAAATTATTTAATACAATTCTAATAAATAAACAGTGTACTTCCGGTCTGAAATTTCAAAGAAGAGAACGAGGAATCGAGTAGAAACGAAGAACGATTAAGATTCCAAATGATTGATATGGAATAAGATGGCGAGGCCGGGCGGCAAACGAAAGCGCGAAGAAGGAAAGAGAATCTTCTTCCGGCGGAACCGCGACGATAAAAAGATATTGGCGGTCGTAAAGACACGGTGAATCGTGCTTGTAAAAAAATTGGACGCCTCTCGTAAAAAGCGTCGGAACTTCTTTAACGGTGGATCTCTTCTCTTGGCCCGCGCGTAAAAATAAAGGTTGCCGCGTTAAAAAGCCTCACGGCCAGGGGTTTGAAGCAGAGAGCGGGGGGGCTAAATAAGCCCCCGCAACCGTATAAACTTTGCCACCTCTTACGTTTAATATTTCCGTCTCAACACGGAAGTCCTATGACTCGCTGTTGCTCTGTAAAACTCCTGCAAACATCTAAGAATTTCCTACATTCGCTCCCGGGGAAAGTTCGTTCGCGAAAGGGGGATGAAATTTAAAGTAACAGTAATACCGTGGTTATTAAATTTCTTTTTCTTTTATTTGATGTTTGAAAAAATGATTGGGGAGGGTGTACTTTTGGAAATACTGTTTGATGTTTCGAATTTTTATTCATTTTTCTTGAGGATTTACAACAGAAATTTAATGAAACTTTTTTTTTACTTATGTGGTAACTGGAGAATGTAAGTACGTATGGAAATTGTTTATTATTTCTTTAGAAAGTTTGAGTTATTGTGGGTTAATTACAAAAATTGAAACTAATCAATTGAAAATTAACATTATATAATTAAAATTCGCCATCGAAGGCTTATTTATTTAAACTTTTTGCCAAATCCATGGTTTCCTAATACGAAAATGGTCTGTAAAGGGTGGCGGATCGTTCCCGGAGGCTAACGGGGGGGTTGGCGCTTACTCGAATTTCCGTTCGAGTTTCGCGTACCTCTCGCACACGCGATATTTCGATCTGCGAAACTTTCTGTTGCATATATGTTTGGACTAGCTGGCAAATATAACCCTATATTAACCGTGTGACGGGGAACCGTGTGCGCCCCACCCCCCTCCCGGGAAAGGGGGATGCTTTTGACGCTATCCTACCCTCTCGCGTACGTTTAGCAAGAGCTGATCGACGTCGTGCCAGAGTTAGGATCTCTAATTTGTTTGCGAATCGATTTGTCCAAGTGTTTGTGTACCAAGAGTCAGCTGTTTCTGACAGTAATTGCGGACGCACAGTACTCATTTCGGCTATTTCAGGTTTGATCTTGATAACTTATGGCAATACGAGTTATTTTTAATTCTGGAAGGTCACAACTTATATTTAGTACTTCATTCCTATTGCAGTTTTTTCTAGAATTAATTAATTCATTAATCTTCTAAGTACTAAGGTAATTAAATAGGTATTTATTTGTATTATTAGGTAAATCAGTGGCAAACAGAATTTGTATCAAAACATTTACTTTTACATTTAAATAATAGCTATCCTTTTACAATAAAAAATAGAGCAAAATGTGCCGTACCCATACAAATATTAATATTTTTAATTTGAGAGAGGAATAAAAGCAGGAAACTTAATGCCAATTTCTTTTTACTGAAAAATAATATTAATTAAAAGTATCACATCCACTTACAATATAATATAAATTTAAAATCATTATTCCATATTATTATTCCACATTTGAATGAATATTAAAATAATGAAAGTGTCCTCGAGTTGTCTGGCGCGCCCCCCCCGTTCCGCGCGCGTTGACAAAGATGTAATTTCGCTGAAATTTTCATGATACACCGGTTGAGGTACGTTAACGTAACAATTTCAGCGAAGTTTCGTGTCTCAGTCGGAAGCCGCAGCGGTATTCAAAATTCAGGAAGGCAGTTTCAAGTAATCCGCAACACGAGTAACCTTGCCACGATTAATTGGGAAGTACCGTATAGTGGATTTTAATAGTGGGCCGGGGGGTAGTAAGTTTCGAGTTACCTTCGGTCTAGCTATCGGATAAGTTCAGCCCAGTCTCGGATAACAACCGGTAAACGTTGTATATTGCTGCCAGGGCTGGTTATTAATCTTTCATTACAAAAAAAATGTATTTCCTTGTATATAATAGATTCTGTCTACTTTGGTGACACTAGGTTGGACTGTTAATTGATTGTAATCAAAGGTGATTGACTGTGACTGTGTCTCTGTTATGTTAAATGTTAATTGTTCACTGTCAAAATAAGGGTCATTGGTTAATTAACACACAGTAATTATATTACAAGCTTCCAAGGAACCTGCCAAAATTCTAAAATTAATCAGAATTAGAAGTCCAGGGAAGGGTGAATTACCAAGCTCTAAATATTTTTCCGAATTGAATGATGGAATCGTATTTGGAGCACAGAGTTAGGGGGGGTTTGAAAATGACGGTGACGGGTCGCGTATTGCCGCGGCACTTCCGGTATCGCCGCGGTCGATGGAAGTCATATTAAACGTATTAAACACCGTGAATAAATATCAGTTTGATTGATCGTTATCGACAGGGGATCGTTTTCGAATCGTTCTCTCTCTCCTTTTTTTGTATTATTTCATTCCACGGGGGGTCGAGAAACGTTACAATCCTTTCTACCCATTCGCAGTTTCCGTGCGTGTACGTACACGTCTGTGAAACCGGCGTCGATGGCGTTGATTTATGGATGTTACTTGGCCCATTCTCGTGTCATCGAGACACGCTCGGATGGAAAGGATCGAACGAGCTGCCGTCGATTATTCACTCGTCGTTTTCCGTTCTTGTTAACCGTGCCACCACCGGCGTTCATTAGGGGATGAAGTCGAATTGAATTCCTGTCGACGCGAAGAACCCAGGCTAACTCGCTCTTATCCTGATCCTACCTACTTTACGCGATTATCTGTACTTGCTGTGTTCTGTTGTCTCGATTGAACGATTTCTTGGTTGTTCTTTAGGTTAATGGTGTTACTCTGAGTTGTGATTGATAATTGGGAGCGGTGGGGACAAAGGTTGGTCAGAGTTTACAGGATTTTATAATTTTATATTAGTGGAGTTTAAGAAAATGGAAATTAATATTTATGGAATCTTGAGAAATAGAATTTTAAGTTTTCTGAGTTTAAAAAAAATAGAATTCCAAGTTTACAGAATCAAAAAAAATAAAATTTGCAATTCTTAAAACTGCAAATTAACGACTTCTGCAGAAGAAGATGTACAACAAATGTTATATAATTAAATTTAACAAATCATCCAAAAATTGCGTGATATTGAAATAAATACAGCCGATAATGATTCGTTATTTCTTTCAATCACAAACGATAAACGGGATCCATACGAGACGGGTTCAGTTTGGTTCCGTTGGATGCCATTTTTTATTTCGGTCCATTGTGTTCGAAAAACAGAGGGCAAACAATTCGGCTACTGGTTGAAACAGTCGGAACAATGCGGCCTCGTTAAACTTTATCCACTGTGAATGAACGGAGATAAAAATGTGTTATAAAAAAAAAATAAATAGTGGAAACACGAGAACGTTTCGCGATTCTAGCAGATTTGAAAACAACTGTATTAAAAAATAATAAAACATTTCATTCATTGTTCCTTTCGTTTTTTTTTTCCACGACTTATTTTTGTTCTGTTATATTTCCCATGGAAATTGTTCTGTATTTTATCTTCATTTTATGTTCAAATTAATTAAAATTGTTGGATTTTGTGATGGTGTGTTATACAATATTATTATTTTACGTTATAATAAATATCTTTTCCACGATTTTATCATTTTTATCATTTTGGGATTCGAAAGGGGTTGAAATTAAATTCCATATGTTTAAAAAATTTTCATGAATAATTGAAAAATTCATTAACCAAATATGTAATTAAGGAAATATTAGCTAGATATAAATAGTCACAGTGTTATTTTTAATAAAAATAAATACCAAAGTTTGAGTAAGAATCCCAATAATTATTTAATTAATGGTTATATGTAATTTAAGAATGTAATTGATTACCTTTTACTTTAATTTGCATGAAATTACAAAATGAATAAATTGATCAGAGATATTTTAAACCGAAAGCCATTTTAATAGGCCATTTTGTACTACCCTCGCCAAACAATAATTGAACGAGGGAAGGTAACAGGGTGGATTCTCGAAATTGCCCCCTTATTGTCGCCGGTTTCCTTGGAAGGGGTTGCCCGTGTCTTTTTTACGAGGGCTCGTCCGTTCGTTGATGGCCGAAGACAACGATACTCGTAAAACCGTATCGAAGGATAATCGGTAAATTGACAAAAGTCCGGGGAATTTTTGGTGAAAATAATCCAAATCCGGCAAAGGGTTAAATAATTTCGACAATTAGGTGACAGTAAAGGACAAGGTGTCGCCTGTCCCGAGACAGAATTGAAAAGCACAGAACAGGGATAGCGATTCGGTTATCGCGAACGCCGCCCCTAATAAATCCCGCTCGTCCTAACGAAAGGGTGCCAATAGGAGCGGGCCAGGGGTGGTGGGGTAAATAAATTGGCGAACGTGGCGATACAGGGGGTTCGCGATGCAGTCTTCCACGGAAAGGGTGTAAAATCGTAGGACGGTTATTGATGAACCGTGCAACCCCTCTCGCCCCCCGTTCACGACACCCCTGTGTCCAGTAACGTCTGCTAGGCGTGTGCACCGCCGCGATACAATGGCGTTACGCCACGTTCATAACCGTATTCGAAGCCATGCAGCCTGGAACATGATTAATTGCAACCCCCTGTTATCTTTCGCGAACGACAGTGGTCTGGGGGGAAAAAAAGGAATTTTCGAGCGGGGATGGGGTGTGTGCTGCGTACAATCCCCCCCCTTCTATTTTTTTCACGTTGCAAACTTTCGTGCTCTTCGAGGTTTTTTTCTCTTGGATCGTTTCGATGGAAAGGGGCGGGTCCGGGGGTTGGTAATGTGGTCAAGGTTGTGCACTGTGATGGAATTTTGAAGGGTGATGGATTGATTCACTCGTGTAATGAAGATTTTGGGGTTGATTCAGGGGATTGGGGGGTGAGAGTCTCCTGGAGTGGGTTTTCGGTGAAGGATTTTGTATTTTTAACTCTGTTTTTGGTGTTGGGTGTACTGTGGTTGATTTGGGGTTGGTTTTGTTTTAAGACTTCGAATTTTAATTCTGGAAGCAGGGAAATGGAAGGTTTCGTGTGAATTTGAGGGATTTTAATGTACAGTTGTTTAAATTAATGGGAATCTGGAATTAACTTGGGATAGTGTTTTAGTATGATAAATATTTTGTTATTTTGGGAGTTGATTTGGGATGATTTTGTAATTTTAGTATAACTATTTTAGTAACTTAGTAATTTAGAAATATCAGTGTAATTATTCTAATAATTTAGTAATACCAATATAGTTTTCAGCTAAAAATTTTCAACTTAAAAAAAAAAGATACACAGTTTTTACGTTTTTGAAAGAGCTATTCTAAACATTTTTTTCAGTTGAAATTTCTTCTTTTTTTTTGAGAGAGGGGAACGAGTAGAATTGAAAGATAAACAATGTTGGAAAAATTTGAATGCTACCAAGTTCTGTCACTGTCAAACACTTTTGATAGGAGCTTATCAGCCGCGGATTTTCGCGTCAAAGTTACGAATCGATTCTCATGTGTCGATTCAATGCTAGGAATCATCTATTTCTATAGGAAAGTCGCTTCAAAAATTTCCAAATATCGCAACAGATCTTCGTTCATGACGTCTGAAAAGCCAATCAAGTTTTCCTCTTAAAATATCGACGAAAGGTATCGTCTTTCGAAACAAAATCAAGATCAATTAAATGTAATCCATAATTGACGTGCTGGGGTTTATTACTTTTATTACAATTATTGAAAATGAATTAACAGATCTGTCATCTATATTTTTAATTAAAAAATTAATGACAATTTATCTAATTTGTTAAACATAATATTTCTAATATTTTAAGGATCCTCAAACACGACTACTTAATATCAGTGGAAACATCAGGAAAATTCTGGCAATAAAGGAATCTTTGAAATAAAAGTTCCCCTATCTGGATTCTCCGCCGTTCTATGGCGGCTTCGTTCGCGTTTAAACGACGTCGTTTTTTAGCCCGTGTCGTTCGTCTTATTCCACGCTTTACCACCCCATAGAGTTGGATGGTTGTTATTTTGACGATCGTAGCCGTGGGCAACGCAATTTCGATAATGGCAGAAGCTCCGTGCGCGTCGATGAGTTTCAGTTCGTAGGATTTACGAATGTTTATTGAAGAACATTGATTTTCCCCCTTGCCCTGGAAATTTCATAAGTTGTTCACAAATTTGTGCCTTGGTAAACGTCTGCAACAGCTATTGCTATCTAAAATCAGTCTATTTAAAAAAATCTTAATTAAAAATAAAGAACCAGCTAGTAATTTATATCATGTATCGTTTATTTTAATTATTAAACGGTAGATTCTGTAACGCGTGAATAATTCATTAACTAATTAAAAAATTCATTTAACTGAAAGGTTAAAATGTCTGACGTTTAATAATAATATTTTTAATATTCCGAAATTGAGAGACAAAAGAGTGGAGTACCTAATTGTTTAAATTACTACTGCGATAAAAATTTAGAGGAGAATATGGTTGATATTTGGGATGTTTTACCAAATCTTTGAAAAATTCTTGTTTCATCGTAGCCGAATTTTATTTGGCAATGAAACGTCGCTTTAACTGGCTGTTATTAGCAGTTGAAAAACAAAATTTTATTCTTTTACGTTGCTGGAACGGAAAACCATTAGTTTACATCAGCCATTGCTATGTTTTCGTCAAATACTCGTGTTTTTGTCGCGATATCGAGGATGAAAGCAGTTTTTCCAACTACATCCAGAAAAATATTTGTCGACGTCAGTCACCGTTATCGTTTCTATTTTTTGTTTTGTTTTTAATTTTTGTTTCGATCCTGTTAAATGATTCCGTTCTATTGGCTTCGATAATATTCGAAAGAAAGGCAGAAGCTTGGTTTTCGATCCCTCGTTTTTGCCAAAATTTGTATTCTCATTGCTAAAAATTTTAAGTAACAGATGAACAAAATCCAGTTTCTATTTTTATTGTTAAAAAGACAATAATCAAGTCGAATTTTGATTATAATTTTTCCTTTCAAAGCACATGGCAGACGGAAGATTTTACAATTAATTAAAATAAAGAATAATTAAATATTACAGAATTTTATAAAAAACTCTGAAAATTGAAAAATGCTCTAATTGGCTTATTAAATCTGCAAAAAAGATATTAACCAGAAGTTGAAAAACGGGGCTTAAATTAATCACAGAACCTTCGTTTTTTATCGGATAATTTGTTTATCGAACAAATGAACCTTTAATATTTCAAAATGAACGCAAAATGGAGTACGATATCGGTTTGCTTGAAAATTCAAATTACGCTTTTGTTACACGCTTTCGACATTTTCATACGGGTTTTCATTGGATTTTAATAGAATTTTTCGGTCGGATAAATTCCAATATCGTTCGTGTAACAACACCGGCCGCTAGCTTTTCAATAATTTTCATGCTTTCGGTGGCTTCGATTGTTAATTTGCTTTTGTGTTATTAACTTCACACTCCCATGCTGTTCAATAACGAACCACTGTAAGTACAGTCAGTAATTTCTTTAAATATATCATTATATAATTATCGCTTTGATTGAAAAATTGGTCAAATAATTCCACCTTGAAAAATAACATCTACAAAAATCTATTAATTATTTAATTAATGTTATTGTAACAAATCCTCTTCTCGAATAATATTTTTTAAAGTCGGGGTGCGAATTCTCGCCCGGTAAACTGTCTCGCAAGAAAGGACAACGACGCCTCGCACCCTATGCTTGATGAAGTAATCGGCTGGATATTTAATCAACCCCCGCAGTCGGGTAATAATGATAACCGAGGAAGAAGGTGTACGTTTTTCGTGGGCTCTAACAGTGTGTATTATTATGAATTTGCCGGAGGGGCACAGAGGGTTAATAATTGTACAGAAAATTCGAAATTCGTATCAAACACCATTCGTTAAAAGTTTCCAAGCGTGTTTCGTTGTTCGGCTAACAATTACGATTCGCATGGTCGATGTAGAGAAATAAAAAAAAAAAAAAACGAGCACAGAAGAATGGTACACGAACGAAGGCGAATTTTTCTCCATTCAACGAGACAAAGGCTCTAACAAACGTATGAAGGGGAAAAGAAAAATTCGTTCGTCTGCCTTGGCCATATTCGAGAGAACATTTAAACAAAGAAAGGAAAGAGAAGAAAAAAAAAATGGAACGAGAGAGAACCAATTGTTTCCATCGTGTAGCGAGAAATCAATCGATCGACTACGAGCAAGCTTAACAATTTTATACCTCGGCGAAAATTAATCAATTTACCCCCTCTTGGTTTTGTTTCGCCTTCTTTTTTTTTTATTTAGTCGGTGTGGATGTGTTTGATCAAACGGAGAATAGTTAGAAGGCCTCATGTTTTTATAGAATTATAACAAAATTATTCTATTTTTAGGAATTTTAAAACTTTGGTGTACTGTATTCGTCAAACTTTAAATATTATTTATATTTTTGGAAGGGAATGAACAAATTATTAACAAACATTTACATTCAATAACTCCGTTCATTTTCATTTCGTTCTACACCCTCGATTAACAAGCCTGAAGTATTGAAAGTATTTCGAGATGGTGCGTGGAGAAGCTGTTTCAGCAAGGGGTTGAAAATGGGCGTGCAGAGAAAAATGTATAGAACAGACAAGTGACCTATCGAAATCGATACCGTTGGCGTGTATTCATCGTAATCCAGATGGGGGGTGGCGAGGCCGGCTAAAGGGTACACGTTTCACTATAAGGGATGAAAAATGGTGGCAGCTCGTTTTCTTTTACATGGCGAACGCATACGGCTCTGGGGTTGAAAACGATTGCTTTGTTTCTGTTCGTTATTTTATTAGGGGCATTGAGATAAGAGTAAAATATCGTGTAGTTTAATGGCTCGTTTTATAATAATAACTGCGATGGAGGCTGGGGACGGGGAAAGGGTTGGGGGTAAGGGTTGAATGTTTCCTTTGGGACCGCGACCCCCTCCAATACCACGCTTTTCCTTTTAATACCCTGGATTATTGTAGCAAAAGTTGATATCGTTGTAAATTTATTAAAAACTCTAATATCTTTTGCTATTTTTATTATTTACTTCAAATTACTTCAGATTCAGAATTTTTAGAATATTGCATTATTGCAAATTTGGAAAATTCGAATTACTGTATTTTTGGGAATTTTATTTACATTTTTAGAAATTTAGTCGCTAGAAATATGGGGAAGCTGTAAACGTTGAAATATTAATTTTGAGAAACCTAAAACTTTCAAAGTGTAATAATAAACATCAATTTTTAAGAATTTACTGGGAATTTGGAGTGTAATACTTACAAAATTAATAAACACCTCTTTTTATTAATTGTATACTCGAGTATCATTGACCAAAGAGCTACAAATCGAACGCAGAAGTCTCGAGTAGACTCCACGTATTGAGAGGGATGGAAAAGAAAAAAAAATCGCGACTCGTCTTTCGTTTTTCAATTATCCACGATAAGGGATATCGACGCGCCACGTCGACAATTCTATAAATGAACAGCGATCGAGAAGACTGATGGAACGTCGGGGGGGTGGAAAAAAAGTGAAGGAGCCCCGGTGTTCGTTTAATTGGTGGCTGGAAAGAACAGCCTGCGGAAACCGATGAGAAACGAACGGGTAAAAAACATCGACCAGCAAACCCATTTGGAAAAAAAAAGAAAGGAAACGAGCGTAGAAAAATGTGCAAAAGGAATTTGATTTTTTATTCCTCGAAAAGCAGTAGAAGAAGACACTCAGAACTCGCCACTTTCCTCGGCTGCGCTCGAGCGCGCTCGTCCCGGAAGTGACGTGGCCCGTGCTTATCAGCCGCAAGGTTGCCGCTCTCCAGAGAAAGGAATCTGGGTTTCCTGTCGGTGCTCGGGGGCCTGGAAACGTGCCCGAAGGGCAAAAGTTACCGACAACCGAAGTAAGAGGGTGGAGGGAAAAAAGAACCACGAGGAAACTGGGGTGGAAGGAAAGTTAGAGTGCGAGGGGGCGGCTACTTGGAATTCTGATGGAGATACGACGATCACAGCCTGTTGCGTCATGGCACGTGTTTCCCTTTAAACTGCTCCTCTGCCTTATTTGTTCAAAAAGTTACTACAAATTTTTGTCTGTTGATTAATTTTAAAAACATTAACAGAATTAATCTACAATTTTTCTTTATAGTTTGTTCTGAAATGATTCAAATACACTTTGAATACACTTTTGAACTTAAACATTGAGAAGTTTCGATAAATCGCGTTTGAATTTTGCGCGCAAAGCGATTCAAGGGTAACGCTCGTCCCCCTACCGAATCAGAGGACGAGAAGGGCCGAACACGATCGAGTGTAGACGAAGCAGTACAGAACGTGGCGTGACATCGACCGGTCATGTCGCTGTCAGTTTGTTCGGGTGTTCGGTTTTATTTAAGTGTGTACTCGAAAGTTTCGGGCTCGTGCAATATCGTGATTTATCTACCATCGATCCTGCTCCACGAAACTGTCGACACGTGCAAACTGTTCCGAACAATCTCTAGTAGAGCGAAACTTTTGAAATCGCGATTCGTGTCTCGGTTTTGAAGTTTCGGTTCGACTCGATGAACGTCGGGAGCAATCGGTTTGCGTTCCCTCGTACGCGTTCAGTGCTTCAAATATTACAAGATAAATTGTTTAACGATATCAGATAACCTGCGAAAGCATCACGATTAATATTCTGAATTAATACGTGGTAATAATGTCGTGAATAACAGCGTCTGTTTTCGTAAGTGCCCTTCAATGGCTATCGAACCGATCTCACCCGACATCTACCGGACTAATCCGAACCGCGAAGTGTTTATCTGACCTTTGTATTCGTTTCTTCGCGTCAGTTTTTCAATGTAATCGGAACGCGTTAGTCATGTTGTGTAAAAGTGACGATTTATAAAAACGGTCTCGGGTCGCACGTGTTGTTATGGCTGCCGACGATTCTGTGTTGACGTTCGAACAATTTCGGGGTATGCGCAATAACCTGAAAAGCAAAACGCATGGCAGGAAGTGGTTCGGAGTCTGGATGAACTTCCTCACGAACGTAAGCTTTACGTCTTATTATTTTTATTCATAGTTGTAATACTAGTATCTTAACTGCACATTTGGTGGTTGGTGATGATTAAATACACAATTATTTATACAGTTTAAGAAATCTAGGTTAAGCACAGTAGTAGTATAATAGTTACTTTTGGAAAACTGGTTTCATTAAGGTAGTTAAGGGTTGTCATTCACTTCTAAACAATTTTATATAATAGCAAAACCATGAGAGGGTCTGTGTAGACCCAGTTACATTTCGTTTAAATTTTATTATTCAGAAATATGAATATTCTTCAAAATAAATTTGTCCGTGGAATATAATTTCTGCTACAGTTAGAGCGCGATATGTTTATGTTTTTTAGCAACAATAAAATACTAGTCGGTCGTAAAAGCGACGACGGTTCGTTTTGTAGGTTGCATGCAAAAATTATTCCCCCGTAGCAATATGATGCAACACGGGGTCGTAAAGGATTTATTGCGATGCACCGAGAGGGGTGGCATTCAATCTATCCCCCCCTGGTATAATAAAAATCAGCTGTCGTATTATTCGGGGCGAACCAGATCAGACAGTGTCTACGTAAGATTCCCATCGATATCGTCCTGTTTGTCCTGTTTCACCTCGTGTCCTCTGCATCCCCTTCTTTGTTGTCGCAGCCAAATCGAAGATCCGTTTGATATTTTGAGTATCACACTAAAGTCGTGGAAAATACTGTGTCCTTAAAGTATTTCCTTGCAGAAATTTTTAAATTTCGAACGTATTTTAATTATTTTATTTTTGTAATTTGTGGGATCCTAGATATTAGACGTGAAAGCCATAATTAATGCTGCGAATTAGTGTTAATTAGGAAATTAACTTCTGTAGTATACTACAGAAGGGTTTGCAACGTCCCATATTACAATTATTTAAACATACCTTATTGCCCAAAACTTAATTACTTTGATATAGTTTTCATTGTATTTTTAATTATTCCTTAATTATGATTTTGATCAATCAAATGTGGTTGCCAGTAAAGAATGACGTATTTGAAAGATTAAAATTTTGATTAATTAGAATCGTGTCCCTCGTTTCGGAGATCGTACGAGATTCGATTCATTTGATATTTTAATAAGAGATTAGATTTAAAATGTCCACGTATAATGGATGATATTAAAACTGCGTTATTTATTCTGCATGCAAATACCCCGTGGAAAGCTTCGAAATGTGTCCTGAAATGTGGTCCCGAGGAGAAAATCGATATTAATTAATCGATTTGATAAAAATAGACCTCTTTGGAGAAGATAAATTGGACCAATGGAACGGTTCCCAGTCATTCGGAGTAATATTTTCTTTTTAATATCTATCGATCGCCGGCGTTAATGGAGGCTCGATGGAATAAAAATTGTATTATTCAGTCGTGTAACCGGAAGCCGTGCGCGAAAATCAATGTTTTCGAAATTAAACCGGCATTGTTCGGGGACAAAAAATGTATAAAACATTCGCTTCCATGAATCGAAACAATCCCATAAACTTGCGCCAAGTGGTATTTTATCGACGTTTTAATCTTTGATCCTCGATTAACGAACTAGGATAATGTAAAAGAAGAATTTTTAATATTTTTATTTGAAATTTCACAATCATTCGGAAAGCGAGATAAAAATGTTGTCGTTTTTATTAAAGTTTAAAGAGTGGTATTTTGCAAATCCTTTGTGTCATGAAATTTAGTTAGACTTTCTCTTATTTCGACAGCCAACGCTTGATTCACGACGTTGTAAATAGAATTCTGAAATAACAACGAGACGTTGTATATCAAGAATGTCAGAGAAATCTTTATATAGCCGTTTTCCTCTTACTTCAAACTTTAAATTGATGTAGCATAAGTGGTAGTTTGCAAAACTTTTATGTCATGGAGTTGCGTCAGAATTTATATTTCAAAATCAGCCATTTAGTGACTCAATGTATTTTACTGAAACCTTATTACTCGCTATAATTAACTAATATTAATTTTGTATTATTTATATGCATGAGCCATTTACATCGTTATTTTTGTCACACTTTAAGCTTCAAATTGATATATTATAGCTGCTATTTTGAGAAACTTTTATGCCATGAAATCGAGCTAGACCCGATCCATTCCAGAATCTGTTATTTGATACGTTTACGAAATGCAAAGTAAATTACAAGTTCTTGCGCGATCCACGACTGGTACAAGTAGGCCAGTTAAATAATTGCCCCGCGTTTATCCGAAGAAATATTCCAACGTGCTTTTGGGACTCGTAATGGCGTAGCAGCGGGGCTGATGTCTCCTTTAACGAGCAGATATGACCGCATAATGGATCCCCCCGACCATTGCTCATGGTTTTCCTCATTTACAGCTAACTCTAAGAGGTCGACCTCGTTCAACAGCGCCGCTATGATGATTATCGGCACGATAAAACGTTTCAAAGGTGTGCAAAAAGCTTGGTTTACCTGAAAACCTATTCATTCTGCTGATGCGATAAATAAACGTTCTCCCTCGTGTAGGATCCGTATAATTTCTTCTGTTCCCAGACTCTGGAAGCCTTCCATTTTTTTTTCGATCCCAAATGGATCCTGGTGATAGGATTACACGACAGTTTTTAATTTTTTAATTGTATCCAGGACTCCTCGATCTTAACTCAAAATTAAATAAATTTTCCTTGAAAAGAAAGTTAAATTATGGTATTTGTCATCGATAATATTATTAAACTGGAAATTATGATATTCCCGGGACAAAACTGTTTGCTCGATTGTTGAATCGTCAGTGGCCGAGCATTTTCTAACGGAATTGGAATGTTGACTTCCGGTTGGCGGAGCTCGCATCCTCCCTCGTTATCAGCCGGTGGGAGGAGGTCACGGTGCCCATTTCCTACCAGCGATTTTCCACGAATTGCCTCCATTATGTCCAATTATCGGCTCGGATGAAGGAAGACGTATTCTCGACGAGGGTGAGGGCAGAAGATGGGCTCTGCCAGAGGGAGAAGGGTTGAATTTCTTTTTTTTATTGTACTTTAAGCGTTGGGAGCGAACGTTTCTCAAGAATATAAATTATTCCTTTAATTCCTACGGTGAATTAATTTGCAACGTCCATTCAATCTTTTAAATAATGGATTAAATGTGTAAAAGGAATATTTGTTTAAAAAATGTATAATTTCCTTCGTGCTTCGCTGAAAGGTCGGTTGTCAACGAAAATTGCCGACCGCATCGAAGACCGTTATCTAAAAGAGAGGAAGCAAGTGTGACAAGGAAAGTGAGGACGCTGGAGCACGTTGTACAGGCACGAAGAGGTCCTCGAGGTCGTTTCCCAGAGTGGATGAACGGCACTCGAAGTCAACCTTGTTTGCACCACGAGCGCGTTCCTCGTGGCTCTCGCCGGCTCGCCTAAGAGTGTTTCCACGCTGGCCACATTTTCATGGTACACCAGCGTGCAAAGTAGTCGAGAATCGACGAATCCGCCATCGTTTATCTCCAATTTCGAGAATTCCATGCCGAATGGGGCTTGGGGATGGGTCTTCAACTTTTGAAAATTGAAGGGGATGATAGAAATGTAAGGGAAGTCTCAAATGGTAGATTTCTTCAAGGTTCTAAGTAGGGGTGGGAGAAGGGTCTTCAGAGTTTCTCTGTGCAGGGTGCCATACGCTTGATTAGGCAGATTTCTTTTTACAAAGGGAAAGTAACAATCCTTCCGAGGTCAATGTTTATAACAAATTAAGGCTATGTGTGTGTTATAGAAAAGGGCACTGTGAGACAACCCTTATTCTGGGATCGTAGGGGAAGGGATCAGAGGGCAATTAAGCCCCTTCTTCTGCGATCGACAGGCACTCGCGTGTCGCGACGTTTCACCCTCGACATCTCGAGTGTCTCATTTGATAGCCTCTTCTTGGAAATTGCTCGCCCTGAACCTTTGCCCTGGGTTACTCCCTACTTCCTTCTTCTTCCCGTGACTTGTTTATTTCTCTTTTTATTAGCCCTGTTGCTAATTTCACGCGCAAATTATTTCCATTTATTGTACAAATGAACATCGATAATAAAATTAGAATACCCTGTTTGAGATGTGAAAATATGTCCACATAAACTTTTTGAAACGATTAGTTTCTATTATTTATAGAAATATAGCAGTCGTGCCTTTCACGTTGACCAACTGAAGACTAATGGCGACAAGGAAATACCTCGGTACATATTTTTATCTCGTATCGACAAACATATTCGCCAGTGATTTATTGACTGTCACTTTGACGAGGGCAATTTTTAATAAATATTGCAATATGTTATTCCACATGACCTGTTTCCGTTCGTTCCTTCAGAGGGATGAAAAACGTCCCCCCTCCCCAACGAATCAATTTCTTCCAAGACGATTTCAGACTTGAAATTTCCAATTTTTGATAGCAATAAACGAACCATCAAAAATGTTTTTTTCGTGTCTGCATCGAGCGATGCCGCTCGATTATCGAACAGGGGGTTGAAAAACAAAGGGGGATGAAGATGTAACGAGTCGAAAACAGTTTCCCACCCCCCTCGCTACCCCCCCACGATGGATCTTATATCGTGCAATTAAATTATGCGCAATGATGCCTTCGTTATGCATTGTGAATTGCGGGCTCGATTATCGAATAATACGTGAATATAATACGCCATTATGTTGGTTCGCGGGGGTTGGCAGGGGGTTGGGAACCGATTACTTCGCATTCAAGTCGTGCAATCTCGTCGTGAAATCTGCGGAAAGTACAGGGAAGATTTAATTCGACCAACCCTCCTGCTGTATTCCGCGAAAGCACAATAATTCCTGCACAACATTGCCATTGTATTTATATTCGATACTCGTCCTCGAATCGGTCGGAATATTAACGTGGAACGTTCCTGCCTTCCCCTTTTATTATGTGACGTTCACTTGGAATTTCAGTAGTATTTGCACTTCGCCCCCCCCTTTTGCACCCTTGTGTAATTATAACTATTGTTATGGTAGGCAAGATTTTGAAAAATTATCAAATTATTTAGGTGTCGTCTAGACTGGAAAGTCACCCTGTTTTTAAACGGTGCACTATGTAAACTTTGAAAAATTAAAGGTGGTACAAAGTGCCCTTAAACCGAATGGCTTACCAGAAAAAAGCAATTCTTGCTAGGTTTGATCTTGGTATCTCGAAGAGGGTTGGGGTTTGGGGGGTAGTAAAGGGGAAAGATTAAAAAAAATAAATAAAGTTAGAGGTATTTTGCATAATTGCTCTATTTAAATAATATTTGTAAGCAAACTTGAAAAACGAAAAATAAATTAGTAATACTTCCCTTAAAAATTATCTGCATTATTTTCATATCCCCTCAAGGGGAGGATTACAAAAATTATATAAACAAACCGAATCGAAATTATATTATACACGTTATACAGAAATACAGAAAATTTCCTATAAAAGTCGGCTAAATACCTTTAAACAAATTCCCTAGATTATAAGGAACACAATAACACCCCCTTCCTCAAAATTCCCTAGACCTCTGGGATCCATCCACGAGAAAGAAGAACTTTCCTCAGCCCCATAAGAAGCGCATTTTCCAATCGGTTAAATCCGCCCCAAACCTCGGCTCGACTCTTCCCAGGGGTGGAAACAGGAACTGGGGAAGAAGTAGCGAAAGAAGAAGAAGAAGAAGAAGAAGAATGGAAGAAACAGACGGAAAAGGGTGGTCGGGACTAGATTGAGCCGTGATTGAAAATTCCGCCCCCGGCTGAACCGGGGGTTGCTTTCGATTTAAATGTATGGCCCGTCGACAAGTTTCGTTACTTTTACACGCGAACTGACAGACCGGAAGTGGCTCGTTCCGCGTACACCTCTTGCCTCGCCGGCATTTTAACGAGGTCTAATGGAATTTTGAAAGCAACCACCCCCCGCCGGGTAGTTTGATTACTCGCGGTCGAAGGTCGTTCCCACTGCGCGAGGTTATTTCGTTTGTTGTATCGTTTATAGGAATTTTGCTTCTTCTTTTTTTTCTTTCTCGACGTTAGGGGAAGTTAAACGAGAGTTGAATTGGGTAACTTTGCAGGGGGGCAAGTTCTTTTGGTTGTTTTAGGGGCTGAAACAGTTGTTCGAAACTGTTTTGTTGTCTTTGCCGGGGGTGCCGGAAGTGCGGGACAAGTTGAACGAAGGACGTCGTTCTGGAATGTTGTATGAGCTTCTGATTCTTTCTTTTTTTTTTTTTTTCCTTTCTGGGGAAGTTTTTCTCGGTAGCGGTTTTCAGTCACCGAAAACAACTTTGTGTGTGCTATTAAAAGGGGTTGAGAATTCGAGATTGCTATAATTTCAAAATACACGTATAATTAATCTCGACATTGTTGTTCTGTTCAGGTTAAACTCGACAAGAGCCACAACGGCAAACCTTCGAGGGTTATTCATATCAGAAACATCCCTAACGAGGTGTCAGAGGGTGAAATCGTCCACCTTGGTGTACCCTTCGGCCGCGTCACCAATGTCCTCGTTCTCAAAGGCAAGAATCAGGTAAGTGTCGATTAAAATTCATTTTTAAACATCGATAAAACTGCAGAATGACTAACCATATCAACATTTTAATTATAAGTTAAGAACCCTGTTTTTAATTAGAAAGAAAGAACAGAGAAATTTGATAGAATTTTAAGTATTTTGATTGGAGAGTAGCTATTTAAGGATTCACCCCTAGTAGTTTCTAATTAAATATCGCGATATGATCCGAATTAACGAGCTGCATCGAGCCAGAAGCAATTTTCTCGTTTGGTTCACACAAACGAGATTCTCCATGCTTCCTGAATCGCAAAAATGCTTTTGATCCACGCTAGGAATTCGAATTTGTGTCCAGTTTGGGACTAGGACTCGGTTGGTCGAGCACGCAATAACAGAACCAATCGGATCATCGAAACGCCTGTTTAAACATCATTATCCATTATCCTCCACCCTCCGTACAAGGGCTAACGTTTGTCCCGTGGAATCATCCCCTTAGTCTTCACCCTCTGTTTCGTTTCCTATTGTTACCTTCGTCTTTCAAATGCCACCAGACTCTTTGGGTCATTAAAATAACAATTTCAAATTTATTTTATGATCTTCTTTTATTCCTATTTATATTCATTAATTTAATTTTTGACTGCTCCTTCAAATATTATTTCAATTAATAATTAAATGACTAGATTACGTAGTCACTAAATTATTATGTCACGAAGTTACTAGGTTGCGGAGCTATTGGATTACAAAGTCACTAGATTAGCAAATTACTGAATTAAAAAGCCACTATATTACTAAATCAATATATTACAAAGTTACTAGTTTGCAAAGTTATTGCATTATAAGGTCACTAGATTACGAAGTTAGTATACATTTAATAATTTTATAATCGCTATAATTCACCAACAAATATTAATATCTATTCTATTAAATATGCTATCATTTCATAAACGATCTTCAAACTCAATTCTTCCAAAACAAAACGTACTTTCTGTTCACTCCCTTACTTAGAATTATCCCCTTTTGCGGTCGAGCCACGAATATTGGGCCGCCCTGTATAATTGGCATAAATTGACAAAGGGGTATTTGAAATTTTCCCCGCCTCCGGTGTAAACGCGTCAGCGTTCGACAACGGAAACACGTGTTAGTGAACGATCCGGTACAACAGGTACGATAATGCCAGCTCGGTTTGTTTATACCAGACAAGGCTGCGGCGGGGGGGTAGGTAGAAGGCCGGGGAGGGGTGGAAGGATTAAAGTAATGCATCGATGCATCGTTGGTCCACCGCATTCAGCCTGATGAAGAGATTTACCATCCGTCCCTCCCCCTCTCACTGTGCAAATTACATACGCATTAGTGGTGGAAATATGGTGTACGAGGCGTAAGCCACGATAAACGCGAGGTCTTTGTGCGAAGAAGCGGCTAACGAGATTCGATTTCCGGTTAATCCTTTCGTTACCGACGACTTGTGCGCGCGCTTGTAGTTGAAAATATTCCTGACCCTTCATCCCTCAACGATGGCTAAATCGCTGATAAAACAACTTTTTGGAGTTCAATTTAATTACTCTCATTCAAAGTTTTCGTGAACTCATTAAAAATTCACAGTTTTGAGCAAACAAATTGTCTTTTGTATTTTAGGGTTTCAAGTGGATAATTTAGGGGTGTGATTAAATTACAAAGAGTTCAAGTTGTAAGGGTTTAGACTCAAATATCCGCTTAAGTAAAATATATCTAATTTATCATTATTTTTCCTAAAATTCCTTCGAAATATGAAAAAATCCAAAGTAAAATCTAACCCACAAAATCTCAGCTGACATAATCATTCAAAATTGATTGGCCGATTCGAAATCGCCGCATAAAGTTCTGCAAGACAATTCCAGCGTAACTCGATCATCCAGCCAACTCGTATTATTATCACATTGTCTGGCTCGCGGGGCCAAGCTTCCCAATTACACGCAAACAGACGGTGAGCATTGTTGCAACACGACAATAGAGCCTCTGCTATGGTATGTGCATCAAAGCACACACCCTCCAACTGATACCACCACCAACGTTGATGTTGTAGGGCGGCGGCGGTGGTAGCGGTAGTGGTGGTAAATCGAGTTTCACGATGAACCGGCGAATTGACCCCTGCGGGCACTTTCGCTGTGTTTGCTTTGATTCGAAGTTTCCGGTTAAGTTGGTTACCGGAACGGGCGGGCCAAGGCTCTTTGTCTGATCCTGTAAAGCCGCCAGGCCTGCTGGATTTTCGATATCGTTTCCCAGTTGCCTGATTCCTTCCTGGAACTTCCGCGGATACACGGAATAATTAACAGGGCTTATTGGACGATTTATTATCGGCTGCGACTATTATAGACTATTAAATGATTGCCTTTTTTTAAATTTAGGCTAAACCTGGAACCTTGACATTTTTTTAAAGTCCCTACATGTCAATTTTCAGAATAATTTCACTCATAATAGTTTTAATAGTACCTCTACATAAAAATTTATACAGTATTTGTCATTTTTATTCCCAATAATGAAATCTAGATATACCAAAAATAAATGTTTACAACAATTTTTCAAAGAATCCAGTAAAATCAATGATTCTCCAAAAATACTTAAAATAAATTTGCACAGTTATTTTCCAATGTTTAATCGCCCAAGTATAACAAAATAAATCGATCCACTTAGCGAACTAGGTAAAAAATTCTTTGCAATGCAGATTTTCAATACCGTTCCGGTCGAGAATTAGTATATTCATAAAATAAATTCACCGTGTAGATTCAACGCGCCCCCGATCGGAAGTTCCGTCGAAGTTGCGAGGGATATTTAATTACACGGGTGAACTTTTGTAATCACCGCGCGACGTGTTGCGGCGCGAAGTTGAACGTTCCTCTTGTTTCGTGCGCTGTATCGTCGAAGAATCTCTATTTACACGGTTTAATATTAACTCGCGTTACTAAGTTTCACCTCGGTTAAATGAAAACGAAGTAAGTAACCACGTCGTTTCTACGTTTCCCGCTCCGTTCACGAACTTCGTTACCGAAATTTCACTAACAACCGAAGAATTAACAAAACGAGAACATCCCCCCTTCATAAAATAAATTTTCCTTCCTGACTTCGAAATTCATCTCAGAATTTTTCAATTTTTGGAGGGAAAATCCATTCTGCTGCATGCTGATTGTTTTGTCTGTCAGTATCGCGGTTACTATGGCTTCGATCATCGATTGCGTGTTTCGCGGGGAATTTGTTTCGCTCCAATTTCTAGCTGACGTTCTTACCTGTCTTTCGATTATAATTCCTCTAAAAATGATCCTTGTTTAGAGGAACCACACACAATTTATTGCATCGCCTTTAAAATTCACGACTATTCTGTGAAAGGTTTGTCCGTCGTACCCATCATTACCAGTTGTTTGACCGGTCACGGTTGGGATAGGTTAGGAATAGTGATATGGAATAAAGTTGTCAAAAGTCTTCAAAAATCCCACAATTCTTCAGGATGATCGACGAAGTGGTTAATTGGTGAATAATTAGAAACGAATCCCCGTCCACAGCCGGTTCGTCCTCTTTTTACCATTCACCCCGAAGATGTCCATCCCCCGCGCGTCTGACCAATCGTTTAAGCCGGCCTGGCAACTTTAATTGAATTTAAATTGAATTTAAAATGTTAATACCGAAGTAGCACGGTTACCGCGTTCGCGTTTTATCATGTTCCCCGAGTTGTTCCTTTTTCGCTCGAAAAAATCCCGGCAGCAGCGACCGTTTCCATATTTACTCGTTTCCTTCTTTCTCTTGTTTCCCTCCCCCCCCCTCCCGCCCACCCCTCTGGCACATCCTACCGAGTCAAAGCGGAGGGAAGTTAATTAGCCGGAAATTAAAATCGCGCTAAAACGCTCGTTAACCGTGACCGAGTTCGATTCATCGGATTATTTTCTGAAATTTCATTGTGTATCGCTTGGAGATTAATTTATCCCCCCTCCCGCCTACCGAGAGGGATGGTTTTTATGAGCATAAGAAATTGATCGATAATTAGCCATTTTCATGGTCCATATTTTAATCAAGTATTCATTGCTAACTCTTATGGTTAAATCTCTTAAGGTTCACGATATTATACAGGGTGATTAAAAATAGAAGGAAGTGTACTGAAAATTGTTTTTAGAATATTCCAGTGGGTGAAATTATAAAATTAATTACTGAACGAGGAATATTTTTCTTGGAACCCTAATCCCGACCTTAACCCCTTAACTTATGATTTATCCAATGGGTGCGATTTATCAAAAACTCCCACCTTTTATTTATGAATTTCTGATTCGGCTAAACGTATCGAACAAAAATAATTCCAAGGAATTATTTACGGAACGGGTAGCATATTCGTTGGATTCCTGCAGGCCGCATTAAATTAAGATTAAATTTCCATTATGCAAACGTCGCTCGGGGGGTATAGGGGTCGTGGGTGGATGCAGTAAAAAACTGCGTGGAAGGAGGAGGAGGTGCGTGCAGTAGTCTGCACCCTCGCCGCGGCCCCTTGGTATCGATTTTTTTACGGTGTATCGCACGTAACAAGCTCGTTTACCTAAATATGGACTTCCATGGCGTTTTCAACGTTCACGACCTACTTCTTCATCGCATTCCGCTGCAACCAACAACCTTTTGTCCCCGTTGAACGAACGTTTGTCAAACATCCTCGGTGCTCCCTTTTGTTTGCCCTGCATCTAATTAAGAGAAGCGACCGGAACGCTTTAAACCCTCACTCTCCCCCTCCTGGTACGCTTCGCGAAACGGAGATTTCATTTTTTTAATTGCCTTCCCGTGTTACGCGACTTCTCGCCGAGCAGATATAAGACGCTGATGAATTCGACGACGAGTTTGCACAGGGCTTGACGCTTTTATTTACGGGATACCCGAGAGCCGGGTAAACTGGGGGGTGAATTCGAGCAACACGGTGTATCGTGTCCCTTGATTCAATTTTCTTAATTGCGAGCTAATTTTTCGCCTATTTTTTGGGAATCGGTGGCAGTTTGTTGGGTGATTTGTTTTCTGGATCAGGGAGGATTTTGGGGGTGAGCTTGGATCACACGAGAAGTTGATTTTTAGAATTTCGTGGGGTATTTACTGTAATTTTATGGAATATTGGCAATAGTTTCTATTTAGTTTTAAATTAAGCAAAATTTTAGGGGGACGTTTATAATTCTATACTAATTTAAGGGCTATTTTGTGAAATATTTACAATAGGTAATCAATTAAATGAATTTTCTGCTAAGAGAGTAAATAATAATTTCAATGATCTAAATAAAATCTGATATTAAAATAAACACAAGACTAATTATGTAATTAACTTAAGAACTTGCAACTTTTCTATTATAAAATGAATATAACTTACCTTATTTGCAAAAATATTATTAAAATATCATAGAGTAATTGTATTCAGAAAGTTAAATATAATAATTTTATGAAAAATTTTCAAATATATTTTTGTTCAAAGTTGAACTTCGACGAAATTTCTTTTTCAAGAAAGCTTTGAAAAGAATTCTTTGAAAATTCGTGATATACCGGTGTCTTCTGTAGTGATACTCGCATAGGGCAGGGATTTTTTTAAGGGGTTAGATGAACATCCGGTCGGAGCCAAGAGGCCGGAAGGAGGGAACGATGGTTGAGCTTAACGAGCGTCGAATTCTACAGCCAAAAACGGGATTTGTTCCTTCATATTCTCGTATCTCGTTCTGCTTCAACATTCCTTTTTCTCTACTTATTTCTTGTTTAAACACACGAGTTGAATAAAATGAATACTTCTTTTTGTAGGAATAACCATTGTACAATTTTTTTTTACTAGAAAAAACTTACATTTTGTCAATTTTATAAGTAACATGGGTTTAATAATAAAAAAAAGTGATATTGAGGGTATACCTACCTTCAGATTAAAAACCAATTAAGAAATTTAATAATTAATGGTTATTTTAGTGTTAAAAAATGATTTTGTTCTAAAATACAATATAATTTTTGTCTTTGTTGCATTATCGATTGACTTTTTCAAAATTAAGTCATTTTAATGTTCCATATTTTGATTAAATATTAGTTAAATCTTAAGTACATCATTTTTTATAATAATTTTTCAATGTATATAATATAAAATTTACAATATAATCTTAAAAATTTAGGGTAAAAGAGGGAGAGAGTAAAAAAAGGATAAAAGATAAGGGTAGAGTTCGTCCACAGGATGTAACAGGTGTCCTTGCCAGGATTCTTCCGATTCGCCTTGAATTTCGATTCGATCTTCCTCTGAGGAAGTTTACCTTACGTGGTTACTCTAATCTGATTTTTTCCATCCCCCCCGAAGGGGTGAGTCTCCATCGGTGCACGTGTGCAGCATCCCTTAATCCATTCGAAGACCAGAATTCAATACCTTCGATACGAGACTGAAAGATGAACATTTCGAATGATATTTTTATTCACTTTCTCGAAAGACATTATTAAAAAATTGATTAGTTCGTGAGTGTAATAAGAGTACCTCGTTACTGGGGTGTTTTCCAAATTTGACAATATTTCCAAATTTGACAATAACAAATCATAGATATTTTAATTTTAAATTTCAGATATGTAATGAAATAAACATTGCAAATTAAAAAGTTTCAGAATAAGATAATTGATACTTGGTAATTGATTACGTTCAACCCTCGAATTACCCCTTTGTTCTATCAAATTTACAATTCTTCGCAATCGTGGCCGAGGTGAAAATCCATTTTCTGTATTTTCGTTCGACTGTAATAGCAACGAGTTCATTGTGTCCTGAAGAAGTGAAAAAGAAACAAACAGGAAAGAAGAGAAAAAGGCTGTATCCGGTGAAAACAGACCCAGTTTTTCCAATACGTCGTGCATTTAGGATCGAATGTCCTCTGTTTCTGCTTTTATTATGCAGCCTCTCTGTTCTCGGCGCAAACAGCGGGCTTGTTTGCCTTTCGATGCGAAAATGAAACATTGTTGTAACTGGACAGATGGACCAAAACATATCACAAAAATAAATAATATTTTTCGTACCGTGTAACATCAGTTCATAATGATCAGACCTTGTGTTTTATCAGGCTTCAAATTATTTCGTTAAAAATAACATTTTTCGCCTCTGAAATTAAACAAAAATCTGGACATTCTTTATCAAGGGCAATTTTGTTACATTTATTGTAATAATTTGTCAAAATTTGATTAAAGTAATTTTCTAATTAATTTCCAGGGGAGTTTAACTGTTATTTGTTATTTTGTCTCATAGAGTTTTCCAGATAGGATAATTATTTAAGTTTCTCAAATTGTTTTTAATCAGAGGGTAGATACAAAGCTATGTTACTTACAATTCTTTGCAACGGGACACCCCGTGCAACGAGGCGAAGGGGTTGACGGGGGAGGGGATGGAGGGCAGCCGTGTCCTCCTGAGTCGGTCAGTCAATCTCCACGGGGGCTAACTTCTCAATTTTCCCCGGGTCCGAGTGTCGATGCACACGTGCGCGCACGTCGATCGTGTGCGAGATCAATTTCCTCGGTGACGAGTCGGCTGACTACCTGTAGACGGCTCGATTTATCACGGCCTATAATTGAACGGAAGCAATTTATTAATCGGCCTCTGGCTACCAGGATCGATCCCCCGCGCCGTTCGACGCGGCACGATTCTTTTATTTCCAGCCCGGTCGGTCTACTTTTCCCTCGGACATGCAAACGTCCATGGAAAAGCTATCGGGGAATAACTAATGCCGTTATCCCCCTTGCATAAACGTACGCGGTGTGTTAAGAATGTTTAATTGCGGCTACAAGGCTCTACGCTCTTAATCCCTAACCTGGGATCTTTACGAAGTCAGAGCTAAATGTGATTAAATGCAGACACCTATCAAGTTAAATTAAAGTGATTTAAAATCTTATAATTTAATTAACTAGGTTTATGGAACCCATAATTGTGACGAATTAAAAATTTTACAAGAAAAATGACAAATCTTGTATTCTTTTATTTATTATTTTAACAATTTTATAACTTAACAACGTAACAGTTCCATAACCCTGAAGTAAAAGGGGTTAAACATAAAGGGTGCAAAACGGTCCCTGAAAATAGCCCAAGTTCACCAACATATCAAATAATCGTACAAAAAGAGATTCGAGGTGAGTCCTTGCAGAATGGACGTACGTGAAATCCGTAACAATCCCGGTAAGTAACACCCCCGAAGAGGGTGGTTGTTCGTGGAAGAGGGGCAAAAGTCAGGATGAAAAAGTTTCGCGGCAAAAGTTCCCCCCTTTTAGAGAAGGAAGTGAAAAAAAAGAAGAGGAGAAGATAGGTAACGAGCACGGGACAGGGACAACAGGAACGAGTCTCTCCCTCGGGAAAAGGGAAACCGGTGGTTCGCGGTCGGCCAATGGGACTCGAAGCCGCAGAAAAGCCCTCGGCGAAAAACTCCTGGTCGACCTTTCATCCCTTGCTCGTAACCACCCCCCCTCCTCCCGGGTCACCGACTTCGCCAATTCCCTCCCCCTTTTTCTTTCTATTTTTATTGCCGCCCCTGGTAGAAAAGTCGAAAAGCCGATCGCGTGCCACTTCGACCGCCCTTTTCCTACTTTTCAAGGTGTTGCACACGATTCCGTGTTCCGCGAGGGGTGCACGGTGGCGAAATCGAAAGTAATTGAATCGAATCTGCTCCTTGCCATTTTTGGGGATTTTTTATTCCTGCGGGTTCGTTGTAGTACACATGTTATTGAAGATGTTGTATTAAACAATTTTAATAAGACAGATTGTGCTAGGCTTGGAAATTGGTAAAATAATTGGCTGGAATAATTAAATATTTTATTTTAAATAAATATTGTCAAGAAAATTTCTTCCTGTTATATCCACTGAGACTAGAAATGACCTGGGGTTAAAATAAAGTAAAATGTTGCCTTTGCAGGATTACATCAACCCTTTGGTGTCTCTGAGACGCCATATGCAATTAGCTGGAAAAATAAGTATTAATAATAAATTAAGATTGTCACTCTCGGTCCTTCCACCAAAGGATACAAATTTCCCAACAATATTTTAAATAATACACAATTATCGCGTTTTATTCGAGGACGGGGATGTTTCCCTCGGGACCCGGCTCGCACCGAAACGTTCCCGTGCTCGCCACTTTGTATTTGTCTTAAACGAATCGAATCGTTGTCTTAAGTAGCGCTCGACTAATTATTCTGAAAATAGAGCCCGAATGGTAGATTGTTCGTTTCGCTGTAGGTGGGGGTGGGGGTGGAGGGATCACGCGAGTGCCGTGGCTCTTTTGTTCATTCCGAAGTATCCCGATGGAATAACGTTCGCCTCGAAATGATTTATTATAAGCAGGCTCGTTCGTTTGAAAAGCATAATGCCCCGGTATCGAGTTTCGTGCCCGTGAGAACCGGCCATTGTGCCCCCGTGGAAACGCGAGCTCCAACCGCCCCTGCCCTGGCGATCCTCTTCGCCCTTCAATTGTTTATTAATCTCGTTTATTCACGAAATTCAACCTCGAAAATCGATCACCCCCGTCGGAATTTTCCTCGAAATGGTGGTTTCGCACCCTGGCTCGAATGGCTTTCGCGTTTCGTGACCAGTTGCAGGCTGGTAATAAACAATTTTAATTTTATATTACAAATATATAACATTCGGGTAAAATAATTTCCTGTGTTCGCGAAGGGATTAAGGGTTGGGATTCCGGTATCGAGCCACCGTGCCCGACGATTGATGAGAAACGTAAGCGTCCAGCGACGGCATCATCCCCCTCTCACCGTCGAATTAATGGGCACGGGGGTGGCAGGGTAAGAAGAGTTATTTCTGATTTAAATAAACTCTCGGAATCTCGTCTTCCAGCCGACGATCCGAACGAGGACTTGTTTGCTCGTCGTCGACGACAGGGGTCGGCGGGGGATGACGGGGGTTGAACGTGAATGTAATTTATCCAGGCTATAAGGGATGCGAAACGGGTTTTCCTTGCGACTACGTTTGAACTCCGTCCACCCTCGTTTCTCCCTCCTTCAATTTTCTTTTTCCTACGGGGGTAGGGGGGGAGGGCTTGGAGGACTCGTCGCAAAAGAGTGGATCAAGGGGGCGGTTGTTGGCAGGGGGGTTGTTAAGGTGGAAGCTCCGGTGAATCAAAGAAATATTATATCATTAATATAGACCCCAGGGTGCAATGGAGCCCGAGTGTCTGCGTCGGAGTTTCCACTCCCCCCGACCCATCGAGCGTCTCGACCTATCCCCCTCCTCCTCGTTCTTGAAAGAGGGAGGGGGTTTGAGAACCTTGCGAATATATATCTTGATAATTTAACGCGGCTTATGTAGCGGCCGTAACCATTGTTTACGGCTTATAGGTTCGTTCGCCGGTGGTTTATGGGGCTAAGTGAAGAATAAGGTTGGATGCAGGGGTGCTATCGATACCGCTCGAGTGTTTCTTCGATAAATATTTCCATTGATTTCTTTCTAATCCTTCCATTCAGACTGCTACGAGTTGGGGTCTCTTTAAATCTTTCTGAATCTCAGAAACTCCCCAAACGAAACAATCTTTTATATAAAAATCGGAAAGGGCACAACGAAGGAAGAAACGTCGGTAACCGGAAGTCTACGGAGGATTCCACGAGGCGTGAATAAATTTTGATCGAGCCGTGTCCAGAAAGGAGCTCGTGGACAAGAAGATAAACACAGATAAGAAAAGAAACGAGGAAAAAACAAAGGAGAAGGATGGTACGCCCGGCTATCCTCTTCTTTTGTAACCGGTTTCTTCCAGTTCGAGGACAGAAGCGGCTTTTCTCCTTGATCCTTTGGGACGACCCGTCCTGTAAAATTTCCATCGCGTTTGCACGCATGTGTGAGCGACCGCCCGTGTGTACACTCCCCCTTTATATTTACTGTTTCTCCATTGTACGACCGGCGCACAGATACGTACACGCATATTCGCAAAAGTGCTGAATATTTTAGTTTTCCTACCTTTCCGCCAAACGACGTTATTCTCTCGAAAAATGATAAAGGATGGACAAGCTTGCATCGAAACTTTTACTTTATTCCCATCCCCTCGAAGTATTAATTATTTCGAACGAGAATTCATTTTGTCAAAGTTACGTTTAGCCCTTGGGTGCACCATTGGGTGGTGGACATCTTCCCATGAAGGGAATCTGTCTGGACATTCGAGTCGGTTCTTCAGGGTCAGGCCTCGAAGGGATGATCGCATGTAGGAAGCTGTTTCCACGATCTTAAGGTCCCACCCGAATCCCGGATTACCCGGGCCCACCCTCCGCACCCTGCTCCACCCTCGGTGCAATCTTCTCGCAAGGCTAGCCCGTGTCGCCCATAAAGACGTTATTGGATCGAATTCCCGCACTATAAACAACCCCCGTACGTGTCCATGCCGACATTTTTGATATCATCGATGATTAAATTGATGAATGCAAATGAATTTCCCCGGAATATTCTCCAAACACTCTGAAACATCATCCTCGATGCTTCTTTGCTGGGAATCGAACTTGTCGAAGACTTATCGATCATCTTGTAAATTATTCCTCGATGCAGGTAGAGTGGGGGACGCGAGTGTATCCGCGAAATAATAATCGCTCAGTGCCACCCACTCCACGGGTGATTTACGAGCCCATAAACGCACCCTCCACCCTTGTAATGGGCTCGGTATTCCGCACCTCTACGATTATCGTCATGCCACCCATTCTTCCGGCGATTGTACATTTTTAAGATGCACGCCGCTGTCTTTCGTGCCTCTCCGTCGTTTTTCTTTTCGCACGGGGAAAGTTTTTCTGGAAACGACCGGCAATTTTCCCTCCGGCGGTGGTAATCTGTCCGGGTGATCAACGACGCGTTACCTTCGACCCCTGCGATAAATAATGCGCTAATTGCGAAATAAGCGATGCTCGAATTAAGTTTGTTTTCCTCGAATCGAGGCTGTGATAAAAGTATTTCTTAAACAGAAATTCATAATTTGTATCGAGTCGTAAGCGGGTATTTCGTCGCCGATTTCCTCGTTTCCCGTTGAATAGATCATTTTCACGGGAAATCACGGGCGCTAGTTTAATCGGCAAACAATAATAGCTCGGTCATTCGTCGATTTAACGGGCGTTCAGGCACGGGGGTTGGTGGCGGCGCACGCGTGGTCTTGACATAAGGACGTCCGCGTCGTAGCCGGGGGTATCCCCCGCTGAATTTGTCCCGATTCAAATGAAAACCCAATTGCTCGGCTGTATGCGTCATTAGCGCTTGGAAACGGAGTTAAGGGCGTTAAATTCAGCGCCCGGGTTCGTCCGGTCGCGCGATATTATTCGTGCTTCTGTACGCGTTCGCCCGCGGTCCTGCAAATTTTTCCCTCGGTAACGGGTGTCCCCTTTCGCTCTGAAAACAAACTCCCAAACATTCTGTACAGGGTGCTCAGAAAGACAGAAGATGTCTTACATCTTCGTCTTACAGAGTCACAAACTCTCTCGAAAATCGCACATTTGTGGATTGGGCGTGGTGGATCACTCGATTTAAGCCCTTTGGATTCGTTCGAAGACGTTGTCCTCTCGGGACACCCCGTAGAGCGGGATGACGACCAGCTCCCATGGAAATGCGGATGAACGATCGGCAAAGTTGATTTCCGCGCGCAAACCGTAGGTTTTTCCGCGAGGAAATTTCGTGGCCCGGCTAACGAAGCCCCTTCTCTGATCGCTGGTTTTACGAGCTTGGTTCCTTTTTTTATTTCCATGTAAAATTGCGCGCGTTCGATTGGACGGTCCTGGAATAAGTAGTTCGATACTTTGGAAGCTTTCTGGCGGAGAATTACGTTCAAGCAGCTTTTATCAGAGAAGATTTATGAATGAATGGTTGTAGGGTTGGTGTTAGGCTTAGGGTAATTTGAATTTTGAAGGATATTGAGGTGTCATTGAGTTTTCAAGGTTCCTGTTTCTATAGAGCTGGGGTACTCTCAGATTCGATTGGTTGGGGAGGATTGTGGATTTTTAATTATGAAGGATTTGATTCAAATAGAACTAGGATTTATCAAGTTTTATTGAATCCTGAAAGGTACTGGTCAGATTCCATTGAATCTTCAAGAATTTGATTCGCATTCAATTAAAGTTTAAGGGGTATTGATCAGATAATCAAATCTTGAAGGTTTTGACTCTATTAGATTCAATTATCAAATTTAGTTGAATTTTGGAGGATACTGGTCAGGCACCACTGAATCCTGAAGGATTCGACTCAGACAGTGCTAGTATTGATCAGTTTCGATAGAAACTCAAAGGATATTGATCAGACACCATTAAATTTTGAAGAGTTTGACTTAGCCTCAGCTAATATTTATAAAATCCTATTAAATTTTCAAGGATATTGATCAGACACCTTCGAATCCTGAGGGATTTAACTCAGATTGAACTTGTAGCAGATATTAATAGACTATTTTATTTCAGTTTTTTCTGTTACAATTGAAATCAATGTTACTTAGAAATGTGTCTGATCAGGAAAGGTACGAAGTGGCTCGTATTTAAGAATTCAGTGGTTTATCATCGAAGAAACAGATAGAACAAAAGGAAGAGAGCGAGGAAGGGGTGAGAACGTATTCACAGAAGACAAAGGGGTTGAAAAGTTAAGACGAACCAGTAGCTGGAATTTAATAAAGAATATTCGCCGTTCTCGGTACTTTTGTCTGCAAGATTGGCAACGGGAATGCAGGAATTATTTTATTATTACATTCTGACGTTTCGGGAGACAATATGGCGTTACAGATACCGAAACTTCAGCGATTTGTATTTTTCATTGTTTCAATTTTAACTCTGGAGTTCGATCAGTTTAGTTTTCAAGCGTTTAATTCATTCATTATTAGCACAAAACAGTTTTTTAATTAAAGAGGTGGCTTTGCATATTTTGAGTTATAATATTTATTTATTGATCAAATTTTCAATTTTGAATTTTGACAACTTGGAAATTGTGAAATTCCAGTATTTAATAAATTTAATTAGAATTATTCAATTACAGCCTTGGACTCCTTGGACTCTTGATTAAATTTTATTTGCAATATTCTGTTTCAACAAAGTCCAGAATACTTAATAAATTGAAACAAATCGAACCAACATTTAATTCACCGCCACAAACTCGCCGTGCACAAACGTATAATTAATTAAGTCCATGGCTCTTCTCTTCCCCGTTTCTGAAAAATTCTCCCGCCGCTTTTGGTCCTTTTTCGTTCGCCTGCAAAATGGAAGTTTGTAATTATAAAATTAAACATAACGTAATCGTGAACACGAACTTCATTAGAAGAACACACAGAATGAAGCTAAAGAAATTAAAGGGAATGGACATTGAAAACGGGCGGTGAAAAATAAAGATGAAAGAAAGAAATAAAGGGTAGAACGAAGCGAGCAGAAAGAGTCGAAATAAAATTTCAAAGTTCCAGCGGGAATCGCCGGAGGGGAAGAAAGAGTTGCTTCTACAGCTCCTAATTATTAATTTCAAGTTTGATGCTTTAACTATCTGTGTAATTCTGGATTTATTATCCCGACAAAGAGAATGACCGAATAGAATACCTGAAAATCTACTCCGAAAATCATAGAAAATCCAATGATAAAAAATAGTTCTTTCGAATGCAAAATAAATTTTTCAAAGTCCAAAAATTCAAAGGTTCTGAGTTCTGGTTTTTGCCTACTTCGAGCGCACAATTCCCCGTGAAATTTGATTAATTAATATCAAACTTTCAATTTCACAAGTTACCTGTTTTCCTTTTATCCATCTCCGCGCGTCTCTCTTTTCACTGAATTTCCCAGCGTTTCGAGTGTGTTTGCTCAATCCCGAACTTCAGATATTCCATTACTGTCGTGTGCTCGAAGGCAAATGTAAAAATGCATTCCTTGCTTGTTTTGCCCTCCCTTACCCTCCTCCACCCCTCTCCCCCCCTCCCTGGTCGACGAGTGATTCCAGAAGGAATCTGAAAGTTCTTCTGAAGAATCGTGTTTGAGACTCCGACAGAAACAACTCGATTCAAATCTTTATACTTCTTCTCGGTCGCTTGTTAATTCATTTTTCAATGGCAAATATTGGGCCGTTTCGAGAACCAGTTAAGTCGAAACTCGGAAAATAATTTAATAATAATTCATTCTTTAATTATCATTTAATTAACATGGTACACTATTGTTTGTTAACGTTGAATTAATTCGTACACGATCGATTTATGTTCGACTAAAAAACGAAGTATCCCACAAAGGAATAAGTTGTCAAGCATTTTCTGTTCCATTTTGAGATCGTTTTTAAAGAATACCCTTTGTCCCTGATTTTCAGCCATCTCAAAGAGAGGGTAGTCCTTGCTTCGACGAAAAAAACAAGAAAAGAAGTAATAAAAAATGTAGAATATTTCACGGGGGCGTAAAGAGAAGGATGGAAAGAAAAAGAAAGATGTCCTTTGAGATGCTTGAACGGGAAATCGATATCGCTTAAAGCACTTGTTACAGTAAAGTGCTATTAATTATTTATTATTCCTGGAAAGGCATTTTCCTCGTTGTGTTACCGTCAGTGAAATTAGTAGCCCCCCCTTTTTTATCGTCTAATGCAAAGTTCCGTACTTATGTGAATAAATCTTGAAATTGTTCTTCTGATTTAAAAAAGCTATTACAAAACTTCGAAAGACATTAATGGCGTGAAAGATTTTCAAATTATTAGTTTTTATAATTAAGTTACTGTTATAATTTTAATAATTGGCATTTTGGTAATCTAATTATGAAAAAGTGTAATAAAAAAGGGTGTAAGGTTTGATACGAAAGTAAAATTTTCGGTTCTAACCATTTTTATTAATGGAAATTCTTCGATTTTCTGTTGCAGGCGTTTCTGGAAATGGCGGATGAAAATGCTGCAGCAACGATGGTGAGCTATTACGCCTCGTGTATTGCTCAGCTACGAGGAAGGGCGGTTTACGTCCAGTTCAGCAACCATCGAGAACTGAAAACAGATCAGACACATGCCAACAACGCGGTGAGTCATTTTTTCAATAAAAACACCGAATAATTTTGATTCAAATTCCACGATTCACTAAAAATTAAATTCAAATCGTTATTATTTCCATGGTTGTGCCATTTATTCGAGAGAAAATCCATTTTACGAAATTCATTTTATTTTTGATAATAATTTGTCGTGTATTCACTTTATTTTAGAGATTATACGTTTCGGTGTATTAATTATTATAATGGATTATATTATTATGCAGTCACGTTAATCTAGTGTACAATTTATTTGAGAAAATTGTTGGTGCAATATCTGTTTCGGGTTTGATAGTATTCAACCGTTTGTGAGAGCGTTCATGGTTCGATTATCGATATCTCTAACGGTGTGTCTAACTCGAACCACGTAATCGAAGCTTTGGGCGACAATGTTCAGACAGAATTTCCTATCAAAAGCAACGAAAACCTGATAAACGTGATTAATTAACTATTTCCTTTCCGGTGGAGATACAAGTTCCAACGTAAGTTGAAAAATTAAGAAAAATTAGGTTTCATATTTTGATACTTTAGGAATTCTAAGTTTTCGAGATTAGTTATTACTTAGATATTTGGAAATGTATTTTTAAGGATTTAAAAACTCATTAATTTAATTAATTACCTTCTATCACAAGTCCCCAGGATAAGTTTAAAAGGGACTTAAATTTCTCAAGAAACTGTACAACCCCTTTTAACCTGTAATGTCAAATTAATAAACAGTCCTGGCCTGGAAACTCCATTATAATTAACGCGTCCATAATTTATGAACAATCCCCAGGGAGGGAGGGAGTCCATCTTCCCTCTCTTGATCCTGTCTCCATTCTATTCTCCATCCAGGAGACACTGTCCGTCATGCGAGTTGTCTTTGCAGCTGTTTAGGTGTCTCTCGCACGTGTATCCAGTCCTTGTCATCCATCCTGACCCTTGACACACTTTAACCACCTATCATTCTCAACGCAATATTTCTATCTAACCTTTTCTTCAAATATTTCACGCAAAATTCGTGTCATTTAATAATTTGTAATTGTTATTTACAAAGTTAGTGGATGTAGATATTATTAATAATATTACTAGGAAATATTGACAAATTGACAATTTCTTGACTGCCACAGTGAAAACAGAGTAAGACACACTTAAATTCCAATTAATTTCCAATAATTACTTGATTTTACTTGCTCGTCCGCGAAGTCGGCGACGCACGGGCTTAAGCATAGGTGCATATGGCACCCAACTATAATTCGACTCCTTTAATTAAATAATTCCAGTATCCCCTAGCTGCTATGAATAAAATACACTAAAAAGTATATTTTCCATAAATATTAATAAAAATAAGTGGCAAATTATTGTCAAAATACAAGTAGTTTTGTTTAAAAAAGTATCTAGGATAGGGGGACGTGTATTTTTGTTTGAACTTTTTATCCAACGTGTTAGACAATAGGTAAAGGTCGTCCATACAAAGTGAACTCGTCAGGTATTTTTAATTCCTTTGTGACGTCCTTCTTTCGCGATTTGTTAACGGTAACAGAATTCCTCTCTTGAAATTCTCTTCAACTGGCTAGTTCAAACACATTGGCTGAATAGCCGCATCAATTGTACTTCCGGTGCGCTGCTCGATTTACTACTGAACAAATTCGCAAACAAAACGAGTACAAGCTTCGTTGGTCCATTGTTCTCTGGTACTTGGTCCCTTGTATACATGTTCCTCATCGAAAAACAATTTCGGGGCTTTTTTTTTTCAATATTTTAGTGTGGTCAGTGGAACCATTCAGTGGAGAAAATAAAAAAATTAGCGATTTTTATGTAAAAGGAATATAAAAATATTGAACAGCACAGTCTGTTCAATTTTACAAATTTTAAAAATCGTAGAATTAATTTAGTAGGAAAAATGAGTAGAAAGTATTCGTTGGTTATTTAATTGCAAAATTGGTCTAATAAAACGTGGTCTGTAATATTATGCAATTTCTTGCATAATTTTTGAAGAGTATTTATTGAAAAGTGTCCACTGAAGGCTGTTCGATCATTAACTTGTGTGAAATGTGAGAATTAAGTAGTACTAGTCAATCATATGTCAGACATGAATTAAAAGGTTTTACAATACATATGAATTTATCAAATCAATAGCAACAAATTTGAAGGTTTATTTATAAATATTAAAAAATTCCTTTGGTAATTAGTACCTGCATCAATTAAGTATCCTTTAACCTATTAACTCATGGGACGTGGTATATCATAATTTTTTCTGTCAATTATATAATTAATTTCTCAATAATTTCACAAAATTTCCTAAGCCCCGAATAATTTTACGTAGCTCCTTTGGTACACAATTTATTTCTCCGCCCATACGCTCGAACGTCTAACCAGCCGCCCAATTCTAGCAACGAGATTAGTCGTCGGGGCAAGTTTACAACAACAGTCGCGCCGTCGAATGCCTCGATTCGAATACAACGCCGGGGACAAAGGAATTAGTCGCCGGATGAAATATGGAATCGATCCCGGCCACGATATCCCCGATATTTATTTGTATTGTTCTTGCCGCCGAAAGAAACGGCCCCGGCGAAGTTTTTATGACAGTCCCCCTCCCCTGCGCCGTTATAAAGCGGCCAAGGAATTACTTATTAATTGCGAAAGTTTCCCGGACCGCGGTTCCCGCCAGAAAGGGAGAAATACGAGCTTCCTTCCGGTATCTTTTTCCCCTGCTTTTAATTGAAAATAGTTTCGGTACACTTTAGGCCAGGATGAAAACTTGAAACAATGCCTTCGTTTCCGGCGCTACCCAGCCAACTGGTAACTTCGGCTGGAATATGATATGGTAAATCTGGCGAAATCCATTCCCTTTATTTCCCTGACAAAAATTGCACACGAAATTCGATTGAAAAAGCGAAAGAAAATTTGTCAATCTCCGATTTCTTAATTCGTTCATTGTAATTCCTTAATTCTAAAATGTTCGTTTCCTAATCTTGAAATTCTGGACTCTTCACATTTTTAACTTTACAAATGTCTGATTTTATTTATTAAACGGTGTCCAGAAGTTACCCATCGATCCATGAATTAAGCGACGATGGTCGCAAAGGTCGTTGAAAAATTGAAACGATTCTGTTCTCGTAAAAATTTCAAAGGATGGACTCTCCGTTATCATTAATAAGCAGGATAGGGGCTTCTCGAGTTCCCGGATGGCATGCCGGCTCCCGAAGGTGCTTCGGGAGTTGTCAAACTGCTCTTTCCTTCTGCGGTGACGTGACAACTCACCGAAAACAGACATCGATTCCACGGGGAATCGCGAAGTTTCGCGGTCGCCGAGGACGAAGTAACAGCCCGGTGTTGCCTCTCCTTTTTCATAACTCATGACACTTTGGAATTTCGCGCACGATACGTTACAGGAACTTCGGCTTACGGCCCTGCCTCTACTCCTGTGGTGGCTTTCTGGGCTCTTTTTTATGTAAAATGTACAGGAGGGGGAGGGAGAGGGGGTTTCTTAATTTTGAAATTATAGAATTCCTAATTTTTTAATTTTAGATTTCTTAATTTTGAAATTTCAATTTCTTAATCATAAAATTCCAGACTCGTCAGTTTTTTAATTTTAATGTTACAGTAAAAAATTCTCCCACCTAAAATTTCAACATTGTTCAAAAATAAGCTTAGCGCGTTACGAATGAATATACAAAAGTGACAATTTTATTCCAACATTATAATCCCCTTAAAAATTTTGCAGAAAGATAATTCATATTTCCAGAATGAATTTAAAAAATTGTACAAATTACAAAGGAACAGTATAGCAAGCCTCGAAAGTACAATTAAGGCAGTGTCTTTTGTAGTCTTTAATTACCCAGTGAATAAATTCACTTCGCACGGAATTCCATGCTTAAAATGAAATGCATCCACGCGTGGATAGATGCTGGAGAATTTCCTGGAACCACCTTTCCCTTCGACGAGTTTCATTCGTCTGGAAATTCCCGCGAATGCGAAGTATTTTAGCCACATAAAGTGCCGGGGAAGAATAAGGGAGAGGGTTGACCCAACTGGGGAAGGGCGAGGAGAGGGTGCAAAGATTTCAGCATCCTACAAGATTCCATCTGATCGTTCAAACGTTTCGTATCCTTACTAGTCTATAATCCTTGAACAGGAAATATTGCAACTATTCCATTCTTATCTTTTATATCTAGAACGATTTACAAATGCAAATCTTAAAATTTAGAGAAAGTTAACTGTAAATGTTACCGTTTTGATAGTTTATCAAAACGTAAGTAAAAAGATTTATTTATGGCTATTTGCCACTTACCCCAAATAATATTCTAAACTCTTAATTCCCAAATATTAAACTCCATAATTCTACAATTGTTAATTCTCAATTTCACTCCAACCCTCAAACCTTGCACCCCCAAAATTAAAATAGAAAGTATCTAAACACAAAAATTCCAAAAAATCAACTTCCATCAGTTCCAAAATTCAGAATTGCTTTCCAAAAGATCATCCTTGGACGAACAAAGACAAATTTTTCCTAAGATTGAAAGCATTCAGAAGCTAAAAACCATGAGGATACTCTTTCCCTCAAGCTGCAGCAACATTATAAAAAACCATCTTGTCCCCCCCTTGACCCTCGCCCCTCCAGTATGGTCTCTTAAAAGCAGATAAGGGAGGAGCACGTGCATGCAAGCAACAGAGCAAGGCTTTCACGGCGATTGCTTTCCGGGCATCGTTTGTCAGCCGAGATGTTCAGCGAGAAATCATTCGACCCCCGGGTGCACAGGGGGTGCAGGAGGGGGCGGCGGGGGTGGCCTCACGCCGGGAAATCAAACCATCTTTATCCGTGCCCGTTAAAACGCCCTCGAATCAGAATGGAAAGACATTTGTATTCGTCTTGGCCGAGAAAAAGGGAAGCGCCGGGAACCGAGGGGGTTGAATCCTGCTTGGAAATTCATTTCGAGATATTTCTGGGGGTCAAGGGGTGCTGAATTATTTGCAATAATAATTAATCGTCCAAAATTGAAATTTCTATATTATACTTTATTTACAAAAGCATTATCCATTCCTGTCAGATTCACTTTCCCCGAATTTTCGTTTGCATTTCCTCCACCCTGTGGGGGGTTTTTTTTTGCCATCCCTCCCGTTGTAATTTCGCTCTTTTTCCCCGGACTTCATGGTCCGGGCTCGTTCCGAGACTCGTAAAGAGCTTCCTGTCGCAATCTGAAGATCTTGTTCAAGATTAAACGGCATTTTTATGCAGCTTACCCTCCCCCCCTGCCCCCTCGTTTTTTCACTTTAACTGGTAATTTCGAATAATTTAGATACTTGCTTAACTACAGCCTTTACTTCGCTCTTCCACTGGCTTATTCTACTTTATACGTCCCATCAATTCGGATTTCACTCGATTAGTTTCGGATACTGTTTTCGAATTGTTTCCCCTTTACTTTATTTTCCAGGGGTGAGATTTTCCTTATCTACACTTTCTCAGTTCCCCCTTTTTAAAATTTGATTTATGATCGGTAGTATCTTGTTTAGTATTTGAAGTCATTAGTGTTATTAGTGTCTCTTCGTAGGAATTATTAGTATTGTTAATGTTACTATCAAATAAATAAAATATTATTAGTATTTTTCTACGGAATATCAAAAGCTAATATTATTGGCATTACTCTTAGTGTCCCCAGTTTCCAAAATTATTTTCTGTCATTAAAACTGACAGAAATGATTAGTAGTTGTTTGAAATTTTAATTCATCGTTTTATTACCTTGGTGCGATATATTAATTTATATGCACCATTTAATTACGACATTTCAATCAAAAGGATTTTATTCTTGTCATATTACACGGTGAAAATTCTGAAGGGATTCTGAAGTTTAATAATTCTCCGAAGTTCTTCGTGGCAGCCAAGAGAAAGATTCCTGAAAATAAAGGTCCCAGCTTCATAAGTCAGCCCGAAGAAAAAGCACTTAATTTTTCAATCAACTAACGCGACATAAAACTACGCTGAATTTAATGTCTCGGCTGCACGATATGTAAACTGCGGCTGTAAAATTTTAATAAGCTCGAAAGTTTTCTTGTAAGATCGTGAATTTCCTCGCGCAGAGAGAGTTATTTGTTATTTCATTATGGTCTTGCGTAATTGAAAAATTTTTCATTCGACGCAAGTCCCTCTGTTATTGAGAATTTTTGAAAAAATCCACCGGTTTAACAAAAATTTTACATTTAAAAGAAACGATTGTTTGATATTTTTATTTTGGTGCAAGTCTCGTACGAATTTTTCATTGCAGTTGTTTGAATTCTTATTTGGAATCGAAATATAAAACGTAAGTGATTAAATACTGATAATAATAATATTAGAAACCTAAAATTCTGAGAACGTAAAATGTCAAATATTGATTTTAAAAATTCATTAGTAACTAACGTTTCATCCCCTATTTTAATTCAAGAAAAAAGACTACGCTTCGAGGGTGGCTAATTCCAGTTCCAGAACTGAAACAATAATCATGAACCGTAATAATTAAAAGCCATAATAATACGCTTTTGACGAGCGACGAAAGTTACCGGTTCCCATTCGGCTGTCGATTGAAAGCCGGTTGAATGGTGCGCCATCGTCGTTTCCGGTTTTCCTGCAGCACGTCGTTGCAGCTGAGAAGCTTCCCTCCTCCTCCCCCCTGGCTCTCAAAGGGGCCAGGAAAGACCGTAGCGAACGGTGGTCACCGTTGGTGTAAAGTAGAATTATGTCACGGCTTTACGGGGATACTTTTTACGGGGCTTCGTTGGGCCTCTAAAGGCCACCGAAACTTTCGTCCACCTACAACCCCCCCCCGTCGCTAAAACCATTAGCTACCCTCGTATATTCTCGCACAAAGGCGGCCTTGCCTCGCCAACCCTCTCCAAAGGTATCGGAAAACAGGTGTCTGGGCTGCAGTTTGCGGCCTGTCGCGAAAAAGAACCCTTCAACCCCCTAAGATCGACGCGCGTCAAACGAGTGACGTTTCTTTGCCAAGGAATTTTGATCCAATCCGTACAACACTCCATTTTTTATGATTTTTTCAAAATAATTGGATAGATTTTAATAATTTTATAATGATAGTAGGATTTGGTGGAGTTGAAGGGGGTGTTTATTAATTTTAAAAGAATTGAATTCCAATTATTAATCTGAAATTATAAATATCAAATGTTCACAAGCTATTGAATTTACTCAAACAAATTTCCTATCTTTATAAAAATAACCGTTTCTACTATTTACACACGGATTTAATCAAAACATCGTGTAATTAGAAATCGTATCAATTTGATCGTACCATTCGATGAAAATGATGTGTAAGTTTCCCGTTTCTCGGATTGAAATCAACGGAACACGATACATCATCATCACCCCCTTTCAAAATCCAAACACGAGCCAGCTCTTTCGCTATTTTGTCCCACCGTCCCCACCCTTTGCCGTTCCATTTTCCAGCCGCGATTCGCGCGTTATCCATTTTGCTCATATTTCATTCCGCAGCTACGTGGCAAAAAGGGAAATGGCGGCGAAGAAAAATCGAACGTGCCCCCTGTCAGGAATCCTATTTTTTTGCCCGTTCAGAAACCAACCCCTTTGTTGTTATCGTTTCTGCTATCAAAATTAATTTAAAACATGCACGTTGATTGATTTTAACCATTTTCTTTTTAATTATGAGCAGAGAAGTTAATAAATTTACAATATTGGCACTTTTATGAATAGCGTTAAATGATATTCCAGTTAAGAAGTATTTGCTAATAATTTTGCTCAAATGTTTTGCAAAATTAATTTTTTATAATTACAATTGCTACTATAATATAGGATAAGTAATCAAAATTTGTTGAGTCTCTCAGAATTCATATTTTATTTAATTGCACGGTAACGTAAGAAGGTGACGTTGCACCCTCGGCTTTCGAGGGTTCCTGCAGCAATTATTCTTCGATTCTTGGCCAGGCATCTCGAGCCGGATACAGGATGCCGGCTCGTTTCGCAAACAAATCGCAGGACGATGTTCCTCGAGGCAGACGCAATTTTCCACGGCTCCGTTTTCGTTCTGAGGCAGCTATCGTCGTTAATTCTTAATTTCTTCATTTTCTTTCGCGCCATGTTGCATCCTGGCCCAAAACTATCGCTGAAATATTTCGGATTCGACGAATAAATGGTCGGGTTACTCGGAGAAAATTGAACGGGGAATTGAAGCAGCACCCCCTTCAGGGTTCTTCTTTTATTTTCGGGGTCTTTGATTTGGCTGAGAGTTGGGAAAATCAATGTAAATGCGAATATTCTTTCTGCTTGAATTTGATGAATTTGTCGAATTAGTTACTGTTGATTATTTAATTACCAGTTTGGTGGATATTAGTTTACCGAAGTGAATTATTAATTTCATAACATCAGAACCTTCCACCTTATTATCTACTAAAAAGAGAATCATTCAGACCCCATAAAAAAAAGAAATATTCCATCACTCGTGCGTAAGATTCCCATACGAGAAGGGGGTAGAAAATCGAGGACACGTTTCGACCTCGCCGACATCGTTATTTATTATCGTCGTTTTTATTATTACGAGCACGTTCTGTTTCGAAAGAGCCGCGTCCCTGTGGAAGGGCGCTCGGTTTCCGGCGGAATGTATATTTAACCGGAAGGCGTGGCGGGAGGCGGGGAGGGTGACTGTTTACCGCGCGGTCGAGCGCCAGAACGTTGAAACGCGTTGTCACGAATGTGGATCATGAGGTCACTCGACAAAGCTGCTTTTTCCTTCGCCCTTTTTTCTGTGCGGCGAATAAAATATCACCGAGTTAGACCCAGCTCGACGTTTCACCCTCTTATAAAACGAATTACATGGAAACGTATCGTGAAACAACAAAACAGGAACTGAAATCAATCATTTCCTTTAACTTCATTTAACTTTTTAAGAAAATTCAAGTGTGATAATATATGGGTGACGTGGGTGACGAAACCACCCATTTTGTAAAAATAATAAAAGTTCACTGTATGTAACGAGTGTCTTACAGGTACCATAAAATTCTGCAGGATGTATCATCCTCATCAAAAATAATATTCTACTTCGCTGTCATTTTTTCGCGTGTCAAGGATCTGCACGGTTTTTCATATTTGATCTCCGGTGTCTCATATTTCTTCGCGGCCCGACACACCCGTGAATCTTACTTGTCTCTACCATTTCCACGTGTTACTATATTTTCCAAATCCTCGATTTCTCTTCATTGCCGCGCTTACACCGTCCCTTTGCGTCTCCATCCGTCACGGCTGCCATTGATTCTCGACCACGTTTGTATTTCATACACCCCGCCCTTCTTATTTTCTATTACGTTCGCCCGCCGTTCGATCCCACGCCCGTCGATTCTGTCGCTCTTCCTGAAACTATTTATTGCAAAGTAACCATGCCCCGATAATAAAAATAAGAGGCCATGCAAAATTTTACATGTTAGATACCCCAGAAGGTAGAGGGAAGGGTGCAGATGATAGCGCAATTTGTTGCATCGCGTTGTCCCAATTAGTTCCTGAGATACAGGGCTTTAAAGTCTACAAAGGGGCCGCCGCGGCGCACCAAAGGGTGCCGCCAGACACGCGGAAGGGTTACTCCAGACGCGACCCACAGTTTTTCCAGGAATTGCATATAAACAAATAGTAAAGGGGTAACTAGACCAGACATCCAGACACCGATTGACCGGGTGCGAGTGAGACGGCAAGCGAATTTTTATGAAAGTTACGTATGTCTTCCGACGACGATATCTCGGGAACGGATAAAGATATCGGCGTGAAACAAAAACTGGATTAAAGAGGAAGGTTCACGCTTTCTTTCGAACCTAACTTCATCCCAAAATTCCAAACGGTACTTCAGTGACAGCCGTCTAAATACGGTTTCTTAGGCATTTTAACATGCATTTAACAAGCATAAATTGTTACTTATTGCGTAGACATAACTGTCAATTTCGTTTGGCGGATTCGCGTGTTCGAGGGTGGTTCATGAAATTTTCGTGGAAGCATCGGGGGGAGGGGGGTAAGTTTAATAGTTTCGCGACCCAGTGTCGGTGGCAAGAGGCAACAAGTAGGGGAAGCTTATGGTAATGTTCTTGGTCCGAGCACTTATGGTTAGTTGGAGGGTTGAAACCATCAGAAGGGGATAGAAACTACCCGTTGAAGTAGTTATTTCCCCTGTTAAAAGCTGCTTCAGGCAAGTGCATAGTCAAAGTAACGATCTCGACTCGGTCCTTCGCCGAGGCAATCTTACTCGGATTACTTTGAGTCGCAGTCCCCGACTGATGTTCCTTCTTTTTTCCCCTCCCTCCCCCGTCTTTTTTTTTTTCATTCTGTCTCTTCTTGCCACTCGAAGACCTCGCAAGAATGTACCTCGAGAATCCGACGGAATTTTGAAGGGGAGTCTTGTGTCTCTTCTGAAGATACCGAGTGATGTTTCAGAATAAACGTTTAGCGAAAGAGAAAGAAAACAATTTTCATTTTCGTTACTTTGATCGAAAAATAAAAAATATGGTTGTTTTTGATACTCAACAAAATTCGAGTCGTAAAGGTGCGATTTTAAGGAAGTTATTCTATTCGAAAGAATAACTTTGACAGGCACTGGATTGTTTTGTTAAGGTTGTTTTCTTTCGCGTTGTTTCGGTTAATCGATTTCCAGAAGGGGACTTACAGTTTCAATCAGGCACTGCTTAAGCCTTGTCGGCGCTCGTTCATTCCTAGACAAGTTTCCGGTTAATGGATGCCAACGTACGTGGTCGAAAGTACTTCCGCCAAGTTTCTCAACAGACGTTGTTGCGGAACAACAGGTGCAGCTTGGTTGTCGTTTGGTTATGATTTTGTTAAATATCCGGTGGTAATTGGATGTGAAATGGGTTAATCTTGCGTTGTTTTTAACATTTTTTTATATCCTTGTGTTGTTTCTGAGTTGTTTCGCTCTTTTCTTTATTGCCATTGCGTTGCTTCGTTAATTTAATTAGACGTTAAAGTAACTTAATTCATAATTCAACAGTTAAACAACACGAATAAACAGGGTTTATTCGCGTAATGTTAACGCAGAAATTCGAGCTTTCTCGTGGCGCGGCAAAATTCTGAGACGCGCTCGTGTAAATTTAGGAGAAGATTGTTGCACGTCGCGATAAATGCGTTTAGGGAGAATCGTTTCGGTAAATTGTTCCAACCCCGATGATGGATGAACGCTGGATGCGCGGCCCGGCCCGCTCTCTGGTGAAATTCTCGGGAGTTTAGGGAAATTTATAATTCGACGAAACACGATAGCCAGAACGAAACTGTTCTGGAAACTTTTAACCCGATCTCCCTCAACTTCCCGGCGGAAATTCGTGTTTTTTTCTCGACGCTTTTAGACGCTTTTAGAACGTTCAGCGTATCACAATTGAGTTGTCGACAATTTTCTCTTTTTCTTTCCCCCCCCCCCCCGGGAGAATTGTTTAATTGACTTTGCAATTTTAGGTCAGGGTAAGTTGTTTTTGAACGAACGAATTTGATTACCGTACCTATCATTTTTCCAAGAGTTTTAAAAATTATATTGAAACTGATTTCTTTTTAATTAAACTTCTCGAAAATTGTATTGTCTGCTTCTATTATTTTCAGAACATGGGTGTGGTTGTTTCAAAATTCCAATTTCTATTATATTTCTGCCATTTTAATCATTTCGTTCAATTTGCAGTTTGCAATCAAGGTTTATTTATGTAATCAATAATTTATTAACAATGCTAGTTCAGAGTTAAATTCCACCCCTTGGCTTAATTTCCCTTTACAACATTTGAAGAAATTATTCCTTGTTAATATGATTAAAAAACAAAACTTCCACCCTCTAATTTAATTACTTCTCTCATTAGAAAAATGATATTTAACAAATATAATTAACTAGTAATTTCCACTCCAAAGTTGCACGAGTAAAAAATGGTTCATTATTCGCTAATAAAATGTAACTGGTAGACGTGCCCAGCGCTGGTTTAAAATTCCATCATCCCATTTACTTCAACCCATTTTTATTCCACGAATCACGGTTCCCCGGCCTGTTTTACGTTTCATTCATTCGTCGCGGATCTTCTTATCTGCCCCTCCCTCCCTCCCACTCCCCCCTGTCTCCTCCTCGTTCCCCGGGAAATTAAGGGTACAACTTTAATTGAACGTTACCACGGGTTGCTCGCAGCTGGCGACTTTATTATCGACATTCAGCATAATTAAACCATCTGCATCTTCTTCGGCGACCAGAACGAGCTTCCTTTGAAGCATCTCGAGCAGAAGGAACGAACGTTTCCTGTTTCTTTCCTCCTTTTATATCGGCCGCTCTCCGCGACACTTTGAAAACGGTTATTTAGGAGAGAATTTAGCGCGTCTCGTGGGTCGAATAACATTTTTTTTAAAGGGAATCGTGGTTTCTCGCGCCGAGAATTCTTTCGATTATGCGTGTCTTTGAGGAAAGATATACGAGCACCTGGGTTTCTCCTGGCGAGGGGGAGGGAAAAGAAAATGGGAACCGGAATTTATGGCGTGCACGTAAGAAGGTTTATGGGCTGCTAATTGGCAGGGCGATGTCGAAGGAGAGAAGGAACCCTCGGGAGTTTCGCTGGGAAGCAAATTTTAGGGCCAGTGTTTCCCGAAATTTCACGAATAGATCAATTTGGAGAGTGATTTGTTGGAACAGTAATAGGAACAGGAATTTTTTGGATTTTTGTTTGAGCACTATTTGGTACAATTGATGACTAGTCATCTTGTAGTAGGAATTATAATGAAAATGATATATGGGTATTTTTGTTAAGCTTTCAGCTTCAAAATGGTGTGCCATAAGTGCCATTTTGAGATACTTTTATGTCATGAAATCACGTTAGTATTTGTGTCTTCTGAATTTGACGTTTATTCATACAAGAGAATTCTATTGTTTGATACAATTGACTGCCAATTATTTTGTATTGAGAATATTGTTGGGGCACTTATATGGTTATTTTCGTCACATTTCAAGCTTTCAATTGACGTGTCATAAGTGGTATTTTGCAATACTTTTCTGTCATGAATTTTTATTAAACACTTTGCATGTCTTTGAGATATAATGAAACATTATTAATTTCTGTCACTTGTTACAATTAACAGTCACTCATTTTCTATTAAAAATATCCATGGGGCATTTATGTAGCTATATTCTTGAGACTTTAAGCTTCAAATCGACGTGCCATAAGTGCCATTTGGAAATACTTTTCTGTCATGAAAATTGGTCAGACTTTCCCATTGCATTATCAGCCATTTAATTATAAAGAATGATATATTTTACGGAATTTTGAATGGTTTCTTTGTATTCCTTTTAAAAATGAATGTAAAATTAATCTTTCGTTTAGCAAAGTCGGAATCGGCGTTGAGAAACGTTTTGTTCGCGTAGCTGGATCGATTTCTTGAGCGTCGGTTCCTCTTTCACGGGGACTTCCGGTGGCGTCGGGCTTCCCAGGCTGCGTTTTAATCTCCATCGAAAATCTAATGTGCCGCATTTCTTTAGCATTTTATGGTAATCGCTGCGAAGTTTACTCTGACAGTTTGCTCAGCAGCGACAGCTGATGACAACGATAGGGTTGCTCCTCGTTGATGACTTCCGTAAACACGCCGAGTAATTTCAGCCCCGAAAAAAGGGAAAGCCCCACAAAGCCGTAGAAATTTACTGCGTAGTTTAAATTATATTACGAATTTTTTCACTGTCCCCTGCGCGCGACAAATTTTCTGGAAAATTAAGAAAAATTTAATTAAAAGCCCCCCTTCGCAACGCTCCTTACAATATTTATTGTAATATTTATAATTTTATTGGTTTCAGTAATTTAGATATTTTGATCATTTTGGTAATGTTCATGGTTTCTAGTAATTTCCAGTAATTTTCAATAATTCCAAGTAACTTCAATAACCAATTTAAATAATAATAATTTGAATAATTTTAACATCCTCAAACCTTGTATTTCAAAAATTCTGAATCCGATTGAGTGATCAAAGCGTACGTTAGGGAAGTAAAGAATGAAAATGAAATGGAACAATTCCATCGAATAGTCAAGTTACAAGTTTTACGATTTCGATTCGGGATACAGGCACACAGAGGCCGGTGGAAGATTTCTCATCAGACTCGACTAACTTTTCTTCCTGTTTTCTGGATGTTACAGAACTCGAACAACCAAGTCGCGCTTCCGGGACAGAACCAGGTGGCACAGACGCAAGCGGAGACCCAGGGTGGTCCCAATACGGTTCTACGAGTCATCGTCGAACAGATGGTTTACCCAATTTCCTTGGACGTGCTCTATCAGGTGAGTTATCACTTCTGCTTCCTATCCGACCAACGATTTATCCCTCGACTTAACCGTCTTACATCGTTCCGCATTAAACTATGATTATTAATCACCCTGCACGATTATTATAGTGTCAATATACTACATTTAATTGAATTCTACGATCAAAGACCATATTTCTTCATTCCGTTGCATAATTTTATCAATTTTTACAAGAAATATATTTCTGGACCCTCTAAATTAATGATAATAAAGTAAGGCATGATTACAACATTGATTTAAAGAAAAATTAATTAATACAATAAATTTGCAAATTTAAACCCACTAATAATTTAATTCCAATAAAATTATTACTGTTTTAAGAAATTTATTTCCAAAATACCTAATATTCCTAATTTGTTAAACAACAGAATTATTTATAGAAAAATGTTGAAATCATTGAATGTTATTCTTCGAAAATGCAGTTTCATTTAATTGAAATATTGTTAAAGGGTGGTGAAATCGGTATTAACAATAATACGATGAATTTTATTCGGATCAATAATCGAATGAATCTTCTCGTTCATAGTAGGCTTTGCTGATACAAATTATTGTTATTCACAATTCATTTTCACCCCGGTAAATTTTGTCGAAATTTAAAGAGGATCGAGAGGATCGAGAGGGTGAAACAGCCCCAGAGGGTTGTATGGAAAAGCAAAAATCGTGGAAAATCGGCGGGAATAATGTGGGGAGATGAGAAATTAATCGGATTTCGGGGTTGTTCCCGAATTCGATTCCCGATTAATCGGATATTTCCTCCGGTATCCTTCGCGGATTACGATCCGGAAGGGTTGCGGCATATTTCCAGGAGATTTTTCAACACCCCCCCCCCCCGCCGCGCGAACGCGTTTTCGTTTATGGAATATTAAACAATTTTCATACGAAATATTTATTTCAATCTATCTCTTTTCGTTGTAGTCTCCCGATTTATTTAGTTTTATGAATATTAGGTTTGTTTATTGATTTTTCATATTTAAGATATTTTAGTGAATAATTTGAATAATTTGAATAATTTAAATGCTGGTGGAATTTAGATTTGAAATTCAAATGATTCGAATGTTAGTGGAGTTTAGATTTGAAATTTGAATAATTTAAATATTAGTAAAATTGGGATTAATTTAAATAGTAGTAAAATTGGAATAATTCGAATACTAGGAGAATTCCAATTTGAATAATTTAAATACCAGTAGAATTTGGATTTGAAATTCGAATAATTCAAATAATTCTAGAATCACTATTTGAATTTCTAGTAATTTAGAATAAAATAAAATTCAAATAATTTATAATTATTTGTCCCATATATTTCGCACTACCTAGTGTACGATATAAGAATATTTCGTGCAAACTTCGAAATAATTAACAAACGAATTATTTATGAAACTTGATTCGACGAATCCCTAATTCGTAATGCGATAGGAGGCAAAGGAGGTTAATTCGAAGCTGTTGAAACGGACGATTGCACACGTTGTTACGTTTCGCTGCATCCTCATTAGGATTTTGCATTACAAATACGCAATAAGGAAATGGTCCTTGATCGAATTACATATTTACGGGGGAGGTATTGCGAGTCGCAATTACAGCCGGAATTACGCGTTATTATTGAATTAATTCGGTGGCCGGCACACGCCCGTACCCAGAGCCTGATTCCGTGGACGATTAATTACGCTGGACGGAACGGTCGATTAACGAGTCGATTAAAATTACCAGGATTATAGTGGCTGCTATTATTCTAACGCTGAATCCAGCCTTACGCATGGTCAAATCTTCATTACAATTATGCCAGTAGTAATCTCAAGTTCTTTTCCGTTCGTTCGTCAAACCACATTGTCTAATTCAAAATATCACTAACAATACGCCAATTCGAAGCTGAAAGTTTATAAATGCTTTGTTGATATTTTTAATGTAAAAGGACTGTTCGTCGATCTTAACAAGTAACGGATTTCTCTTGTATTGATATAGTCTGTTACAATTTCATGACAGAAAAGCATCTCGGAATATAACTTATGGCACACCAATTTAAAGCTTAAACCTTCACGAACAATACCACATTAACATTCCATTAGGATTTTTAACATAAAACGAGCAATTGAGCAAATAATAAAAGCCTACTTCAAGTAGTTGATTTTGAAACGTGAATAGTCTAATGTAATTTCATGACAGAAAAGTATCTCAAAATACTACTTGCAATGCATCAAACGAAAGCTTAAAGATTCACAAAAATAGCTACCTATATGTTTCTTGAATATTTTCAATACAACATAAAATACGCCTAATTGAATAACAAGTATGAATCATTAACCGATTTGTATCAACACTATTCATGAAACGTTTATTTAACAAATACGGTCGAAGTTGTTAAAAATTAGTATTTCCCAGTATTTTCACATCCGTTGCAAAGTATTTCCTTTCGGGGAACGTTATCCAAAATAAAAGCGGGAAGAGGCATCCCTAAAAAGCCCGGCGCAAATCGTCTTCCCCTATTAAAATCAAAGAAGGCTCGGTGGTAACTCGCGATAAACGGGAAAGGAGAAAAGGAAATCGTGCGCGTTTCGCGACACACTTTTCATCCCCCCTCCCTTTTTCGGTAGGAAAAAGGAGAAAAGCAAGACAGAAAGCTTCGCTACCTTTTCATTCGAATAGCACGGAGAACGCGTCTCCTCAAAAGCCACCCACTTTAGTGCATCCAGGCCGGGGCGAGAGGAGTGGAGAGGAGGGGGAGAGGGAGAGGGAGGAGAGGGTGGGTACGGGACGATGTTTTAGCATACGTCACGTATGAAAACACAACAGTATATTCAGGCGGGAAAAAAGAAGGCCGAGTTTCCGGGTTCGCGGCACTTGACGATGGGGCGCATTATTGTTGTTAAAAATGCATGGACCACTCAACTCGAACCGGAAGTACCGTGGTTATCCTGTTATCCGGCCCCAAAGGGAGTCCCACTTAATGAAAGCCATGCTGCAAGACATTCTCTTTGGCCACGCGAGCCTCCTTTCTTCGCTAAACCTGTTCATTCTTCTCTGTATATATATTTTTTTCGTCGGCCCATTCTTAGCGACGTTTCTGCCGTTAATTAAATTGCTCCAAAAAATCATTTGAATTTTAAATGTATGCAAAACGACGGCCAATTTGAAATTCAAAGTTCGATGTCCGTGTGATTCTTAATTCCGGAATAAAAGGATTGGAGAACGGTTTTGGAAAAACAGAGTAACGATGGGTTGGTAAATTGATAGCCATCTTGAAAAAATCGATAAATTAATAATATTTTATCGTCAGAAGCGATTTCAAGTCAAACCCGCATTTAGACGGCTGTCACTGAAGTACCATTTGGAATTTTGGGATGAAGTTAGGTTTGTAAGAAAGCGTGAACCTTCCTCTTTAATCCAGTTTTTGTTTCACGCCGATATCTTTATCCGTTCCCGAGATATCGTCGTCGGAAGACATACGTAACTTTCATAAAAATTCGCTTGCCGTCTCACTCGCACCCGATCAATCGGTGTCTGGACGTCTGGTCTAGTTACCCCTTTACTATTTGTTTATATGCAATTCCTGGAAAAAATGTGGGTCGCGTCTGGAGTAACCCTTCCGCGTGTCTGGCGGCACCCTTTGTCGCGCCGCGGCGGCCCCTTTGTAGACTTTAAAGCCCTGTATCTCAGGAACTAATTGGGACATCGCGATGCAACAAATTGCGCTATCATCTGCACCCTTCCCCCTACCTTCTGAGGTGCTAACATGTAAAATTTTGCATGGCTTCTTATTTTTATTTTATTTTACATACTGTATCTTCTACTTTCCACAAGTGTCATTTTAAGATGCACTTCGATCAAAAATACCTTCGTCTAAAATTCAATTATCCTTCTCGGCTCCTTAATTTCTGCGCTCCAAAGTATTTACAGAAATTTCATTCTAACAAATCCCAGCCATTCCCCGATAACCCTTTCCAAAGTTCACGGGAGCATGGTGTAATCCGGCGGCATTAAAGCGGCAGAGCCGCGTGCTTTGCCGCGAAATCGAATTGAAATTCCCCAAGATTACACGAGGCTGCATCGTTGCTTCCGCGTGTGGCGGCCCCGGTTTTTCGATAATCGTGTACAAGGAGGGCTTCGGCCCGTAAGCCGATAATGGACCGGCTAGAAAAGATTTTCGGATTACGGGTCAGCCATTGGCCTGTTATTTTGCCGCGTTGTAACTAAGTGATTTCAACGCGTGCATTAAACACGCATCGCCGGCTAGCCGGGCTTTGGACGCCGTTGCGTTAAGTCGACTCTGCCCGCTGACCGGAAGTGCTTTTCGGTTCAGTCGATCGTCTAATTCCAAGAGTTCGAGTTCGTTCGAATTTGGATGTTGCCCGAATTTTTATTGAAATTCTGTTGGGAGAGCGAACAGATTTCTTTTATCAGCAGAAATTCTGTTTTATGAACGGCCGCGATCGTTTCTGTCTTGTAATCTCCTTTAAAACGTTTCGTTTGTAAAATTCACGGCTACAGAGGGATGAACTGTTCGAAGGAAACTGCAAATATTGACTCCTTGGCATCGATTTGTTTTGAAATATCGAGGATAGAGGGGAATAAACGGGGAATTTAATAAGAGATCGCTGAATCGTAAAGTCTTCTACTTGGACGTCTGAGATACGGCTGGTTCGTACTACTTCCTTCGAAATAAAATGTATACCACTCGTTCCTTTCACAATCTTTTAATGAATTTACATTTCTAACTAAGTGATATGTGATTTAAGAACCTTTTATTCACGTCTCTTTAATTTTCAAATAAACTTTTATCGTTACAAAATACAAGGAATGGAAAAGAATTAAAACTTATCAATCTTTTGTTTAATTTTCATTGAAATTCATATAATCATCAAAGCTATTAATTGCTATTAATTGATAAAGGAATAAAATAAGGAAAATAAATTGAATCAAGTAGATTGAAAAACGGAAAGTAAATAATTGAAGAATCTCTGAAAGTTTTATTCAGAGTACATCAGGTGATTGTTTCAGTTAACGATTTTGTGAACGGATTAAACGCGGGTAAAAGAGCGTTCAGTAAGCTGTTCACCCTTTCCTGATACAGGGTGGGGGGGGGGGGGTGGGGGGGCGAGTGAAGGAAAGGGTGCAATAAAGTAGCAGTGTTCAGGTGTGCCTCGCGAATTGACGCCATGAAAACTTGGTAATCCAGCTGGCTGCTGTTAGTCAGCGTACGGGGAGGTAGGGGACTGCTTTAAAATTTCTAATGATCCGTGAACCTTAACGAAATGTATCCCTACGTTAAGGGTCATTGATCGCCGGGAACTTTTAATGGTACCCCCACCTTTTTCCCGCGTCGATTCCCCGGGGAAATATTGGGAAATTTATTGTACACCCTTGGTGCAGTCTTCTGTCTATATAAGTGATCAAAATTACAAAGGGTCGTGAGATTTTAATGTCCAAAGAATTAAAAAATTTAACATTTCCCTGTTTTAAGGCTTGAACTTTGAAATATTATAAATTTGTAGAAATTTTGAAACCTTAAGTTTAGCAGTTTGAAAATCAAATCTTGATTTAGTCAATTTTAAAACCTTAACTTCAGATATTTAAAAATGAAAGAATTAAAAGTTTAAGGATATTAAAATTGTAATGTTAATGATTTTAAAATACAAATTTAACAAATGTAAATTTTAATGTTAGTAGTTTTAAAGTTGAAACTTAAGAAATACCTTAATTTCAGTAATTTAAGAATTGAACTACTCTTCCATCTAATAACGATACTAAATATTTATAGTTGATCCCTGTTAGTAACATTGTCGGTGTTTATGGGTCTCTGAGGGCATCCTTGGGATTACATATCATCCCTGTTTGATAGTAATCGTTCTGCATCGTTGAACAACGACGCATTGTCCGTATTGATTGATGTAACAGTTATTAATTGGCGTTCTCGATCATCGACGAATGTTATCTACGCTCTCTACCAGTACTAATGCAATAACGCGTGCAATAATAGTAACGTAATTTCGACCCGTGTCGACGTCGACGACCCAACATTATTCATGATGCGGATACATGCAAGAAACAAGACGTTATGGACAAAGGGGGGAGAGGATTTACGAGTTTTGTATCTTGCTACTTAAATTTATTTGGTCATCTTGATAATTCACAACGAAGGTCTCGGATATCTCTAAAATTTATTTCAGAAATTTGCATCTTAGGTGCTCTCAAATATTTATGCAAAAATTCCTTTTCGTATTTGTAACAAAAATAATTTTACAATGAATCATTCAAAATTTAACCCCTTGAAAAAATAAAAAAGGTCTTATGCCTTGTCTCCTAAATTTATGCAAAAATTATAATAAATTCGGTACAAAAGTACTCTCGTTTATAATTTAAAGAGCTTGTACTTTTATTATAACAATTAGTTATGTTAAAAAATGAAATCCTCAGAATTGGAATAGTTTTTCAACATTCAACTGAGATATTTAATAAATGCTTCAATTTTCATTGAATATTTTCGTCGAAATGAATGCCTCGAATTTCACGATGTCGTGTTCCCGTTTAAAAGCGGCCCCTGAAATTAATATTCACGCCAAAGCATCGTTGGAGCATTGATAAAATGGTGGACCAGGAGACGCTACCATGATTTCGTCGTTATCAATTTTTTTTGTCGATGCGTTATCAAAGAATCCTATGAAAGGACACGAAATTGGATAATCACTGCAATATTTTAGAAAACAATGTTAATACAAATAATCAATGAGGTATTAAATCTTTAATAAACATCAATTTTATAAACAGAAACTTATAAATCTTCCTTGAGATATGTTTAACAGTCGTGTAATAAACTGAGGAAGGATAAACTATTGTTGCAACAAATTAGAGTTTTACAGAATATATTGCTCGTCGGGACTTAGCTTATGATTTGTAAACAATTTGGGGGCGTGTTTCCGAGGGTAAATAAAATTGTTGAAACAACGCGCGACTGATTCAACAACGGGTGTCCTAAAACGTCGAAACGATCGATGGGATGACGTGTGTGCGACGCGCGGTGTCAGCAGAACGCAAAATATAGACCAATGGGGCGACGTCGTTGTCGAATATCGATGAGGATTGATTCGAATTACGGCATCGCGAAAGGAGCATTAGATCCGGTGATGCAATCCGAGCACGTTTGACATAACGTTTGTTAAGTGCTCGACCGATTCGGAATTCGAGCCTCGAAATCGGACAGCATCCAACTCGAATTCGAGAATGAACCACGATTGGATGTTGCCGATCGATTAAACGATGGCTTCCCCTTTGGGAACAATAATCCTGTTTCAGCTTGTTGTTGATTAATTACTCGGAAAATTGAGTTACACGCGCCGGATGGATCAAATAAATCGTTTACTTTCATCGAAGACTGCATTTTGCAATTACTTTGAATACGGGACAATAATAAAAGTAAACCAGTTAATAATTTTATTTAATAGCTCAGGATACTTGAACACAGAAATGGGCTGGCGTTAGGCGATTTTCAATTAGCACCAAAATTCCTGAGTAAAAACACTGCAAAGTCCCCTAATTTTGAATAACATTCTCCAAAGCCATTAAACAAAGTTAAAGTTTGGCCACATGATTTATTCGAGGCACTCGCAATGGATGTAACGATAATTTCGAGAACTATGATCGAATGGTAGTTTCTTGAATGATCTTCTTCTTACTTCCCCGATATCGGAGAGATGAAGTTCGAAGCGGACGAGAAGCGGAGGAGAATTTTAATCTTCTCGAGGATTATTCGAGCCGGAATCGCAGGAACATCGACGAAAAATTGCGTCGGAATGGTAGTTGGGAAAGAGTTCCCTGGCTCCTCCGATGCGGTGCTGATAGCGGCGATGGTTAGACGGGCAAAAATTACGCCATTGTCGCGGTGAACATTTCTCCACTGCGCGCACATACACACACACGCACACACGCACACACGCTTTCCTTGGGCGCGCGTTACCTTTGAGCGACATGATTTCCCGCGGGATTTTTCGCGGCCACGTTCCTGAAAAGGTCTACCCTTGCCGACCGTCGGCCCGGATCGAATATCGACGTGAATACCATGCTGATTGAATCCAACTTGCACAGCCTTTCTCTGAAGGAGAGATAGAGAAAAAGAAATTGGATAATTGATGCTTCTAATTTTTTTCATTTTTTCATATGATTGGTTTTAAGGCGTATTTAAAAAGCAGATATCCAATAACGAGGGGTGTTACAAATGTCGGTCAGGTTTTGGGAATCATTAGTAAAAACGAACGATAAAAGTGAGAAAAGGGAGCAGGGTGGGTTTCACCCTTTCGAATTACCTCGCAATTAGCCTAAAAACGAGCCATTTCCGGGCAACGTCAGGAATGTTAACGGTAATGAGCATCGGCACGCAGAATGTAGCGATTTTTATGGTTATTAACGACGATTTATGCGGCCATTAAACAGCCCTGTTATTTTCAGGTTAATTTTATAACCACCCTGTAGACCGGGCTTGTTTCTGAATGCTTCGTTCCGCGGAAATAAACTGTCAAACTTGAAACAGTTAGTTTTCTTTTAGTTACACAGTTAAATAAATTTATTTTCCACTGGCAAATAAATCCTCAGATTTTTCAATTTTGGGGTCTTAAAATTTATTGACAGTACTTTGGACTTTTCAATCCTGAGCTGTTAGCATTTAAAGACTAATTGCTAAATTTTGAAGTCTCAAAGTTAGTTAGTTGAGATCTCGAAATTTATTAGTAATATTTTGGAATTCTCACGTCTTAAAATTAATGAATTAATAATTAACTCTTAAAAATTAATTAATCTCAAAATCTTAAAGTATCAAAATAAAATAAAAAAGACAGTTGGCTGTAAATTACCAACAAATCTGTCACCAAACTGCGACACCCAAAAACTTGTCCACCAATTAAATATTCGATGCACCGTTGCAACAGGGTTTGGAAAAAAAAAAGAAAAAATCGGCGATCGTTTTCGAACGATTAGCGAACTCGAGCGAGCAACGCTCGGACAGTCGTGTAATTTCGCTGGTAAATAAATAAAATCTCATAAAAATGCATGGCACCGGAGGAACGCGAAAAATATCTGAAAATGCGAATGGAATCGAAATCGCGTCCCGCCAAGTGACTGCGGCCGAGCACAGAGGGGGCTTCAAAGGGGGCGGTGGGCGGGCGGGTGTCGGATTTAGGAGGGGTGGTTCGGTTTTTGGGGGTTGGGGGTTGCTAGCTAATGCTCACGGTGTTACGCGTTTTAGCTTCCATCGAATATTCAATATCGCCACGTCACTGCCGGATCAAATGAAGAATTTATATTTTCGTCGACGTAACGATAAATCTGCCCGGTGAAAAAATAAAAGGAACAGAGGATCAAACTTCCGATGCGGATGTGTACTGATCTTTTATAGGGATCAATTGATTAACTATTTTATTTCTGATTTATGATCGAACTGGCCTCGATCATAATAGGTGCTAAAATTTATCTACCATTTGTTAATCAGTCGGTTCATTAATTGCAAGATGTAATTGTGTGATAGCAGTGGGAGATGATTTATGAAATGTAAAGTGGGGTGAAATTTGACATTTTTTTGGAATGTTTCTGAGTAACAGTAATAATAATAGTGAATAGTAATAGTAAATATTAAAAATAATATTTCCTCGAATTACAATTGAATTAATCAACGGTGAAAATACTACAATACTTGTAAAATTGACTCTACATATAACCACGATGAAGCTAGTCTGTACTCTTTATTCAAAGGTATAAAATCATTATGAAATTCGATGCTGCACGGTTTGCATGCGTGCAATTAATATTTCCACCGGTTTAATTAATTCCCATTCAATTAAGGCGGTCAGTGTATAAATCTTACGTACAGGAAACGCGATCGAAACGAACGTTTCATTGTTCGTATTCATAATTACAGATCCTGTCCGAGCTGAAAACAGGGCTAATCGATACACGAACACCGGGGATATTAATTATTTTTATGTCGGTTATGAAATTGGTTTAATTAAATTATATTCGTTTGGAAAGTATTTAACAAAATTCTTTCAAATATATAGAAAATAATTTATTATTTATTGAAGAAAATTTAGAACACATTTATTGGTTGGTAATATATCAAATTACAACTTGCTGGCTGAAATTGATTAATTTAGAGTCCTGTAAAATATGAAATTTAATATACGGATTATTATTAAATATTGAGTATTGAATTAAAATATACTACTATTAAATATTATATTACAAGTATTACGTACCAAATTAAAATATATCATTGTTGACTGTTAAATTGAAATGTGACACTCTATAAATTTATTTAACTAAAAATTATACTTATTTGAAATCCAACCTATTAACACATCTTATAATTGAAACTTGCCATCCAAGAATACTTTAATTCTCTTTAAATCTTTTTCATTCATTGTTATTTTCGATAAAGCACCTTCCATTATAAAATTATTTTGCACCCCTCTCGAAGAATCTCGACGAATGCTAAATAAACGAGCTTTTCGAATGAACGAGCTCGCTCTTCATGATCGTTAATACCTAAAACTCAATACAACTGTGTACGCGTGTTGCCATTTAATTAATTAACTTCACTCTTTCCTTTTTTGCTTTTATTTTTCAACATTTCCCAGGATAAAGAACGATCGATTGCTCGTGTGTTTAAACAACACTCGATTTAAATCGTTAACTGGAAAATATTGTAATTAAATATTGATTGTGCATTCAATGCTCGTATCCACTTTAATCGAATTATTGAAGAAGATCTGTGAGATATTAACGAATGAAAAGGGAATCGTGTAACCGTGAAATATTTGTTAATTTAATGATCGTTCTCTGTCGAAAAAGGGATGTATCCGTTGTTATATAATTAGAGATTACTCGTTGAAGATTTCTGCCGTCGTTAAGGTAATTAAAAGCTTATAACACGACAATTCCGCGTTAATTGCATCGACTTCAAAGCTCGAAAAAAGTGAAATTCATTCAATTAAGTCATTGTATCCTGCGATGGTGTTAATTGAAAAATTATACACCCGTGTATCATTTACTGGATCTGTTGTATTATCATTTTTATCGTAAGTGTAATTAAAGTTATTCAGAATTTTAACGTACAATTCTCCTTTTTGTTGCAGATATTCACGCGTTTTGGCAAGGTCCTGAAGATCGTCACCTTCACGAAGAACAGTGAGTAAAATATTTTATATCCACTGGTCATATTTAATTTCTAATTTAATTTATACTCTTGATATTAACACCTCGACTGCTTGTCACCCACACAAGGGTGTCATTTGAATTTTAAGTAATAGAAATAACTAATTCTTATGGAAATAAAATTACTATCAAATGGAATTTTGAGTAGTTGCAAAATGACAGTCAAAGTGTTAAAATGAGTTCTAGTTTTAATTGCTAATGTAAGGATTGAAAAAGCAGCAGAATCTGTTCCTAGCATCGCTATTTTGAATATTTCTTCCCCGAAAATCCTCTTTTCTCGGTGAACTCGAAACAGCCAAACATAGAGGCTGAGATTGCTATATCTGGTACGTAGCGGAGTGGCTCTCGTTTTTCTGTTGTACACCAGGCAATAGCTACTGGACCACCCTGTATAGCCGGTGCTCTTACTGGCAGACATGCCACGGCACTTTAGTACTTCAGGGTAACACTTGAAGTGTATCTATCCTGGCCCCGGCGACGCCGACGCCGTTGGTACTTTCAATGTTGCACTCGACTGCAAGGGGTGTCTCGAAAGCAATCTCCCTTTTCTTTTTCTCTCTTTCCCACCCTCTATATCTCTCTCTCGTTCTCTCCGAGGCTGTTTTTAACCGAACAAAATACGAGCGGGAGAAATTTTACGACACTGTTGATGTGTACACTGACAATTAAGCGAGAGAAGTTAAGGGCGGTCGCCTTTGTTCTTCCCATTTAATTTCGGCTTTGGTTCAATTCTATCGACGCGAAACGCCGGCGATAATGATGTCCGGTTCCGAAAATCGATTCGATACACCCCGATTTTTCCTCTCAAAGGGATTTTTGTTTCCGCTTCGATTCGACGCGAGCGTTGATATTTGTTTTATAGCGAAATATCGGTATAAACTCGCGAAGCAAATAATCGTTGCTGAATTTTCATCGCCATTTAATTCCTTCTATTCGAGAGAAGAGTTTCGCGGTGGTTTTGTAGAATTCGTATCGATCTCTTAATCACGAAACAATCAGCCGGTTCTGTAATTAATTTCATCGAAATAGTTCAATCACGTGGCCGGTTTCTACATTAATCTCAACTCAGTACGATACAATTAATAATTAAATAATAACAGTGTCTATATTGTTCCTAGGTTACTGTTCATTGTTGTATGATCGCTTTCTAAACTAATTTCTAACTTAATTAATTATAATATCGATCAAACTCATAAATAATTACACGTAGATGGTTGTACAATTTTTGATATCGATTAAAATTTTACCTCCATACTACACGGTATTTCCACAGATTTCAATTATTCAGATAACCCTCCTATAACACGGTAGAAAATTCCTAAAATACACGTTACTATAATTTCAAGTTTCGCACAACACGATATCTCTCAGCGCCCCAATCGTGTTGCAGGAGGAAAAAATGTGCAAAATATGAACTTTGCAGCTCTCGAAGAAGGTTTTTACAGTTAATAATTATATTTTTATTTTCTGTTTCAGGTACTTTCCAGGCACTAATACAGTACGCGGACATGTTGTCAGCTCAGACCGCTAAGCTCGTGAGTACATCCATTCTGGCTTTTTCCGGTTTCAAATCCCTTCCTTCCCTCTCTCTCTCTCTCTCTCTCTCTGACTTTTTTTTTATTTTATTCTTCGTTTCTCGTATTTCAACGACGCATATGGAGTCCTCTTTCTCTAGATTGCACGTCCAGCAGCCGTTTATCCGGCGTCCCGCGGGACAGATCGAAATTTTTCGTGGGATATTTTCAGAAATACACGCCTAGCCATCCATTAAACGGTGTCCAGATGCCGGGGCACGAATAATGCAAATTTTAATTGCTGCCCGGTATATTTCATCGCCGGAATTGCTCAGTTTTTTTCCCCTCTCTCTCTTTTTTTTTTGGTAACGAGGAAAAATACTTGCTGCATTCTGGAGTCTCGAATTTCTCGATTTTGTTAAATTTTCGGGTTATTGTGGCGAGATTGTATAACCATTCATTCTTATCTGTGAGGTAAATGAGGATTTACTTATGGTATTATAAATGTTTATATGAAATGGTTGAAATAGTGTAAGAAAATAAATAAACAAAGAGCTACCGAAACATCAGACACACTTTTCACCATCGTCGCTCTTTAAATCAAAGAGATAAGAATTTTCAAAGGGATTTTCTTCTTACAAATGATACAATTTCGCGGTAGACGTCCTTCCAGGAATGCTTTACGCGAAAATATATATATTTTCGCAATGCCCGTCGGTCATTTCGAAAAGCAGAGACGAACCGCGTCAAAGCGACCGTTCAAAAGCCCTAAATGCAGACCGGTTTTTCTCTTTGAAAATCCCTAACCGATTCCCCTGTTTATTCCCGGCCGATGAGCGCCGCTCACTGCGCTTTAGATCGCAATTTCCGGTAATTAACGACAGTGTTCCCTCTCTTTTTTTTTTCCATTTTTCGTTCGCAAGCATCTCGGAAAAGTTTTAACGATGTTCGTTTTATCGGCACGAATAAAAACACACCGATCTATAATATGCAACGGCGCGATGTAAAGGAATAAAATTTATAATGAACGAGATTTATCTTTCGTTGTAACGGAGCACGGAGATCTTCGCCGGGTGCTTTAAAAATTAACTTTTATAAACGAGTTTCCTTCCTGTGGAGGAAGAGTAAATTGCTCGAATATCTTTGTTCTTTCACAATCAGTTGAGTCCTTTCATTTTCAGTCACCTTTTGGCAATGAAATTTAACGCTAGAACTATTGGCGTTCAATTTGAATTTTAGAAATAAACAAGGGGCGAAGACCTGCCACCCAGTGTTTCTAAGGCGACCTCTGTTTCGTCGTAACAATATTTGTACCCATTTTTATAACGGGTCGTAATAGTTTTAGAACGTATAAGTGCGAGGCAAATGGAAATTCTAAACTTAGAAATACCTGGATCAAAGTTTAGTGATTACCACTTTGACTGCCATGTAATCCACACGTGGGTGACACTCGAATTTCCATTAGAAGTTGTCGCCAATTTTATTAGGAATTCCTAGATAAAAGAAATAAAATATTGTGGGAATAGAATGTAAAATTTGTGAGAAATATTAGAATTTTTGGTAGCTGCAATATGGCAGTCAAAGTGTTAATAAAAATTGGCATATTTGGAGAACTTTGAATTCTTTTTTAATTCCATGAGATATAATAATTTTATAGAGAAATATTTGTGAAGGTTTGTTGAAAACACTGAATCATTTTCTCGTTTTTTGTGAAAAAGCGTAAACTAAAGCCAGCACCTGGTGAAACGTGATTTCCGTTCGCTGACAAAGATCACGGCTAATAAAACGCTCGAATTTCGAATTTTCCGCTTGTGATCGAGTTCGCTCGCTCTCGAAACGAGCCAAGAAACTCGATTACCGAAGCTTCCGCCCCCTCCTTTGGTAGCTTCGATTCCGTGCCGCCGTGTATTCCTTTTTTTCTCGCCGCGAACCATTGTTTTCGGGGGCTGGAAGGCCTTTGTCGAACCGTTTCGCCCGCTGGAATTGGAGAACGCGATTTTGCAATATAACGGAAGTCATAGAAAACGCGGCCACAAACAGGAGGGTTTTCCAGCGATTTTGCCAGACACCATTTCATATTTTGCCCCCGATTTCACCACCAGACTGTCCCTTTCCATACCTTCAAATCTTGAAATCAATTCTTGAAATCTAGAAATTTGACAGAAAGTCAAAGTGAAAATGTCCAGATTTGCAAATTTTGGAAATATCTTAGCAAATATGTTGACGAATATGTTAATCACCGAAGATACTTAATTTTTAAGATCGAAATACAATTGTTGCTTAAAGGGTTGAAAAGAACAAGGGCATTTCCTATTTAACGCACGAAGCCTAGGGGGGTTAAGGGGTGGGGGCAAAGGGCGAAGTTTAACCGTCGATCGCTCCACGGGCCAGCTGTAATTATGTATGAAATTCATTAGCGCGTGTAAATATGAGCGGGGCGGAGGCAGCGGCCCCCGTGTACACGCGCGTGCAGGGCTGTAACAATGCGGGCGCAACGGGCCGTGCGACGGGTCAAACACGTCCCTGGGCCAGCCCTGGTCTCCTCTACGCCTATGGAAACGCGTGCATACGTAATTAGGCCGCGTCTTTCCCGGCTATACGACTGCATTAGGCGTGTACCCGTTGTTATTAATGGAGATCAAATGCAGTTGCCGGCCTTCCGGCTATCGTCTCTCCGCGTACGCCCAGGGTTTCCGGTCCGCTGCGCTTCCTCCTCGCCCAAGGCGAATCGCTACCGAACGGTCCGGCTTATGATTTAATTATTACCTGCTAATTGCCTGCGCCGTGTTTCCTTTTCTGGCCAGCTTCGAACGCCTCGTTGATCTTGTTATTACAGAAATTAGCGGGGTGGTGCTCTTTGCACGCAGGGAGGTGCATGGGGTGGACCGTGTGGTCGTGGAAAAGTGGTACACCGGGTAGATGGGTAGGGATGATTTGTACTTGAAATTTGGGAATTTAGAATTGTAGGTATTCTGAAATTTGGAAAGTAAGGAATTTAGGAATGTAGAACCTTGGAATCTTAAAATATAGGAATTCAGGAGTTCGGAAACTTAAAAACCTAGCAATTAAACGATTTAAAATTGTAGAATTTGAGAATTTGTGAGGTAGGGTTAGAATACCCTAATAAATGGGGTTTAAATAATTTAATTTCGATTAATTTACCACTTTGAATTGAATAAATAATTGGAGAGAGGTTGTTCTTACTTGATTGTTAATTTATTATCAATCTGACGAGCTGTTCAAAGGCAAGGGATTGAAGATAGGGTGATTTGGGTTGAATCGTTTTGGGGACAGATTGGTTGCCATTTGGGGTTGGATCTTGTGTTCTGTGGTAATTCGAACAAGGGGCTGAGAAAGATAGAGTGAGTCTAATTAGTGTAATTGGTGGATGTTGGTGGAATTTACAGGGGTAGAAAGTGGATTCTACAATTAAATGGAGAACAAGATACGATTTAAGCGACAGATGACTCTGTGTAATAAATCTTGAGAACGAATTTGAGGATCTTTAATCTCTCATTTCATCTTCTTCTAAATTTAAACAATTTTATACACATTTTCCATCAATTATTTCCTTTATTCATTTATTTTTAATTACAATCAGCTATTTCTTGGTATTAGAAATTAAAATACTCTGACACTGCAATTTAATCTTTTTAATTAGCAGATGTAATGTTATGTTAAAATACATAGAATTATATTTTCATAATTAACAATGTTCCGTAAACCTGTAAAATAATTAATACAACAGATGATAAATAATTTCAAACACAATTATCATGAGCAGTTGTTTTTTATTGTAACCTAAGTGACAAAATAATTAAATCACACCTAATGTTAATTGCGCCAATCAGAATATAATATTTGCAATCCAGTGTTACAAAGAATTAACAATATGTTATTTTTGAATTTGTTACAGTCATTGGAGGGACAGAATATTTACAATTCCTGTTGCACGTTGCGCATCGATTACAGCAAGATGCAGAATCTGAACGTGAAATACAATAACGATAAATCGAGAGATTACACCAACCCTTCTTTGCCAACCGGTGACGCAAATTTGGACGCAGCATCCCTTGCCCTCGGGGGTGAGCTTCTTCCCCAGTTGCTGATGGGCGCTGGTTCCCAGCCTAGAGCGAGAATACCCGGTGAGTTTCAAAGATTTTTGCATCCCAACGAAATTTTTTAAATCATCTTCTATTTTACGTGTCTTTCGTTTTTAATTTAAAGAGCACCCTGTGAATCGAAGTTATTAATCTAAAATATTGCAAATTGAAAAATGAAGAAATTAAGAGAATGAATATTTCAAGGCTTAAACAATATAAGAAATTCATATATTTTTCACTTCTTTTCGAGGGATTTCGAGTTTCAGCCGTTTCAGCAGAGAATTTGAAATTTTAGGAAGTTTCGAGGGTACTTAGAATTTTATGAGCCATGTTAGAATGCTCTTGTAAAGCACCGGAAGTCTCGTTTAAGTACTTGTTCCAGAGTTCCTCGAGTATTACTATTTCATCCGTTATGATCTTACCTGTTACTCTAATTCCTTTCTAATTTTCCATTCCTCAACGTACAATTAATAAAATCCTTTGAAGCAAGCCGAAAATTAGAAACATTTATTGAAAAATACATTAAAAACTAAAATCTTAATTAATCTTACTCCTCCAAGTGTATTTTAAAATGCAACTCAAATATTCCTGAAAAAATATAAACTCCAATCTCACATTTATTCAAAGTTAAATAAAAAAGGATCCTACCCCTCAACCTCCTGCAGCGGGGGTGGTTCCCAAAAAAGAGCCGATTGATTTCTAAATTTTGCACCGACAGTCCAATTTATTCCGCCTGGTGTTTACAAAAATTCGCCAGAGGAAAAAGCTCGGCCGCCAGGGAGGGGCGCAGCGCGCATTTTTGCTTTGGCGGGACGGGTCGGGAAGGGACGTCGCGGCGGGTCCGTGTCCCGGAATTTCCCGGAGGTCGCGCCGGGCGCAGGAGGTCGTCGACGAGGAAATTACGATCGCAAAACGGGGATTCTCGGAAGCCGCGGCTTAATTATTCTTTACGAGCGAGCCGCGTCGGACCCGGGGCGGCGGTGTCCATCGCGAACCGATCGAACCGCGCGTTCGGGGGGTCGGGGTGCGAATTCTCGCCCGGTAAACTGTCTCGCAAGAAAGGACAACGACGATCGTCCGCGGGTCGCGACGCCTCGCACCCTCCCCTCGGCGTAATTCGTTCACCGATGCTCGATGAAGTAATCGGCTGGATATTTAATTAACCCCCGCGGTCGGGTAATAACGGGGGAAGACCGTACACACGCGCGTCGAGCGGTGAGAATGAAATTTCCCGTCAAGTTGGCCGGTCGAATTGAAATTTCCACACGGGCCCGTGGCTGTTTTTTCATTATGAAAATTGAATTCCCCGGGATTTCCGTGGCCGGTTTATTCCGTGTTTCCATTATTCCGCTCGCGTCAGCCCGCGGGCGCCGTTCTCTAAAGCGTTCTCCTCCGCGAACTGTTTGTTCACCGTATCCCCCGACCTCCCCCTCCCGTTGCGTGTCTATTTTTCAACGTTACCTTTAAGAATCATTTTTTTTTTCATATTTGTTCACGAAATCGGAGGATGCCTGGCCTTTTGTGCGACCAGTCGCTCGTAACGGGGCTTAATGGAGAGTTTGATCGAGGATTTCGGCCTCGAAAACGCCAGGGATGGTGGTTCTTTTTTGCTCTTAGCCGCTGTTTGTTTTATCAATTAGTTATTCGATTAACTAGGACGGGAGTCTGTTTTGTGCGATGAAAAATTGTATTTTTGGGTTCGAGTGGAAAAAATAAATATAGCGATTGTTTTTTTCTTTTAATGTTCGGAACATGGTTGCTATGATTAAAGTGGCGTTGCAGTTGAATTTTATTTTGTAGCTTTAATTAAAATTGCGTTTGGGATGTTTTTTATTTAATTTCATTCGAATTAAAGCGAAATTATATGCGGAATTGAATCGAATTTCAAATTATAGTTTTAAAATTGTAGTGGTATTGATTTCAGATTAAAAACTGGGATTGAAATTCTATAATTGTCATTTAATTAAAATTATAATTCTGAATTTGAAATAGAATTGAAATGAAAATGTTAAAATTGCAATTAAATTTACGCAAATAATTATAAATCAACGTTTAGCAACAACAACGTGAACCCAGTTACTATCAACAAACATTTTTCCATTGAAAATTGAAAGAAATTGAATAAAGAGTTCATTGAACTATCCGTTACGTGGGACACGGGTGGATCGATCGTATCGCCGGGTAAAATCGATCAATTAATTAATCGCGTGTCCAGTCCATTAGAATTAATTATATTAATAGCAATAACGACCCGTTTCTGTCCATTCGGTAACCGAGTTCATGATGAATTGTTATTTCACGAGCGTGTCCCGTCGCGTCCGCTTCCAATTTGCCGCTTGTTTTCAGCTTGATTTTCGAGCGGGATCGAATTGCGTGCGGTCAGACTGTATTATTTCCAAAGGATAAATTAATTAATTGCCTTGCAACGGTAGGGGGGGAGAGAACTTGATACCAGAGCTGCGATTGTTGCCAGCAAAACGTTGTTCTTTACCTTTTTTTATTTTTATTCCCTTTCCTTGATACCTTCAGCTTTAACTTTTTCCCGGAGACTTCTGACTCTCGTATATTGGTTTTTAATTCAATTGTTCCCTTTCCTCTTCTTTTTTTTTCCTTTCTTGCCTCTGCAATTTTATTTTATTATCTCTGGTGGAAGCAATTGTTCGTTTGATTCTTAGAATTAAACAAAAATTTCATTCAATTCGACTTCGTTTCATTTAAATCCATAGTTTAAACATAATCTGATTTAAACCGGCTTATTCTTCGTGTTCCATTTGGTTCAATCTAATTTCATTTAATTTGTCGTGATTTTGCTTAAATTAACTTACTTCTGGGCAATCTTAGCTAATTTTAAATATATGTGATTCAATTTAGAACGATCTAGTTTAATTAAATTTCACTTTATTGGTTTATTCCCCTGTGAGGAAGTATGCGAATACCTGAAACTCTCAAAATTAAATTACATCGAATAAAAATACTGATGGGGTGAACATTCTTCTGATGTTCGTTGCTGACCTTACTCAATAAATTAAAAAATCAAATCAGAGCATGTGTAATTTCACAGACAATTCTGTAAAATAATTTTGTACCCTCGACGATTCTTTTCCCTTCATTGCAATTTATACAGGGTGTTCAGAAATCAGAATATTTAATTGATTTAAAAGAAAGAATTAAAATTTCATTTTATGGTGTGTTTGTGTATTTCCAGAGATTTTAATAAGAACTGAAAAGTAAATAACATTCTTCTTTAAACTCTTTTGACTTTGGTTAACATCTCATAAATTTTGTTTTAATAATTTAACCCTTTGCGCTCGAGTGGCGTCTCTGAAATTTAAGTTTCTTAATTGTAATTCTTTTCTTTCAAAATAGGACTTTTTAATTACGGAGGCTTCATTGGAAAACGTATTTACACTTAATCCTATTCAAAAGTGCTTCGAGTGCAAAGGGTTAACATATTATCTACTGAAAACAATAAAATTTGTATAATTTAAAGAAATATTGCACACTTGAGGAAAGATATGAAATGATTCAATGTTAAAATTGTATTGAAATATAAAAATGTCCATGTTTGGTGGATTTCTGAACACCCTGCGCATCTCGAAACGAGTCGTGAACAAACGGTGCTAACAACATCTTGTAAATTTCCTGAAGTAGAGTCCATTGCAGGGGCACCGGGTGTGCTACCCACGCCCTTCGCGGCCATGCACGGTCTACCTTCGCCCTTGGCGGGCCCTTACAACGGGGTGCCACCGGCTGGAGGCTTGGCTGGACTCGGTGGTTTCCCTCTGGGCGCAGCCGGCCTCGGGGTGCGTGTGCCCACCAACGCTCAAACATCGGCGGTGTTACTCGTCAGTAACCTGAACGAAGAGGTAAGTGAACGAAGAGAAGACGAAATAACGAGAATAAAAACGCTTTCGAAGTTATTCGAGGGCATCCAAGGATACGGAGATATCAAGAATTGAGGCGAGAAGAAAGGTTATGGAGATTCGTGTTACTTTTCATAGCATTTGACACTATTTTTCTATCTGCCATCTTCTAAAAGCCTGAACCTTATAAATTAATCACAGTAATATTAATAATCATCCTACAGATTGATAGATTGATAATATTCCATCGATAGAACCGGTAGCGAATTAGAAAGTACGTCAAAATGCATAAGAAACGCGTATTAAAACGAGCCAGAGTTTGAGCGGCTGTCAACAGGGCGCCGTTTCGAATTGTCGCGTAGAGTTTGGTTCGTGAGAAAGCGGGAACCTTGCACTTTAATCCAGTTTTTGTTTTGCATCGATATCTTTATTCGTTCCCGAGATATCGTCGTTGGAAGAGGAGTGTAATTTTTGGCGGTGGCCGGCCGCCGCCGCCTCGCTGGCGCCCGTTCATTGACGGGTCACGTGGTCATTGTTTACGTTGACCCTTTTACTATTACTATTACTATTACTACAGCGCGTACGCACTTCCTGGAAAAAATCTGGGGCGCGCCGGCCATTCATAACTTTCTTACGCGCCGGCCGCCGTGCAGACTTTCGAGCCCTGTATCTCGGGAACCGATCGAGATATCGCGTTGCGACAAATTGCGTTGTCATCTGCACACCCCCCTCCATCTTCAGAGCTATAATAAAATAAATTTGACACACTTTACTTTGAGAGTTGTATTCATTCTCTTCATGTCGACGATGGCAGAATCGAACTTTATGATAAATTATTTTGGTAATTGTTGTTAATTTTACGTCGACACAGAATCTCCATAGAATTTTTCTTCCTGTCTTCTAAAAATGAACCACCAAAGCGTACACAACGTCGATGTTAATAAAGAATTGTTTATTATCGACGAACTGTGCGCTTTCTGTTAGGATAATTTTCAATTAACATTGAGAGAAATGGTTGAAAACTAATAATACTGGTGTGTGATTTTTATTTGAAATCCGAGTATTGTCCTGTAATTAATGTACCGAAGGAAGTTGCTTTAGAAACTGTATATTTTTATTATGATAATAACTCTCTGTTGAAATTCCTGCGAATACAGTTACGGCTAAAATATGTAATTATAAATTATGAATTCGTGCATGTTCTGCGAATGGTTTTAAGTTTGCGAATAGTGTATTGCGGTGTAGAAAATTCACCATTTCTCTGAGTGTTCGTCTGTGTACACGAAACTGGCTTAGGTACGTACTCAAAACAACAAAAACCACGCAAATACAACGAGATATAATTATAATGTAGTGCTACGTAGGCAACCCTATAGCAGTTTCTCCATCCTTCGACTCAAATTTCCCTTGTCGAATATTTTTAACATGCAAAATATTTTCACATTAATTTGATATTCATTTCTTGATTTTTCTTTAAAATTAAAATATTGAATATTAAAAATTTATTGAAATGTTTGATTTTGAACAAAAACTTTAAATGAACATAATTTTATTTTATAAGAAATGTAAATTTAGGGTTAAATGTTTTTGGTATGAAGTTGAATGATTCGACAGGGCGAAAGTAGAGATCTAAATGCGTATGTACCCTGTTTTTACGTCGAAATCCATTTATATCTTACCCTCTGCCCTTCTGCCCTTCATATTTTCGAAACACACATATAGAAATCGTTCCTAACGTCACCATCCTCTGTCCTGAGTAACGGAGGCTTCTTTCGTTTCCAGAAATAACGAATAATAGATCATTTTTATACATTAAAGAAGGTTTGGATGTAACATTCTTGAAATTTTGAAAGAATGATTTTACAGGCGAGCGAAATTTGAGAAATTTTAAGAAGTTAGGAAGGTTGGTTGTGGAATTTGAGAAATTTATGGAATTTTCAGAGTTCGGGTAAAGTTTTGAGGAAATTCTGATAATTCCAAGAGTTGTAAGAAGATTTGATGAATATGGAGCTCGAGAAGTTCAGAAATCCTTTGAGGTAATTAAAAGCAATTTGAAATATTGAGATAACTGGGGCAAAGCTTGAAAATTTGAAGAATTTGGAAAAATTGTAGTTCCTTGTAGAATTTAGGGACAATTATTAAAAAATGTTGTCAAACTTAAGATAATAATTTTTATAAAATTGTCAGACCAATTACAAAACTAAAAATTTCTAGAATTTCTTATTATAAAAAAGACACATTTTCTAAGTAGCCAATTCGCCTTGTTACGAGGATATCATTAATTTCCGGAAACGAAAGAGGTCTCGCAACGAAACTGTGTGTCGACGTCACACTTCGCAGCTGCAACTATTGTCACTACTATACTATAACTATGTGTACTACTATCGTTGCGCCGCGCGCACAAGCTTCCGACCAGAGTGTATTTTCCCTCTTGCAATCGTGTGGTTTACTCTCTTACCTCTCTCTCTCTTTCTCTAAATAAATATACATATTATTACCTCTCAAAATTCATATATATTCAACCTGTTCGCGATACAAAAACGTGTCTAAAAAAGAATCTCCGGTTTCTTTGTCCCCCCTCGCTTTGTCTCTCTGTATCTCTCTTTGTTACCTGTCTTTTCTCTTCGTGTACCGCGTACGACTGAAAAAGAGCATCAAATCAAATAACAACTGCAGTCCCTCCATGTTTCGCGACGTGTACGCGCGTCCGCTGGAATCGTGTTCACCGTCGACGCCAACTTCGGGTCTTAAAATCTCCGCCAAATTTGAACCCAGCATTTTGAAACCTACATCTTCTTAAAGCTGAGAGTCTCGACTATTAAAGTACAAAAGCAAGAGCGGTTTGCTCGAATTTTGAACCGTTTTCGAGCAAATATTAGAGATCGATGCGTCGCGGTGAAACGATTCGCGGCTCGTCTCGAGGGGTCCACAGGGGTCGTGCACGACCCGTGAATGGTGAAACTTGTGCGCGTGCCAACACTATTTTTTACATTGATTCCTATTATACTCGCTGACTACTGACTGGACTCTGTCTGTTCTCTGTGTAGATGGTCACGCCTGACGCTCTCTTTACCCTGTTTGGTACGTCTCCACATTTATATTATTAATTATATTACATTATTAATTATTATATTTACACTCGCGTTCTATCCGACCCTCACACACACACACACACACACACACACACACACACACATACACACACGAACACGAAACAAGATATGTTTTATTTGATTTCCCGGAGAGTGAAGAGCATAATTCTTTTTCTTCGTTTTTTACGATTTTCCAATTTCTTGTTTTTCAAAGGCTACTTTTTTTCATTTGTCACTCTCCTTGTTTCCTTTTTTATCTGTACAAAAGTGTTCTCTTTTATTTTTATTTTCTGTGTATCGATTTGTATCTTTTTTTATTTATTTTATTTGTTTTTTTTTTTGAATCACTATCATTCGTACAAATTCACCCACGATATCATGATCATATTGTATCGATTCGTTGACCGTCAGACACTTTATTTTTTTAAATTTTATTTTTATTTATTTATTTATTTTTAAGTTTTATTCTCATGTTCTCTATTTCCAAGCATCTCTTCTGAATTGTTTCATTAATATTTTATTAATATCAATTCCAGACACCTTAATATGACATAAGCTTTCGCTTATTTTACGTAATACTCCATTTCTAGCCGGCGACACGGTTCAACCGCTTCTTTTATTATTTATTTCAACGAATCAACTTCGATCAATTCGAGTATCATCTTCGTACAAAAACAGCATCGACATTTTTGCTCATAATTCAACGAATTCATATATCATTTAAAATAATTAATTATTTTTCCGTCGTTTGTGGTTGAATCGATCGCCTGAATTGCATGTCCCAAATCTTAGTCCGATCGTACCCCGATCTCGATCGATTATTAATTATTAATTATTGTCCTGTTCGACGGTAATCCCTGAAGACGATGTCGATTTTTTTTTTTTCGCCTTAAATTGTCGAGGTTTTTTCGAGCTTAATTAAAATGGTGTGTTGCGTGTTGTGCATATAGGCGTTTACGGGGATGTACAACGTGTGAAGATTCTGTACAACAAGAAGGACTCGGCACTGATTCAAATGGCCGAACCTCACCAGGCACATTTAGGTAATTGAATGGATCTTTTCTGTTTATTAAAGCTTCTATTGCCAAGGGTTATTATAGTCAGTTATCGTTCAATGATTGTTTTTTGGTAGGGATTAGTATTACTTAGAAGTACAATTAGTAGTAAAATTTCAATTTATTCAACCCTTTTTCAAGTATAATTTAAATAGAATAATTATTGATGCTGTTCACTACTTTGTAATTAGCTGCTAGTAAAATAATAATGAGCTGCTGGTGAATAATTAAAAAAATTGTCTAGTGCAGAGAGTTAATAAAATAAATATAGACCTAAATTTGCTGTTGAGGGTAATCAAAATTATACAACTATAATTCACTGAGTCCTAGTGAAATAATTATTAATTGATATCACGATTTTTTATGTTCGTTTGTTCAAACAGCATTGACACACATGGACAAATTAAGAGTATTCGGGAAGCAGATCAAGGTGATGCTGAGCAAACATCAGACTGTTCAGTTGCCGAAGGAAGGCCAACCTGACGCTGGTTTGACGAAAGATTACACCAACAGTCCTCTTCATCGGTTCAAGAAACCAGGCTCGAAGAATTATCAGAATATATATCCACCGAGTTCTACCCTGCATTTGTCGAATATTCCGTGAGTAAAATATTCTTTAAATTATAATAACTGAACCCCTCAAGGTTAACGTTCTTAAACATTCAATTTATTTATTATTTTATATTAAACTAGTGTCATCTACAGCCATTGAAATTGTTAATAAATTGAAGTTTTAGTTTAGTTTGTGCAATTAATTAAACAGAAGAGGGTTGACATGACTGAAGAACTTTGTCCTTGATGGGTTATGGGGAATATGTTATTGAATCAAGTTTTGTTGAAGATGGTAATAATTATTTTGGTGTTTGCAGAACTACTGTAACTGAAGAGGAAATCAGGGATGCGTTTACAAAGAATGGTTTCACCGTGAAGGCTTTCAAGTTCTTCCCGAAGGACAGAAAAATGGCCCTCATACAGATGCCTAGTATGGACGATGCTGTCGCTGCTCTGATCGTAAGTATCTTTATTTTACTTTAATTTACTTTATTTACATTCTGTATTATTTCTAATTTATTGCAGTTTTTTCTACTTTACCTTTTCTTTTTATTTTAATCGATCGAACCTACGTTCTTACAAAATATTTTCCCCCATATTACGATAAATAGCAATATCAGAACATTAATTATTTCCCATAATAAAATAATATCTTGAGCCAATAAATACCTTGTTAAAATACATATCTCCATGAATTATTTGAATTTCAATTTGCGAAACGAACGTAGAAAAAGGGAAAGCCAACAAGTTCAAATTAAAATGATTAAAGAAATTTATTAATTCATAACTGCGTCTAAATAAGCCAGAAATTCTCATTTTGTTTTGCGTTCAAGCGTTGTTGACGGGGTCGTTAGCGAACGCATAAAGGTATTCATTATTTACAATGTGAAATTTCATCAGAATTGTAATTAGCTTAGTTGCCGGTGCCGTGTTATTTGGCTGTGATGCAATTGAGCAAAATTATAAATAACTGATTAAACTTGTGCCCGCGTTACAACCCATTGTTGTTTCACCTTTTGTTAGAGAATAATGGAGTTCTCTTTCCGTCGTTCGACAATCGTTTCTAATTTCCTTTCCAAACGAATGCAACAATAATTAATGTATCAAAAATGAACATTATTAACAACCCTGTACAGAACATAATAATGTTAATATCAATTATACTTTACCACATTATCTTCACAAAATAAAATATCCAAGCTTACAATATTTAAAACTTCTGTATGAATTTGTTAAAAGAAATTAATTATTGGTTGCTGTCATATGAACTGAACTCAGTTCTAAATTTACACCCACTACACCCCTGGGGTGATTTCCATCGTCTAAAACCTCCACGGCGACCTTATGATGTATTGGAGGAGCCACTCTTACGAATACCACCGTAGCTCCTCCACTCCACTGGCTGGCCCCTTACCTTTAGGGCCCACTGTGTCCAGAGTGGGGAGAGATTGGGTCCTCTCCCTTGGACTTTGAAAGGGTTAAACATGAAACTTGCCCAGAGATAGCCCACAATTTCACCAAAATCTGCAATGGACTATCAAAACCTGGCGTTTGTCTGTTTCAGAAAATGCACAATTACCAGTTGAGCGAGTCAAACCACTTGAGAGTGTCATTCTCCAAGAGCAACATCTAACAAGAGTCACAATCAAACGACCGACAGTGGTACCAGCCCTACGCCCTAGTCCCCTTTTGGTCGCCCGGCTCGGTGTACGACTGATGATGATCCCGTGCGCGAGTGTCGTCGTCCGTTGGTCCCGTAACCGATGATTGTCCGGCCGTTGGCTGTTCTGCCAGGCCCGTGAACGAAGGGAGACGAAGCACCTGACGACGGATCCAGGTTCCTGTCCTCGAGACCGACCGTGTCTCGACGGCGCGAACGCGTGCCTCTGTGTCGCCTGCACGCCACCGTATCCGTAATTTCCAACCTTCCAGGTTCATGCACACGACACCGTAAACACACGGCCTTCGGGGGTATCGCGTAGGGCTTGCGGGAACGGCGGAAGCCAGAGGGTCGATGAAAGCGTAAGGGCGCCCGCCAACTGCTTTCCAGATAGACGTACACGACTCGAACACATACACAACACACACACACACACACGTACACATACAATAGACACACTGGTGCTGGCTTCTTTCGATCAGAGACACAAACCGACCTGGCCAGAGAGAAAGAGAGAGGAGAGACTATTTTAAGAGGCGTGTGTGACGTGTCTCCCTTTGTTGAAGGAAAAGAATGAGGTGATAAGAGGGGTCAAGAAGCATATTTCTGAAGAGAGAGACTAGGTTAAAAAAGAAAATGGGTACGAAGAGATGCTCTTGTACAGAGTTAATCTTTTAAAAAGTTAAGGTATATTATATATATTATATATATATATATACATACAAATATATATTATATATTTTACGAGTGTGACGCTAGCCGGACGCAGCGGATTGGACGAGAGCCGCGCGTCGAATCACACACCCGGCGACCATTGATTATACACAACAGAAAACAGAAGACAGACACACAACGCTCCTGTCACGCGTGGGAGCGACGCGGTTCAAGATGATTTTTAAACGAGTATAAACGAGGGGAGACCGCACGAGTCCCCTTTGACGATCGCCCCCCCTGCCCCCCTGTCAGGTCGATCTTTCACGGGCGCGCACACGCGCGTGCACGGCCCGCCTAGCTTAAGACGGTCGACGTCGCAAAACAAAATGAAAAAGCAAAAAAAAGCGAGGATGAAAGTAGCGCGCGTACCTGGTACCCGGTCAGCGCGTTCTGTCGTCTTCGAGGCTGGCTGGTACCAAGATTAGTCGTTTAAGGCTAATGTCACGGGACCCTTTGCAGCTTTCGCGAGGTGCTACTCGCGCCCTTTCCCCGACGACTCGATCAAAACGTTGGACCCGGGTCGGACGGGAAAGGGCTGTGGACGATCATCGACGGTCGGCTCCGCCACGCGGCCGCAGGGACGATCGCACATCCGTGTTCTTTTATTTCGTCTTTTTTCTATGCGTACCTTCAGTATTCCTGACGCCTCTCCAGGCTCTGGCTGGGGTTGATCGCTCGACTGGCCACGTGGCGGAGGCTGCCCACTGTCGTGGTCGTCGTTGCAGGTGGTATTTTTATAATTTGTATGTTCGACGATAAGTATTAATCACACTGACAGGACACTTACGTGACGTATACACATACACGAACACATATACACGCATTACATGCAGAGACATTCAGACGCAGGTTTCTTAGATGATAGGTGCTTAGGATTGTGTAGATTCTTAATCGTATAAGTAAGGACGAGCGAGTAACCGCCAAAGTATCACTTGGCATTGGAAGGACCGTTGAACATATCGCTAATTAGATTTGACGAGACGAGGGCGTTCTCTCGCGATGTTTGTACGCACGCGTTCAGGATATGCTGTGAGTTTGAACAAAATACTTCGGGGCGATTCTGGGCCGCCTTTTGGACGGGACGCGAGTTCTTCTCACGGAGCTCGTTTCAGGTCCGGCTGACGATTAGTTCCTGATCTCCGAGCATTCCTTTCGACAGGCAGAAAAACTGAAAAACAAACGAATTCACTCGCCCCGTAGACGACGTAGAACGAAACCGTACAGAAAGGGAGACGAATCTTCGGTGTTGCGCGGGTTTAGGGGTCTGTTGCGTTGACAGAGAGAAACAGTTAGCGTTCGTCGCAGCGCTGGTGACGACGATGAAGAGAGACAAAAAAAATGTTAAGATACACTAATGATACACACCTAGTAGCCTAAAATAGTCCGCAAGAGCGTTTAAATATATTCTCTAGAGGTATTCACAATGGATGGGCCCATTTTGTTGAGACGACGACGAGTATTCCGGCGTGGGATAGGATTTCCTCGTGTCAAGAAGCGTAGATTATCAGTAGTGTCGTAGAGTCGTGATAAAAAGACCGAACGGGCCGACGGGAGGACCGCCAGGACGACACTGGCGCCCTTTGCTTCTCTTACCCACCAAACCTACAAACCCAGGGCCCAGTGTCGTCGCGACTGTTCCACGTCTGGACCCTGTCGATTTTTGTCTAACCGACGTTCTGTTGGAGTCAATTAAATCTTATTAAATATACGTATCGATCGTAGAGAGACGTAGGACGCAAGGAGGGATGATGTTTTTCCGCGTGCGAGTTGGACTGTCGTTTGGCTGAGAACTGGAGAGCCTGTTGTGCGCGCGCGCGTGTGTGTGTGTGCGATGAGGTATGATGGAAAAAACGAGAAAATTACAAAAAAACGTATATATATATATATATATCTATATATATATGTATATTAAAAAAAAAATAATAATAAGCGAGTGCCGGCCCGGGCAGTGTTGTTTGTGCCAAAGTAGGCTAGCCGTTAACTCTAGGGATGGGATGTGTCGTACAACGTTTGATGCCGCTCGACGGTCGCTCGAACGTCGCCACACAACGGTTTGGAGCCGTTTGACGCGAGGTTCGCACGAACGCGAGGGCCGACCAGGGGATCATATTGCAGAGAAGTAGCGAGTAGCCGGCATGAGCGAAGGGGCCAGTCTTTGCATCTATGATCTGTCTTTCGAATCTCCCGTGTAATTTTACATTGTTTAACTCCGACGACTGCATTTAAATAGACTCTACGAGGCGACGCTGGGTGTCCCGTTTAGCGTCGACGAAGCACACACACTTGGCTGTACACACGAACACACACGCGTTCTTTACCGTGACGTTTTCAGTTGTCCTCGTTCGGTTGTTGTGGCTTCCTCGGAACGGGCTTGGTGGTTCCGGTGTTCGATCCGGACGTTGAAGAGGACGCCAGGAAAGAGCGTCGAGGATTGGGTGGTGATCCTCTTCAAGGTCGACGTGACCGTTTCGTTGCCTCGATCCTGCGTTCCCGTTTCTTCGAGTACCGTCGGTGAGAAAACAAGCAGGCTCTTTCAATCGTCCCGCGTCGCGGCCCGAGTCGCGAGCGCACAAATACCAGTCGGCCCTGTCGGCTTCTCGAAGGAGACGGATGGGGCCCACTCGCACAATAGTATTTCCGGCACAATGTCTTGCAAGCGTACCTGAAAAGCCTGTAAACGATGGACGGGCCTCGGTTCTCGACCGTTCCCGTCGTTGAACGTCGCGAATTCTGCGTTCGTTTTATCTTCTTTTAAGAATTTCCGGACACATTCCCGTTCATACACATTCGAACACGTTCATACACACACACACACACACACACAGATGGCATACACACAGAGATGACAGAAGGAATCGTACGAGGCTGAACGAAGTTTCAGTTTGTTTGGTTTGGTTTGAAATCGGTGAATCTTCAGCATGTTCAGTCGCGAGTCCGCTTGCAACGGCTGTCGTCGATTCCTGTGGGACTTCAACACGCGATGACAATGATTTCTTCACTTCCTTTCCCGCCTGATTTCGAGGGGAGAGACTAAAACCTCCGCCAAATGAAAGGGAAACCGCGAACTCCCCGTTCAAGGGGGAGTAGCGAAGCTTTAAGGGATAAAACAATCAATTTGGTAAGTTAAACTGTCTATGGGCTATAGACGTCTACAGGGTGTCCAACTTTCTCCATTTTGTGTCCTCGTGAATCGTTTTCTCTGGTAGTTTCGATCCTGGACAGTGTAAAAAAGTTGTATCGATAGTCAGGCAGGTTTGAAGAGGTTTGGGTAGGTTGATTTTTTATCACTTGGACCTTCGTGCTCAGAGAAATGATCAAGAAGGTTGTTTTATAAAGCAGACACATCGATTCTGATGGTTTGATGTTTAAACTAGTTGATCCTTCAGTATTTAAACATTTATTCCCAGAAAAGCATGTTAAATGGGTTAATAACAAATATATTTGATTTTTTTCTTAGAATCTGATCATTTGGAACTACTACGTTGGTTCGAAGAGGTTTGAACGAGTCAATTCTTACTGTATCTCAATGGAATTTCCAAAATAACCGGATAAAAGGCACCCAAAGTCTTCTGTATAAAATCTTCTTATTACTAGAAGGTGAGCACATTAATTACAACAGTTTGAAGAGATCTGAACGGTTTGAATTGATCATTTTTTCTATCAGTGAAGGCACAGGGACACCCTGTAGAGGGTTTAGATCGAGTATATCACTAGCTGGGTTGAGGGGGGCCGATGTGAGGGTTGGGATAGCCAGCACTCGCTACATGGTGTCGCAGATATTCAGGCTCCGAAATTTCTCCAGACCAAATAATTAAAAAAAAAAAACTCCTTGCGAAATTCTAGAAGAAAAAAAATATTGTTCAAATATATTGTATACAGATATTCGACGCGATATTCCTCATATAGACGTATTTTTATATGCGATAGGGACAGAAAGAAACGAGTGACCAATGACGAGATCGTTCGATCGATTCCGATCGAGACAAGTTTGAAGATGTTCGAAACGATCCCGGTTCGTACACCGTGGATTCTCCTTCCATTTTCCCTTTACTTTTCACACTCTGAGGACGATTGTTTGTTGCATTTTGGGAAACTAAAACTAACTCTGGAATAATTAATATTTATTTAACTTAATGTATCCGATAAATCTTTGCTAATATTTGCAAATTTAATTAATTAAAATACCAAGTGAATAGTTACTAATAATCATTGACAGTATTAAAGAAATTTCTAGTTTTAAATTTTAAGAATTCAATTTTCTCAACATTTTTCATTTACAGTATTGTAAAAAGAATACTATTATACCCAGTAAGACCTGAAGCAGCAGCGATCAAGGTCCCATAGAGTGTAAACATCAGCGTTCATGACGAATCAGTTTCTCACCCTCCGAAGGGGGCACAAGGTGATCAAAAATTCGATGAAACAGAATATCAAAAAAACCTGTTCGGACCAAGGAAATTCGGGGTCTGGTTCGAGCCACGCAGTAGACGAAGCTTAGCCTACAGAGGTTAATTAGAAAATTACGGATAAACAAGAGTCATGTATTGTACACACATTCTTTGAACAATTCACTCGAGACAACTTCAAACACACTCATACATACACACGCATAAAAACACACGTACACACTAACACGATATGTATATCTCCTATATATTTGATATATCGCATTGTAACACAGGTGTGTCCAAAAGTGAGCAGCGGCTACATCCCAATAATATCTATATTTTATTAATAACTGATAAGCGTAGGATTATCGTCGTTACGGTTCACTCGATGAATCACAAAAAAAAAAAGATTAATCTATATTACAAGTTTATTGTACATTCGGTACTAGGGACACGATGATGAGCTAATTAAATAAAAAGAGAGAGAAAAGAAAAGAAAGAAAGGGTATGAAAGCGTATGATTGTGAAATATCGATAATATATATATATATATATAAATATATATGTATCATGGGATCTCGTTCATCGTGTACGGTGTGTTTGCCTAATCGGGGCCTTAGGCGTCGTTCAAAGAAACAAAAAAAAAATGAAAAAAATGAAAAAAAGAAAATTTCACTGGACCAGCGCTTAATCGTCGATTCTCGTCGCCCCCAGGAGCTAATTAATTAATTAATTTAGATAAATAGATAGGGAACGTACGATTTCGACGCTGTTCGATCAAACTTTTTCTTTACCCTTTTTTTTCTCTTCGCGTGGGAACGTACAGGGTGGTCCGGAAAGACGGGTACCTATTTGTCAAATAAAATTTATGAAGAGAACAGAAAAATACGAATATCTTTCTAAAATATTAAAACAAAATTCGAAATTTGAAATGTTCAGGTTATTTAAAAAGTAATCATAGAAAAGTCTCAAGAATTCAATGTTTAAATTACTTCATTTAATCGTTTCTCAGAAATCTGGCCACCCTGTATGGAATCCCCGGCCAGCATGGAACGACGTTTCGTTGAATATCGATTATTTTTCTGAATTAATTGGACATATCAGCGATCATCGTGTCTAAGACTGTTTGTCTGGTTGGAAAGTATGTAACTTCGTCGTTTCCATTTTCATTTTCGTCATTCTCGATGGTGTGCCTGGTTGAGTGATCCTCTATCCATGGTGACCATTTGGTGACCCCCATTCGGTGTAGAAGTTGGTACAATAGCGTCGATATATTGCCAAACGAGAACAAAAATGATGGCTTTGGGAGGGGAAAACGAGAACGAGCCTAATCAGTGCCGACGACCCCAGACACAAAAAAAAAACGATATCAAGATCGGATAGAAAAAAAAAACACAGAGATCGAAAGATATTGATAACCTCGATCTTATGGGACTTTAAGCGAGCGTGTTAAGTCGAGATATAAGAGATTATCTAAGGAGTAGCTGTTAAGTGGAGGACACAGAAAAAAATATACAAGATTTAGTGAAATGATTAAAAATAAACAAGACACACTGTACGTGGCCTGTCGTGGGGGTAGCGGGATTGATTTTTAACAAAAGAGAATTAATGAGAAATAATTTTTCTATTTTAATACAAGATTTATCAAATTCTGGTGTGTAGTCTTGTTTAATTTCTTTTTAATTCACAATGGGTGTGATGGTAAATATTTTTAGGAATTAACTTAGCTTTGATGAATCTTAATAAGAATTTAAGTGAAATTGTAGGGTTTTGTCAAAATTCAATTCGATTATCTCTCACGACGAACCACGTGCAAACAAAGAGTACAGTCAGAGAGAGAAAAAAAAAATGCATACAGTGTACACAGAAAACACAGACACACAAATCTTAGCGTGTTAGACTCGTGTAGTAGAGCTCCCCTTTCTAATTAAGCCTCCAGATCTTTAAACAATTACTAATGTATAGGTAAACGACAATCACTGGACTCTCTGTATCGAGAATCTTCGATCCCTGAGCCGTTGGGAAAAGCTGTCGAACGAACGATTTATCGATCATCGTATTTCTCGATCTTCCTTTCAGTCGTTTTAACACTTTGACGCCCTGTGTTAATTAATCACACACCCTGTATACACCCTGTATATTAACGCTTTAAAGGCAAGATAGCATGATACAATTATTTGATTTTTTAATTTTTAATTGGATCTTTGATTAATTATAAATAATAAATTAGATTGGTGATTAAATTCAGGATCTTTGTGGTTGATTATTTTTTATACATAATTTAATTACTGAAAGTTTTCGATAGTAATGTTATGATTATAACCTTGCCATGGAATTTGGATAATTTTAAAGTAACATGTGTGAAAAATTAATTGTATTAATATGGTGTAAGATTTTATTGAATTAGCATTTGAAAATTGGTAATTGTGGGTCATAAATTAATTAAAATTAAATTATATCGAATTTGGGTTAAGTTATAAGTAATTTTTTACCCAATTATTCATTAATATCGAATCCACATTAATTGCAACGTGGCAATTACTAATTATTTTACATAAATTACTTAAAATATCCCCCAAAATATAAAAATTTATTATTATATGTCCCAAAAGGTCGTCAAAGTGTTAACAACCCACACTTGCGTTCATCCTTCCTCAACTTCGCCTCTTTTCCAGAGGCGCCACTTCTTCGTTCGATTCTCTTGGAAATATTTCTCCTCGTTCGATTTCGTTTCTTCAACTCTTCCATTTTGTTCTTCGATCTTCGGTACCGATTTATTCTCGGAAAATTGGTTTCTCATTCGTTGGAAAGACCGCAGAGTGAAACGATCAAGGGAATCGCTTAATTCGTGGGCCAGGAATTGCGTTGCATGTCACAATCAGCTCGTCTCCGGCAGGACAAATCAATTTCTTCATTTTCTACATGTTCGAGAGACAAACAGACCCGTCGCACACTCGCGACAAAGGTGACACAATTGTCATTTTTGAAAAATATTCAAGTGCTTCGTGGATTTTATTGAATTTTATCGCTGAGTTTCAAAATAAATTGTTAATAATAATGGTTAATAATAAATTTATCCTATTATGACTGACAATTATAATTAATTATTAAACTTTTTAATCAACCCTGAAATTTTCTAAATAATTACAAAAATATTTCAAAATTTATTAAAGAAGTATCAATACTGAAGTGACTTTTGTAATTAAAAAATTCCAGATTTATTCTCTAAAAATAGGAAGTAATGGATCAAAGACTCGAATAAATTTGTCCAAATTGTTCTATCAAACTTCGATATCTCCAAAAATCGCACTTTTTCCTCGAGTTTTGTCACTTTGGTTCGCGAGTGCACGATGGCCGGCTGTTGTTTAGACGCGTGTCAGAGCGGGCGTGTTTACGGTTTAAGCTGTTTCTAGTTAGTTTCGTTTAGGGATTAGTTGTGTGTGTCACAAAAAAAAAAGGGACGAGACAGAGACACGGGAAAATGTATATGGACCTCGTTTCCGGCATCGATCGATCGTCGTCGAATCGTGATTTAAAAGTGTAGATAGAAACGATTTAAACGATTCAGAATACCAGCTACTGTATTTTTAAACGATTTAGAGCCGGGGATCGGCAAACCCTCTCTCTCAAGGGTTGATAACTTTTTAATCCGTTGAAATCGCGCGGACTGCGTTCACCCTTCTATTTCATCGAATATCGTGTTTTAGTTACGGGGGCGGATTCGACCCGGTTAACGCGGTTTGCCGGTCCCTGGATTTAGACGAACGGATTACCGTCCGCTCGCCATTAAGACTAAGGATCTTCGGGTAGAAGTTGAGGACGAGGAACTTTTTAAACAATTTGCTCGGGTTCTCGGTGCCTCTGTTCTCGAATATTGTCTTTTGTACAAATTTTTATTGCATTTGAAAATAATTACCTGCTAAGTCTTGTAAAGTAATTCAGAAAATTTTGCAAGATCCGCAATATTTGTAATTTAGGTTAATCAATTATTCTTTTCACCCAATATTAAAATCGCAATTTTGAACCCAGTTCCCCGTTTGCGATATTCAACGATTAATTGAACTTTCCTTTCAAAATAATAATTAAAAAAAGGAAGATTTAGGACACTCAGAATCCGGGGCAAAGGAAAAAACAGAAGGGGTCTACAAAGCTCGACGACAATCATTTCCTATTTCATACTTAGACGATTTTCGAGGGATTTTCTACTTCGAACCATCTCAGATGCTCCAAACAATATCCCAATATTCTTAAAACTTTTACAAAGAAGGCTAAGAGAAAAAAAAAAACTTAAAATAAATAAATATACAATCAACAGGGTGAAAAAAAAAATAGAAGATAGAAGTTCGACGACGATCGACGATCACAAAAAAGCGAAGCATTTAACACGAGATGTAAAGAAGAAGAAAAAAATTTGCATTTATACACACGTACACACGCATACCACACACGTACAGAGACGCACATACAAAGTAAATGAAAAAAAGAAGTAATAATAATAATTTAACAGTATATGGGCACCGTATCGATCGTTCTTTCGTCACGACACGATTTTTATACCTCGATTACTGAACAAACCTCTACCCCCCCACCCTCTGTCGCAACCCCTTTGCGATAAGTATTCTTTGTTTTTCTCGAACCGCTGAGACCGAGCACCGGAAGTGAACGTTGTTTCCGTCCCCCCTGGCCTCCAACGTTTTGTATTTAACGAAATTCGGAGGAGATTGTGCGAGAATTGTATTTCGGAGACGGGGGGGTGGAAATTGTTTAATCCTTTTTTTTAAATCGTTGATTTTATTATTCTGATGCGAGGGTCACTTCCGGGGCTCGTTTTATCGACGTCTTTCAGGTATTTTTTTTAATTATTGATACGAGCAACCCCTGAACGCAACACCCCCCATCTATTTTTCCTTTGAGTATTAGGTTCGTTGACTTCCGGTAGAGAAGGAAGCTCGCGTTTTGCGTTCACGTCGTCCTACGTATTTTTTTTTTTTCTTAACACTTGGACTTGTTCTTTCTACCTTTTTTTTATTATTATTATTATCGCTAATATTCACTATTTTTTTTTTTTTATGTAATTATCTGCGATGATCGTTCATCGATACTATTAATTATCAACCCCTTTAATCGCTGCGTTCGTCCGTTCTTTATTATTTTTCTTTTTTTTTTATTTTAATTTTATCTTAATTATTAATCCTAGCTCTAATTACTCATTTATTACTCTTTAACATTGTCATTTGATTATTCCCTAGTTCGTATCCTCTATTACTATTTACTGTTTACTATTTACCTACTACTACTACTACTTACTATTACTATTTTTATTTTCGTTTTTTTTTTTTTTAATTACTCTTAATTCTAACTCTAATTAAGATCGTATTGATAGCGACGCAGGAGCACGAACACTGGCTTTTTCGACCCCTTGGTGGCAAGTATTTGTCAATATACGTCGTGACCGAATTTGGAAGATTATTCAGTCGTACCCATTTATTGCATTATTATTTTCAAACAAGACGAGATAAAATATAACAAATTACAAAATCACCTTTTACACAGGGGTCCCCTTTTGCGAAATTTCACAGAGTGTACCGTGTAAATAAATCTTGAAACATTTAAATGGTCCACCCTGTACATCGCGACGTATATATACGGCACGGTGGTCCAAGGGGTCGCCACACACACGAGAAATAAAATGATCATAGCGCACACGTATATGTATCCGTATGTACACACACAGATACGACCACACACACACACAGACACAGACACACAAGTGTTTCTTTAGTTTTGAACGAATGTTAGTTTGTAAGCTCGCTGAATATTTCATTTCTTTTCCTTTTTACACATCGAAGCTACAAAGATTCTTATTATTATTTGTTTTCTCTCTTCCATCTTTATTCTTCTCTGTCTTTCTCTATCTCTCTCTCTCTCTTACTCACACACTGTACACCCCTGTAATACGTGTATCGTATACCTTTGTACTACTTCTTACTCTTATCACTATTACTCTTACTGTATCGTCTTTGCTACTATACATTATCTATCTATCTATCTTATCTATCTTATCTATTACTGCTAGTAACGCTCTATCATCACCGCCTATTATTCACCCAACCCCTCACCCACCCCCCTCCGGACGTTTCGTCGACCCCCTCGAAGATGCCACTTAATTTCTCATCACAGACACCGTCTTGTCGATTTTATCCAACGAACGAACTCTCTTTTTATTTTAACACGTTTTAAATTCCCGCCGTTTTGCGCTCTGCGTCACAGGAAGTAGCAAATGACGCAAAATGGCAAATTCATTTATTTTTAGGGGAATTAACAGCAAATCGGAAATGTTAACCCTTTGGAAATTGACACGTTGACTGCCACAGTGAAACTCCAATTAGAATTTCTGTAACCTAATTAGCGATATTCAGAAGCTGACATTTTCTTTGATCAATTACTCGATTATTTAAAATCGTGGCAATCAGCGTTCAAGTGTCAAACTCGTCAGCATTTGTAACGCGAAGGGTTAATATCCAAGAACTGTGCGAACTTTTCCCCGAATTCAAAATTCGATTACTTTTGTAAATAAATTAATGACAGAGAGACACGTCTGTCGAACGATTCCGAAACGTGTCGCGTCTTCGGGGCACAGGCTCCACCCCTCTGCCACCCCCTCGTTCGGTTCCTGAATTAAACGGCCTCGGACAAATATTTTTCTTACAAGCGTTCTCGTTTCACGAATCGTTTCCCAAGAGACTGCGAGGGGGGTGCAAAAGGGGTGGGTCGTCGACGCGACGTGCCCGTAGGGGGTGAGTTTATTCATCGCGATTTCACGCGACTCGTACGCAGTTCGGTGTTCTCGTCTTTTTATTTCATATAAATATATATATATATATACAATATATATATATTTTGATTTTTCCATGATTCCTCCCCCTCTTCATGTTCGTCGCGACAAAACCGGTCACGGTCCATTGTTTCTTTTTCTTTCTCGAACCTCCCCCTCTCTCCGCTCTGTTCCTTTTTATAATCTTTTTTTGTATTTCGTTTTTTGTCGCGCTTTTCTCGTCTGTAACGAAGGAAAACCGAGACAAGGAAAAGTGATAATCGAGTGTCGAAGGAATTCAAAAAAAAAGAGAAAAACTAGAGAGGAAAGAAAAGGAAAATAATAATGGTTACACGGTTCTTGGTGGAGAAAGTAAAAGAGAATAAAAGACGATGCACGATGAGATACGATTTGCTAGCGAGCGGGTAAAGAACTAATTTACGTATATAAAGAAAAAGTATAGCCGATTTGTCAAGAGAAAGCAACAAAAAAAAAAAAAACAATGAATGGAAAGATAAATAAACCTGTCCGTTTTTTGTGTTCTTTCTGTGTGTCCAGATACCACCCCTTATCTTCCGATCAACCCTTCACTGTCTTCTTGTATCTTCTCGTCAGGGCAAGGGTTTTCTGTGGAAGGTGTCTTGTTTTTGGAAAATTCGGTGATTTTTCGGACTTTATATTTTGAAAATTGTTGCTGATGAAGATTTAATAATGTTGGATTCAGTATTATTTAAATGTTAATTAGTCGCAGTATTGTTGTTATATAAATATTCATCAGACGAGGTATTTAGAAATAATTGTGATTTAAATTTTTAGTGACAATTGCTGGCTAATACTACTGATTAATTACTACTTATTATTCAATTGGTAATTACTAGTTATCATGTTTGTAATAATTAGTATCAGGGCTGTAATAATTAGGCAAATATTACTGTCTAATTATTAAATTGGTAATTACTGGTTATTATCATGTGGTAATAATCAGTATCAAACCTAGTAATTAGGCACCAAAAATATTAAAATTGATCCAAGTTTCAAAGTTTCAATTTTCTAGAACCCTATGTATTAATTGGGAATTAAAAATGTAATAATTATAGCTATGTAGACTGATAAATATTTCACAAATTTTGTTTCTATATAATTTACAATTGCTGGAATATTCTTAAGTATCTTATTAATTTTGTGAATAATAGATTACTATTTAAAATTTGTCTAAACAATCTACAAATTACAAAACATTAATGAACAGAATTTTAATTAAAAGACACATTCCACAGAAAATTCTTGTCCGACAATCGTCACTCTTCACTTCACTAATTGTTCGCACTAATTCTTTTCAATTATTATTTTGTTTTATTCAAAGAATAAAAAGAAGAAATGCTCTGAAACACAACTGAAGCAATCAGTATTAATTAATTACATCTCGATTAATAATGAAACGTTCAAAATAAATATATTACTCGTAAATGTTTCTAATTATTTTTTAAAATTGTTCTAAAGAAATTCATTTTAACACGTTCAATTTTCCTTCTTCGACGAATTGTCGAAAATTCAAAGAATATTCCGACTTTAACGCACTTGAAACTGTTTTAAAGAAAGAAGCCTTCGCTGTATTTAAATAAATTTGTTAAGAAGCTGTTTATTTGGCCGATTTTTTTAAAACAGTCGAACGAGGACGAGTTTTCTAAAGATACATTCACGAAACTGGAGAAAATGGGAACGCGAGATGCGATGTTATTCAAATCTTTTTTAATTCTTTTATTCTTTTTTTTTTTCTTTTTTATTCCTTCAAACGTTGTTGACCGAAATTTTAATGTTTCATCAAAGAAACTGTACAGTTTTTTCGGTTGAAAAGCGTTCCAGCTGTTTTTTTTTTCTTTCTGTTTTATTGCTTTAGAATTTGAGGCCAGTGTGAATTTTCGAAACGAGGAAACGAACGTGCTGTGAGAGGAACAGTTTCGAGTGAAGAATTTTTAGAAAATATATGAAAAATCCCATTGAAATTGAATATGGATTGAAGAAAAGAAGAGTTTTGTTTGACAATTTTCTGATTGGATTTCATGAAAATTTGAATATTGTAGAATATTCACCTGGGAAAATCCAAAAGAAATTTGATAAATGTTTAATACATTTCATTGAATTGCAAGATTTTATTTTAGGAAAATTATTCATTGAATTGTATATAAAATATAAATATTGTATAATATTCATTTCTGACGAATTAAAAAACCTTCCAAATAATTTTAATTAAACTTCAAGATTTAATTTTAGATGATTTTGTTGAAAAATACCTTCCAATGTGAATACTGTACAATATCCAGGAAATTTGTTTAAAAAATAATTAAATTTTAAAATGATTAAAATAATTTTTAAAATAATTCTTACATCTTTTTCTCAACAAAGTTATGAAGGAAAGAAGACTTTAAATAATAATAAAAAAATGTATTAAATATTATCGTTCTGTTTCAGTTAAGGGAAGAAAAACATGATTTCCTCGAATCGTTTCTTTCAATATTATCTTTCTATTACTCTTCCATACATTGAATAATAATTAATATTTTAATTTCAGTATTATAATTCATCGTTCCTCTGTTTTTACACTGTGCGTCTTCGTATTTTTTTGTTTCCACTAATTTTTCTTCCAGCTAGAAATCAATCATCGAACATTCTCACTATTCTACTGCCTGTCGTCGTCTTCCTCCTCTTCGTCAACACAACAATGGCCTACTATTTCTACTACTATCGATACCTATTTTTATAAATGTTTCTGCGAAGAAAAACCACCCTCAGAAACTACTATTTTCTTCCTTTCTTATAAGAAACAAATATTAATTTGTTCAATCTAAAAATAGGAAAACTGACGTTTAACAAAATAAGTAAATCAGCAACTTTTTGTTATAGGAAATTTCGAAATTCTGTTTCAGACGGTGGTTTCCTTTTGCACATACTCTATTTTAATATTGTTATTGTCATTCGAAGCTTCGATCTTCTTAGCACGTGAACATTTACTGGAGTGTTTCTTTTTTATCATCGTTGATTCATTGTTTAAGAAAAAATTTAATGAAAAATTTGAAAGTATTGATTCCTCCTTAATCAATCTTTGTTTAAGTATAATTTACAAGTAATGAATTTTGTTAATTAATGCGAGTTACTGATATTTTATTTATTTATAAAGTGAAATAGAATTGATTAATTTAAATTGTAGTGAGAAATTAAATAAACAATAAAAAATTGATGAATCAACGATAATAGAATATTGTTGTAATTCTTGTGTTTGATTTCTAAATGAAATCTTTTGCATGGTACTATATTCTCTGTATACAATACTATTGCACTAAATCAAATACATACATACAGTGTTAGGAATGATAGACTTCCCTAGGGAAAGTGGCATCCTGGGGGATGGAAACTCTATTGCTAGTTCCAATATTTCAAAACAAATATGTATTAAATTAATGTTGAATCTGGATTAGTAATTGTTTTAATCATTTCTGTCTAGAAATTATTTTAGAGTGATTTGGATAATTTAGTAATTGTTAAATTAGTAACTGGATAATTTAATAATTATTAAACTGGACTGATGGATTTAGAAATTATTAAATTAGAAAATTACAAATTACTATATACTAAATTACTAAATTAATAATACTGGAAATTACTAATTACCAAGGTGCTAAATTGGTCATTTAAAATTACTAATTACTAGTAATTAATGGGCATAATTGTTTCATGTAATCATCAAACCTACCCACAATACCTAGTAACGAATATCTTTTTCCCCTATATCGCCAATTTCCCCAGGGATACCTACGATGCTCGACACTGCACACACACACACACACACACACAACAAAAAACAACATGTAAAAAATGCAATTCATAGGGGAGTGACTTTAAAACAAGGCCTAATTGTTCTGTTCAATAATGTCGACAAATATTTTAAAGAATTTTTTTTTCTTAAAGTATGAACATTAATTTTTAGTGATCATATTAAGAAGGTAATTACAAGGTCTAATATACTAATAATTACGAACCAATTGGAAGCAGAACAATCAGAGAAATGGACTAGACAATATAAATACAAAAGCTCTGACGAATTTATCGATTTTAATTATTTCATCGGCACAACAATTATCCGAAAGGGAATGATTGCGATTAATTAACAATCTCAACCCAGAAAACTAATCCAAGTCTTAGAAAAGTTGAATCGAAACATAAGTTCATATCATTTTTCCTTTCTGTTTAAATAAAATATCATTTCTTTTGTATTTTTTGTTTTTCTACGTACTTATGTTTCGATTTTGACAGAATGATTGATATTAAATTTTGGCTGACTGCATAAATTCTGGGCCCTCGAAGTGCATTGACTAATTATCGACGTTTCATTAACAAACGCAAAGAGAATCGTGATAATCTAAAAATCTTATCTGTGATAAGAATAGCGCACTATTGAAAAAGGATTCTCTCTGCATTTTCGAGAAACTTGGAAAATAAAAATGATCATTCACAACTAGATAAAATACATATTAGAATAAATATTAACAATTACGATAATAATCATAGGGATGATAATGTGTAATATAGACAAATATTCCTTATATAAAGTGTACTAATAGAGAAACTATGATAATTAATTGTAAATGAATTATAAATAATATAAAACGTGCAACGATTAATCGATCCATTCTGATCAAATTTCTTGATTATGTAAAAATAACATGAATTTTCATTTGATGGATTAATTAATCGTTGCAACGAATTGTTTATATTAAAGGATTTTCGAGAAATTAAGAAAGTATACTCTGATCTGTTCGAGATTCGTCAATGCACTATAATTAAGGTAAAATTTTGAAAACCGAGAGACTTTCTGCCTTTTTTTTTTTAATTTCTGATTAAAAATAAAAATGTCCAATACCAGTGCATAAATTTCAAACTACGGGACACAGTAAATTTATAATAAATTTAAAAATTGCATAATTACTGAGCAGTTAAAACTGTTCAACTGTTCACTTTTTTAGTGTATTAAAAATTTTTAATTAACATCTATATTTATTTTGGAAAATTTGAAAATTATTTATACAATATTTAATATTATCAATCGTACTTAATTATAATAATTTTATTTCAGACTGTGTTTTATTATCAACGTCATTCTTGTTACATTTTACAGATAATATTATAACAAATTTGAGTTGTATTAATAATTTTCAAATCGAATTTAAAATCTCAATTTCAGTCCACTTTTATCTGCAAAATCGATTTTAAATTTGTGCACTGTTGTCCGAAACGAAAAGGGGATTAAAGATCACGAATCTTTTATTCTGTTTCATTAAATCATAGAACATTCCTACGGAAGATAAAGAAAGAAGAGACTTTTGTCTGTTCAGGAAGGGAATACAGTGTGAATGTGGACAAAGACAAAGGAGAGAATGATTATTTCTATTTCTGAATTCCTCTCTTCAGGACGTGCGTCTGAACACTTTAATATAGGGATATAAAGTCAATTGCTCGTAATTTATTAACAAATGTCACAACAGTATTGTATAGATATACGATTAAACAAAAATGATAGAAAATATTCAGTGCTGGACTGTCTTCTTTTTATTATCAATGATATATCACAAACAAATGTTGAGCATTGCAGTACTTTCTTATAATTATTTCAGTCGTATTGCATTGTTAAATTCTGATTCGGTTCATTATTGTTTAAACATTATTGATCAGAGCGTTATCGTGATTTAAATACTCGTCGAATGAAACGTTATTGCTAATTAAATTTTCATTGGACGAAGTATGAAAGTATTTTTAATTAAGAAATTTTCCTGAAACACTAATTATCATAACATAAATGTATAATGCATAAACATAGCAACAAGGCTGAAATAATTATAAAAAATATTAAAAAGGAATATTATAAATACCACTCTTGACCCAGCACTGATGAACAATCAAACACGTACACATAAACAAATGAACAAACACAAACACACAAAAATATATATATATATATATATATACAAATATACAAGGATAAAACCTAATTAATAAGAAACGTTGTATAATGTTTTATCGTCGCTAAGATAAATCGACGTAGTTTCGCGAATTATTAACGAGTAATTAAAAATTACAGAGGAACCATATAAATACATATTTGTCGAGCCACTTTTTGTCCAAAAATTACACCACGCTTCTTTTTTTTTTTTAAATAAACAGAAACCTGAGTCTTCGTCAAAGAGCAAATAAACATTTTAAAACAACATTCAATCGTTGACGATGAATCGAATTGTTTAAATTACAACCTAAAAAAGAGACATTATTGTTCCTAAACGTTTCAATCAAAATGATTGTCGCTGGACAAAACGTGGCTCTTTTCGTTTCTTTATTTTTTATCTTTCTTTGACGTTTCAAGAGAATACCGCCCACGTTGATTAAAAAGAAAAAGAGAGAAGAAGAAGTAGGGGGAAAGGTCGAAGGGAGGAGTTGTCGAGGCATCAGTTATATCAAATTGTCGAGTACCATTGTAAAATTAGTTGAAGAAAAAAGAGATATATAAAGAGGAAGGAGAAAGAAGGGGGGAGCATTGAACGAAATGTTTCTTTTGTTCTTTCGTCTCTCACACTTTTAGCTTCCTGGTCTCGAAAGTGAAATGGAAAATGGGTGATGGATACCTTGAGGACTTTGTAATTAGAAAAATTCGATTAATTAGATCAATTTTGATACTGTGTTGGGAAGTAAATAGAGGAGATTGGTGCAATCTTAATTACAAGGAGAGTTGTAACTTTAAAATTGATAAATTTGATAAAAATAAAGGATTTAAAGAATAATTATGGTAGGTTCTATAAAAAAAGAACTTAATTTTTGTAATTCACTAACTGAATATAGAAGTTTGGAAAAATTAAAATTCCCTTTGATTGAAAATTTGATTTAAAACAGATAAGTAATTTCAAAAAATCCCAAATTAGTAAATTAATAAATAGCGTATACAATTTTGTATAATTGGGTAAAAACAAATAATTTAAAGAAATTAAAAAAGCTTGAAATATTACATTAGTAGATTAAAAATCACAATTTAATAATTAAAGATCTTTATCCAGGTTTGTTTCTAACAAACTGAAACAAAAATATTGCAAATGAATGTCCTCTAATTGGCAATTTTATAAATAATAATATTGCAAAATTAAGATAAGAAATATTCTCAAGGTGTTAGAACAAATTTGCGGATAATCAAGGCACGATTAAAATAATTAAAGGGAACAAGGAAGAGCAAAGTGTGAGAGGATTAATAAAAAGATATTTGAATCACTAATCAGATTTAATCGCACGGATACGTGCGATTTTTAGGACGAATATGTTACATATAAATATGAATATTAATATTTAGATTTATATTATATGTATAAGGGAATGTTAACGTGTTGCGATTTACGGCTACGATGAGTGACACAGGAGACATTTTATGTTTTTTTCAATAATAAATTCCTTTTATAATTCCCGTTATCATTTTGATTCTATTCAAATGTATCATAATTGTAAGATAATTTCACTTAACGATACTAATTTCATGGCTCTAATTGTTGCCCATGAATTATTGTTATTAATTAACGTGAACGATAAGAGCCTTGATAGTGTCGAGTATTTATCGATCCTAATAGAGTTTTCAGTATTAATTAAAAACAAAGGGGGAGGGAGATGGAAGTGCAGTTCAACCACTTCTTTTCAGAGCAATCAAAATGGAAATTGAAAAAGTAATTAAGAAGAAATTGTGGTAATTGTGTTTTAACATGTTGATTGATATGGTAATATTAATTGTATAACCAGTTTCGTCGTTTCTAATTTCTAATTAGTAATAATTATCCTTAATCGTTAATTGTCAGAATTATAACTTTGTAATTTGTAAATCACAAGTTTTTCATTTATTATTACCTACAAATTTCTGATTACTAATTACTATAATTATAGTAATTTTAAATCTGTGAAAGTCAAAAGGTAGTAATTACTAATTAATCATTTCTACTATCATTTATTCGAACCTCTCACATAAAAATCAACGTGTTAGAAATTAAATGGTTGTACTGTATTCTTCAATAGAAATCCTAATTCATTAATAACTGTTTCATTCCAAGTTCAATGTTCTCTTTTTTTAATTTTATATAACCCCTTGCGTGCTAATCGATGGATAAAAGGTTCATCCAGCGTAATTGCGTTTAATTAACGACACCGGATGATTGATAATTATTTTAAACAATGTATTTTAATATTTTCAATTTTCTTGTAAAGGAAGAATGATAACGACGACGATGAGTGTTGTTAATTCAAGACGATTATTGTAATCGTTAATTAAGCGTGTAATTAAGTTTTTGATAATGATTAACCAACGATTATTGTTGTATTGATTCGACTGTGTTTGTATTAATGCGATCTCTATGGGATACGACGATGACGACGACGAAGAGGACGATGAAGATTTAACGAATTCATTTCATTGATATTATTAATTAGTATATATCGTGTGTATTTCCTCCGTTTCATTGTCCTATGGCAGCCGGCATTATTTTGTAAAGAAGAATAAAATTAAATTGACAAATGTACATCTGCGTGTTCATTCCTTTCGAAAACAAAATTTATACACAATTTATTTTAATTCTTGTATACCATTGAAATTATTATTGTTGGTATAGTAATTCTTAATTTTGTATTACTTATTTCTCACAGTATTTGTTACTGTCTTTGCAAATTCAGCTTTACAATAGTTATTATATTATTTATAACTAACGTTTACAATTGTAACTTTGCGAGATTGCTGCGGAGGGAGTGGGAGGTCCGATAGGCGGCTGAGTATTGCTCTCTCGCTCGTACAGTGACGCGGACGAAGTGAGAGGTAAGATGCTCGTTGCACTCTTCTCTCTCGTTTTTACACTGACGCGGAGGAAGTGAGAGGTCTGATTGGTAGACTAGTGTTCACTCTCTCGCACATTGTGGGAGTGAGAGGTCCCATTGGCGGAGTAGTGTTCGCTCTCTCGCACATTGTGGGAGTGAGAGGTCCGATAGGCGGACTAGTGTTCACTCTCTCGCACATTGAGGGAGTGAGAGGTGAGATTGGCGGACTAGTGTTCTCTCTCTCGCACATTGAGAGAGTGAAAGGTCCGATCGACGGACGAGTGTTCTCTCCCTCTTACGCATTAGCGTACTGCGTAGGCTTGGTGCGAGTGAGAGAGGTGACGCTCTCGCGGAGTCTTTCCTCTCGCTGGTGCATCGGCGTACCTGGCGCGGGCTGTGATGTATAATTTTTAATCGTTGCGTTACAATAATTAATAGTATGAGTTATTCGAGGTACAGACTATTGTAGATCGGTTTTTCGTGTTCGAAAATGTAAAATTCAATACCAGATTGTAGACGGTGTTTTTAGACATGACTTTTATCTTTATGTATCAATAATTTCTCAATAATTGTGAAAATAACATTTTTCTCATTTTGATACGAGATGGACAACAGCTGCGTCATGTTGAAAATGACAATAGTTCCGCGGTCCATTAGCTCGCAGAACTATTGCCGAAAACAGAGCCGCCATGTTGGAAATGACAATAGTTCCGCGGTCCATTAGCTCGCAGAACTATTGCCGAAAACAGAGCCGCCATGTTGGAAATGCCGCCATGCTGGAAATGCAATAGTTCCGCGGTCCATTAGCTCGCAGAACTATTGCCGAAAACAGAGCCGCCATGTTGGAAATGACAATAGTTCCGCGGTCCATTGCTCGCAGACTATTGCCGAAGGAGTGAGAGGTCCGACACGCGGACTAGTGTTCTCTCCCTCGCACATTGAGGGAGTGAGAGGTCCGACACGCAGACTAGTGTTCTCTCCCTCGCACATTGAGGGAGTGAGAGGTCCGACACGCGGACTAGTGTTCTCTCCCTCGCACATTGAGGGAGTGAGAGGTCGCGATTGGCGAGCGGAGTGAGAGACTAGATGCTCGGTGCTCTCTCTCGCACATTGAGAGAGTGAAAGGTCCGATCGGCGGATGAGTGTTCTCTCCCTCTTATGCATTTGCGTACTGCGTAGGCTTGGTGCGGGTGAGAGAGGTGACGCTCTCGCGGAGTCTTTCCTCTCGCTGGTGCATCGGCGTACCTGGCGCGGGCTGTGATGTATAATTTTTAATCGTTGCGTTACAATAATTAATAGTATGAGTTATTCGAGGTACAGACTATTGTAGATCGGTTTTTCGTGTTCGAAAATGTAAAATTCGATACCAGATTGTAGACGGTGTTTTTAGACATGACTTTTATCTTTATGTATCAATAATTTCTCAATAATTGTGAAAATAACATTTTTCTCATTTTGATACGAGATGGACAACAGCTGCGTCATGTTGAAAATGACAATAGTTCCGCGGTCCATTAGCTCGCAGAACTATTGCCGAAAACAGAGCCGCCATGTTGGAAATGACAATAGTTCCGCGGTCCATTAGCTCGCAGAACTATTGCCGAAAACAGAGCCGCCATGTTGGAAATGACAATAGTTCCGCGGTCCATTAGCTCGCAGAACTATTGCCGAAAACAGAGCCGCCATGTTGGAAATGACAATAGTTCCGCGGTCCATTAGCTCGCAGAACTATTGCCGAAAACAGAGCCGCCATGTTGGAAATGACAATAGTTCCGCGGTCCATTAGCTCGCAGAACTATTGCCGAAAACAGAGCCGACATGGGACTATGTTCCGCTCCCTCGCGACATTGCGGAGGAGTGAGAGGTCCGACACGCGGACTAGTGTTCTCTCCGTCGCACATTGAGGGAGTGAGAGGTCCGATACGCGGACTAGTGTTCTCTCCGTCGCACATTGAGGGAGTGAGAGGTCCGATACGCGGACTAGTGTTCTCTCCCTCTTACGCATTAGCGTACTGCGTAGGCTTGGTGCGAGTGAGAGAGGTGACGCTCTCGCGGAGTCTTTCCTCTCGGTGGTGCATCGGCGTACCTGGCGCGGGCTGTGATGTATAATTTTTAATCGTTGCGTTACAATAATTAATAGTATGAGTTATTCGAGGTTCAGACTATTGTAGATCGGTTTTTCGTGTTCGAAAATGTAAAATTTCATACCAAATTAGCCAGTGCTTCTACGTTTTCTATTATTCATTAATGGTCGGGTAGTTACGTTCATCCCTTTTGTGTGAGGTTATGACTAAGCCCCTGTAATTTTATGTACAAGCTGCCTTAGTTTAATGATACATGACTAGAGAAATACAATTTTGCAAACTCGAGATCATTGGTTTCTGAGTCTAGTTTCATGTTACCAATAAACAATGGGAAGGATTTATCTACTGAGAGTAAACATAATCCATCAAATTCAAACCTGATTGAAAACGATCAATTTTGTTATATCGTATGTAAGTATAAAGTATTATAATTTTATTCAAGTAGTTAATAATAACGTAGTTTGCTGTGTTGCAGATTAGAAGATGTATTTGTTATACATTTCTACGCCACATAAGCTGCACATTAACATCATCAAATCAACAGGAAACTTTCTGGCAGTTTCTCAGATATCAGTGTTCGGTAATTTTTGGAATTGGACACTACTAAAATTTCAAGAAATGGCACGAAGAATACTTCCTGTCACATCATGTTCTCCTAATACAAATCTGCAAACTTGAGATCCTTGGTTTCTGAGTCTAATTTCATTTTACCAATAAACAATGGAAAGGATTTATCTACGGAGAGTAAACTGTTCTTCAATAGTTATACTGAATATATAAGTACATATGTAATTGTAGAATGTCTTTATTTCATAAGAATATTGTACTGCGCTTAAGCTATATGTTAAATAATTATAAAAATATGTTGTATGTAAAAATACTGATATGTAAGTTTTACAATTTGTAATTATAAGTGCGTTAAAGTTAAGAATCTAATATTTAAGTAAGTTTTACAGTTAGTAGTTATAAGTGCTTTAGAATTGTGAATGTAATATTTAAGCAAATTTTACAATTTGTAATTATAAGTGCATTAAAGTTAAGAATGTAATATTTAAGTAAGTTTTACAGTTAGTAGTTATAAGTGCTTTAGAATTGTGAATGTAATATTTAAGCAAATTTTACAATTTGTAATTATAAGTGCATTAAAGTTAAGAATGTAATATTTAAGTAAGTTTTACAGTTAGTAGTTATAAGTGCTTTAGAATTGTGAATGTAATATTTAAGCAAATTTTACAATTTGTAATTATAAGTGCATTAAAGTTAAGAATGTAATATTTAAGTAAGTTTTACAGTTAGTAGTTATAAGTGCTTTAGAATTGTGAATGTAATATTTAAGCAAATTTTACAATTTGTAATTATAAGTGCATTAAAGTTAAGAATGTAATATTTAAGTAAGTTTTACAGTTAGTAGTTATAAGTACTTTAGAATTGTGAATGTAATATTTAAGCAAATTTTACAATTTGTAATTATAAGTGCATTAAAGTTAAGAATGTAATATTTAAGTAAGTTTTACAGTTAGTAGTTATAAGTGCGTTAGAATTGTGAATGTAATATTTAAGTAAATTTTACAATTTGTTATTATAAGTGCGTTAAAGTTAAGAATCTAATATTTAAGTAAGTTTTACAGTTAGTAGTTATAAGTGCGTTAGAATTAACAATGTAACATTTATGTAACATGTATAATTGAAAGAATTTTCAATAAACATAGAGTTAAACTAAAGCAATTGTTTATTCATTTCTAAACCTAACTCCCTTATCAAGTCCTTACAAAATTGCACTTAAAAAGCAAGAAATAATGTAGAAAAACATTGCACAGAAGTTTCGAAATACAAAAGTAGAAAAAGAAACGAAAAATATCGGTTGGATACAGAGAAGAACAAAATTCGGTACAAACGGTTTCCAGAAATTCCTGGAATTCGACGTCACTAAAATTCTGGGAAGTGACACGAAGAATACCTCTTGGCACATCATGTTCTCCTGATACAATTTCGGGATCCGAAATTCTGTGAATTTAAATTTTATAGTCTTCGATTTGCTATTGTTAATTTTCATTATTTTCTGAAATTATTTATGGGATAAGGATATCAAGAGAGGTTTATTTAAATAAATAAACGAGTTCTGGGTTATTTTTGAAAATCTGCATTTATTCAACAAACTAAATGATTTATTATACATTGAGCTTTAGAATAGTTATTAAATTATTTACAACTAACGTATACAATTGTAATTTCGCGCACTATCTATACAACTTTAATTTATAATCGGATTTGTTATAGAATTGATTCAACAGGTATCTAAGTTCCGATTATTAATTAAATCCTTGGTTTCTGAGTCCAAGTTCCCGGAAATTCCTGGAATTCGACGTCACTAAAATTCTGGGAAGTGGCACGAAGAATACCTCCTGGCACATCATGTTCTCCTGATACAATTTCGGGATCCGAAATTCTGTAAATTTAAATTTTATAGTCTTCGATTTGCTATTGTTAATTTTCATTATTTTCTGAAATTATTTATGGGATAAGGATATCAAGAGAGGTTTATTTAAATAAATAAACGAGTTCTGGGTTATTTTTGAAAATCTGCATTTATTCAACAAACTAAATGATTTATTATACATTGAGCTTTAGAATAGTTATTAAATTATTTACAACTAACGTATACAATTGTAATTTTGCGCACTATCTATACAACTTTAATTTATAATCGGATTTGTTATAGAATTGATTCAACAGGTATCTAAGTTCCGATTATTAATTAAATCCTTGGTTTCTGAGTCCAAGTTCCCGGAAATTCCTGGAATTCGACGTCACTAAAATTCTGGGAAGTGGCACGAAGAATACCTCCTGGCACATCATGTTCTCCTGATACAATTTCGGGATCCGAAATTCTGTAAATTTAAATTTTATAGTCTTCGATTTGCTATTGTTAATTTTCATTATTTTCTGAAATTATTTATGGGATAAGGATATCAAGAGAGGTTTATTTAAATAAATAAACGAGTTCTGGGTTATTTTTGAAAATCTGCATTTATTCAACAAACTAAATGATTTATTATACATTGAGCTTTAGAATAGTTATAAAATTATTTACAACTAACGTATACAATTGTAATTTTGCGCATCGGAAATAAGAATTTTGTATCAGAATTTTCGGGAGCCCCTTTTGCGGAATCAAAATCCAGGTTTGAGAAATTGTATCAGGAGAATATGATGTGCCAGGAGGTAATCTTCTATAATACACTGTTATAGCAATATTCTAAGATATCTCGGAAGGGGTTGCAGTTATTAAAAATGTTTTCGTACAAAAGTTGCTTGGCAAAATGGGGTGCATCGTGTGGTAGTAATTATTTTCTCCTGGGTGGAGCAGTAGAGGAGATCTGAAGGTCAATGTAACTTTTTTAAATGGAATGCTATAGTTTTCTCTTCAGAATTTAATAGCAGGCACCGAGACGAATTCAACGATGTGGTACATGTTGGTATTCTGATTGGGATAAAGGTGAATGTATGTAAAAAACCTAAAAACAGCACCGGAAATAAGAATTTTGTATCAGAATTTTCGGGAGCCCCTTTTGCGGAATCAAAATCCAGGTTTGAGAAATTGTATCAGGAGAATATGATGTGCCAGGAGGTAATCTTCTATAATACACTGTTATAGCAATATTCTAAGATATCTCGGAAGGGGTTGCAGTTATTAAAAATGTTTTCGTACAAAAGTTGCTTGGCAAAATGGGGTGCATCGTGTGGTAGTAATTATTTTCTCCTGGGTGGAGCAGTAGAGGAGATCTGAAGGTCAATGTAACTTTTTTAAATGGAATGCTATAGTTTTCTCTTCAGAATTTAATAGCAGGCACCGAGACGAATTCAACGATGTGGTACATGTTGGTATTCTGATTGGGATAAAGGTGAATGTATGTAAAAAACCTAAAAACAGCACCGGAAATAAGAATTTTGTATCAGAATTTTCGGGAGCCCCTTTTGCGGAATCAAAATCCAGGTTTGAGAAATTGTATCAGGAGAATATGATGTGCCAGGAGGTAATCTTCTATAATACACTGTTATAGCAATATTCTAAGATATCTCGGAAGGGGTTGCAGTTATTAAAAATGTTTTCGTACAAAAGTTGCTTGGCAAAATGGGGTGCATCGTGTGGTAGTAATTATTTTCTCCTGGGTGGAGCAGTAGAGGAGATCTGAAGGTCAATGTAACTTTTTTAAATGGAATGCTATAGTTTTCTCTTCAGAATTTAATAGCAGGCACCGAGACGAATTCAACGATGTGGTACATGTTGGTATTCTGATTGGGATAAAGGTGAATGTATGTAAAAAACCTAAAAACAGCACCGGAAATAAGAATTTTGTATCAGAATTTTCGGGAGCCCCTTTTGCGGAATCAAAATCCAGGTTTGAGAAATTGTATCAGGAGAATATGATGTGCCAGGAGGTAATCTTCTATAATACACTGTTATAGCAATATTCTAAGATATCTCGGAAGGGGTTGCAGTTATTAAAAATGTTTTCGTACAAAAGTTGCTTGGCAAAATGGGGTGCATCGTGTGGTAGTAATTATTTTCTCCTGGGTGGAGCAGTAGAGGAGATCTGAAGGTCAATGTAACTTTTTTAAATGGAATGCTATAGTTTTCTCTTCAGAATTTAATAGCAGGCACCGAGACGAATTCAACGATGTGGTACATGTTGGTATTCTGATTGGGATAAAGGTGAATGTATGTAAAAAACCTAAAAACAGCACCGGAAATAAGAATTTTGTATCAGAATTTTCGGGAGCCCCTTTTGCGGAATCAAAATCCAGGTTTGAGAAATTGTATCAGGAGAATATGATGTGCCAGGAGGTAATCTTCTATAATACACTGTTATAGCAATATTCTAAGATATCTCGGAAGGGGTTGCAGTTATTAAAAATGTTTTCGTACAAAAGTTGCTTGGCAAAATGGGGTGCATCGTGTGGTAGTAATTATTTTCTCCTGGGTGGAGCAGTAGAGGAGATCTGAAGGTCAATGTAACTTTTTTAAATGGAATGCTATAGTTTTCTCTTCAGAATTTAATAGCAGGCACCGAGACGAATTCAACGATGTGGTACATGTTGGTATTCTGATTGGGATAAAGGTGAATGTATGTAAAAAACCTAAAAACAGCACCGGAAATAAGAATTTTGTATCAGAATTTTCGGGAGCCCCTTTTGCGGAATCAAAATCCAGGTTTGAGAAATTGTATCAGGAGAATATGATGTGCCAGGAGGTAATCTTCTATAATACACTGTTATAGCAATATTCTAAGATATCTCGGAAGGGGTTGCAGTTATTAAAAATGTTTTCGTACAAAAGTTGCTTGGCAAAATGGGGTGCATCGTGTGGTAGTAATTATTTTCTCCTGGGTGGAGCAGTAGAGGAGATCTGAAGGTCAATGTAACTTTTTTAAATGGAATGCTATAGTTTTCTCTTCAGAATTTAATAGCAGGCACCGAGACGAATTCAACGATGTGGTACATGTTGGTATTCTGATTGGGATAAAGGTGAATGTATGTAAAAAACCTAAAAACAGCACCGGAAATAAGAATTTTGTATCAGAATTTTCGGGAGCCCCTTTTGCGGAATCAAAATCCAGGTTTGAGAAATTGTATCAGGAGAATATGATGTGCCAGGAGGTAATCTTCTATAATACACTGTTATAGCAATATTCTAAGATATCTCGGAAGGGGTTGCAGTTATTAAAAATGTTTTCGTACAAAAGTTGCTTGGCAAAATGGGGTGCATCGTGTGGTAGTAATTATTTTCTCCTGGGTGGAGCAGTAGAGGAGATCTGAAGGTCAATGTAACTTTTTTAAATGGAATGCTATAGTTTTCTCTTCAGAATTTAATAGCAGGCACCGAGACGAATTCAACGATGTGGTACATGTTGGTATTCTGATTGGGATAAAGGTGAATGTATGTAAAAAACCTAAAAACAGCACCGGAAATAAGAATTTTGTATCAGAATTTTCGGGAGCCCCTTTTGCGGAATCAAAATCCAGGTTTGAGAAATTGTATCAGGAGAATATGATGTGCCAGGAGGTAATCTTCTATAATACACTGTTATAGCAATATTCTAAGATATCTCGGAAGGGGTTGCAGTTATTAAAAATGTTTTCGTACAAAAGTTGCTTGGCAAAATGGGGTGCATCGTGTGGTAGTAATTATTTTCTCCTGGGTGGAGCAGTAGAGGAGATCTGAAGGTCAATGTAACTTTTTTAAATGGAATGCTATAGTTTTCTCTTCAGAATTTAATAGCAGGCACCGAGACGAATTCAACGATGTGGTACATGTTGGTATTCTGATTGGGATAAAGGTGAATGTATGTAAAAAACCTAAAAACAGCACCGGAAATAAGAATTTTGTATCAGAATTTTCGGGAGCCCCTTTTGCGGAATCAAAATCCAGGTTTGAGAAATTGTATCAGGAGAATATGATGTGCCAGGAGGTAATCTTCTATAATACACTGTTATAGCAATATTCTAAGATATCTCGGAAGGGGTTGCAGTTATTAAAAATGTTTTCGTACAAAAGTTGCTTGGCAAAATGGGGTGCATCGTGTGGTAGTAATTATTTTCTCCTGGGTGGAGCAGTAGAGGAGATCTGAAGGTCAATGTAACTTTTTTAAATGGAATGCTATAGTTTTCTCTTCAGAATTTAATAGCAGGCACCGAGACGAATTCAACGATGTGGTACATGTTGGTATTCTGATTGGGATAAAGGTGAATGTATGTAAAAAACCTAAAAACAGCACCGGAAATAAGAATTTTGTATCAGAATTTTCGGGAGCCCCTTTTGCGGAATCAAAATCCAGGTTTGAGAAATTGTATCAGGAGAATATGATGTGCCAGGAGGTAATCTTCTATAATACACTGTTATAGCAATATTCTAAGATATCTCGGAAGGGGTTGCAGTTATTAAAAATGTTTTCGTACAAAAGTTGCTTGGCAAAATGGGGTGCATCGTGTGGTAGTAATTATTTTCTCCTGGGTGGAGTAGTAGAGGAGATCTGAAGGTCAATATAACTTTTTTAAATGGAATGCTATAGTTTTCTCTTCAGAATTTAATAGCAGGCACCGAGACGAATTCAACGATGTGGTACATGTTGGTATTCTGATTGGGATAAAGGTGAATGTATGTAAAAAACCTAAAAACAGCACCGGAAATAAGAATTTTGTATCAGAATTTTCGGGAGCCCCTTTTGCGGAATCAAAATCCAGGTTTGAGAAATTGTATCAGGAGAATATGATGTGCCAGGAGGTAATCTTCTATAATACACTGTTATAGCAATATTCTAAGATATCTCGGAAGGGGTTGCAGTTATTAAAAATGTTTTCGTACAAAAGTTGCTTGGCAAAATGGGGTGCATCGTGTGGTAGTAATTATTTTCTCCTGGGTGGAGCAGTAGAGGAGATCTGAAGGTCAATGTAACTTTTTTAAATGGAATGCTATAGTTTTCTCTTCAGAATTTAATAGCAGGCACCGAGACGAATTCAACGATGTGGTACATGTTGGTATTCTGATTGGGATAAAGGTGAATGTATGTAAAAAACCTAAAAACAGCACCGGAAATAAGAATTTTGTATCAGAATTTTCGGGAGCCCCTTTTGCGGAATCAAAATCCAGGTTTGAGAAATTGTATCAGGAGAATATGATGTGCCAGGAGGTAATCTTCTATAATACACTGTTATAGCAATATTCTAAGATATCTCGGAAGGGGTTGCAGTTATTAAAAATGTTTTCGTACAAAAGTTGCTTGGCAAAATGGGGTGCATCGTGTGGTAGTAATTATTTTCTCCTGGGTGGAGCAGTAGAGGAGATCTGAAGGTCAATGTAACTTTTTTAAATGGAATGCTATAGTTTTCTCTTCAGAATTTAATAGCAGGCACCGAGACGAATTCAACGATGTGGTACATGTTGGTATTCTGATTGGGATAAAGGTGAATGTATGTAAAAAACCTAAAAACAGCACCGGAAATAAGAATTTTGTATCAGAATTTTCGGGAGCCCCTTTTGCGGAATCAAAATCCAGGTTTGAGAAATTGTATCAGGAGAATATGATGTGCCAGGAGGTAATCTTCTATAATACACTGTTATAGCAATATTCTAAGATATCTCGGAAGGGGTTGCAGTTATTAAAAATGTTTTCGTACAAAAGTTGCTTGGCAAAATGGGGTGCATCGTGTGGTAGTAATTATTTTCTCCTGGGTGGAGCAGTAGAGGAGATCTGAAGGTCAATGTAACTTTTTTAAATGGAATGCTATAGTTTTCTCTTCAGAATTTAATAGCAGGCACCGAGACGAATTCAACGATGTGGTACATGTTGGTATTCTGATTGGGATAAAGGTGAATGTATGTAAAAAACCTAAAAACAGCACCGGAAATAAGAATTTTGTATCAGAATTTTCGGGAGCCCCTTTTGCGGAATCAAAATCCAGGTTTGAGAAATTGTATCAGGAGAATATGATGTGCCAGGAGGTAATCTTCTATAATACACTGTTATAGCAATATTCTAAGATATCTCGGAAGGGGTTGCAGTTATTAAAAATGTTTTCGTACAAAAGTTGCTTGGCAAAATGGGGTGCATCGTGTGGTAGTAATTATTTTCTCCTGGGTGGAGCAGTAGAGGAGATCTGAAGGTCAATGTAACTTTTTTAAATGGAATGCTATAGTTTTCTCTTCAGAATTTAATAGCAGGCACCGAGACGAATTCAACGATGTGGTACATGTTGGTATTCTGATTGGGATAAAGGTGAATGTATGTAAAAAACCTAAAAACAGCACCGGAAATAAGAATTTTGTATCAGAATTTTCGGGAGCCCCTTTTGCGGAATCAAAATCCAGGTTTGAGAAATTGTATCAGGAGAATATGATGTGCCAGGAGGTATTCTTCGTGCCACTTCCCAGAATTTTAGTGACGTCGAATTCCAGGAATTTCCGGGATCCCCTTTTGCGAAACCAAGTTCCAGGATTTTTAAAAATGTATCAGAAGAATAATAGTACCGCCGTATTTCTCTATACAGAATTTTGCTATAATAGTTTATAATTTTTACTTTTATTAGTCAGTGTCTGTAGAGATAGTACGTACTTTGTAAATAGTATAAATTATACAAATTATATATTAAGTATTAAAATAATGTAGAAAGAAAGATAAAAATAAACAAATAAAGTGTGATATAAATGTATTTATTTAACATACCTTCCAAAATGGTTTCCAAAAATTTCGCACTCCTAAAATCAGAATCTTGACATAAGAACTTTGTATCAGGAGAACATGATGTGCCAGGAGGTATTCTTCGTGCCACTTCCCAGAATTTTAGTGACGTCGAATTCCAGGAATTTCCGGGAACTTGGACTCAGAAACCAAGGATTTAATTAATAATCGGAACTTAGATACCTGTTGAATCAATTCTATAACAAATCCGATTATAAATTAAAGTTGTATAGATAGTGCGCGAAATTACAATTGTATACGTTAGTTGTAAATAATTTAATAACTATTCTAAAGCTCAATGTATAATAAATCATTTAGTTTGTTGAATAAATGCAGATTTTCAAAAATAACCCAGAACTCGTTTATTTATTTAAATAAACCTCTCTTGATATCCTTATCCCATAAATAATTTCAGAAAATAATGAAAATTAACAATAGCAAATCGAAGACTATAAAATTTAAATTCACAGAATTTCGGATCCCGAAATTGTATCAGGAGAACATGATGTGCCAGGAGGTATTCTTCGTGCCACTTCCCAGAATTTTAGTGACGTCGAATTCCAGGAATTTCCGGGAACTTGGACTCAGAAACCAAGGATTTAATTAATAATCGGAACTTAGATACCTGTTGTATCAATTCTATAACAAATCCGATTATAAATTAAAGTTGTATAGATAGTGCGCAAAATTACAATTGTAAACGTTAGTTGTAAATAATTTAATAACTATTCTAAAGCTCAATGTATAATAAATCATTTAGTTTATTGAATAAATGCAGATTTTCAAAAATAACCCAGAACTCGTTTATTTATTTAAATAAACCTCTCTTGATATCCTTATCCCATAAATAATTTCAGAAAATAATGAAAATTAACAATAGCAAATCGAAGACTATAAAATTTAAATTCACAGAATTTCGGATCCCGAAATTGTATCAGGAGAACATGATGTGCCAGGAGGTATTCTTCGTGTCACTTCCCAGAATTTTAGTGACGTCGAATTCCAGGAATTCCTGGAAACCGTTTGTACCGAATTTTGTTCTTCTCTGTATCCAACCGATATTTTTCGTTTCTTTTTCTACTTTTGTATTTCGAAACTTCTGTGCAATGTTTTTCTACATTATTTCTTGCTTTTTAAGTGCAATTTTGTAAGGGCTGGATAAGGGAGTTAGGTTTATAAATGAATAAACAATTGCTTTAGTTTAACTCTATGTTTATTGAAAATTCTTTCAATTATACATGTTACATAAATGTTACATTGTTAATTCTAACGCACTTATAACTACTAACTGTAAAACTTACTTAAATATTAGATTCTTAACTTTAACGCACTTATAATAACAAATTGTAAAATTTACTTAAATATTACATTCACAATTCTAACGCACTTATAACTACTAACTGTAAAACTTACTTAAATATTACATTCTTAACTTTAATGCACTTATAATTACAAATTGTAAAATTTGCTTAAATATTACATTCACAATTCTAAAGCACTTATAACTACTAACTGTAAAACTTACTTAAATATTACATTCTTAACTTTAATGCACTTATAATTACAAATTGTAAAATTTGCTTAAATATTACATTCACAATTCTAAAGCACTTATAACTACTAACTGTAAAACTTACTTAAATATTAGATTCTTAACTTTAACGCACTTATAATTACAAATTGTAAAACTTACATATCAGTATTTTTACATACAACATATTTTTATAATTATTTAACATATAGCTTAAGCGCAGTACAATATTCTTATGAAATAAAGACATTCTACAATTACATATGTACTTATATATTCAGTATAACTATTGAAGAACAGTTTACTCTCCGTAGATAAATCCTTTCCATTGTTTATTGGTAAAATGAAATTAGACTCAGAAACCAAGGATCTCAAGTTTGCAGATTTGTATTAGGAGAACATGATGTGACAGGAAGTATTCTTCGTGCCATTTCTTGAAATTTTAGTAGTGTCCAATTCCAAAAATTACCGAAAACTGATATCTGAGAATCTGCCAGAAAGTTTCCCGTTGATTTAATGATGTTAATGTGCAGCTTATGTGGCGTAGAAATGTATAACAAATACATCTTCTAATCTGCAACACAGCAAAATACGTTATTATTAACTACTTGAATAAAATTATAATACTTTATACTTACATACGATAGGACAAAAGTGATCATTTTCAATCAGATTTGAATTTGATGGATTATGTTTACTCTCAGTAGATAAATCCTTCCCATTGTTTACTGGTAACATGAAACTAGACTCAGAAACCAAGGATCTCGAGTTTGCAAAATTGTATTTATCTAGTTATGTATCATTAAACTAAGGCAGCTTGTACATAAAATTACAGGGACTTAGTCATAACCTCACACAAAAGGGATGAACGTAACTACCCGACCATTAATGAATAATAGAAAACGTAGAAGCACTGGCTAATTTGGTATCGAATTTTACATTTTCGAACACGAAAAACCGATCTACAATAGTCTGAACCTCGAATAACTCATACTATTAATTATTGTAACGCAACGATTAAAAATTATACATCACAGCCTGCGCCAGGTACGCCGATGCACCAGCGAGAGGAAAGACTCCGCGAGAGCGTCACCCCTCTCACTCGCACCAAGCCTACGCAGTACGCTAATGCGTAAGAGGGAGAGAACACTAGTCCGCGTATCGGACCTCTCACTCCCTCAATGTGCGACGGAGAGAACACTAGTCCGCGTATCGGACCTCTCACTCCCTCAATGTGCGACGGAGAGAACACTAGTCCGCGTGTCGGACCTCTCACTCCCTCAATGTGCGAGGGAGAGAACACTAGTCCGCGTGTCGGACCTCTCACTCCCTCAATGTGCGAGGGAGAGAACACTAGTCCGCGTGTCGGACCTCTCACTCCTTCCGCGACAATAGTTCTACGAGCTGATGGGCCGCGGAACTATTGTCATTTCCAACATGGCGGCTCTGTTTTCGGCAATAGTTCTGCGAGCTAATGGACCGCGGAACTATTGTCATTTCCAACATGGCGGCTCTGTTTTCGGCAATAGTTCTGCGAGCTAATGGACCGCGGAACTATTGTCATTTTCAACATGACGCAGCTGTTGTCCATCTCGTATCAAAATGAGAAAAATGTTATTTTCACAATTATTGAGAAATTATTGATACATAAAGATAAAAGTCATGTCTAAAAACACCGTCTACAATCTGGTATTGAATTTTACATTTTCGAACACGAAAAACCGATCTACAATAGTCTGTACCTCGAATAACTCATACTATTAATTATTGTAACGCAACGATTAAAAATTATACATCACAGCCCGCGCCAGGTACGCCGATGCACCAGCGAGAGGAAAGACTCCGCGAGAGCGTCACCTCTCTCACTCGCACCAAGCCTACGCAGTACGCTAATGCGTAAGAGGGAGAGAACACTCGTGCGCCATTGGGACCTCTCACTCCCACAATGTGCGAGAGAGTGAACACTAGTCCGCCATTCGGATCTCTCACTCCCACAATGTGCGAGAGAGTGAACACTAGTCCGCCATTCGGACCTCTCACTCCCACAATGTGCGAGAGAGTGAACACTAGTCCGCCATTCGGACCTCTCACTCCCTCAATGTGCGAGAGAGTGAACACTAGTTCGCCAATTCGGACCTTTCACTCTCTCAATGTGCGAGAGAGAGAACACTAGTCCGCCAATCTCACCTCTCACTCCCTCAATGTGCGAGTGAGAGCATCGAGCATGTAGCCTCTCACTCTCTCTACACCAAACTCGCGCCTGCGCACAACACCAATGTAAGAGTGAGAGAACACTAGTCCTTCGATCGGACCTCTCACTTCCTCCGCGTCAATGTAAGAGCGAGAGAGAAGAGTATAACGAGCATCTTACCTCTTGCTTCCTCCATACCAACGTAAGAGCGAGAGAGAAGAGTGTAACGAACATCTTACCTCTCACTCTCTCCGCGTCAAAAGCCGCGCCTGCGCATTATTTCAATGTGCGAGTGACAGAACACTAGTCCACCAATCGGACTTCCCACTCCCTCCGCAGCAATCTCGCAAAATTATAATTGTAAACAATTATTGAAATTTACAAAATTGGTATAGATTTACACACCATGAATTTATTTTTATTTTTCTAATTAAATTTCAATTCTATTTATGGATTTATAACTGTATACATACTTAAAGAGTTTTAATATATCATTAGTTATTAGTCATTAGTAAAAACATTGTACTATAGTATAGTAATCATACATTAAGTATAGTTTCACAATCAGTAAGTAAATAAATAAAATTTAAAATGTAATGTGCACCCAACAAATTGATATATGATCTTTAAGTAGATATATAACAAGCACTTGAAAGATATGAAACAACTTTTCTATTACATTTTCAATGCCAGGTATATTATTTAATTTTAATTCCTGGTATAGGTTATAAATAATTGTAAATAAGGATAAAAAAGAATAGAAATAAATAAAAAGGCAAAAGCATGCCGCATAAAAGAAATCAGGGAAGGTAAAATTATTTTAATATATAATGTTTAACTTTATCCGTCTATTGAAACTTAAAAATAATTAAGTTGTTCTGCTAATGAACATTTTCTTATTCTGTTTGCGTATGCTTGTTATGTTTAATATATAAAAATGATTTATTTATGGTAATACTAACTTAGAGGCAAGAAACTAAAAGAAAAAGAAAAGGAGAAGAAAGAAATTAAAAAGGATGAACAATATCTTGAAGAAGTTATAGATGTCGATGAAACTGTTACAAAGGATTTTAATTTTCTGGTGAATGCCCCAGTTTCTGAAGATGATCACTTTGTTTTTGAATCAGAAAAAAGCTGGGATGTCGATATTTCTAAATATTCTGAATATTTTACGCTTGATTTAAACATATTATCTGCAGCAGTAGAATCAATTCCATTTAATGAAAATGTTAATATTGATGCAAAGTATTTCACTGTAAGTTTGAGGATATCTCTAAATTGATCTTCTTTCTTTAATTAATTCAATGTTAAACTCTTAAATATTAATATGAAAACAACTTAATATTATTTATAGTTCTGCGCTTTGTGCTTTCAAATGTTTTACAATATTAAAGTTTAATTAACATATTACCAATTATTTTAGAACGATCAGTTAACAAATATTTATAATAATGCAGAACAAGGTAAAGAAAGGTACAATAAAATTTTGAGTAATTTAGAAACTCAGGTTACAAGTGAAACAAAAAATAGAGAAAATCAGAATTCAACAGAAGATACAGTCGAAGAGTTAGATTTTCTGTTATCGCTTCAAGAACCTGTGAATGAACCTGCAAACATTCTGAAATCTTTGCCAGGACCTTACACTACCGGTATAAATGATTAGAACATTACAATATTATATTTGTTTAAACATTAGTCTAAAAAGTGTCTTTTTACAGATTCTAAACTAGCAACTAAGCCTAGTACATCCACTAAACCTATGGATTTAGAAAAGTGGTTGGATTCTGTGTTAGATGATTGAATTTAACATAAATTTTGAACAATTTTTTCATAAGATTTAAAACAATAGTGTTATAACTTTAATTCCTGTAATAAAATAACGAATAAAAATAATCTTAATTTTAATTCATTAAATTATTTTCATTATGAAAATTTTCTGAAGTCTAAAATTAATTTTAACACTTAATATAAGGATATGTGTTCTATCTTTAATTATTAATAGATAACACAACAAGCGCCTCGGTAGAACAAGAAGCGTTAAGTCCTGGGATCATCTAACTTGAATAGTAGAAAGATAAAACATTGTATTATTATAAAATAATGAATTTAATATCGTCCAAGCTTTATTTTTCAATTTTTTTAAAGAGCAACTGAGGACGGTACATGGGGTGTTACCGACGAAATTAGCGAAACAGAAAATTGTGTTTTTTCAAAAACCAGGCCACTTTTCGGATAAACTAAAGTTATAGAGACATTTATAACAACAAAATATTTTATGTAATGGTGTTAAAAAGCCGATTTTTAATAAAATAATTTTTACCGACTTTTTATTTTTACCCCTGGCGCCACCTGCGAACAAAGTGCTGAAACTGCTCAAAAATTGACAGGAATCTGCCGTACCTACAATGATTATTTTTTAAGAAAATAATTTTTTGCTGTTTTCGCGTGTTTGAAGCATCTAATCGCTTCTATTTTACACTAATTATCGATTCCAATTGTCCGATTAATCCTAGAAGCCCGAAATATTGAAATATTAAAGATTAAATCGCACATTGAGAGAGTGAGAGGTGAGATTGGCGGACTAGTGTTCACTCTCTCGCACATTGGTGTTGTGCGCAGGCGCGAGTTTGGCGTAGAGAGAGTGAGAGATTAGATGCTCGGACCTCTCACTCCCACAATGTGCGAGAGAGTGAACACTAGACCGCCAATCTCACCTCTCACTCTCTCAATGTGCGATTTAATCTTTAATATTTCAATATTTCGGGCTTCTAGGATTAATCGGACAATTGGAATCGATAATTAGTGTAAAATAGAAGCGATTAGATGCTTCAAACACGCGAAAACAGCAAAAAATTATTTTCTTAAAAAATAATCATTGTAGGTACGGCAGATTCCTGTCAATTTTTGAGCAGTTTCAGCACTTTGTTCGCAGGTGGCGCCAGGGGTAAAAATAAAAAGTCGGTAAAAATTATTTTATTAAAAATCGGCTTTTTAACACCATTACATAAAATATTTTGTTGTTATAAATGTCTCTATAACTTTAGTTTATCCGAAAACACAATTTTCTGTTTCGCTAATTTCGTCGGTAACACCCTATGTATCGTCCTCAGTTGCTCTTTAAAAAAATTGAAAAATAAAGCTTGAACGATATTAAATTCATTATTTTATAATAATACAATGTTTTATCTTTCTACTATTCAAATTAGATGATCCCAGGACTTAACGCTTCTTGTTCTACCGAGGCGCTTGTCCTGGGGCGACTAGGCTCGACGCTACACTGACGGTACTGATTGGTCAGTGTTTTTGCTTAATAATTCAAAAACGAAGCCCCATCCGATATTTTTGCAAAGGAAATTGTTGTTCAGAATAGTCTCAGCTACCCCCCATTTCCGGCTCCTACAAGAGTTCTGGGACACCCTGTATAAATAGTAGTTGAAAGTATTTAATATAATAAAATATTGTAATTTTAATATATACTTTGTTGCTTGGGCATTTTCACAGTTATTTTTATACTTTTAAGTTTTGCAATTTTGCAATTTTATAACTTTGAAATACTGAAATTTTAGAATCCTCAGATTCCCAAATTCTATAATTACCAAATCCAATCCTTATCACATCCAACCCAACCCCAATTTAGTCCAATCTTATTACTTCAAGATCATCAAATACTAGAACAACTTAAATTTTCCTCAAAGAATGCCACGATGCACGAAGGCGTACAGAGACCACGCAACCCTGCGCAGTATCCTGTTCCTGGTCGCAGGGGCAAGGACCACCGCGGGACCAAAAGAGGATCTCGGTACCGGTCACGCCTGTCTTCAAGGTCTCCCGCTGGAATCCGGCTGCAAAACGGATTTTTCCCATCGGGGCTCGATGCTGCCTGTGTATACCCTAATATGTCCGCACTTCAGGGCCGTATCCCCGAAGGTGCGCCGCCTTATTGCCCCTTTTATTTCCGGGTTGATGGGACTCCATGAAATTTAGAAGCGATACTGAATTCCTGTTCAGTCGGGGATCGGCTCTGAATGGGCGTCTTCGGAATTTTCTTACCGGCCGCAGATATTGCGGCAGAGCGTTTTATAGTTGTCGAGGGCTGTTGGTACGGGGCGATTTTTGCAAAGTCGTGGATGGTCAATCGTGTATTGATATTTGATTCTTTTTTAGTGGTTCTGTGCTTTGGAAACTCTTCGTGGAATGTTTCAAAGGAGTTAGACACGTGGGTGGTTCGCAGGATCCTGGATCATTTTAGTTCAAAGTTCCTGTAGACATTGGTGGGAATTGTTTGATCAATAATTTGTATAAAATAGTTTTGAGAAGGTAATATTAATTGTACAATTAATAATTTGGAAAAATGTATTAACAGTAAGACGAAAAATAGTGTACATTGCCTGATTGGTAATTTGCAAAATTATTACGGGGAAAATGTATTAAAAATTTAATCAAAAATATCACAAATTGTCTAATTAATAATTTAGAAACCAGTTTTATATTAATTTTAATTAATTTCTTCTTAATTAAAATCTTCTCTTTTTTTCCCCTCTGTCTTTTAGAATTAAATGATTATTAATCATTGATGTGTTGAATTTCTAATTACTCGTCATTTGCTCGTACCTATCGGGTTCGAGGGCAAATATATAACTTCGGTGATGCACTCATTAACACAAAATAAACTATTTATTAACCGGCGCAGATAATGTCTCCTCTCATGAGATTCGCTAATGAGATGCAATCAATATAAACTTCTATATAAATTCGTTGATTTTTTATCAGTGACTTCGTTATCATTTCTGTTTAAACATAAAACATATATATTCCATCAAAACAAAATTAATTATTATAAAATTACTTATATTAAAAATGGTATTTGTCAGCAGCGTTACACAATATTTTAACGAGAGCAAAAGTAAAAAAGAAGGAAGGTTGTAACGAAGGATTGTAAGGATCTTTTTTGTTAAATGTTTTATTAATATTCAGACGGAAGTGATTATACCTGCACTCATCTCGTGTTCTGTAATCGTCTTTAGTCGCTTTTTTTCCATTTGCATACTATCCTCGACCCAAATTCGATGCAATCGATCTTGACACCGCCAGGGTATTTAGCTACAAAATCGCTGCGAAATTAATACGTATTAATTACCTCGTCTACCGTGTCGAGAATGAAATTCGAGCAATAGCTGTTTGTTACACGGATTGCAAACTTATTGGGTCACTCATGACCCAGAAACCGTGTATTGCAGTATTTCGATGCTTAATTAAAAGATCTTATCTTAAGTGTTAATTAACTTAACTTACACCTAATTTAAAGAGAAGGGAATGAAACAAACTTCATCAGACTTAACTATATTATTCCAGTCTACATTATTCAACATGATATGGCAGTTTAAGCTTCTCTGAACTACAATTGTCCGAATTTCGTGTCGAAGTAAAGCGATGATCCAAATACTACCCCAAACATCCTTGAATCTCGTCTCAGGATCCAGCCAAGGCCACCCTCGGGTCAGTGATCCAGATGAGCGCACGTGGTCAGCTAAACATAACCTAATAATCGATCTATGGATTCTCTGGCGCGATCAATCGTAAACCGGGTTAATAAACGAGTCTTCCGTAAGCGAGCGCAGGTCCTGCGACGGCCAAAACGTCAGCGGATTTGGCGGATTCCGTTGCAAGGTTCAACTTCTCGTTCAGATGGGCGCTGGCGTGGGCTGCCTTCGCCACCGCCACTTCCGGCGTGTCCTGCACCCTTCCGTCGGGACCGATGGGTGCTCCACGTATCACCAGCGGGACGGTCAGCGTCGTCGATCCGGTCACTATCGCGCCCGATCGCACGGCTTCGTTGGCTAAATTGATCCTCTCGTTGATCTGCGCCGCCGCGTGGGCCGCCTTGGCGGCAGCCACTTCCGGTGTGTCCAGCACCCTTCCGTCGGGGCCGACCGTCGCTCCTGGGACCACGGTGTTGGTCACCACCAGTTGTCTGCTGCAAGGATATTTTATGTTTGAGGTTTGTGACGTTTTTGAGGTTGTGAAGGGTTTGTACCTTGAGGCTTTTGAGACATTTGAGGTGTACGATTTAACAGGTGATGCTTCAAAATGACAGACTACTTTTATTCTATCCTTTAAAACATTGATGCAAAACAGCAACTTAAAGACACTTAAAGCCTTCGAGCCACACGAGGATTCATCACCCGATGAAGTTATTCAAAAATATCCAAATCAAAATTACACTACCCTCTGGAAGATCAAAATAAAAAAGTAAATTGTCAAATTACCCATTCAAATCAGCTGCCACGGACCTAGCAGCTTCGTTGGCCAGGTTGATCCTCTCGTTAACCTGGGCCGCGGCGTGAGCAGCCTTGGCGACGGCGACTTCCGGCGTGTCCAGCACCCTGCCGTCCGGTCCGATGGGCGCCCCGCGCACCAGGGTGGCTATCAAGCCTGGCGACGAGAGGATGCCCGGCTTGGCCAGGGCCCCCGTGGCCAGGCCTGCCAACAGCAAAACAATCGGTCCCATGATCGACGGAGTTCGCGCTGAAGGTTCAATCGAGGAAGGATCGTTGGACTATGCGAGCGTATCGTCCTAGTTCAGCTTTTATAGAGGCTTAGGATAGATCACGTAACGCAGGATCGCGAGAAAAATGATCGCGTAGGATAGAAGAATCAGGCGTTTCCGCTGGCTCGCGGCAAGGCAAGCGTGTTTGTAAGCCGAGTACGGTATCTGCGGGTGGCTGGGGGAAAAATACTGGCTCCATTTTCGTGTCTTCTCTTACGAGGACGGGATGACACCCGATCCCCTCGTCATTTCCTCGTCTAACGCCGTCCCTGGTAGCCAAGGGCGGCGGCGACGAAGGACGATCGCGTAATCGATCGAAGAAATCGAATTTTTTCATTGGCCCTCCAGAAAATTGTCACATTGAGTATGCTTTTCACGCTCGTTTGTGGCCTTCTTTTAGTAGCCATTTTTATTTTTTGAAGGGGCTGGGTTGGTCCAAATTTGAACAATTTAATTCTGAAATTTTAAATTATTTAAATTATGGGACTGGAAATGTGATTTTTTAATTTATTTGAATCTGAATCAAAACTGTATAAAGTCTGTACTAAAATTATTAATTACTTTCAAATAATTACAGTTGCATTTGTAACCTCCTAAAAAATTTTATTTGCAAACCTTTTTTAATCATATTAAATATATTTTATAAAGACAAGATTAATATATAATTAATATAAACAAAAAGTGAATGAAAGTAAAGCATCCCAAGGTCGATCCAGCAACCAATGGACAAGGAATTTGTAGATCTGTACAAAAAAAGGTGGAAACTTTCTAAAGTCGATGGTTAATGAACGAATTGTTGGTGATCTGTGATTGAATCAACTGTCAATGTCAAGTGTATCGGATTTTATTGGGCAGGGCGTATCCCGTTCTCCCATCGATGGACGCGTGTGTCCCATGGAGCGAAACCTTTTCACCCAGGTGGTATATAAAGGCCCAGGGGATCTAGTGGACACCATAAGAACGGATCAAGGCACCTTGACGAGTACTGTGCTCTTCAGATAGCGTACAAGGAGCCACGTTTGTTCATCATGAATACTCTGGTGAGTTCCTTTAAACAATTTTTATAGAAATAGTTGGCAAACAATGTTTTATTTTGTAATAATTATTAAAATTTTGCAACTAGAAATATAACAAATATAGAATATTTTTTGTTAAAATAAGAGTAATGTTTAAATAATAGCAGAAAATTTGCAAAGTGAAAACCTTAAACTTTAATTGTGGTATTATTAGTGGTATCGGCATTTAATACTCCATTATTAGAATTCCTTTCAGACTCCCCAGCAATATCCCACGCTAAACAACTAATAACAACAGGGACTACAAAGATAATTAACATCACCCAACTATCTCCACTCAAGCTTCCTCGCAATATCCTACGCTAAATAATTAACAATAAGTGAGTCAGGAGTATGACTTCGTTTCTTTTACTTCTACCAACTATGTCAACCAATTCCCCACAATAATATTGAAAAATGCTTCGAGCACAAAGGGTTAAGTACCATCTTCAAACTTCCACCTGATTTCCAGATAATCTTCTCAACGATCCTGGCGACATCGCTCGCCCGTCCAGGAGTGCTGCTATCCTCGCCATTCGCCTTCGCCAGGATCGTGCCCGGGGCGCCCATCGGGTTGGACGGCCGCGTGGTGGACACCCCGGAAGTGGCCATAGCGAAGGCGGAGCACGCGGCGGCCCACATCAACGAAAGGATCAATTTAGCCAACGAGGCCGTGAGATCAGCCGACGTGATCGCGTACGGGTCCCCGATAATCGCCAACGGGGTGCAATCGGTCGCCATAGCGCGACTGGTGCCGTCCGCGCCCGTGGGACCGGATGGCCGCGTGGTGGACACGCCGGAAGTGGCGCTAGCGAAGGCCGAACACGCGGCGGCCCACATCAACGAGAAGATAGGACACATCGCGGAGGCTGGAAGGGCCTTGGAGGTCCCCGTGATCGTTTCGCCGCTGATCCGGAAGTATCTGATCTGAGGACCAGGATCCGGAACCGGGAATCGAACCTTGGCGACGTCGGCTGGGTCGTTTTGTACTAGACCTGACGGATAACGTAAATGAGTTACGGGGAAGAATTAACCCTTTGATTCGATTATTAAATTTGCAATGTAATTTAAATAGAATAATTATCGTTTTATCATAGATGGTATGGTACTCTCACTACTTTGTAACTAAGTATTCCTAAGTTACTGGTAAATAATCTGGACAAAATTTTCGAGTATACAGTCGAGTATTTTCGAGGATGTAGTCGTCTAATGATAATTTTGACAAAATTTTCAAGTATACAATTACTGTATGAATGTTATTCGTGTCATCAGTCGTCCAGTAATGATTAACCCATTTTAATTATAATTCTGGCAAATTGTTTATGTTATCAAACGGTGTAGTATAAATTGGCCTTCGCACGTTCAATTCTTGTACATACGACGTGGGCTCTTGAGCAAAGGGTTATATTTAAACTAGGGAACCGATTCGAGCGGCTGCCGTTGGTTTTTATGATTGATTTCAGATTAATTGACTGGTTGGAGCGATTAAGACACTGGTTTCTTTGTTTCGAAACAACTCTGAACGGTTAATTGATTCTTGGATAGGATTTAAGTACCTCCTCTTTAAGGTTAAGTTAGGAAGCGTGTGTACACAATTGTTCACGAGAAGCGTGATTGTAAATTGTACATTTAGAAACGAAACACCTTTGCTTTCTGTGATGTCAGAAACGTGGTCTTTCATTTTTGTAACTGCTTTCTGCCAATCCGTGAATAAATTTGATTACATGGAAGTGTCGAAGTGTTTTAACCCTTTCGTTAATTAAAATTTGTTTAATATTAAACAAGAATTTCTTTCATTTCGTGGAAATATTAAATATTAAAAGTATTTGCAGACACAGTTAGTTTGTTTAGATACTTTTGATAAATTGTATAAGGTAATTTTAGTAAACTTAAATCCTTCTACACCTTAATTTGTTAAACTACAGAAGGGTTTAAAATTAAAAGAAGTAAAATTGCACAATGACTACTATCATAAATTTAAAAAATTGTTAACTTAACAGTTACCTCTCTTGCAGAACTTTTAAATAATAAATAATATCTTTATTGTATTATTATTGGAAATGAGACGTCCAGCTTCCGGTTCCAGAGAACTCGAGCGTCCTTCGAGCACCACTCGATTCAGTGTCACTAAATCACGACATTCAGGGTCGACAACTTTGTGATTCGATCAAAAGGTGTGTCCCTAAAAAAGAAAACTGATATCAGAATATCTCATTACCTTTGAAAGGCTGGTCGTTCAGGGAATGAATTTATGACAATTTGATCTTGTAGCCGGATGCAATTTACTTATTCATTTCTCAAATAAACAATCAGAATACGTGTTAATTTAATATTGCAAAATGTCAAACTAAAACATTAGCAATATGAAAATACTAAAATCTTTAAATATGGAAGCACTAAGGTATTCAATTATTATATTTTGGTAATTCGATACTTTAGTAGCAGGGTATTTAATTTAGTAATTTAGTAACTTGGTAATTCAGGAATTTTTGAATTTAGGAGACTAGTAATATAGTAATTTAGTAATATGGTAACTTGGCAATTTGGAAAATTTGATACTTTAGTATTTAATATTTAGTAGTACTTTGCCAACTTGGTATCATAATAGTAGTTTAGCACTTTGATACTTTAATTTGGTACTATAAGTTTTTAAATATTTTCTATATTATTAGAAGATTCTATTTTATTTTTAAAATTTAACTAAAAACAATAGCAATAAAATTATTATGGTAACTTATAGCAATAGAAAATAAAGTTTATGGTAATTAGCCTGTCACCCCGATAGCGGTACGTTTTAAAATACCGATATATCAAAAGGGTTGATTAAATTATTGATAGGCTACAGGTGCATAATGTAATTAAAATTTAAGCAGCCCATCAATTATGATTACCCTGCAGACAAACGAATAGTGACAGACTAAGAGATACTTTAATCTTTCTTGATATATGATCCAATGATTAATGAAACGAAAACCTGAATTATTCATAGCAGCAACGATTCATTGTACTTTCAAATAAAATCAGAGCTGATTTAATAAATGATCAGCCATCGATCGACAACTTCTGTTTATATATAAATGAATTTTTTAATTACTGAATGAACGATTAGAAAAATTAAGTATTTTAATTATTTTCAATAATCGACAATACGAAATAATAAATTCTTTCAAATTTATTAAATTAAGCCTAATTTATGTTGTAAAAATAATAGATGCAGGATGCAATATTTATTATTTAAAAAACTGGATTAGATTGAACAATAATTTAGCAATTCAGTTACAACATAATTTACAACTGCATTCAAATATTCACTTGATTCTCTTTTTCTGTAAAATTAATGGACATTGTTTATTATAAAATATTGTATATTTGTACATTTTCATGGTCGATCAGCGGTTTCGAAGAAGAAAAGGGGAATTGTACGTAGAAGCAAGGCGGGACACCCAGTGGGTGTCAGAAACGAATCCAAGTGCCGTAAGAAGTGTTTTGTCACCCTGTTGCATGTGTAATTGCAAAATCCGCGAGATATTCAGTCCGCCGGTGTCACAATCGGTGACGACAATTTTCAATTGGCGAAACAATAATTGTAAAAAGGATTTTGCAATTGCGTGCGTGTAATATTAGAAAGCTGTCGTGTTTTTTCACCCCAAATCAATATGGATTGTGCAAGCCGCGATCAAGATCGTTTTTCCACTTTGTTGCACTTTTGGTATTTCGCGAGGAAAAAGTTTACCTGTGCAGATTAAAAAGACAATACTCATCCTTGGATGAGACAATTTTGTGAAAAATTCAAATTGATTTGGAGGGAGATTGTGGGAATTTTAATTAAATAAGTTAGTAATTAATAATTAAATTTGTAGGCAGGTTAATGAACTATTAGATTACTAAATTTGACAATTTCTAAGTTTCTAAATGACCAATTTCACAAATTACTGGGTTACCAGGTTACCATTACAAAGCTTCTGAATACTAAATAATTATTTAATAAATTTTTGGTTACGAAGTGGTAACTAAATTTTAAAGTTACCAAATTACTAAATTATCTACCTATCAAGTTACCAAGTTACCAAATTGCTAAGTTACCAGACCACTGAATTACTAAATTACTATATCATTAATCACTTAAATTTTCTACTTCCTGAATTAATAAATTATTAAATTTTCAAATTATTCAATTGTTAAATATCAAACCATTATGTTACTAAACTATCAAATTTTCAAATAGCAAATTACTACTCTGAAATTAATATTTCAATACCGTGTTTATTTAATAATCCAGTTCTTAATCCCATTAATCCCGAATATTGAACTCGAATTCAATCCCGAGAGTATAAATAAATAAAGTTACAGAATATTCAGCGGCAAAACGTTGCAACATCCACCGGCACTTAATTCATATTGCAAATTAAAATCGTGTAATTGCGATAAACATGAAAATGTTATCACACGTTGAATATTCAGGGAATGTTAATACGTGCGTATTACAATGATATCGTTATCTTTACACGTTGATCACGGTACAGCAGTGAAACATTGCCAAATACTTTACGAAGCATCGTTCATTAAGATGTTAATTAACAACAATCAAGCGTTATCTCTTTCGGAGGTGGTAATATTTATTTTTTCGTACGAACCTGACTTTCTTCTGAACCGTTCGCACATCGTGCGGTTCGTGAAATGCAATGGTCGAAGCGGAAAAATATCAAAGGAATGCATTCTCCTTGCAATACTGTCCTTCGAAGCCCGAGTCCTTCGTCTGTTCAGGGTTGGTAAGTCGTTTAACAGTTGCGTTTATACGTGTTTGTCTAAAGGACAACGAATTGCTTGGGCGAAAGGTGAAACAAAATCAACCCATTCGACTGATATATTGCTTTCTTGCCTGCTGCGAACAGCAACGTGCACCATGGTTTTACAGATTGCTCGATTTGTTAATCATTTGCAAATGGCTCTGCGAAAATGAACAATTTATTTATTGTACAGAAGAATTGTTGCAGTTTGTTTTAGTAGGTATTTCAATTTAACATTATTTAATTAAAAATTTTGAGAGTAATTCAACACTGTGGAATTAATGATGAAAGTGATTCTTTTACAGTTTACACAAACATTGAAATTTAGGAAGAAAATAATTAAAGGCTATTAATATGATTAGAAAAAGCAGATCTTGAAACTTAATTGCAACATAAACAAATTCTCACAGTGAGCAAAAGCACCTCACAAAGGAAAAATGTCGCGGATGTAACTTCCTCTGCAGTGATGCAATGTACTCACTTCTCACGTGTTATACGAGTCTTCTCACGTGAATTCTCATGTTTCTGATTGCCAGAAATTAATGTAATTACAGATTGTTTTCTCGTTGTGTTTTTCTTGTGTCACGTGTAATTTCTAAACAATCTTCTTGTTCTAATAAAGAACACGAAAAAAGAACAAAATTAATTAATCCACTTGTTTTCTTCTTTCTCTTCCCAATTTTCTAATCGAAATTTAATTACTCGTGTAATTAATCCAATTCAAAAATTTTAATTAACCCATTTCAAATTCCTTTATAGATAATTAATATATATTTTTTAATTACTTGGTGTTTAGCACTGTTAGAAAATTACTAATTAGTATATTTATATTAAATGTTTTAAAAGTTTACAATGTTTGAGTACATAATTATATTTTTTTACTTGACTGCCTGGCATAATTTAAGAAGACTAGTGATAAAAAATCTCATCATAACTAAAATTTAATTATTTCTTACATATTCTACATCCCCACAACAAATCCCCTTCCAAAGTTTCAATACAACGAACATTAAATGTCACTAATTGATTAAAGATAAACTTTGAACCCTTCCTTGCAACTCATATCCGCATAAGGACCCGATGTTTAAACAATTGCTTCTTAAATGTTAAAAAATAGGTCTGCCATCTTATTAGAATCGCATCCTTCCGGTCCGCGAGTGCATGGAACCCGTGGAAATGCCAAGGTCCTGGGGCAGTCGCCTGCCCGAAAGGAGGGAGTATCCTTTTTTCTGGCCAGCTTCCCAGGCTCCTACGCGGGTTCACCGATCACCTCCTGGCTCCCTCCAGGTCGTGGCCAACCTGGTCCAACGTAGAACAGGGGGGAGAGGGGGGACGGATGATCGCAGCTATAAATGGTACCAACCGTCCGTTCTCCAGGAACACAAAACGTCCGACCACGGCTGGAGCGGAAACGAGCGAGTACTGGCCATCCAGCAGCGCCAATTTCTTCCAATTTTTTTTTTTTTTTTCACTCAAATTTAGTCCTTCTCTGGCCAGCCGTGCGGCGTGAAAAAAAGGGGGAGAGACAACATGAGAGGATTGGTGAGTCCTGGTTTGCGCGTTGGAGAGAGTCGTTGGGATGTCGGGCACAAAGGAAAGTGAAAGGTTACGGTAGGTCGGGATGCCTCCATTGGTCGCCTTTTGGGTGTGTCTTTGTTGTTCTCACCCTTCGCGTTCGAACCATTAAAACTGGTACCATTTTAGTACCAATAATCTTTTGTTATATTTTCAATAACCATTTCTAATATTCAAATCAGATCACAGGCAAAGGGTTGCGCCTACATTTTCAGTCGCGTTGAGTCAATAACAAAGAAAACTATAATTTTATAATTATAATTGAATTCTGTCCTAAATTATCTAATTTTATTTCAGATAATTTTATTAACGGTGGCAGCCAGCTGCAGGGCGGGTTTCCTTAACTCACCCCCTTTCAACGAACCCCAGGTCCGTCCCCAAGCCGTGGCCCAAAGGTTCGCGCCCCCTGCGCCGGTTGGTCAAGACGGAAACGTGATCGATACACCGGAAGTGGCCGAGGCGAAGGCCGCTCATTTCGCCGAATTCGCCAGGGCCGCTGCAAGGGCGGCTGAACAACTGAAGAATCAACAGTCTCAGCCTGCAGGATACAACCCCCCTGCACAGGCACCCTCTTATAACTACCCCACTGCGCAACCTACTGCCCCTACTTATGTCAGACAACCGAGCTATCAACCCCCTGCGCCGGTGTATCAATCTGCTCCAGGTAGGATAAGAACCACTTTATTTTATAGATATTATTGTTATTATATTCTTAAATGGGATACACAATTAGGAACAATTTCTGTGGATATAATATTAGGAAAAATTGAAATTCCAAAGAATATTTACTAATTAAAATAATAAGAATATTTATCATAATAAAGTATTATTATACTTTTAAGAAAGACAATTAACGACGCATTAATTAATAATTGCAGTTCCAGCGCCCATGTACAGCCAGCCAAATCCAGCCGCGTACCAACCGCAGTACACCGGAAATGCGAATTACGTCGGCCAACAGAATTACGCAGCCACGGTTAAACCAACCCCGTTCGTTCCTGCGCCCCTCGCCGATGATGGCACGGTAATCGATACACCGGAAGTGGCCGCTCTTAAGGCCGCCAGGCTGGCGGAGCTGGCCGACGCCGAAGCCAGGGCGTACAAGTTCGCACAAGAATTCAAACCGGAAGCCCAAGGCCAAGGTACGTTCGCGTTCGAGGACGTTCATCGACGTTCCAAATATTCCTCGATGAGATACGTGTATAATTAATTTGGATTAAATGCATTGATGTTTATTTCTTAAACAGGAAGTAATTATTAGTCGTTGCAATTATGAATATTTAATGAGAGTTAAATTGTTATTATTATATTAAGAACCATTTTCTCTAAAATTTGCCAAGTTGCAATGTGTGTTGGATATACTACGTTGATAAATATGTTGATATTTAACAGAGACATTGATATACTATTATAGGAGAAGATTGTTGATAACAGTGATTGAACTCTGACAGACAGTGAATGCATTTAATCGCATTGATGCAACGAAATAGTCAAGCCCCTTGCTCAACAATGTAATCGTTCGATTGTTCCTGTGAGAATCGGCTGCACCAGGATCAATCGTGACCTGGACGTTTCCCTGCAGGAATACCGAACAGAGGTATTCTGAGTCATGAGTCATTCTGACTCTGCATGAAAGTGTACCAGATCATGATCGATTAGTCGAACAAATTAATTTCTATTATGATTCGAACAAACGACGTTTCAGGTATACTAATTTAATTGTTATTTAAATTATGTTGTTGAATAATTTAACTAATAATTAGAATTAGAATTGTCAAAGTCTTCAGCACTGTATGTAATAATTAAGATTACAGTAGTAGTAGAATAGAATTAGAAATGATAAGAAATAAATTAGGCAAATTAGAAAAGTTCAAAATAATAAGTTTAAAATATCTAAGTAGATCTTAGGTAAATCTGAAATAAAAAATTGGACAGATTTTCAATAATTGAAATATCAAAGATTATAATTTTACTGTTTTATGTTTGTTGCAGTTTATGGTGGACCAGCAGCTGGAAGCCCCCCAGTCCAATATAATCCTGGACAATACAATGCTCCTCCAGGACGTGTGTATCCAGCCCCAGGACCTTCGTATCCTGCACCACAACCCTCGTTTAGCAAGCCTGCCTATCAACCACAAAACTACCAATCGCAACAATTAGTCGGTGCTTACTGAAATTTCCAAGAAAACTAACAATTGTACATAATTTAGGCCAATAAATTGTTCCCTCCCTTTTTTTTTTAATACCATGGTTGTGTCCATTATTTTTCCCTGTTCATCCTTACAGTCATTACCCAAACATGATAATAATTTAATTATTTTTTTAAATTTAGTATAATATCTAAGTATTTATAAGATACCTTTATACTTTTTATAAAATTATTTTTAAGAAATGAGTATTGTTTTAATTATTTAATGCAACATAAAAGAATTTTGTAATTTCTTAAATTTCAAAACTATAAGTATTATATTTCATATATTTATAATAAATGGTACTAATTATAACACCCCCCCCCCCTAAAACCCTGAAGATCAAAAGATACTCAACAAAATATAAAAATTGTATTTCAATGATAAATATAATTTATCAAAATTGTCAACCACTTTTCTAATTTTCCTTTTATTTAAAATACTATCTCCCTTCATTATAAATAATCAATATAAACAATATCTTTGACAATATCTTGACCAACTTTGAAATTATACAAACTAATTGAACTTATAAATGAATAATTCAACTTATTGTATGTTTTATGTATTTGGAGACGTTTTTGGCAACGTTAAATGGGTAAATTGGAATAATTGTCTAAGAATAAATGTTAAGTCCTGGTTCGAACGAGTGCACGAGTTGGTGTATTTATTTAGGTCAGTCTGAAATAAATTCTCGATCAATAATCCAGGGAATCAGTGTAGCTGGCAAATCGGCAACAAGTTTTAGCCGTCAGAAACCACTGGTTAACCTACATTTGATTTCACTGCGAACTGTGGTCAGCGTAATCCAAGAATTAGAAAGATGTCCTAACCTCGCGCCAGTCAACGAGAACACCCCTTCAGGGCCATATCGTGTGAAAATTTCTTTCACCAGAAATACTCAAATCGATTCGTTTCGTCAGACAGCACCTTACCTGCAAATGACAAAAATATACACTAATTAATTTGATATGTGCTACCTTTTTTAATTAGGGAACTTTGGGAATTGATAATTAGTAAATTGTGATGACTGACAATTGGGAAATTTAGTAATTAACTGGTGATAGAATTTAATAACTCAGATAATTAATAATTAGTAAAATTCAGAGATTAATATTTTGATAATTTAATACTAAACTTTGAAATTATTATCACTCAAACATAAAATTTTGTAAACCAAAGGACTCAGATTCAGAAATTAAGATTAAATTAAGATTAAAAATTGAAGCCTTGATAAAAGTAAGTTCAATCGTATCATTAACACTGTGTAAAAATGAAAGGTTAAGGGTGTTCCCAATTGTTCGAAATTGATGCAAAGCGAATTTCCTGAATTCTGAGAAGGGGATCGATAAAAGTTTCGTGGAAATGGGATTACCTTTCAGTCATAAGTTAGCTCTGGATCGTAATTGTTACGAAATAGGTCAGTGCTGGTATGAAAGACGTGAGAAGAAACCGGAGGAACGTGAATTCGTTCCTGTTGAACGAACTTGAGCATCATGATTCCTCCATTTTTCGTGCAGAAAGGTCAATTGGGTCCAGCATTCTTCAATAACTTAACAAATCTTCGATAACTATTCAATCATCGATTCTGATACAAATCAATCTCGAACAATGGCACAAATACCATTTGTTCTCATTCAAAGACCACTTACACTTAAATTTGTTCAATTATGTATATTTTACATTTAAATTATAGTTTGCTTCAATCTTTTAATTAATTTGAATATAAATTACTTTGAATTTCTGTTGGATAATTTGGAGATTTTTTGGCATATTTAATTATCTTTAAGAAGATAATTATTCAATTTTTTATAATTATTCCTTTAATAAAAATTGTACTAACTTTCAAAGTATTATAACATTGAATATCTTATTTTATTTTGAAATAAATTCTAGAATGATCGAGGCTCACGATCGATCCTGATCCAATCTACTCTAATCTACGCGTTATACATTAGAAGTTTGCGTGAAACTTTGCGCAATCAACTTTTCTTTTAACTTCTCGACCGAATTGTATCGTGTTACACTACAAACAGGGATAATTAACCAAACCAGGCCAACATACTCATTTTCCTATTAATTAAAAGCAAAATACATAATAAACCCTCATACTCCATACTTTATCATAAATAATTGAAAATTGATTAGATTATTCAACCTCTTGAATTGACATTGAAATAATTATCCTAATTCTTGAGATAATTTTTATTTCAAACATTATTTATTGCATATTTATTTCAACAAATTGAATTAAAGTTGAAATTACTTTACTTAAGATAATTTTTATTTCAGGAATTATTTGTTGCATGCTTATTTTTGAAACGTAGGTGGTTGGGAAGATGCAGCGGATCGATGATTGCCTAAACGATTGTGAGGCATCGTTTATAAGGGAAACGAATCCTCGCGGTAGAAAGAGGACTACCTTGAAGGGAACGCTAGATCGTTGCAAGAACGGTGATCCTGCCTAGTCGTCCGTGAATCGGGCGTGATTTGAAACCGCAGAAAAAATTGTTCCTTAACTGGTCGCAAGTTTCGCGGCTGGGGGGTGAAATTGCGACGCGCGAAAACACGGCCTCGAAAAGCCGAGACGTGACATCAGGGACGTTTGAGGGACGTTTCCATTTGTAAAAGTTTGAACAGTAACCTTCAATTTTTTAGTAAATTCAATCATTTTTGGAAGATTTGAACACTTTTTGTATTTTATATTTAACTTATAGTTTGCCTCAATTCCTTGATTAAATTTATTATTACTACTTCTGTGTTTGATCATTTGGAAATTTTTAAATTGATTTATTTTGTGGTATTATTTTTGCTTCAATTTTTTAATAAATTTAGACTTGTGTTATTTTTAATAATTCTATTGGAGGGTTTGGAAACCCCTTTTTGCTAATAATATTTGTATTTTATATTTAAATTATAGTTTGCATAAATTTATTATTGAATTTATATATAAATTATTTTAAATTTCTATATTGGGTAATATAGAAATGTCTTGGCATATTTAAAATTATAATTTACTTATTTTGAAGCATTTTTGGCAGCGTTCCAAAGTTATATTTAATTACTTTATTATTGCCTCAATGGTGTAATAAATTTATTTAAATTATCGTACAATTAACACAGTAATTTATTAATTTTCAAATATTATTCTCGTCAAATGACAGAATAAAAAGAACATTTCAATTTAAACACAATTACTTATTAATCCCGAAATAACGTGCCATCAATTAATCAAAATGAAAAAGTACACTTTCCTATATTGGGAAATCTCGAGAGGGTTGTATAAATTATTGAAAAGTTTCCAGTTGAAATTAATGTTCAACTGGATGCATTTGACAGGGTCACGGTTAATATTTGATCATCGATAGCGAAACAATTAAAGTATCATTTTCATCCCAGATGTGACCATCGTAACGTGGTTTTCCCCGCGTCGCCACCGCAACCCTATAAAAGGTAGATCGATCGATCGATATTGGCACACTCGCAAACAAGTCGTCTGTTTCGTTACCGCTGGTGTTTCAGCACCATGAGACTACTCGTAAGTTCGTTTTCAGGGAAGAAATTTTCGAAAAAGTGTTAAGGTTCGGCCTGGAAAAAAATATTTCACAAAGAGGGTTGTTTTTAATCGCATTAAAAATCATTTTTATCAATCTTATTAATCGTACGATCAACTGGAAGACGATATTGTGATAAGGGGATGAAGGAAATAGAGGGGTTGTTGAAAATTTGAAAGTATTTGAGAATCTTTTACTTTTAAATTCTTGTGATATGGTGATCTGTGTTTGATTATTTAAGAAACAGGAACTTTGTTTATAATAAACAGTAAATGCAAAGGGTTTTATCAATAAAATTATTGTTATTAGTCAAAATATTCATTTTTCATTGTATATCAAAAGTGTTATAAATAAAAATTGAACTGTAATAATTAAAAATAGGGAATTAACAGGACGTGGTCCTTTTTTCAGATAGTCTTGTCTACGTTGGCCACACTGGCAACTGCCGGAATCTACGAAGACAGAGGATACTATCAGTACCGAGGTCCTCCAGCTCCCCTCAACAACGATGGGATGGTGATGGACACGCCGGAAGTGGCTCATGCGAGAGCCGCGCATTTAGCGATGCACGCTGAAACTCTGGACAAATTGAGGAAAGCACAGAATGAGTACGATATGTATGAAAATAATGAGATGATGATGATGGGCGAACCAATGATGCCGAAACGTCAACGTCAAAGAATGTTTGCTCCTTCGGCCAGGGATGCACGTATGATGGGCAACTCTGAGGTAAATTATTGTTATAAGTATTGTAAATATCATTGATTAAGTTAAAATTATTAGGAATAGGATTAGGATTGATTTTATTGAAGTGGATTTAATATTCGGTTTAGTAAGTATTTGGAAGTTCGAAGTTACTAGGTTTTAATAAATTTTAAGTTATTTACTGTACTAGTGTTAAACTTAAAATGACCTAATTTAGAAAATTAAAATTAGCAAACTTTACCAATTTTAAAATTACCCAACCCATTAAATTAAAATTACTTAATTCTACTAACCTTCCTTAATTTACTTATGATATTTATTACACTGTCTCCTCCAAAATTAAAAACATGAATTGCACCCTTAATTAACTCCAATTTCTACCCCTCACGTTCAAGATGGCCGACCCAAAGAACTATTTAACGTCACGATCTCGAGCAGCGTCCAAAGCGTCCGAATTTTACGAATTCGATCTGTTCGATGGTCAGAAAAATCTGCTCTATCTCTCCCCTGTTCGTGTCACTTACAAGCACGCACCACCGATGGGTTACCGAGGACCCCTCGCACCTCTTGGTTCCGATGGACGAGTCGTGGACACACCGGAAGTGATGAGGGCGCGGGAGGCGCACATGAAGGCCCATGCCCGTGCTGTGGCCCTCTCTACGCACAATGATCTTTATTATTAAAAAAGAATAATAACTATCAATGTTTAATGACGTTCGGACAAGTGGGTACGTAGAATCCCAAATCAATATTATTATTTTGCAGAAAGTATTTCAAGAAAAATTAATTTGACTTAGAACTTTTTCTGGCTAACTAAATATTTGTGGTTTTCATCCCATTTTTTTGGAAATTGAAGAGAATATTATATAGAAATTGATATTTTGTGAAATTTATACAGATTAAATCAAATAAAATTGATCAAAGTTTAACAGCCTAAAATAAATGAATAAATAAAAACAATTTGAACGATAGAAATTAATTCTAAACGAACTGAAATTTAAAATAATTAAAACCACAATTATTGATAGGAATTATTTTGTTTAAATTAAAAATTATTCTCCGAACCTCATGAAACTTATTGTAAAAATAAATGAATGATTATAACAAACCGAAATCATTCGATCTTTTGTCAAACTGCTATCATTATTCGATTGTTGCATTTGTTAATGCAAAATTTTGTATTGTACCTGATTCTTTTTTACCCGCCATTTTGAAAGATAATTATCGTTGAAAACCTGACAGGAGGTCGAATGACGAACGACAATAGACAGAATTGTACTCATCATACCTTGTAAATAATGTTTATTTAGATTTAATTAATCAACGTTACTTCAATTACTTTTGTAATATATAATGTTCGTTGTTTCACATTGCTGACACTGCAATCTGAATTTCATTGCCATACGATAGTTGAATATTGATCGTCAATATTTTAAACTAGATATTAAGATGTCTTTCACAGACGATACAATGATTTGTTAAAATGTAATTAATGCTAAGATGTTTTGCAGTGGATATTTACCACCGAAATGTATTCCACGTTTTTTACTGCTTCCTTCGTGGCGAAATAAAACAAAGAATGTTTATCTGTTCCCTTTTATCCTTTACTCTCAATTTTTTATTATAATTCTTAACTGGTTTGTTACTTCTAATTAACATCTAGCTTCGACAATTATGTAAATAAAGTGAAATATTAATAAAAATACCTCCGCCAAATATTTCTTTTATTAGAAATATTATATATTTAATTGCGAGGAAATTACTGGATTTAAATTACCTAATTTTATTCGTTATATAAAAATACTAATTCGTGTACCAACCAACACAATAAAAATTGCTAAAGTGAACCGCAACTCGGTCGATGTCGCCAACGGTTACGTTTTCGTTGAAATTGAAAAGTGTTAAAAAATGGACAAGCGCAGGTCGGCCGCTATTGTCCCGTCAGGGCAGATCAGATCGCGGGGGACACCAATGTCCAACTGAAATCAAATGTTCCAGGTCCTTTAAAGTGTCGCATTCCTCGTCAGGCATGATCGATCACGTCCTTGCTGGCGACACGAATCAACCGTCTAGGATACACGGTGTCACGTTCTCGGTTTTTCAAGTCGTGACACAGAACCGGTTCCACGGTGTCCGATTCGAATTGGTTCAGCTACCGGTAGCAGACACGATTCACGGATCATTTGCTCGATCGGAACTTTGATCGCCCTGCTCGTTTATCGCGATTCTTATCTGCACAGTCGTATTTAATCGCTCGCCAGAGGAGATTCGAGTGTTCTCTTAATGTTCAAGGTCGAAATGATGCCGATAAGAGTAATACTCAGTAATTTCAAGAATAATTCGAAATAACACCATCAAACTCCAGATTTCGAATGTCCATAAGCTTCTCGTACCATATGGACGATAGCAGCGCCGTAAATGTTTATATTTCCTTAAAAAATTGCAAGATCCTTAAATTCCCTAAGAAAAATGACGCCATTCTCCTGAGAAAGATTGGGGAATACTGTATTTCCCTAGGGAAGTCTCTGCCCAGCGCCATATCACTTAGGCTCTTCTAGAGAAAATCACGATATAGGGAAAGGAGACACCATACCATTAGTCTTAAAAGTTACTAGGGATTACTAGGGACGTTGGTAAAATAAACTACTACATCAAGCAACAATCTGCAGCTTTCCATTTCGCATTGAACGACGCCCACCGTGTAACTTCGTACCTGTGCATTTACCTAGATTCAGGCTTCAGCAATCTGGGACGATGTAGGATGACAGAATAACTGTCCACGCAGGATCAATCGCGATTAAAACCATACCACAGATTATATTTAAAAGTATAAACTGTTTTTAGAAGCATATTAAATAGGTGCATGATAATCGAATGGTCAAGGTTCCCCAACGAAGTGGGTAAAGGACGTAGTAATTAGTCCCAGTAGGTAGATGAATTAATTAATACATAATTGAATAAATTAATGAGCAATGATAAGGAAATCGATTTTGAACATCGTTCAAACAAGAGATTTAAAAAATGAATAAACAAACATTCATTAGCATTAAAATTGCTCTAATTTAAATGAAATAAATTAATATGATTATTTAACATTTTTTTAAAGTAAAGTTTTTCTGTACTTTATTTTAAATCTTCAATCAAATTTGAACAAAAATATTTAATTAGAGTTCAACAAGGTTTGCTTCAGAGTTTTTTAATCATACAATCGTCTCTTTTTTATGTACAAGCATAATTTACAAATGTACAGGCAAGCATAATTAAAAAACAGTAACAATTGAGTTACTTGACAATGCAAAATTTCCAAAATTCATTTTCGTACATTTATTAGAATCAGACAAAAGTTTCCATCGGATCTTTTTTAAAAAAACTAACATATTTTTAATGTTTGTATTGCATATTATTAAATATTTGCAAAATTTATAGACAGCTATAAAATAATTCAAACATTTAATGACAGAAATATTAATTCAGGAAAATTGTTTAAAAAACGATGAAAACCTTTGTCCATATCTAATTTATGCGCACTTTCGTTGACTAACGAACGCGAAAGCGATGAAGAGATCACCTTGAAGAGGAATGCGACAAGATTTTTGCAGAGGATAAGATCCGTAACGGTACACCTCACCGTTATTTCATTTCCATTCGATGACAAACAACACTCTCGTTTTTACATCCAGAAATGAGAAATCAGAAGTGAATTGTGATTTGAAATAATTTTGGTCTTCAGGTTCAGAAAGTTTATGAAATGGGACATTAAAGACGTAGAAAATTCGAAAATTTTACAAATAAAACAAGAAATCTTGGAAAGAATTAATTAATTTCAATCCTAAACCCAATCACCTTTCCAAAAAGTGTAAAAGAACCAATGCACCATGTTGAAAAAAAAAAGTACAATTTATTCAAATTGGAACCCTCTTGGAAAATTCAGAATCACAATTTTGGAATCGATCAATCGCGGAGCACCTTCGACGAAAGAACCTTAAAATAGATTTCTGAGAAAGAGAAAGAAAAGGAGAGGTAGATGAGGCACGATCGCAAATTACTAATTGCAATCAGCGATTAAGAAAAGAGAACAAAGTTGATATTTTTTCTGTCACAAAGATCGAGGTAGATCGAGTGAAACGAGGTAGAGTATAAGAGAAGAAAGAAAAAGTTGCATCAATTTCTAATACTGGTTCCAATTGTTTCCGTTCCAGGACGGATTGTAGGCTCCTGATGGGTTCCATGATGGGTTATGGGGAGCTGGCGCCGCTGGACCAGCTGGACCAGCTGGGGCACGCTGGGCTTCGGCGTTGTACAGAGAGAAATGCACCGATTTGGCCTGCTGGACTTCCGGTGTGTCCACCACGCGACCGTCCGGTCCCAATGGAGCTGGTGGTCCACTGGAAAATATAATTAATACAGATCTAGTAATATAACATGTTTACAAAAGTAAATTAAATAAAATTTAATATTTGATAATTAAAATTAAAGAATATACATCTGAACAATTCTGGAATTATGTTACTTAAAAAATTATGACTTGTGGATGGAAATTGTTTAAAACTTCTTGGTATGAGACAATGTCTAAACCTGTAATGGGCAGCATAGTTTCCAGGTGCGTAGGAACCAGCAGGGCCGGGGTAAGGACCACCAGGGCCCAGGGGACCCTTGGGTGCTCTGGCGTTGGCGTCAGCCAAAGCAGCCAAATGAGCTGCCTTCAACTGTGCCACTTCCGGTGTGTCCACCACTCTTCCGTCAGGACCCAACGGTGCTGGGGCTGCATGGCCACCATAAGCCCCAGGATGACCACCGCCATACCATTGTGGTGCACAGCATACCACTTGTAAAGTCACAGTAACAAGAATCTGCAAGAATATATTAGACGATTTTCATTTGCACTTAATTTTATAATAATTGCCTAGGAACCAGGGCCAAATGTTGTTTTTATTAATATATAGAAAGAGTTGTTCGTATTTATTTTTATCAAAAATATTGAACTGTAAATAAAATACAGCCAATTGCCAACTTCAGAACACAAAATGAAGAAAATATATTTAAATAAATAAATAATGAACACAAACTTGTGAAACCAAAATTCATAAAAGATTCTAAATTCCTGAGGAATGCAAAGAGGAAGACTAAGCATCGTAAAATAAGACGTAAAGAGTAAAGTGTACTTACAAGGTACCGGATCATCCTGTCGAAGCTCAGTACACAAGTCGATCCAGCGACTATCGATAGAGCTTTAGATCCACTATCGTGGATCGTCCAATTTATAGGGGTACCAGCTGCGTTAGTAGATGGCTGCCCCACCCCTTGTAAGGCAGCAGGACACAACAGGGTATAACCACACCCAAGAAAATGCTCTGCTTAAGGCTGGCCTGCCATGCCCTGTAACATTTACGGCAGGCATTAACAATGACACCGTGTCCCGTAACCTCGTCAGGAATAAAACTCGATTCGCCAGCTATGCGACACTACAGAACACGTGGACTCACCGCCGTCATCGCGGATGCAGTTCACACCTCCTCCATATTTATTCAAATATTTCACATTTCACCATTTCCTTATTCCATTTTACGTGCACTCTTCAAGATTATTTTTATTTTATCAAATTGGACAATTATTTGTTCAAATATTTTGAAATTTAGCTGAATTTTTTGTGATTTTGCTGATTTTTGTATATTGGAAATTTTATTGGAGGTCCTTGGAGAATTTTATATTTTACTATTCTATTATTTTTATTGTTAGTGGAGTTTGCTGTTATTTATAAACTATAAACTTCATCAAAGGTTTTTGAAGAATTGTTTATTGAACTATACCATACATTATACTATTTTTCAAAATTAATAAATACTAGTATACATTTTTCTAATGTATTTTAATATTCAAATTATAAATTTCACATCAATATATTTTTATAAATTGTTCCACTTCGTTATTGATCTTTGACAACTTCTAAATTAATTTCTACAAATATTTTAGTATCCATTTTCCTATTATTTAAAATGTAATACGACTATTACTCTACTTATTCAATTGTTACCTAGTATAAACCATATTTTACATAACTCAGTTGATGACACTCTTAAACTACCATTCGAAATAAAACTTGGATCCAATTAACAAAATCCAAGTGAAACATTCGAGGCAGACAAGAAACGATTGCATCCGTAAAAGCATTCCAGGAGCTCGAAATGATATCAGCAGCAATCTAGGAAGTCGTTCATAACATCAACCTTGATTCAACTACCAACCGATCCGTGCGACCATATATTTTACAGCAAACTACCATTTGCAACAATCAGCAACAAACACGAATCCCGCGCGCCATCCGTTCGCGGGGATTGTCTCGATAAACTCTTGTTAGTATCCCAGCAACCGATAGTCGTTTCGACAATTAATTCCTTGAAATGTTTCGAAAATATATTTCACGGCCCATTTTCATCCGCCTTTGCAGCCAACGTGCTGTCACCGTGTGACACGAGTGGTGCATTCTGTCATTTCTTTCTTTCTTTTTTTTTTTCGGTTTAAATAACGAACGTTGTTGCAACAGTTGTCCCGGTTCAAAGACCACCTCGTGCATTGTTCGCGTGCTGACCTGAACGGAACTGCGAGCTTGTCGCCAACGCTTTGATAACGAGGCAGATTTGAATGGCTGCGAACGTGTTAGATCAACAACCGGATAAAACTGTGAAAGAAAAGGCGGAATTGTTGAGTGGTCGAATTTCGATCGAATTTAGGCGCACGAATTTTGAAATGGGGCCTCGAATAATGTTTGAGGCAATTTTTATTCAATTTAAGTTTGCAAAGATTCAACTTTGTTGATAAATTTTATGTATTTCTTTTTATAGGAAGAAATTTTTGCAAGAATTTGTAAATATAATAATTTTGTTTTGACATTATATTTAATTTTGTTAAAACTGCACATTTATATTTTTCGATTGATTGAATTTTTATTAAGTATGATAATTAGAATTTATGTTACAATTTTATGTATGTGTAATTATATGTAATACATATTCCCACTGCTCCCAATTAACCCTTTCAATATAATATCTTGACAGGAACTAATTCAAACTAACTACTTAATTAAAAACACCAAACTTCAAAATTATAAGTGTAATAAAAATTAATATTTTTATCACAAAAGGTTTAATATAAAAAACAATCCAGGTCACAAGGGGTTCACAAGGGACAACAAAAACCTCAAAAATTTTGGTAAATAATCATAATCACTTTAATCAAACATCAAAATCAATATCAAACTCCCTACTAAACCAAAACCTCGTTATCTTACAATAGAAACTCATCGTACATCGTCATAGCTCAGATACAAAAGCAGAAATCAGACAAAACAAGTACAATAACAATCCCTGTGCACGATGCTCGAATCCAGAACCTCGATAAATTCAATTAAATTCGTTAACCACGTCCCATGAGTCGCGTGTGATACACGCAGGTGAGCTAACACCGTGGTACCATCGAGCGGGACGTGTGGAGAGGTAGCGCGTTCCAGGGACGGTTCCAGATTCGATCGTGCCCAGATTAATTCACCAATGGACCTGGGGATACGCGTGGACGATCTTCGACAGCTGATCCGCGTGCGCGGCCAGGTGGGCTGCCTTCGCGTGGGCGACTTCCGGGGTGTCTATCACGCGGCCATCTTGGGCCAGGGGTGCCGGAGGACCGTGGTACGCGTTCTGAACGGAGCCCGAGTAGTCCTCGTACTTCCCGTCCGAGTAATCCGAGTATCCCGAGGGAACGGCCTTCGCTGCCTCCACTGCGTGAGCCGCCAGGTGCGCTGCCTTCGCGTGCGCCACTTCCGGCGTGTCGATCACGCGACCATCTTGGGCCAGGGGTGCTGGGGGCCCGTGGTACACGGGGTACGTCCCGTAGGTCGGGGTGGCAGCCGCTGAGAGGAGCAGGCAAGAAAGGGGGAGCTGAAACAGAATGGTGTTATTGACAGGAGTGGTTTAATTATAATTATCCTTGTTAATTGTAGTGTATTTTATTATTAATATATTTCTATGTATTTCACTCTCATTCCCAAAATTATACATATTTAATTACTAAGGTGGTTAGCTACCCTTGTAATGGGTGGTATTGTTCAAGGGGTGGTTCAAGAGACAATGTTTCCACAAACCCCTTAAGTGCACCCCGTATTAAAAATTCCAAATTGCAAAACAATAATTGTAAAACAGAAAATAAATAAAATCCACCCCTATTCTTCCACTATGAATTTCATCCCAATAATTAGCCCTTAATTACCAAGACTTATTAAATACAACAAACTTAAAATAACAATAATTTTTCAACAATTGTATAACAAATTTCAAAATCTTCAAATGAACGAAAGAAAATAAATAAAGAACCACCCCTGTACCGTATGAAACCGTAACTTCATCCCCTGGCGGTTAGATGAAAGTAGCGACGATTCGAGCGAATATTTTGTTTAATTTAAAAATGAAAGGGGTAAGGGTACTCACTAGGAGCCTCATGTTTGCTATGATCCACGATCTGATGCTATTCTGACGGTGTTACAGGCCCGGGTACACCTTATATAGTCGTGGAACAATACGGGCGCCCACTTGTTGCGCTTGTAAACAACCGGACGCGAGTGTAAGTGAAATATTTGCTCTCGCGAGCGCGTTCCGCTTGATTTTCACATAATAAGAAGAGGTAGGGAGAGGCGTATCTGTTTGGACCAGATCGTACGGGACGGTGAAAGAAAACCACAGGGCGAAATGTTACTGTTACGCCGATTTCGATCACGATTATTGCTGAAATTGAAAAAGAAATGAAAAAATACCACCTTTGATTCTCGAGGGTTAATATTTCTCGTTTTGTTACTCGATTGTCTTCGATTCTGGAAGAGAGATTATTAAAAACACCCTGAAACGATCTTTCAGATCTATACAAGGATATTTTATTTAATTTAATTATTAGAGGGTTGTTTCATTCCTGAGGAAATATGTTAAGGGGTGGTTTCACTAAATATTTAACTGAGATTTTGCATACCCCTTTTATTTTTTTAATAATTTTTATCAGAAGCTTGTAAAACCACTTTCCCTGAGGAAGTTTTTATTTAGTGTTTTGTAAAGGATACACAAATTTTGACTATTTTATTTGTTTACTGAAATGGGGTAACACCTATCTACCTTCAAGGGCTGTTCTCACCCTGAAGAGATTGTTATCAAAAAGTTCCCAGAAATAATTTTACAAATATTTAATAAGTATTTTTGCTTAATTATTCGATTATATTAAATTTTGCATTGATTAAAGTTTGAAAATTATTAATAACCCTCCGAAATAAAATCATTTTATTTAATTATTAATTAGAACTGAAATACTAATAATTACGTGACGCAGATTTAAAACTATTACACAATATTACACAATATTTTTCTTTTTACAAAATTCTTCTAAAACAGCAGTCTGTCAGATTTACGTAATACTTTCTAGCAACCTCACATTCAGAAACATTTCTTTCGATAAAAAATTGTTTGGTCGGTTTTGCATACGATCGTGGATCGTTGAGGCCCTCGATCATGGTGTTCGATGCAAATTCCAAGATAAATTCCATCACGTATCGCTACGCCCGACTTCTTAATAATCCCTCGAACAATTACACTTTGCGAAACACCTTGCGGAACAATGACACCCATTTGGCCGGTCAATCATCTTTAACGAGCACCGAATGCCTAATTGGGACAAGTTCATTACGATGAAGTCATTACGCGATGCAATAACACAAGATTCAATAGAATCTCCCTAATGAATCAACAAAGAAATGTGATTAAAAAAGAAAAGATATCTTTAATATCAACAGAATATTGCTATATTAATTGCTATGCAGTAACACTATGTTATCCCTTGCTGATAGATCATTTTTCTGCTTTAATATTAATAATTTTGCATAATTAGTGTTTGTATTAGTAATAAATTACCTAAATAGTAATACAAGTAATTAGTAATGTATAAATTACTAATAGTTACACTATAACGCAACTATTTAGTATAATAGTCAACTAAAACTATAGCTTAGCCAGTGTTATTATTGATAATTAATTAGCATTAAAGAGTAACCAATCCTACTATTAGCAACAACTAATTATAATCAATATATAAAATACTAATTACTTTATGAAGTGCCTATTCAGCACTTAAGATACTGTTTGCTATTTAAAAAATGATATTGCATAAATAGTTACATAAAAGTTGAAGGATTACAATTTTTGACCGAACAAAATGAATCTATAAAAGACAGCTTCTGTCGTATAAAAATTGAACTGTCGCAAACGATGGCAATCGTCTGTTAAATAGATGAAGAAACATTGTTGAGTAATTTATACCGACGTTCTGTCTTGAATATTTCACGCACGAATGACAGAAAACGAAAAAGTTTGAGAAATCATAAACGATGGAATGTTTAAATGACAACTCGATTAAGTAACCGGATCGCGATAAACGAAATCAGCCTTAAATAAAAAATTAAATCCTCCTGTAACAATGTCAATAACATCTTTGCACACAAGGACATCATACCTTAAAATAATTAAGCAAAAATACGTATCAATATTAAATAGTGAGAGAATAATAAAATACCTGTATGAATAATTGAACAATAAATTATTAAATTTATTAAGGAATGTTTATAATTAAATATTTGGTACTTAATTGTTTATGACGTATTATTGGGTATATAATAAATTTCTATAGGGTGAATAACATTCACTTCAGATTGAAAATTCAAGCATCTTCGTTGGATCCAGAGATCAGGTTAAATTCCTATTCTGATGAGATTATTCTATCAGTACCATTATGTTCTCTACTTAATTTGGATTAGCCTTATGGCTCTGATAAAGGTATTAACCATACTAATCATGGTATTACTATGTTCCATCAATAGGATGTCCTTGTGACAGTTCGTGGACCATGGATCAATAAACTGTCTAGGAAATTAAATGTCTTTCATACACATCCTAATCAATTATTTCATTTTTATTTAACTCACAGTAATAATTTCCAAAAATTATTATAATTCACCTTTTTGAAATGTTAATACAAAGTAATACTGTTAATTTTGTACTAAAAATATTGAAATTTATTATTAATATTTCTGCCAAAAGAATGAAAAATGAGTACTAAAATTATTGTAAATCTCGTCAATTGTTAGTTTTAAATGTAACACAAAGTTACTATTAATTTTATATGAAAAGTATTAACACCTAAATATAAAGTGTCTATTACTTTTATACTAAAATTACTAGAATAAAACTGAGATCAATTTTAAAATATACTTTTAACAATTCACATATCCGATACACGATAAATAGCTAAAACCTAATTAAAATGTCTACCTCAGCGAATGCCAACAACCCACACCGTGTTACAAGTGCCATTGCAATAAACATTACAACGCCCATTCTATTCTACAACATCGCAAAGCAAATTGATACACCGTTTAGGACGAAAACATTGTATCAAGTACCCAGCGCTCTCTAAATGTCAAAACACGTCGATTAAAAGTGACATCCGCTACTGGTGTATACAACACCATAAACAATCGAGTGAATGTCGATGAACGATAGGCATTTGCTGTCGATAACCGTCCCTGGCCTCGTGTACCACCTTGCTGACACACCTAATCCTCCCAATGCTGTTCCAGAATGATCCTGGATCAGGAACAAGGAACCACCTTAACCCCTTCACACGTCCTGTACCATGGGGAACTATCGTGAATTCTATCAAAATTTAATTTTTATTTCTAAATTATTTCAATTAGTTTTCAGGTAAATATTTATTTACCCAGCTACCTAATGATTTAAATAACACTTTTGCTTCCTGAAAAATCAGCGACCAGCACAGTCTCCTCTTTCTCCTCGCGGAGAAACAAAAAAGGAAACAGCGAATTCGTTTCAGTCAATCACCGAACGATTGATTATTCCGAGGACACGGCCTTCGTTCGCGGATCGACGTGCCGGCGTTCCTCGTTTTTAATTGCACTTCGTCCGCGTTTCTTCCTTTCTTTCCACGATCCGTCGTGAAATTCGCTCGAGGTCGACCCGCTCCCGTACGCAGACGATTGAGAAATCACTTTGCCCGAACCGTGCAATTACCGATAATTCGAGCTTCGTTACCCGGTAAATATAGACCAGTCATAAGAACAATTTGTGTATGCAAATCCACAAACGTGAAAGCATTTCTCAAAAATGTTCAATCTAACTTCTTTCGTGGGGCGCCAAGGAACCAGGTGACAATTTTTGGGCAACTTTTACCCCTTGACTTACAATATCGTGTCATTAGACTAACAAGGCTTGCCAGGTGTAAAATGTATATACACACGATTGGAAAGGGTTAAAACAAATACCTTGTCTCGCTGCACTTTTTAGACGCCGTCCGAGAAGGAAACATTCCTTCACGTCGTGTTTTGACAAGAAGCCGCGATTTCAAGGCGAATCAAACGAAAACAGTTTTCGCTTTCAGCTCGTTGCGACTGATTGGTGGGTAGCATCGCCTGTGCACCTGACCTCGGTCGGGTCCTTTGAGAGACGCGACTCGGTGATGAGAAACGGCAGGCATAATGTCAATGTCACCACTTTACGTGTAGCACTTGCTGCCAGGGTGTGGTCCCCACCTACGGGTCGACGACTCCCTACCAGATTCACATATATAAAAGGAGATGCCTTGCAACGAGCAGGTACGACAACAGCGGGGTACCTTAGGGCGAGTACTGGTCAATCATCGTCAGCAGCGCCGTGCCATTAAACATGAAAGCTCTGGTGAGTATCCCGGATAAAATTTCAACAATGAACATCCTAAAACACCCCAAAGACGATAATCCTTCAAATTTCAGATCATAATCGCAGGACTGGGAGTCCTGGCACTCACAGAGGCCGCTTACGTACCTGTGGTCTCCTACCTGGCCTACCCCTGGAGCTACGACGGGCGGGTTCTGGACACGCCGGAAGTGGCACGGGCGAAAGCAGCCCACCTGGCGACCCATGCGTACGAGGCGGCCAGGAACACCTTGGGTTACGTGCACGTGCCGGCCCTGTTCCGTGTTTACCCGCCTGCAATTACTGGCGCACCCATAGGTGCCGACGGCCGGGTCGTCGATACACCTGAGGTCGCGGAAGCGAAGGCTGCGCATCTCACGGCTCACGCCCTGGTAATTTTGAATGAATTAGTCCATACAGGGTGGTCCTGATACGAATTTCTGTGTCCAGGAAGCCGCCAGGAAGGTAGGATTGTATCCCTACGGCGCCCTGGCCTACACTTCGACGCCCTACGCCTATGGGTTCGGATATGGGGCGCCCCTGGGTCCTGACGGCAGGGTGGTGGACACCCCGGAAGTCGCCTCAGCCAAGGCTGCACATCTGGCCGCGCATGCTCAGGCAGCCGCGAAGAATTCGGGAGAGATCTGATTACTAAACTATCTTTGCAATAAATATTTTTTATACAGGAAAGTGAACAAGGATTAGGAACTTGCATTTTTATTTTTTATACAGGACTGTTACATGATATTGTCACTTCTTTTTATTTAAATAAAGTTCTTGCTATTGCAAATATTCTTCATTTTTGTACCTTTCAAAAAATCCTTTTCATTAAGTTAGTTTTAAATGCCACTTTGTTAGATGTTTAAATAAAATTCTGCTAACAGTATCAAATTATCCTAAATCATTAAACTTAATTACTAAGCTTTTCATCATATAGCTTTTCCCAGCTCCAGAGCCTTACGAGCCATCATTAGTGCACCCTCTTCGTTTTGGTGTCCACCAATGAACCGTACACTGTGCACGAATATCGCACCAGGAATTCCACTGGCACGCTCCAGCTCCTCGTCCCTCAGGCCTGCCCAAGCTTCTGGCAAGAACATTCTGTAAAAGCATAAATGTTAATACACTGAAAGATTACTGGACTGTCTGGAATAAATACCTAGCTACGAAACTTCCGCTCTGCACTGGAACGCACTGTATCCTGTAAGTACCGTTTTTGAAAATGAAATACTTCAAGGGAGGTTCTATGTTCATTTCTTTTTCTAATTCGAAGAGATGGTCTGACCATGGCACGCTCTGTGATAACATTATAATTTCTCCACTGGGATCAACCTATAAAAATTTATAATTATTTAACACCTGAAAATTGTGTTTAATAGAACACAGAAACGAATTATTTCTGCATAACATTGAATTACATAAACTAACAATGGACAAGCACTGTGATGTTTTATTCAGAAACCGTGCCATTATATTCAAATCAATGTAAATTTTAAAGGGAAGAGCAATAATAGCACCATATTAATTGCAATTTAGCGTTCATGAACAATGTACAGAGTCTTTACTGCGCTTACCTCAAAGCGTTTTGCAATGGCCTCTTGCACAATTGCTTTGGCCGGTAACCAGACGTTAACTCTGTAATTTATGTGTTGCAAAAAGTCCTGGCCAGTTAGTTCCATCGCTTTAGAAAATTGTTCATCGGATTTAGTGGTTTTGTCATTCCACTGAACGTTTAAGAATTTTACACGAGAGGATAAACTGGTTACAATATGATAGCTACAAAAAATGAGTACTGTAAAATTTTGATCAAATAATGCTACTAAAATCACTTACAGCGGTTCCTCCTTGTACATGGGGATCCCATTATCTATACCATCAATTTCTTTGATTAAAGTATCATAAACTTTCTTAAAAACTGTTTCTACATCACTGTCACTTAAATGGGGAAATAGATTCTTAATAATTTCAAAGCCAAAGTGACAGTAAATTAAGCCTGCGCTGCTTAATTTTATATCCCAATTGTAGCCTGGTTTTTTTATCACCGTCCTTACGGTTTCTTTGAAATCTCTAATTGATAAATCAAGTAAACGCAATCAGATCATGAAAGTGTGAATGAGCAACCCAAGAAACTTTGAATGTACCTCATATGGTGATCGTAACGGTGCTTGGAAGGATTGTACTCATTGCCAACATCGATAACAATATCACAGGTATCCAAAATACTTTTGTCGCGTGATCTACAAGCACATTCAACGTTCTACTCCTAACCGTTCATGCTTCAAAGTGAATATTTGATGGAAATTACTCTGAAGACCAACAGCAAGCTGTTATAGGTTATGAATGGGTTTATGGTCGCAGAATTACCTTACGATAACGGCGTCCTTGTATCGCGGCAGTGTTTTTATCATGAAACAAGCAAGTGCCTCGTCGCAATGGAAACAATCGTCGTGCGTGCCAATTTTCACCGGTCCGGTCATTGTCACTCGCGGATAGGTTAAGTTGCCTAATGAAGCAATCGTATTTGAAAAACACTGTGAAAACGTGTGAGAAACTCCTCTCACCATGTTCGCGCATACATTAATGATGATAAATTAATGATTAAATTGTATTCTCACCGTGAAATTCGAAAAATCGAGCGAAAACGACCGACGGACGGCAACGTGGTTCATAAACTGTCAATGAAGAGCTGAATGTAAAGCCCTCAGCCAATCAGAGAATAGGGCGCGAAATTCTGGATCAATGAAGGGCTGCTCTAGCGTACGCACGTAACGTGATTGTTTACTACACGCAAATTATTAATGAAACAACGTTAGACGAACGAATTATGAATGAATATAGCGTTTTTGCTGTCTTTTCTTTACGCTATTGATTTCTTTGATAAGCAATAACGTTACAGGACGATGTACATGAGAATAAATAACTTTTGACCTGTTTTATTTTAGTTGGTATCGTCTAAACATTGCCAAAAGTGTGAAAGAAGAATGTGAATTACGCTATTCATTTACAACGTGTATTAACAAGGCTTACGTTTTATATTTACAATAAACGAGAATTGTTTGTTGTTAGAAAAAGGAGTATAATCGACGTTCTGTTAAGGAGAAGAATGAAATAAATAATTAGAACGGGTTAACGACTATCAACACGTGAGAATTGCACATAATATACAATTATTATTAACACAGTATAGATCCTTAAGTGTAACATGCGTGCAACGAAGGGACACATTTTGTATGTACAGAAATCATCGAATGTACACGCAGTTTATTTTCATGTTTAGAGAATATTCAACGTCCTACGGATTACCTTATCACATTATCTAGTTTCTCTATCGCTAAACGGACCGGGGATTAATTCACATGTAAAAATATATAACGTGTAGGTGATCTATTTATACATTTTCACTATCGATAGGAATTTCGACCTAGGGGAGCAATTTTGACAGGAAGGGGACGAAGGGCATCGATCATTATTTATTAGATTGTTGCACATCAAATGGCCAGACGATACAATTTTCTAACAAAATTAATTCAATTTAATTTTAATCAATTCAGTATCAGTCCTGGATACAAAATGGCAGAATTAGTGGTACTTTTGTGCAATAATAGTCATTTTATTTGCAACAAGCTAACGTCGGTCGAGATGGTAACACGATCCTGGCTTTATTTAAATACAGAAATGCGAAATTATAGTAGTTGCACGAAGTAAGGCTGCTAAAGTGTTAAGAAGATTACCGCCGCTGAGACGATTGAGTATTTCCCGAGTCGCAGTTGCATCGAGCTATTCAAAATTCTGAACGTACGTTAAGCAATGTGTAAAATCTATTGCTGAAATCGGTATGGTATCCATGCTTGAAGAAGTCCGTCGATGCAACGTAGGAACCGACATAATTCGCTGTTTTATCCTATAGAAATGAAGATACGACGGAAGTGTGACTATCGGCTTTCTTCGACAAAACCCCGCCGGGGGAATAAATAATTTTGCTCGAATGGTTCTCTCGCATGTTGGTTAACGACGGTGAAAGTTCAATTTTCTTTTGTGTTATAAATTGATCACGGGTATTCTTAATGTAGAAGGTGATTTATTAACACGTTGAATATTGCAGTTTTCACTGTGAGATTCGATGAATTGAATCCTTGAATCAATCATTTCTTTCGAAAAAATATTTAATTACTAATTTAATAATTTCCTTTAATTCTCGCGATTACTAAGTAATATTACTGATAAAAAATTAATAATTTCTCTAGAAAAATGCTTATTTACCAATCTGATAACATCAATAACTTCTTTAACTTCTTTCAATATCCAACGTGTCTTCAGCAACCGCGAAACGTCTATCACCGTCTCCCAACCGAAAGGAACCTATAAAAGCAGCACAAACATCCCCAGCCAGGAAGAAAGAATCATACGAAAGTTTCTTGCCACCCCGCGATCAGCTCTGTCCATTAATCCGCATTAATTTTAATAAGTGTGAATCCATCTTCATGTACAAGGTTTATGGCAATGCTTGAGGAAGGGGACGGCCCTCATCCACGGATCCTACCTATTAACAATATACATAAATATACACACTACGCGGTCCGGGGGATTCACGAATTACCAAAATCAACGTCTCCGGAGACAGGACCCTAGTCGTCCCTAGGAGGACCCTAGGAATCACCAGTGTCTGTTGGGGCACAGTTTCCCGCGAACGTCGTGGCGGCAGCTCTGGGTCTGCTCGTCGAACGCGGTGCCCTCCTCGCACACGAACCGGAAGTCGAGGACCTGCCTCGAGGTGAACCCGGGCGAGCAATAATGAAACAGCCTGCAGTCCCTGTTGTCACCGTAGAAACGGTACATCTCCTTCTCCAGGCAGTTGAAGCTGCCGTGTCGTCTGACGCCCACCATTTTGCGGGTCGGTGGCCTTGGTTCCTCTTCCGGTCGCTGGGTGGTGGTCTCTTCGGTCGCGTCCTGGTAGGTAGACTTCGTGGACGAAACCGTGGACGTCTCCTGCGTGGTTGGCTCGGCAGTGGTGGTCTCTTCAGCCTCGGTGGAAGATACTGGAAGAGCCGTGGTGCTGACCTCGACGTCCATCAAGGAGGAGCTCTTCAGGGTGGTGGTCTCTTCCATCAGAGAAGCTAACGTGGACCACTTGGCCACAGGGTAGGGCGTGAAGCTCTCCTCGTCCTCCCTCTTCAGGTTCGCGGGGGACTTCTGCTCGCTGGGGCTGGAGTCCTGGTCATTGTTCTCCTTAGGAGCCTGATCCCTGGGAGATTCACTCGCAGGTTGGCTCACAGGGTCCAGCTTGCTCTCCAGCACGTTCTCCTCGCTCTTGGTCGCCTCTGTGGATGGCGCCTCAGGGACCACCGTCGAGTCCTCCTCCTTGACCGTCGTGGTCACAGGTGTGGTGAACGTCTTGCGGGGTAGGGTGAACTTCCTGATGACAGGCTTGGGCGCCAGCTCGTTGTAGGACTTGGGTGGCTTCGCTGGCTTGGGGTTCAGTAAGCTGAGCCTGGGTTTGATGATGACTGGGTTGGGGGTGGTGGTCGGGGGAATGTAGTTGTAGCTCTTCCTGGCTGCGATGGGCTTGAACAGCTTTGGGGGAGTTGGACGAACGGTTGTTGTTGTTGTTGTGGTGGTGGTGGTCGTGGTGGTTGTTGAGGTTGTTGTCTCTTCTGTTGTCGTCGTTGTTGGTTCTTCTGTGCTTGGTTCTTTTAGTTCTTCGGCCTCTTCGTCCTTCTGTAGCTCCACTTCGATCTTCTTTTCTTTGCTCTTCTCAGGTTCCTTCTTCAAATTTTCATCAGGTTCCTTCTTTGAGTTCTCATCGTGTTCCTTGGCCTTCTCTGGCTCCTTCTTTGAGTTCTCATCAGGTTCCTTGGCCTTCTCAGGCTCCTTCGACTTCTCATCAGGATCCTTGGCCTTCTCAGGCTCCTTCTTCGAGTTCTCATCAGGTTCCTTGTCCTTCTCGTCGTTCAGGCTGTTCGAGTCGGACTCCCGGTCTTTGTAGCTCTCAGGCTCGTAGTTGTCGTCGACGTAGTCGTGGGCGACGTTCTCCACCGACTCCGACGGTTTCTTGCCCTCTGAAGGGTCCTCCTTCTTGTCCTTGGGCAGTTCATCAGTGAACTTGAGGACCCCCTCGGTGCTGCCTTCCTGGTCGCTCATCGCCCAGTCGTCCTCGTACTGCTCTTCAGCCATCTCCTCCCTGGAGCTTGGAACTTCTTCAGAATTGTGTTCAGAAGAGGTCATCGAGTCCTCGGCGCTCTCAGGGTATTCTTCTTCGGCGTTGGCCTCCTGGGTGCTCTCGTTGGATGATTCTGTGGGGTCCTGGTACTCGAAGTAGCTCATGTCTTCGCTCTTCATGGTAGAATACTCCTGGGATTCCGTTTCTACTTCTTTATCCTCTTCGTCCTTCGTCTTCTTCTCCTTCTTGTGCAGGGAAACTTCCTTGTCGTCCTTGGTCGTTTCTTCGCTGCCTTCTTCAAGGTCCTCGTTGTTCAAAGTCGTCGTGGACTCTTCCACAGGTTCGTGTTCGTCTTCGTCGTTGTAGTAGTCTTCAACGTCTGGTGCATCGGAAGTTGGTTCTTCAACCTGCTTCTCGTCCTCTTCAGGTTTGTCCTCCTCCAATATTGATGTCGTTGATTCTTCTTCGTCCTCAGCTATCTTATCATCCTTATCAACCTTCTCTTCATCTTTCTCTAACTTATTTGGCTGCTTTTTTGAAGTTTCATATTCGTTAATGTCACCTTTTCGGGTTTCTTTCTCGGTGTTCTGGTCCTTTCCACCCTGAAGACTCTTCATGTAGCTGTTATAGTTACCCACGGCCCTGGTGTCGACGTCTTTCGAGGTCTGGGACTCAGGGTCGTCGAAAATGTGCTTATCGATCTGCTGTACTTCAGGGTTGGTTGCTAAAGTAGTGGTCTCCACCTGCTGATCAGTTTTGTCGTTCTCATTTTTAGTTTCCTTCTTCCTTGAGATCTTTCCTCCAGATCTTATCCTGGAACTCTTCCTTTTGGGTTTCTCTGCCTTCTTTTCTTCAGCATCTTCGTTCCTCTTGGGCTGTTTGCTCGCTTCAGGCGGGTCATCCTGGTCCTTGGGCTTCTTGGGGTCTTTGCTCACCTCAGGTGGGTCATCCTGGTCCTTGGGCTTCTTGGGGTCTCTGAGATCCACATACTCCTCTTCTGTCTTCGAATCAAACTGTTCAGTCGTGGAAGGGACCTCTGTCGTCGTCTCTTCCTCTTCAGCAACGTGCGTGGAGCTCTCCCTGTCCAAGGACCTCTGCCTGAGGTACTCGTTTGGATCGAGGATGATAATATCTAGCTCCTTCTCTGCTTCTTCATCTTTCTTGCTTTTGTTCTTCAAGTTTGCCTCATCCATCTCATCAACAAATTCTTCATCCTCTTCTTTTTCAGGCCCTCCACCCTCCGCATCACTGCTCTTCGAAACTGACTTGCTCCCTTCATGGTCGTCAAAATCCACATACTCTTCAGCATCGAACTTGGTATCCAGCTTCGCAACGCCTTTGTCCTTGTTCCCCTTGCCTCTGTCCTCCTCGTCGTTCTCATCGTCGTACTCTCTAGCCTTGAAGTTCTTCGAGGCCCTGGGTTCCAGGTCCTCCAGGGAGTCCTTCTTCTTGCCCTTGGGTTTCGCCTCGGGCTTCTTCTCCTCGAAGACACTGCGAATGGTGTCCTCTGTGAACTCCTCGCCGAACAGGATGTCCCTGAACCTCATCAGGCTCTCCTTGATGGCCTTGAAGTCCTTACTATCATCCTCGAGGACGGTCCTGTCCTTGACGGGCTCCTTCTCCTCTGCGTCCACCGTCTGGACGGCTGGCCTCCTGTTGGTGTCGCCTCCGTAGACGAAGGACACCATGGAGCTCCTGGTCTGGCCCACGGACCTCCTCAGCCTCCTGGCCCGTCCCACTCGCCTGCTGTTCCTGATCTTGGGCACATCCCTGTAGAAGGGATCGAAGGACTCGTCGCCCTCCCTGTAGTCGTCGTAGCTGGCGGGTATGGTGGGCAGGGTCACCAGCTGGGTGGTGTTCAGGGGTCTGCCAGACTCGTCGCTGACGCTGGCCTTGGCCGTCACTATTACCTTGGACTGGGAACGCAGCAGGGACGAGGGGTTCTGCACGATCCTCTGGATGTCCGCGGGAGGGAGGTTGATGGTGATCTGGTGGGGCTTCAGCTGGGGGATCTGCACGGGGGGCAGCACGTGGATGTGCTGGGTGACCTGCTCGCTGCCGGACTGCGACGACTCGGACGGTTTCGAAGTCCTGGGGGTTGGGTAGAAGGATCTGACCGTGGTCTCGTCGGGGGAGGGAGTCGGCAGAAAGCTTCCAGGGATTCTCTGCTGGGTCTGGCTGACGGTCTTCGCTGGGCCGGGGCGGGGCGGCTCCGACGCGGTGGGCACCGGGGATATCGTCAGCTTCGAAACCTGAGGACAGTGGGACACGTTCAGGGTCTGGTTACCTCCATTTTTATTATTCAAGCATTAACAAACATGAATTCCCTGATTACCTTTCCTGTGTTGGTCGACTGGACAGCCTCCAGCGGCCTGATCCCCTGCTCCCCGTTCTCCCGGTACTCGGACGTGTCCCTGGGGTTGTTGCTGTGGATGGAGAACTCCGTGGTACTGGAGATCCCGTGGTTGTGGAATATGGGGTTTATCAGCGAGGGGTTGTTCCCGTTGTTCAGAAGGGTCTGGATCGTGGAGGAGGTCGCGTGGAACAGCGGCGTCACCGTCGCTGGCTCGTTGTGGATGATCTGCGGGCTCGCCGTCGAGCTGAACCTGATCTGGTGCACCTGAGGAGGCTGGACCGTCGTGGAGCTGACGCCCTGGTTGCTGAACAACTGGTACGAGGTCGCCTGTTGATTGTTGTTCGTCTCGCCGTTGTGGAAGATGTACTGGTGATGGTAGCCGCCGTTCTTGTCGTCGTACAGGGACTTGGACTGGCTGGTGTGGACCTGGGGGAACGGGGGCTGGGGCTGGTAGTGCTGGGGATATCCTCTGGGGTGCGAGAACGAGTTGGTGGAGGGTGTTGTGGACGGTTTCTTGGGCTTTGAAGTTGTTGTGGTGGTCGTGGTCGTCGTTGTGGGCCGTGCGGACGTGGTGCGCTGATGGTCGTCCACGTGGTCCGATGGGTCGACGTCGTCCTCGCTATTCTCGTGCAAACTGCAATAACGTTGGCGACCGTTTGACCGGTGTAGAACGATGTTTGATGCCCTTTGATGAAAACTTATACTACTATCTTTCTTCACAAATTATTTTAAGGTACAGTAATTAGTGTATTTGCATTAATAATTAGTCATTTTTATTGCAATTACCTCATTTTAATTTCAATAATTATTCAATTTCCAATTTGCAAATTTGCAACATTGCACAATTCTCTTTTTAAACAAATTTCCAAAGCACCTGAAACATTCTCAACGTCGAAAAAATGATGTAACACAGGTACATAATTTTCAAAGAGCCATTTCAATATATTTTCCGAAAAATGTCTGCAAAATCATTGTTCGGACACTTTTACGTCGACCGATGAAAGCCGGCGGGGAATTGTAATGGACAGGTGAGAATAATCGCGGCGGCCGGTTCACCTGTCGCGAAAATTTTTATATGTTACTCTGAACGTTCACCTGGCGTTTCGTAAGGACCATAGCCGCATACCAGTTTCTACTTTCGTGACTGATACAGAATCGGGAAGGGGCGTGTACGGGCCCGGTGATTGCGTGTGTCGCCGGTTTTTGATCGATCACTTCTGTTGCATACGTTTCCTTAATATTAAGTGAAAGTAACGAGCAACGTTCTCGACTATATTTGGATTCGAGTAATGGACAAATTCTTTACCCCATACCGCCTCGTTCTTTCCCCCTTTCATTCAGAAAAATGTACTAACCCTTTGAGATAGAGTTATTACCAAATACATAATTGTACAAATTAAATTACTAGAATATCGTCAGAATTTGCCTTAAATGAAATTCAATTTAAAGTAAATGATTTACCTGAGGGTCACCGCATTATTGCCATAAAGTTCCAAATTCAGATTGTAGAATCGTTCGCTCTTGCTGCAATCCACCTCGTCCACCCTCTCGCACACCCTGGTTTCCTGATCGAAGACGGTTCCATTCAGACAAAGGAACTTTATGTCCATAATCTCGTCTGAAACCAAGTCTCATGGTGAAGGACAGGATCATTATTCGGGGATGCTCTTCTGCGTCATGGTTCACGAAACGAGGCTCTCTCGTTACAGTTAATAAGTATTTGGTTTCCTTTTGTTCAACTTAACCATCCTTACTATCACATTACATATTCAATGTAATATCAAACAATTAAAATACGTGGAACCAAATAATTATCACTGGGTAATTTGAAACATTTGTATTAAACTTTCCTTTAAACAAGTTGCGTACCAAACATATAAAAATAACACTAAAATTAAAATACAAATAATTGTTTAAATCGAAATAACATTTGATTGTATCTAAAGTTGATGATTAATTAAAATTTTCATAAAATCAACAACTGTTGAAATTTGATTACGAACAATGCTTCATTAACGGAGCGTCGATCAATCATGAAAGTTAGAAGGATTAATTAATTAGAAAGATATTTCGATAGATCGGTAGGGAAGGGTTAAAGGTCAGCGAAAGAACAAAAGCACGTCTCGAATGGCATGTCGATCGATCCCCGGCGAGTAATCGAAGTCAGACGTTCTCGACTTAGGTCAGTAAACGTTCCTCGACGACCGTGACATTCTCTTCCTCGTGCGATCTCTCGATCGATTACAAAACTTCGAGATCAACCGCTCGCCAGGCCCCCGGGGCCAGACCTCTCGATTCGACTCGTTTCGATTCGATTTGTCGAAACGAGATGCTCGTTACATCTGACACCGGTTTAATTATCCCCCCCTAATTGTCACGATACAGACCAGGATCTGGATTTCAACCAGCAGCTTGAATAATTAATAATAGTAATTGATGAGGCTGGAATAATTAGTGTTTGGGTGAGAGGTAATAAGGAAATCAATTAATTAAGTAATTAAATAATTGGTAAATTAAAAGTTAGTATTATTGGAATATTATTATTAATAGATAATTTAAGTTTAATTTTAGTTTGATGTCGTTTAAATATCATTCAGAAATTGTTGCTTTATATTTTGTTAACAACTAATTAATAGGAAAGAAGTGTAAAAAATTGTTTTGCTTGAATATCATAGGTGTCTAATAATACTACTGAATTACCTTTCTGTCCAATTGTACAAACATGGAACATCTGACATCCGGCTTCAACGTCCGCATAGTATCCTCCGATCACCTTCCCCTGACACGAGAAGTTCGTTTCCGGCAGGTTGTCAAAGTCCAAATACTTGTAAAACGATAGATTATATATTTAAAAATTTCAGTCATTAAGATATTAGAAAATTAAAATTTTTTAATATAATTGATTAAATATTACAAATTTCTAAATTTGTTTATTATTACATTAATAATTAATACTCACGCCAGGTTCCCCCGCGCTGCATAACACGAAGCCATGCTGGAGGTTGAGGATCGACAAGAAAACTGTAACAAATAAATTAATTTAATACTAAATTGGAAAATTGCTTTAATTACATTATATTTTATGTAGAATGTTACAATTATATCATTACAATATTATTTATTATACTCTGTAAGGGTCCAAATAGAAACTAATTGCAACTAATTTGTTGCAATGCACTATTTAAAATAAAAAATTCCCCAATACTTAAACAAAAAGTATTACAGCTGCTTTTCTCGTGATTGAAATTTTGTGAAAGGTTTAAGAGATCACAAGGTAAAAGTAAAAGTGGCCCGAAGAGGAAAATAACTTTTCCCGTAGGTGGAAAACGAACGAAAGGGAAGCGTGTTCGCAGCGAGCGTAATTTACTTGTCTAATTTATGCTGTTACGAGACACTTTTACACGCCAGACCCCGTTGCACCGGTTACACTTATAATTACCTATCGCTATCGACATGCAACGCGATCGCTGCACCAGAATATTCCATGCATTTCTTGACCATTTCAAAATCAATTTTATTCAACCCCTTGCGTCCCTTGACGCACGTGTGCGTCCAAATCATAACATTATTAACACATAGTAACCCTTGGGCGCTCGAGTGGTGACTCTGGGTCCCATACGTGATCAACTAGAATATTTTAAAATGTAAAATTATCATAAATATTTGTAATTCTTTTCTTTCAAAATAAAACCACCCTTTGATCGCGTCAAAGTAAAGCCATAAAAGTGAAATAAATCATAAACCGGATCCAAAGTAAGAAAATGTCTTCGAGGGTCGTTCGACGCACCCACGGATCGGCTCTCGTCACCGGATCTCCGTCAGGAGCATTGATTTCAATCGGTTGACAGAAAAATGATTATCGATAAAATAGAATGTCCGAAGGGAACAAGCGGGTATCGATCGAGTGTTGTCCAGTTGTAGGCCGAGGTCATCCGGTACCATATACACCGGGACCATCCAATCACAATCGTCTTTGGATCCTGTCGATCTCGCGAATTTAATATTCGCGATCGAGGCCTTTCGCGTCGGGTGCACCCATTGACGCCTATCGGGATACGGTTGCGACACACGGATATCGGAGATGGTCGAATATGGGTCGGAGACGGACGAATTTATGGCCCTTCTAAGAACTCAAATCTTTCACGGGTTCCACGGTTGATATTTATGGAACCTTTCGATAAAAGTCCGCAGTGAGTCGTGAACAAATTTTTATTGTGGAATAAAATACGTTTTTATGGCTCGTACGTCTGCGATATAAATGTGGAATGATTGTTATGTGAAATTCAATACGACACGCACGGGAATGGCGAGTTAGTATAGGATGAAATTTAATTTATTGTAAATGTAAAATTGAAGTGAGATGAAATTTAATACGGCATAAATGTAAGATTAGTTTAATGTGAAATTAGAAAATGAAATTTAGTATAGCATAAATATAAAATTAATGTGGTATGACATTTAATATGACATAAATATAAAATTAGTATAATATGAAATTCAATATAAAATAAAAATAAAATGAGTATAATATAAAATTGAAATTATCAAATTTAATATATCATAAATGCAAAATTAATATAATACTGCCAGCAATAAAATGAAATAAACAACCTGCAGAGTGATTTTTAAACCAAATCACACCCTTAACAGCGTACAATCAACGACCTCCAATTTGTCAGACATCATTATTGCGCATCATTAACCGTGCCGCTATACTTAATTCGCAGATCTGAACGAAACAGTTCGATCCATTAAGGACTTTCTATAAGAAACGTCGAACCGCCAATCGGGTCCTCGTTAAATCGTCATTATTACCCTTTCATAACACGATTTTCCACGCGTGATTTACCACCCAGTCTCGGAATCAGGGCGTTAAAAGCCCGCTCGAATCGTACCTCGATTACCAACCTCGCGCATACCTCGTTTTTTACTCGTCCATTTACGCGGTAGCATCGTTCAATCAGGCAGTGATATAATCCTTTCAGCGCGTAACGCCTGTGTGAATCCCGTGACATTTAGATCTGTGAAGATGCCGATGCTCATCATCCAGCCATCAAACCCTGATCCTGAACACCGGTACCGATACCACGGGGTTCGTCATCGAGGTACACACCGGTGCAAAAATGATAATGAAACTTTATCAGGTATTTAAAATACAATTTGATTGCCACGTTACAGCTACTATTCATTTCATTTTTGACACATTTTGTACTTTCTTCCCACAATATTTTGTCATTTCTATTATTTAATGGGAACTATATTAATGGGAAATAATAATATGGCAATTACCACGTCGAGTGCAATGCAAATAATTATCTGTAGAAATAAAAAAAGAATTACTGTTGGAACAAACCGATGGAACAAAAATCTTAGTATAACAGGTTGAAATCATCCCCTGACTAAAATATCACAGGTACAGCTTTGAATTAATTTAAATAATTTAATGCCACTGTAATACAATAACATGAATTCTGGCACGTGTATGAAAAATGAAGATTGGCAAATGACGAATTGCCAAGAGTGGCGGAAACATTTGGTGACCCCGGCAACAATCGGACTTCCCACGTTGCGAATTATCGAGCGAACAAAACAATTAGCAGCCGTGGAACGATCTTAACCAGAATCAACAATGGGACAATTAAATATTGGGAAAGGTCCGCCACTGATAATTGCTATCGTTCTATTTACAACAATTATTTAACAGAAAATTGAACGAGGTGACAAAGAATGTAAAATTGGCAAAATTTAACCCTTTACTAATTAAAATGTACAAATTGAAATGATATTTGTAAGGCTTGCATTCTTTTGTCGACCCACACGAAAGGGTGGTGAGAAAATGGAACAAGGTGAAAGAGGAACGAAAAGGACGAGTATCAAATACAAGGTAGAAACGAGAAGAAACCGAGGCTTGATTATCGCAACAGTTACAAACCATTACCGTAATATTACCGTTACAGTAGCTTTACTAAGACATTTCTACATCCAACTGGAAGATTGCTCAATCTTGCTCATCTCCCGAGAGTCTCCTCCGGTTCGTTCGCGAGATTTCTTTTACTCCAGTCACGATTTTCCTCGATTCAATTATTACACGGTTGTAATCAGTCCAACTCTTGATGAACTTTATTTCAATGGTTAAATTGGGGAAAAAATGTATTAACCATTTATCGTGGAATGCTTAATTATACCAATGTCAAAGTAATTTATTAAAATTTAATATTCTGCTAATAAATTATAGCAATTAAATTTTGTAATTATATTTCTATAGTTTCAGTAATTATTGTAGTAATTCATATTTTACATTAAATTATTCTAAAATATAGTTTGCAAGATTTGGAAATTCTATAATTTATAATTATGAAGTAATTAAGGTTGCTAATTAAGTAATATTGACACTGAATGTAAAGTTCTTATGGCTACGAGAATTCAAGTTCTTTTTTTCAAGACGGTGTACAGAAGCAGAGTCTTCTTGATGTCCTCATCAACATTCTAATTAGGCAATTGACGTAGTCTAGGACGCCTCCGCACTGATTTTCAGACATAATCACTTCCTGGTCTACAAAAAGCCTCTTTCCACATCCCGTGCATTAAATTATCAAATTATGCTTGTTTACATTTATCAATTTATCAAATTTTAATCCTAATTTTTTCTAATAACTATTATTAGTATTAATAATTTAGTATTTATTCTATGCTCCACCATACTATTAATTATCACAAAATTCAATTTCTTCTTGTTAAAAATTAATGTATTTTAACCAAGTCACTAATTAATTCTTGAATTTCCATAATAATTACAAGTAACAAATTTCTTTTTGCCAAAATAGTTATGTACTTTCGAAATGGTGTAATGATCCATATGGTCACTCGATATGCATTGTTTCCACCGACTGTACGCAGATATTTCCTGCATCGATATATCGCCCACGCCGTCTGACAACGGTGCATTATCGACGTTCCTTCGTAACCGTGGATAACCAGTGTAAAAGCGGCCTGTACCTGTGCCAAGGAAGGTGAAAGGTGCTCTTCTTACGTGACTATATAATACAACCAGCTGCCCTTTGGCGCAAATCTTGCCGGAAGAAGCGGTGCCAATTAAACATCAAAGAAATCAATTTTATTGCAACCCCAATGCCAATAAAAATGGGTCCTTGGATCTCCTAAATACCATAAAACCTAATAATCATCCCCTTAGTATACCAAGGCACCCTTAATTCTACCGTGTGTACCAATTATTAAGGACCCTGTCAATTAATTTTCAAACACAGCCTCTCAAATACCAAATTTCTGTAGTATTTAATAATTTTGAAGAAGATGGACAAGGAACTCCTCGAAACGAGTCTGGCAGAGGATCCGAGGCATGCAAAAAGGATGGTCGCGGCACGATCAAGAAAGGACAGGACACGCGTTGCAAGAAAAACAAGATCTATGGAGGATGAAAGTGAAGGTGAGCAAAGAACCGTTCGTTCGTTGCAAAATCGGTGGACGGACGGTAAAAGGACAAGAACCCCGTAATTTGACCGGTACGTCATCGCTTTCTAACGATTATGATGTCACGTCGCGTCATTCGCGTGGAAATGCATGAATAAAAAGCGCCTGGCGACGATAACACGCCGGACAGCCGATTCCTTAATGGCGAACGATGCTAATTGAACGTTTCGTATCGGGGTTATTATTAATTGGTGGCTGGGAGTCTAATAATAAACCTACTCGCTTGAAAATATCAATTATTGTTCTAGATTCGTTCTTTTTTTATTTGTTGGGTTACGAAACTGTAATAGGGATTGTAATTAATGGGTGATGCTCGTCGTGGATGGAAATTATGATGTAAGTATTGTAATGGATAATTGCTTGTATATTTATTGTACAGTTGGGAAATGATGGGTGTCGTTTGTACAGTTATTAGTGATAAGTTGATGCTACTTGTATTTTATAATCGTTTGCATTTGTTTATTTCAGTAAAAGTGAACAGTGATGCTGGTAGTATTTATAGAGGAGTGATGGTGACTATTATTGCTGATTACAACAAATTTTATTTCTTTAAGTTGATTTAGTGGAAACTCAATGAATAATAATTTTACTTTCATTCTGAAAATGGTGGGGGTAGTAATATTAATATTGAAATTGTGATAATACTACTAATATTAATAACTATTAAAACTGTTTTAGCTAATGTTAATTCGCTGATAAATTAAATACTATTAATGTTAAATTACTATTCAAATAATAACTACATAACTATCAATAGCACATTAATAATAATGTTACACAAGATGCAATTACATAACAAAACCGTGTCAATAAATAGTCGACACTAATTTACTGCAATTTTTGGTTTTGTTTTAAAGAAAGTACAAAATAGTCCTAATATCTGATCAGTTATATCATCGTTGACTACCACTTTTCAGTAATTCTATTTTTATTAAATCTAGCATATTTCCTTCTTCCTATTACACTTTCACCAACTTAATCGATTCATTTACAAACAGATAACCAAAAACATTTCTCACGAAACAGGTTATAAATTTCACTGAAAAAAAAAGATACAAATAAAATAGTCAACAGAAAATTCCACAGTTCATGGAAAGTATTTAACAAATAGTAGAATTTAATTAGTAGTATTTTAATAAATTGTTGAATGATCAATTATTAATTTCTATATTTTTAGTATATTTAGACAATTTTAATATAATTTTAATTAAATTCAGTGCCTCCCAAGTGTTCAGAAGACGATTAAACATTAATTCCACGTCGATATTAATAAAAATCCAATGACCAACGTACGTCAGCTGACCTGAAAATAAAAATCAAGTAAAGAAACGAAGTCGTTTTCACCTGTTTGCTAAATTCCCTTTAGACACCAGTTAGATCTTTATGCTAATCCATGGATGTTTGGTATTTAAGGGTTAAGAAGTCTGTCATCAATCACAAAGGAATTCCTGTCCGACGATTACAGGAAGAGAGGAACATCTGAATATTTATGAGGATGTTCCTTGAACGTCCGAATTCGCGTCCTTTGTAAACTTTCACCTGGACCATCTGTGCTCTCCGATGACGAGAGCAATATCGGTGTATTAGGACCCGTGTGTTGTGGGATGCTGACTTTCTACCTTGACGAGGTGCCTCGGTTAAATATTTATTTTCGTACAGGACCACAGGTAACGGACAATTGATTCGACGTGTAAAGGATGTTTGCTTTAACGAGTGATGAGGGATTCGAATTTGAAAGAATATTTTTGAATACAAATTGCCACCTTTTAAGATGTACCTTCTTTTAATTATATCAAGTATCCTGATATAACTATTTAAATCTCAACTCAGTAATTTAGTAACATAACAAGTTAATAACATACCGATTAAATAATTTTGCTAATTCGGTAACACCGTCAAAATGATTAAAATCCTGAAAACTTCATTGAATCAAACATTTGCATGTAAAAAAGGAAAAGCAACGAGCTACAGTTAACATTCTTCGGGTAGAATGTAAATAGGCGCACGCGTTCGCGAGAGGATCGAGTCTCTCCGGCTGGTTCGAATCGGTCGAAACGGTGCCCCGAAGGTAGCTGATAAAACGAAAGCCGCGTGTACGGTGGCCATTGAAGCGGATCAATTTATTTCCCCGTTGAAACGTGCCAATCCCGATTTACCTGATCTACCGTGGACCCACGATCTATGGATCGTTGTGCACGCGTACCGCGCGCGGATACGCGAAAATCGCCACGGCCGGCCGGCAGTTTCGCAACAACACGGTCTGCATTAACGTTTTCCTGGCACCGAGTTTTGCATACGATTAACAGAAGAGGGGTGGGAGAACAGTGTTGCATAAATGTATCGATTTCGCGTCGATCAATTTGTTCGATGGATACTTTTAATCGATCCTGAATTGAACTATTCGAGGCTGTCTGGTTCTCTTCTGTCGGATGCAGGGGCATTGATATATGGAAGATCGAGATGGAGATCGGTGTAAGTAAATCTTTCGTTAATGACTGGTTAAGGTAACTCGGTCTGTTAGTTAATGATGACAAACTTGGAAAGGTAGTGATTGAGTAATTAGCTATTCAGTTGTTTTCGTGATTCGTATTGTTAAGTCAATTAACTGATGTTTTATGATTTAGTAATTTGGTAATCTGGAAACTCAACAGTTTAGTAACTGAATAATTTAATAGTATACTAATTTAATAATTTAGTGATTTCCCTATCAACACGATTTTCCCCAGAAACCCCTATAACACTTATCACTATACACCTCCAAGTACAAGAGACGCCATCTTGAAACTAACATATTACCTCCAATAGAAAAGAAGAATGTTAAAAATGTTGAAAAATCGAAACATAACTGTTTACAGTATCATGCACGTAAACAAGGTACAGTCCACAGGTAAGCCGGTGTAAGCGGTGGCTCGACTTCCGGTTCTCGGCCGTTCTCCGGCCGTGTTTCCGTGGGTTTCTGGATTACGTGTCGTTGTATGCGAGTATGTACGTGCCGGTTCATTATGCCCAAGAAAGTAAGAAACAGGCGAGAACGGAGTCATTGCTATTCGAGGGCCGACGCAGGAAACGGAAGTTCTCGATTATCCACGAGACACGAGAAGTATTCACAGATCTCAATGTATTCCGGACGAAATTTATACGTCTAACGAAAATGCTACGAGAAAATCATAAATCCTTCTTAACTTTCAGTAACTCTCCATTTTGACATTTTATTTTATCAGGCTTTTATTGTTGATTCGATGGAGTCTTGTTAAATAGAAAATCTGAACGCAAATGTTATTTATATGGAAAGATTGTTAAACTAATACAAATGGCACTGGCAAATTTATTTGGAAGTGCTAGAAACAACTAGTGATCAATATTTGGAAATATTTGAATATTTATTTATTATTCTTTAGAAATATCACTGTCAATTATTATATAAATTATAAAAAAATTCTCAAAACACTAAAAATGGTTCTAGCAATTACAATTCTGTAAATTTCTCAATATTCCATTAACATTATCACAAATTCTTAACTTTGCAATAAGCAAATCTATTAATATTCTTTAATTTCTCAATAATCCTTCGAGCAGAAAATGGCGTAACATCATCGACCAGTCAGCATCTTAAACCGAGGAAAATTGCAAGGAAACAATAATTATAAAATTAGCAGCGCATTGTTTACGCCGGTACGAAATTTGCATTCGACTTATATCGGACAATATCCGCGAGTGACATTTATATTGTGAGTGACGTCAGTTTCCTCGGCTCATTCATCTTTTCGCTGCTGAATGAAACTCGCTTGCGTTGATAGTACGCGCTCGCGTGACCAGACACGTGTTCGTGAATCACGCTGTAATTGCAAAACGGTTAAAAATAGAAAAAAGTTTCATTGAAGAAAATTAAGCGATGCTGGGTGATGCAACGCTTAACGAAGTTAAAGACTGTAAAATGAATTTGCTACACTAATCGCGCTGGGAACCATTATTGTCCAAGGACTTCGGTTTGAAAATTTCATTTACAATTTAAATTACCAACGATGAAATAAGTATGTAAGTAAATAAGTAAATAAGTGAATAAGTAATTTTGGATTATTACAATTTTTGGTTTAAATACTTTTTTTCTGTATCAGTGTATATTGTATTCTTTAAATAGAGATTTTGAATCGATGGAAAAGCCATATTCGATCCACGACCCGATAAATTCGATACACTTTCACGCAGTTTACCTGAAAAATCCTCAAACAATGCTCAAACTTCCTTGAAGAAGCTTCTCACAGAGTGTTGAAGAAACTTCGAACAGCACCATCATTGTTCGTCACTTCTTAATTAGCCTACTTTCTGTTCATTCAAGACACTCCTCGTTTTCTTTCCCGCCATAGCAGCTTACCTATCGTTCAGAATCCTTCGACTGCATACTTTTTAAAATCATACAAAACTATTATCGAAATCACTGCAATAATCTCATACTCTCAAAACAGTTCAATTCTGCAATTGCCAACTTAAAATTAATACAATTATAATTATTTCAGTACGGTATTAATAATATTAAATCGTATGGAAAAATATTTTAATGTTTTATTGTTATATTAAACTGGTTAAATTTGTCACATATTTTGATATTAATTACACGTGTAATTAATTGATAATAAAGTTTGCAATGGATTTAGAATGAAATTTAGTATCACAGCAGATGCAGACAAGGTGAAATCCGAATAGAAACAGCGAAAGGTCGTTGCATGAAGTTCAGAGCCTTCGGTGAAAGACACCATTGTCCCTCCCCCCTCCCCCCTCCTTCTAACTATTCATTAGAATTAATTAGGAGGATGCGTGTTTTCGATCGTACAACGTGTTTCTAGCTTCCGTTCGTGGGAAACTTTACTTTTTAAAGAATGTATCCAGAATGTAAAATTAAGATTTCGTGAAAAATTATGGAAGAAAATTGAGAAGAGTGTAAATTAGAATTAAAACTCTGTAAAAAATGATAAAAGAAACGTTAATTTTCAAGTAATATGAATGAGAGGTAAATGTTGGGAATTAAAATTTGATAAGAAATTACAGAAGAAAGCTAACTTTTGGAAAATTAAATTTTGAAAACTAAAATTAGCAAAACTTACAGATTTGTAGAGTTAAAATTCTATAAAAAATTAAAGACGAAAATTAATTTGGAGAATAATAAATAAGAAAAGACTTGTCTTAATAATAATAATGTTAATGTTTAAAACAGTTCCACATTAAAATTGCTTTTAAACAACAAGTCCCTAAATAATATAATAAAAAGAGATTAAAATCGATATTAAACCACTTGCGAATTGAACGAAAATTGATTGTACGTTGAATAAAAAGAATGTATCACAGGCGATCAGAAGGAGCTCGAAAATTTTCAACTTTCATGTATTTAACAGGAGAACCAGTAGCACGGCTGAATTATTTTTCCCCCAGCGCCGACTTTCCATTTTCTTTGCGCATTCCTCGACACGGTTTGTACACTTTATTAGTGCACATTGATAACGGTGCTACTTTCAACCGTGATTTCGTGTTTCAACTGATGCACGGGCATGCTTAACAGGCTATATAATTGATAATTGAGCATGATTACAGCCACGAAGCCAGGAAACTGGAGAAAAACCAGCCGCTAATTAATTCCTTTTTGCAACTAAAAACGTCCACAAAATAAATCTGATCAATATTATTAAACGAATAATATTTTTACGCGTCTCCAAACTTTATATTTTACAATTCTGGGAAAAATCACTAAAACGTCACTAGAATATATTTGAAATTATTGAGTAACTATTACTCTGCAAATTTTGTACTTTCATTCAATAATAATTCCCAAAATGTAGAAGATCACCAGAAAACTTGCTAGGATCCATGCAAAATGGCGAAGTTAGAAATCTTGATACAAGAATTACTCGCTATTTTCCCTAGGGAAGGCTACGATGCTCGCCAGTGTACCTCGACTCGGTCCAGTGGCGAATCATTGACAGGTAATCCGGCAAATTCGTGTTGGTTAAGGTGGCAAAGTGAAATTAAAGATCGTGTTGTGAGTAACGTGTGTCTTACGTGACATCGGCACCGTCCAGAGACACGCTTCGAAAGGTCTAACCGCATCCTTGCGCCGCAGTTACGCGGTTACATAAGAAGGAAAGTCAGATAGAGGGGCGGCGAGAGCAAAAGAGACACAGGGACACGAGGAAAACGTGTAGACATGCAAGGTTTCTTGAAAATTCTTCAAATTACTAGCAGAAATGTTACACGACGGGCTACGCCGGTGCCGACGTAATTGGTCCTAGTGTCTTGACCGTTTGTACCAAGCTATACTTATAAATTTGTAACATATAAAACCGGATTTTTGTATTTTTACTCGAATAAAAATATGATAGTGAAATTTAGATGAAAATTAAATGATTAATTATTGTAATATTAAAGTTTAAATGCAGCAACGAGAGGTTTTGATATTTTAATTCTAACAAAAGTATAAAGGTCAGGTATTTAGATGCAAATCTAATGAATAAAGATTAATATATAATTCTCACGATTTCGTTGAAAACTTTCGTGTCAGGACACGGTTATGTAATTATGCATTATGCGTCGATATTAATCGAAAGGTCGTCGAAATTACGAAGTTCGGTTTAGAAGTCTAGAAAGTCACGGAATTGTTCAGTCACGCTAAGCACAAAGAATTTTGCATAACGGCTTACTAACGAATCAAATAATTAACTTTCCTTTTCACGGTTCTTTCCTAGTCATAACAACAATGGTGTATTATTCCTCCAATTAATCGAAATCGAGTAAAATTCATTGCACTTGTATCAAAATTGTATATTAATTGAATCCAAGGGTCACGGGTTCGAATCCTGTTTTTTCACGAGTATTCTATACTATTATTAGTACTATAAACAAATACTGAAATGTACTGGACTTACAATAGTACCTATCAGTATTTGATTACGAATAAAAAAGCAAGTAGTACTGTGAATAGTAATATTATTATTAGTACTAAACTATGAATACTAACACTAAAGATGATAGTGGGAATAGTGATACTAATAGTCCTACTGCCACTGAATATGAGTTAGTAGGTTACTGAAACTAGTATAAGCTTCAGTATTATAAACAATATTTACGTAATGGCGTCGATATTACATAAAACTTTGTAGACATTGAAATAACCACGAGTTTATACAGTATAATATTTAATATAACGACAGTAAAATTATGGAATTAACATTTTCATTCCCCTTCAAACAGCCACTCATCAATCATTATTCGGACAGGAGGAATTTCACTTTCGGTGTTGATCAACATTTCCACCGAACCGATTCGTTTTCCCCGGATTTTAATTGAAACACGGAAACCAGCCCCGGGTATCTTTTCGATCGTTCGAAAAATATTCTTCCGCGTGTTTCACGCTTCTGACTTGGGGGCCACGCAACCGTCCCGAGCGGAACTTTCTTCTCGCGACAGCACGCCTAAACCGAGCAACGGTGCTCCTCGTACGACGATGCGACTTGCATCGTAAACGCAATTCGACCGCGGTGATTCATTCGCGACACCGTTTGCGGATCTCCTTACCCATTTGCAGCACGAAAATTCGCCAGGAAAGACAGGATTCTGTCAAAATTATTCAGTCTGTCGCAAAAGGCACAGCACACCAAGTTTCAGCCCTCTACCTCAACCAGGAGGGTAGTTGGAAGGTAAATTTTGATTTTTGCCCTATTTAAAAAATTTGAAAAAATTCTACAATGTTTGGGGCATGGTAGTGTATGTCAGGGAATTTTTTCAGATTTTTTCGTTGCAAATCCTAAGCGTGAAAAATCATAGACTGACAGAAAGTTGAAGGCATATTTCATTTTTTTTCTTAGAATAGTTGATTAATATTTTTAATTGGTCTTGCAGAGGAGTGTCACCCTAGAATAATTAAATTTCCAAGGTGTGTCTCAGACCTTGACCCCATTGACCCAGTTTCAAACAGGGTAATTTAATGAATCTTGTAATTTATTGCCATTTCAAATTTAATTATTCCATAATTTAATCAAAACAATTTAGGGTCGAGCCAGAAAGAGGCCACAAATCGTAAGAGGAAAATGCTAAGAGGTAGAAGGTATGGCAATAAAAGGCGAACGAAGAGATGAGACCCCCCTAGACGAGCAATGACTCACTCGTTGCATTCGAGTTACGATTTTGCGGGGGCGTTTCCAGAGAATCCTCGCCGTCATTTTCTAGATTTTCTGTTGCATAAACATTCCATATCCTTGCATTCGCCGGAGGAATCTGATACTAAAACCCTCTTACGACATTTTTGTTCCCGTGGAAGGAACCTGGCTCCTTTTTTTATTTAAAGGTTACGAAATGTTACTACAAGAAATCGCTTAGAATTTATTCAAATTCCCTCGGATAATCTGCGTCAGATGATCGTCTTAAAAGTTTCTTACGATCCCTGCTGAAATTTATAACGATCTTTAATCCGCGCGAACGGGCGGCTGAATCTGACTCCTCGAAATTTGCATCGACGGGATCCTCGCAAGGTACACCCCGGCTATGCTAATGCGAAGGGATCATCGACGCGAAATCGGGCCCGACGCGAGTGTCGTTCGACGCGTATTTACGTCCACGTGGGAGCCGAATGGATGTTGCGCACGGCGTTGTGCACCAGGTGAATGGAATGCGGTTCTCGTGGGACATCCGTCCGTGAAACGTATGCATCGCGGTCGAACCACGTGGGACGCGAACACCAGCCACTTGTTTGCGATTTTATTGAACCGTCAACCCTTTCCCGAAAATATATTATTTATTTGACGTTGAAGGACTAATAATTAAATCCACCTTTTACAAATTTTCAGTTGCAAGTAAATTCTGAAAGGCCCAATTAATTGAAAACCTTATTAATTCACCTTGTTGTTTAATAAATTACTCAGAAAAGGGAGTAAAATCGATTGCACGAGGATGGATTTTTGATCGGAGCAGTCGAGAGCGAGCAGTTAAATCAGCTCGATGGAAAGATGCAGTGCACAGCCCGTTGCATTCGCTCTGCACTTCTTCCGTGCATTGTTTCGTTCCCTCTGCCTTTCGAGGACCTTGTATGCAATGACCGAAGTTGAGTTAGGTCAACCCCGAGCCGAGGCTGCAGATTCCTCCTCGGTGCATTGTTCTTACGATGCACCATATTGCATTCCTTTATTTCGACCGTGACAAGGGCGCATAAGTGCAACTAGCTGGGGCATTGAACAGCGAGGGGGGTTGCAAACAACGCGATGCAGCGGGGAAAATTTGTTAAACAAATCGCACCGAAGGATTGGTATTCTTGCAATTTTGTGCAAATAAATTTAAAAGTATTTTCGATATTTGCAAGACTCACCCTGTAACAGAAATCCATGCAGCGCGAGGTTCATGGCTACGATCAGTTCCTTCAGCCTGCAACGAACAGAAAAATTATTTTAGAATATTTATTAAACAATTTCCAAGCGTTACAATCTCATTTCTAGTATAATTAACAAATAAACCACGTAATTTGTCGAAAGTTTTGCAATTTTTAATTAATTAACTGCAGCGTGGTTTTGTTTTTTTTTTATCAAAAAGAGGAGGATTGTAGCTGGGGATTCTGAATCGTCCTAACAGTCGGATGATCGATAAAATCTGAACATGTGCAGGGCAGTACTCGAAGGTCCTCGAGGAGGAACAATGGCCGCGTTGCAGCGGAAACAATTCAGGTCGAGCACGTATAACGCTTGTAACGGTGCTCTCTTACGGGGCACAAAACGGCAAACGCAACAGCCTGGAATTATTAGGCTACTGCATAGCTTCTGTCTAATAATGTGATAAAAGGCACGATTTCTCGGAAGCTGATTAAGCTATCTTTTCAATTTCAAAACTTCTCATGTCTTTTTAGTAGAGCATGTTAGTCTGATGAAGATTCATGAATGAAAAGTATATCGAAATGGCACTTGTGGCACGTCATTTTGAAGCTTAAAGATTTACAAAAATAACTATGCAAATGCCTCATCGATATTTTTAATATTAACCGAATGGTTGTTAATGGTAGCAGACATTAGTTATCTTGATTTGTGTTTTGGGGTAGTAAGTATTCCAATAAAAATTCATGACTGAAAAGTATTTCCAAATGGCACTTGTGGCACGTCATTTTGAAGCTCAAAGTTTCACAAAAATTACTGTGTTAATACCTCATCGATATTGTTAACATAAGCCAAATGGTCATCGATGGTAGCAGACAGTTGTTGCCTTGATTTATGTTAAATCTTCAATTTTGGAATATTGCAAATTCTGATAAAGATTCATGACAGAAAAGTATTTCAAAATGGCACTTGTATTATATCATTTTAAAGTCCAGAACTTTACCAAAATAACCACGTAAACGCCCCAAAAAAATACTTAACACAAAATGAATAATAATTAATTGTAACACACAATGCTGTCTCTTAACTTTTTCGAACATTTCTAACCAATAAACCAATAATATTTCTACAAAACACTACTGAGGGCCTCTATTAAAGTCTAAAATTGACACCTTTTGCAGAAATTGGGTTCGTTGAATAAAAATAAAGAATGAAATAGCCTGTTTGGAAAATAAGTATTTGAATAGCTGCAGGATTTTGATGAGTAAGAGGAAAAATATAATGACACTGGCACGGCTGGTAATAACAGTGACGTAGCCTGCGAACCAGCCTGGTGGCCCTCTTCGTCGATCCTTCAGGAACATCGAGGTGAATACGAAATCGAGGAACACGGTCGTCGTTCACGTGCGTGCAATCGCTAATGAACCCTGCTCTCTCGTCTTTTGTATCGTAAACCACGAGCTGTCGTCGGGAATTTTGCGTGTGTTCCAGAGAAAATGGAAAAATCCTGGCTCCGGCGTCCGCCAGTCGTTCACCGGCGACAACTTTCCTTTTCGATATCGATTCTTCGCGAAGAACTGTCTTATGCTTCAAGCTTTTTAAATAATAATTATAAAAATTCCCAGGTGCCCAACAAGGTCCCATTATGAAAAATAAATTCAGTGTTTAGATGCAATATAAATTATTGTAAATTGTGACAGTGAAACTCGATTTTTCACACAGTTACCCAAAAAATTGAATTTTCACGACAGTGTTTAACAGCCGGCTGATAATTAACTTTCTACGAATTAAATTCGTTTATAAATAACGCGAAAAAATGTGCATAAGAAAGTAGAACCGTTCGCCTGTTCCTTCTCTCCCGTTCGTATCGGATGTGTGCGGGTCTCTTTCGTCTGAAAGACGATTTTCACCTTACGTAAAACCGGCACATCGGCCGTGACTCGTTTCCATGGCGAACGACTTTCCCCGATTCTGTATCGCGAACAAGCTTTAAAAAAAAATATATAAAAAGGCACGATCGATGCCACGCCTTTGGCCGACTGGCAAGAAAATTACCCGACGATTTCAGACGATCTTAATTCCCCGCGGACGGACACGAAATCGTTTTCGCAAAATAAACACAATTTATTCGAGAAGCTCGTGTAAACTGTCTGGTATTCGTGACATAAAAGTGTCGTAAAGTGACACTTGTAGTACATCGATTTGAAGGTTGAAGTCTGATAAAAATAACCATATAAATGTTTCTTTGGGACTTTTAAAATAAAATGGCTGGTTGATGGTTGTAGTAGACGATGAATAATTTTGAGACGTACGTATTCTGATACAATTTCATGACAGAAAAGTGAATTGAAATGTGACATATGGTATATCAATTTAAAGCTTGAAACTTAATAAAAATCACTGTGTAAGTGACTAATTGATATTCGTAATACAAGATGAATGATTGCAATTTTTGTGATGAAGTGTGTTAATTATGTTGATTTTGGAGTGGTAGATATTCTAGCACAGATTCATGACAGAAAAGTATTTCAAAATGGCACTTATTGTACATCAATTTAAAACTTGAAGTTTAACAAAAATTACCATATAAGTGCCCCGTTAATATCTCTAATATACAATGAACGGTCGTTAATTGTATCAAGCAGTTATTACCTTGTTCTAATCAAGTCTTTGATTTCGAAATATCAAGTCTTCTGGCAGGATTTCATGACAGAAAAGTATTTCAAAATGGCACTTATGTTACATCAATTTAAAGCTCAAAGCTTAACAAAAACTGCTACATAAATGGTCCATAAATACTTGTAATTAAAAATACCAAGTTGTACGTTGAAACGAACAATGGCTCACTAAATCTACAAGCAGGTTCCATTAAATAAAATGAAAATCAAAGCTGTATATCTCCATTGCCTCACCATCTAACAAAGAAATAATTCAGTTTCTAATGAGCCACTCAACATGCTACCAACAAGTATATCGATAAAATTCTACAAGAATTTATGTACACGCAGGAGCAATGTAGTTCGTTGGTTGCCTCAGACGTCCTTGGGTTTTCTACTTTCCAAAATAGACAAAAGAAAGAAGACAAAAGGCGGACAGAAGAAGAAGAACAATAGAAGCTAAATAAAATTACCAACCAAGACGTTTATTCATACCTCCATGACACTCAAAGTAGTCGTTTTTATTCAAATTTATACTCCATACTGGCTTTTTTATGACACATTCCATTTACATATTATTTAATATTTCCATGAATAGAGTCAAGTTTTTGAATTATTGTCAGGTGCTAATTTGTAATTTTATATTCCATTTGGATGTTTAATATTGTGAGAAATAGAATCAAATTTTTGCATAAATTAGGTTTGGTTGCAACGAACGAACCAGATGACAATTTTTTATTTTATTGAATAAAGTTTACTCAAAAATTGTGATATTTTTGTGTTTGCGTGATTGTTGCAGCGAACGGGCGAGGTGTCAAGGTAACGTCACCAACAATTTATTTCTTAACCGGTTGATTTAAGATCACTTTAAAAGCTAACCTTCTCTTTCTTCTTCTGTTTACGAAGAAAACGATTTTCCCGGGACAACTGAACGTGTTACGTTACGTTGGCTCGCGATCATGCTCGAGAACAACTCTCGTTTCCGGTTTGGAACCGATCGGCCGGATATTGCCAGCTGCCTCGCCTCTCGAACCTTCTCCAGATCCCCTAATTCCATTTACACTTTTTTTAAACAGAAACTCAAAAAGGTTTTTCCACGAGGAACAAGTTTCCAGGAAATGGGAAAAGATGAAATTTCAATTTTTGAAAATATTAAGGTTGAATATTCATTAATTTTATTGCTGAAGTTAATTAAATTGAGGTTTCTTAACAACTCTAGAAAGTGGAACTATTGAAAGTGCCATAAAGTTTGAATTTCTAGAAATACGATTATTTATTAATTAATTACTATCAAAATTAATTAATTGTCTTGAAACCTCTTAAAATTAATTATTCTCCTAATAAAATTAAAAATCCCAACGTATCCCATTTATTGAATCGTGCCACAGTGAATGCCACCGCGACCGAATAAAACTCCAAGAAAATGAGAAAAAAAAAGAAAAACAAGATGGCCATTCGAACGGCCATGCACAATTTCACCGGTACGGAGCTTTCCTGCGATTCTTACGCAACAGGGTAATTATCGGTGGAACGATCGACAGTTCGCCGCGTAGTCTTACCTAATCGATCGGCAACGCGATAAATAACCTGGCCGAAAGATGGCCCGTTCGGCTGTTGCACGGGAAGAAGAGAGAAAACAAAGAGTCGACTATCGGGACGGTAGTCCAGGTATGTTTTCGTCGGGTCTGAGCACCTGTCTCGGACGGTTGGTTGGCCCGGGATCGGCTATCGACCGAGAAAATCTTCGACGAGGCATCGTGGAACGAGGGTAAACGGGGAATCGTGATCCTGCAACGGGTATCCATAAATCACGTGGAAGCGCGGCGAGAAGCGATCCGAGAGGAGAACGGACGATCCTGGATCCGTGGATGAATGGAACGCGATCCAGTTTCGCTTTCTTCCCTTTAAACCGTGTCGGATGGGGATTTACGTTTGAAACAATCGTTTTGAATGATATTTTCTTCTTTCGATAGAAGATTTTGCTTGATTTTATTGTGATTCAATATGTTTTAGAGTGTTGTAGGGTATTTTCTTGTCATTTCATATATTTTGGGGAATTTTGCCTTACTTCTAGTCTGAATCACTTATTATTTTGTTGTAGCTTGATATATTCCAGAGAATTCCAGTGCATTCAGCTGTAATATTATGTATTCTAGGGAATTCTAGTCCAAGTTATTGTAATTTAATACATATTCCAGGGAATTCCAGTGTACTCCATTGTATTCAAATACATTTCCCTAGGAATCCAGCATATTCTACAATATTCTACTAAATTAGAATATGTTCCAATATGTATTCTACTAAACCTCCCTATAACTCTTAGGCTCTATAAATATTTAGTACATTCTAGTACGTTCGAGAAATATTTAGTAAATACATCAAATTCGACCCATTACACAAATTAAAAATACTCCTATCCCTTCACTCGGCGAATAAAAAAAGAAATTGAGAATTCCTGGAAACAAGGGAAACTAGGGTATATCAGTCAGAAATAATTATTCCAGTTACAGAATATTCCCGAGCGCAACCACCGTCTGACAGCTATCTATAAATCAAGCCGCCTGTATAATCCGCTATTTTCGTAGCTATTAGTTGCCCCTAATGCAAACTGCACTCGTTAATTAAGATGATGCAAATGTTGCTCGTAAAAAACGCCTCGATCGTGGTTCCGCCATAAAACGGAGCACTTACGTATTCTTCTGGCTCGGAGATTCGAACGCCGTCCGAGGAACGATCTTTTTTCTCCATTATAGAAAAACGTGGATATCGCAATAATTCTTTTGCAACTTTTGCGAAATCCCGAGCAGTAAAGTATTTCTATCAACTTTCGAATAAACAAATTATTTATTTATTATTTTCTTAGAAATATTTGTGCAAACGCAGTATGCAAACAAAAATGGAATGGAAAATAATGGATTCGCCTGGAAAGGACGATTCGGATCGAGATACGTTGGCTGAAAGAAGAATCTGTCCGATTAATCTTCTAGCACGCTCTCTCGCACCGTGGGAATCGGATGATTTAGACAAAGACTAATTGATCACTCGAAGCGATGCTTCGTTTGCTTTCACTTTCCATAAAATCGTCTCGAATTGAAGCATAATGCTCGCCAGGAAGATGGGATCTTGCTACGAGCCTGGAGACACAGATCTTAGAAGTACCGCTTCGCTTTTCAATTATATACTGGGTGTTGGGAAAGTAATAATGGTTGATTAAACTACTTTCAAACGAAAATGAAGATCAGACCCCCCTATAACACGGTTAATACAAGGATAACATTTGGCTAGATAATTATTTCAAATGTTATTCAAATGTAAATTATCTACAATTACAGTAAATACGAATTACAAATTAAAATAAACAACCTTGGCCAAACCTTGCACACATTAAAAAACTATAGTAACTGAATTATTAATGAAATTAATTAGAATTAGTTAAGCTGCACCAAAGTGGCTTGAAAAATGATGAACTCAACACGTAACACCCAAAGTATAAATATTCCCTTTAAAAATGAAGAGAACCACCCCGTACAATGTTGTTTCCGCCACTGCACAACAATACAGCGTTACAAAACAGCATCGTAGGCGATGGAAATGGAAACAGGATAATAACGAGATCGATAACTTTCTCCCTGCGCCATTCTAGAAATTATGCTCACACCGTGTATGCAACGTAACCACGGGGGCGAGAGAGGGGAATCCCGATTGTAACGAATCTCTCCGCCGTCTGTCCGCCGGTCTGTGCACGATCATCGATCGCTGTTCGAGATTATGTAAATTGTTACACATAGAAAACAAATCCCCCCCCCCCCCACACTCCATCCTCCTCCTACTCCCCCGTTGACGACCTCTTACGTTCGATCGGGCTTGAAATGGTCGATTTGTTGATCGCGGACCGATATACCACCACACCGCGCGGTCAAGCCGCGGCTTTATTACACTTTCAAAATGCCCGCGCTGAAAGTTGGAATTCGAGTGACACGTTTCCAGTACGCGAGAAATTCCGCGAACCGCGACGGTTTTATTAACGTATGAAACACGAGCGGGACAAGTCTCGTTGGTTAATTATCGCGCGGCTCGACACGGCCGTAGGTGCAATTTATGGATTTACATACCGCGGAGCTGTTAAATCGCTCGATTCTTTGAGATTTTAATGGTTGAGTTATTGGATCGCTGATCGTTGAGTCATTCGATTTCGTTGGCTTTCGATTACGCATGGGGGAATAGTTATTGTATTTGAATACTTAAATACCTAAATACCTAAATATCTAAGTATCTGACAAAAGTATCCAAATACCAGACTACTATAGTTGCCACATTGTGATTTTAAACAATTTCTGAATAAAGTTCTCGTTATTCTTTCCGATTGCACGTTTTGAATTGTCTTTCATTTTTCTCCCCGAAGAGTTTCAGCATTGAACGATACGTCCGAACAGTGCTATTAAAATCGCTTTAGAAGCACTTTCTCCTTTTCGAAAAACATTCTTTAACGACCTCGATCGTAAAACGGCACCGCGTAAACGCCGAAACTTACACTCCACGAACCTGTAAATTTCACTTTACGACCACGGACCACGCGCCCGACCATTTTGTTACATTTATACGCTGTTACAGAATGTGCACGGGCTGCACGCCCGCGCGAGTACCGTGTAAACGAGGTCAATAATCACCCTTAAGGCGACCCGAGTCGTATAAAATCGACGATTTATGGTAAACAAATTTTATGTCCCCGGTGAAAACTCTTAACCGCGGTTAAGTAACGCTGGGTTACGCTGGTAATTTATTTTACTTTGTTTCTGTATCGTTATCTTACAGGATATTGCGGTGTACTTAAATTTAACAACTAGTAAAGTTACTAGTTGCAAGTATATTGAGGTGTTGGGTAACTGGTAGCCGGTTATAGTTACACAAAGTATGATATAACACTAAATAACTAGAAATATATTAGAGTAACTAGTATGATTACCAGCAAAGCATTAAAGTAATCAGTAGTCTACTACTAGTGGATAATTAATTAGCAAATATTAAACTAGTGACACAGTACTTTACTAAAACACACCAAAGTACCTCAAGTACTCAAATACTTTTCCATAAAAAGAAAACAGCTCAAAGGAATGAAAATCTTGAAGGAAGAATAAAATGATCAGCAGTGGTTTCAAGAATGACAAATCGATGATCAACCGTGTCCGTGTTAATCGAAGAAAGTAAAAGTATAATTAATGGGATTAGACAGTGCACCATAAACGATTCAATTAAGTTGGTCATGGAACAAGTACGATCCAGTTTCGAATCGATATTCTACGATCTTCGATCGCGCTTTCCATCATTCGACGACGACTTTATTATACCGGGACGGGCACAGTGAAACTGGACATTAAACTTCACTCGTTGAAATTCAATCCGCGTAAATCAGACAAGGATAACCATCTAAGGCGAGAGGCTTTCCATCTGAATCCCAGATGGACAACAAAGTCTGATTAACGTTAATTGCGCTCGGTTATTTAAGAAGATTCATTGACCCCCGTATGTGAAACTGTAGTGTATTAGTAGTCTTAGTAATAGTATTATTGCATTAGTAGTCCAAACAGTACTAGTAGAACCTCAGTAGTCTTAACAGTAAGTATCAGTATATTGGTATTCCTAATAGTAATACTAGTATCAGCCCTCACCACTGTATTGAAAGGATTCAACCATCGTTTCCACAACTAACTTCCATACAATTAGCAAATAAAAATAAAAATTCTTATTGAATTAAACACGTGTTCACGAAACACGTGTACGATTGAAAAAAATATGTGAAACACCGACTTATATAATCGATATTGGCAAGTGTTACCGACGAATCGAAAGAAGTTTCACAGCTGTGCTGCCAGGGTTAAAAAAACAACCTAAAACGGCGAATAAAAATTGTCCTAAATCGGTATTAATTAATATTTCTGTGTAAATAACAGAAATATTGGAGAATTATAAAAATAAACTTCAACTAAAATCGTCTTGCCTCTGGAAAAGTCAGAATCTCTCAAAAAGGAATAATTTCCTGCACGAAATATGAACACCGTGTATATGCGTGGCTAATAAATGAAAATTGACGGACTCATTCAATCGGCAAAAAAGGAATAGAATGGAGCGGATTCGAGCAGCATTTCCGTGATCTATAAACGTTCCGAGTTTTTCATTTTTCGACTTGGTTACAGCAGAAATTACGCAACCCGCGCAGAACTGGATTTCATAAGCGATCGAGCGCGAATTAAAGATATAAGAGAAGAAGGGGGGAGAAAAAAGAAAAGGAAAATGAAACTGGCGACCGCGCACGGGATTCAGAAATACACCTAATATGCAAATGGTATGGAAACGCAAAAGTGCTCGCCGTTCGCTTTGCTTTCCTTTCGCGGCTCTTAGATAATGCGTTACTGCGTGGAAAATATCTCGCCGATTCTGTCGTTCGCGCGTTGTCCGCCTACCGGAAGTCACCAGCCAGAGACGCTGGTTGTTCATCCCCTTTGCATTCTTCTCGAAAATTTGGGTAATTCTGAATATTGATTTAGGTGATTTAGGTTATTTGTACTAACGATATAATTACTAAAATTGTAATTAAACTGATTGATCTTGACATTTTTGTAGAAATAATGGCACATTTTTGTTCTGTTTTATTGTTAATTTTTGTTTGGTATTCTTAAGTATAAATATAGGGTATTGTAGGTGTGAATGTGCATCGTTAAGAAATAATTAATAATTATTGAATTAATTCATTAAATCATTATACAGTGACAAAATATTGAAAATGAATAATACCTAGTGACAAAGTACTATAATAACAAAGTATGCAAACATGAAACTCAAACCACCTGGTGCCAAAATATGAAAATTCAACAATAATTAGTAACAAAGTATAATAATAAAAACTATAAAAACCAATCCCTAATCCACACAAATACCAATACCAGATACGAACTTCTCTCCTACAAAATGCTACGAAAACTGGTACGTGACAATTTCACGGGTGCGAAACAGAATCGCGTACAAACGTCTGACATTTTGGTCACAGCTGATTATATAAACGATTATATTTTTCGAATCGAAACAGAGAAACTTGTACTATTCGTGGCAGCTAATATATGTATACCAAGATACAGGGGGACAGCATCGAGTTGTCGCCCACCAATAAGAAGACAAGAACCGCCAGCAGCGATAGTTGCTGGACAACTGGGTAACCAGTTAGCTTTCATTTTCGATAACCACTTGTTCAAATGTCTGCATTCTTTCGAAAGGTCGGTAATCGTGCGTAAGACCGCGGTCAAAGATATAAAAATGTGTATATATGTAAAAAAAAGGAACAAAATGGGATAATAGAAAAAAATTCATGGAACCAGTTGATAAATCAGATCGGTTCCACGAGCGATAACTTGTAATTAGGAGTTTGTCCCTCGATTGCACCCGGTGCAGTTTTATCCCCCGGTTGCACGCTGCGCTTTATCGCCAATTTAATCGTTTTAATAGTTTCAGAAACAGAAATGGAGAGAAATCGATGACCGGAAGGCCCCGGAATTATAATTTTTAATTTCCAGTCTACTTTCATGTAAGAGCGATTGAAATTTTAATTAATTTGGGGGTTTATACTATGCAATTATAGTTCATTAGAAAATAAATATTCAATACTTTATATTTTAATAAAAGAAGCTCATATTTTGGTAAATTTTATAATATAAAATAAAAGATCTGGAGCAAGTCATTTTGACCCCTTTGGTAGTTCTGGTATTAAATAAAAAGGCTACCTCGAAAATTTTAAATAAATTATTAAACCTTTTAATGTGGTATAAATGTTTAATCAAAATACTATTTTAATTTTGCAAATCCTTTTGTGAATGATTTGAAAGTTAAAAGATTGAGTTATTAATTAAATTGAAAATGCTTGAAAAATCTGCAGAATGAAATCCCAATATTCGCCCTGACAGCTGGAATTAACCGAACAAACGTGTCTTCAGATTTATGGAATCCCACAATCGATCGAGTATTATGTCCAGAAACAGCATTCATTAATGAAAATCATTTCCATTGGCGAATCGTTCGATAATTCAATAGACGATTCACAGTATAAACCGGTTCGTCGAGTGTGGTCCATGAAGAGAAAGGCGTTCATTCAATGGGCTTTAACAATAAATTATTGCATCGAACCTATACCGGTATTAAACAATGAAAATTTACACCATTTCTTTGATTATACGATTCTGTCTTACATAAACAATTGATAGTTCGACAGACAGCCTCTGAATCATGCTTTTTCATTATTTAACATATTTTTTAAACGTTTTGTTCATTTTCAGATATTCAAGGTTTTTAATTAAATAAGATTCGATTATTAAAAACCAATTTTTGGAATAATAATTAATCAAAACCATGGACTTATATTAATATTTATAATTTAAATTATGTAGTCAAATAATTTACCTTTCAGAAAATGTGATTATTAACAAAGGATATTGTAATTGTATGATTATTTTTTATTTATCATAAATGTTTATGTTAGATGGTTTCAAATATCTGCATTTACGAATGTTTCAAGAAATTAATTATCAAATTTACACCTCCACTTTGATAAGATTGTAAAAAAAATGAAAAACAGAATATAAAGAGAAGCAAACGATAAATGTTTTATATCCTTGGGCAGAGTAATGTTGAAAATTTAAATATCCATTGAGGATAAATTGATTTTTCCTTAATTTACACTTTAACGCCCAGCATCAATGGTCGAATAGAAATCATTACGACGGATATTAGTCATTATCGATCCGACGGATTTATTGCAACCGATATGCAATCAGGATCGCGTTTCTTGCCGCGTAAACAAGAAAGCATTCTCTCCCTAGACGTTATCTAACTGCGAGAAATCTAAGAGTTTCGTTTCACTTCGCGGCAAGACACCATAAATCAAAGCACCGCTCTGCTATTATCATTCAAGATCCAATATGTAACCCGGCAATAAATGCTTACATCATTTATTCGCCGGAAAATGTAATTTAACCGCACGTGTTTAGACCAAGATTGATCGCAACAAAGGGTTTCTTCAAAATACCAGCCTCGTAAACTTCTTGAAACTGTTGAATTATCAATTTAGCAACAATAATTCACCATCACTAATTGCTATACTTTATACTCAAGAAGGAAACAATTGGAACCAATTGATTTATTAAAATTTAGAATAGTAATTAAGATATTAGTAATTAATTATCAAACAGTAAATTAAACCCTGAATTCAAAAAGTGATTATTACTTAAAGGGAACCTCATTAAAATGTATGAACATTTGAAATAAATATGATATAAGTAGAAAATAGGTGTACAACTACGACAATGTATAATAAAATAATGTTTTTATGGTGTGCAATGATTGAGAGAGTAATTCAATTACAGAAAGGAAGTTATTACAGTTAATGACCACCCGATTTATGCCAGAATGGTAATTGGATGCAATATTGAAAAATTGCATATGAAAATTAGTGGTGCCATAAATTTCGTAACTACATATTAAATAAATTAATTAACAATAAAACATGGAGTATACAACAATTCTTTATTTAAACAAAAGTATGTTTAAGAAACTTGATAAATTAAGTCATTTTGACTTCAAAGCTTTTAAAAATGGAGTATTAATCGTTGAACACCCTGTATACGCAATCATTCACGAGGAAAGGGTTAAGACAGGCCGAAAGACTCGTAATGAAACAAGATCCGGCCCTAACCACAGTTCAATTGTCTTTGCACGGTCATCAATCAACGACAACCGTCGAGGCACACTTTCTTAATGCCACACAGTCGTAAAAATAAAGATTCTCCATCGCGAATCTGGATATACCTTACGCAACAGGTGGCAGGCCTGAACGCCGGGGAATCCCCCGTAGAAAAATGTGTCTACGTGTTCGCGGATCTAAGAATCGAAATTTTATTCGATTCCACTTCGAAAGGAACGTTGAACACCTGTGTTAATAATCAGGTATTAAGGAATTTATGTATCTGTTCAAATATTCCACAAATTTTGGATATTTTTAGATTCGTTTCGACTTCATTTTGAACGGATCGCTCCTTACCTGAATAATCTCTTTTGTAATTCGGGATTGTAGCGGAAAAATACTCGAATAAATCAAATAACTCGGGTAATTTAAATGCCCCAATAACTCGAATAGCAAAATTGGTGGACATTCTGTCAGACAGTAATCTGATTTTGATCAAAATTTCTATTATTCATCATTTTAATGCCACCCCTTTGCGCCCTTATTTACAGATCGAAATCAATTAAAGCAGTGATTAACATTGCAAAACATATCGCCGTTGCACAACAGTGAGCTACTGAAAGCGTAATTTCGTAACCCGCGAGTGCCTGAATATTATTAAATACCGAGCAAAGATACTATCGGGGCGATCAAGGCTAATTAAGATGACTTAATTGGACAAATAAATCCGAGAGTTTATATCAATTTTATGCAGCGTAGTAGATGCAATTATTTAACCCCTTTAATTCTAATCGCAACTATGTAAAATAATGTTGAAAAATTCGCTAAGAAGAAAGTTCTGGACGCGGGAAGTCGAGGACCGCGGAGGATACTAATTCGAAGTGCGCACTCTCGTGCAGGAGCTAATTCGAACTTAATAAGGCGGCCCAAACACTTTCATACGGTGGTAAATAATGGACACCGTCGACGGGCGACTTTGTATTCTAATGATTAGGAAGTAGCATAATAGAGGCTCCGTTAGAAAGCTCCAGGTGGTCTAAAAATACGGATGAAAGTTAATAAGGACACGTCTGGGGGCAGATTTATGGAGTCACCCAAGTTCAGCATTGTGATCGACCTATTAAATCCCTGTGTAAGTCACTTTGTCGAACATCGTTCTGGAATGCTATGAATGGCGAGATTACAGGCCTCTGAATGCTTATAGAATTTCATCTTACGGATCAACTTGCCCCATTAATGCTAATGGCAAGTATCCATAAGCGTACGCGTCATAGACTTAACGATTAACCAACCTACCAGTTCCTGTATGTCGAATCGGTAATTACTGCGGTAACTCCTTTTTTCTGGCCAATTGATACAGGTTTATTGAAGACGTCATCGAATAATTTTAAAGTACTTGGATAGGTCGAACGGGTCGGATGATTCAGATAGTTAGATGGTTTGAATAATTTGAATATTCTGATAGCTCGAATGAATTGAATCATTTGGGTGGTTCGAAAAATTCGAATAATTTAAATACCTGGGTAATTTGAATGATTTGGTTAATTTGAGTAATTGGATAGTTAAATAATTCTATTTTGATTCAGATGCCTTAATAACTCGAAGAATTCGAATAATTCAAAAAATTCAAGTACTCGAAGAATGTGAATGATTCAAGTTGTACGACCAAGTGACCCAAGGTTGCACCGAACGAAATACCTTCCAAAAAGCTTTATCCTGAAGTGATAAAAAAAAGAATTTATCGACCCGCTCGATAATTTTATTGTACAATAACGCCAGTGCCTTTCTGCAAATCATCATAGCCAATCAAATTAATTGCCTATACACTTGTGAAGGATCAATCAAGGACCTATCAATCAGCTTATCGTAAATCGTAATTTTTTTTTTTCGAGTAAGTAGAATACCTTATAAAGTCTTGTGTATTGCACAATGCGTAGTTAATATTCATTGGTGGGTCCTTTTAGACCAGTGAATTAATTTTCTTTTATTTATTACTTCAATTTTTAATTACAGAATTAGGATAATCGTGCCTTTTAGTTATAAGTTTCAAATTAATTATTAATCAAACTTTAGGTAAAAATTATTTTATAATTAAGGAATCTCGAATTCCTGGCATCAAACGACAAAGTTAAGTCAATTACGACCTAGACCTACAACAATTATTAAACCCAACCCTCCCTTAAATTTCAAAACTGAAAAGGGAGTATTGTAAAAGGGCAATTACAAAATTAATCAAAACGCTTTATTTGCGTCAAGATAAATTATTTTCCTTTCTATTTTAAACCCTCTTACTCTCAAATAGAAAAACAAATTTGCAAATTAGCTTTCGCTAATAAGGGAGCTCGTCTGGCGCAGTGTCAATAATAAAAAAAAAATAAAAATAAACATAAAACGAGACACGTGGTGGCCATCCAAATCCTTATATGGTGAAGAATAAAATAGAAGAGGACAAACCTGAGGTATCCCGCGAGTCTGTACGATCCCTCCAGGACGAGTCTTCGTTCGACGACCTCTGGACACTTGGCGTCCACGGATGGGCCACGTACAGGACGAGAGCTATCTGTCCCTGGAAGCACGCAGGATCTCGCGCATGTTAACGCACACGTCTCTCTGTTCACTCATTCTGTCCCGATCCACGTGATCGCTCTCATCCTCGATCGATCCCTTTTCTTTTCTTTTTTTTCACGAACCTGACCCACCTGACTCCCTTCTTCTTCCTCCTCCTCCTTCCCCCCTGGCTACGAGATCGGTATCCAGCCCGGAGATATCGCGTCACCGGACTAAACAACACTTTCTCTCCGGCCTGCCACGAAAATAACCACAGACGAAACACGTCCTTTTTGCCCGATTTCCTTCCAGTCACGAACTCCTAGGCCGCGCGAGAACCGCCACGTGACACAAGGCCTCGACTCCGAAGGACCACTGCGGACCAGGGCTCTAGATTCTAGAGCTTCTGGCGAGTATCGATTTTCAGGGCTCTCGTTTCGATCACTGTTTTTTTGCAAACGGACACTCTCTTCCGTGTTCGAACGGGGACAACTCGCGGGAAATACGATTTTGTACACGAGTCCGGGGGATTTGTCAACCTCGCTCCGTGGAAGCGATCGTCAGACTAAAGTCGTTCCACTGGAAACCGAGTACGTGCATGGGTTTCTTATCCCTCCTGTTGCCACGAAATATCGCCGTCTCCGTCGCGCTTGGGACGGCACGAGAGTGAATTCGCTCGGTCTCGCTCCGTGCCGCGGACGACTCTGTCACCGACGGTGGAAGGGGCACCAAATCCAAGGATACCGATCGTCGAAAAAATCGGTTCGACCGATGGAATTTTCACAATTTTTCTCGTGTCCTTTCTATTTTCCTCTTAGGGTAAATTGTGGGGTTGAGGGAGCTTTAGTCAGGGGTGGGATTCCACCCTCACGAAGGTGCATCTGTATCCTTCTTGTGTATAATTATTTTCTTTTAAGAAATATGAAAAATGGTTAAATAATATTTAAAAATGTTACGAATGTTCCTTCTAAAATTTAAAGTTTCTGAATTGACAACTGCAACTCGATTAAAATCATGTCTCTGTACGAATTTTGGTTGGGTATCATGAAAATTAATGTAAAAAATGCTGAGGAATCAATTTCTGCAGTTTGTCATTGACAAATTACAGCTGGTGGAAAACGAGGAATAAGAATAACCGGAATTACCAAAATTGACTGCTCATTTTTCGGACGTTGATCACTGGTTATCCGAGGAATAATGAGAGGAGAGCCGAGAAAGGCGAGAAGAAAGATCAATATATTACCCACGAAACACCCGGTCATTTCGCCGAGCAATTTTGCGTGCACGAAAACAGACTTTCAATGTTAATTCGAAATTCTGACAAATGTATTTTTCTGAATGATTTACAAACGGTCCGGCGATTAAATAAGATTGCTTTGACTCAACGAGATCGATTGAGATTAATCGACCGCGGAAATCGTTAACGAGATCATCAATTGTGATATGTATTTTTGTTTAGAATTTTGAAATTTGAAGACTGTCGTAAACTTCTGGCAATCTCTTTATTTGAAAATAATTAAAAATGTGAGAAATATTAATTAACCCTTCGCACTCGATGCATTTTTGGATACGATTAAGTCTAGATTAAAGTAAAAGCCTTATTTTAGGAGGAAAGGGTTAAAAAGGGTTTCTTTTGTTCATTTAAAATATTCTGATTAATTGCATACAGTGGCATTAATATTACTACTGCTTCAATAATTAATTTCTGCAAAAATGAATCTCCACGTTGAGAGGCACTGTTGTTTATTCAAAATTGCCAACTTTATACACCACAGTTTTATTTTTTACTATTCTTTGTTCGTTCTTCCAATCTTTGCAATAAAATATCCAATTCGAAGAATCGACCGAATTTCCTTTCGTACAATCCCATATTCCATTAAACGAGAATTGTTTAATTGAAATAAATCAATCATAAACGTATCAACGTCTGTAAATGACCAACTGGAGAACAATGGATCGAGGTTGGTGGAGAAAAATAAGAAATCAATCCGTACGGCATTGAGATCTATGATGGAATTCATAGGTTTCCATGGACAGGGGTACCGGTCGGCACGAAAATAGAACAGACAGGAAGGCGTACAGAAAGAGAGTGCAACGAGTGGCAGGGTAGCGCAAACGAGTGGCAGGGAATCAGCTGAGAAAAGTGCGAGGGAAAAGTGAGCTGGATGGCCTTCGCGACAATTCACTTCGTTTTACCTCTTGTTTCGCCGCTCGAATTCAAACGAATTCCATCGATCGTTCGGTCGAGAAAGTCGGTCCGTGAGCGCAGGAAAGGACATCCCCTTTGTTGGGTATTTCGAAAGGAGAATTCAGCCCCTAGGGATAATTCATCTCATGGCTCGAATTTTCTATGTTTCCAAAAGGAGATGTACTTGTGTGTTCAAAATTAATGATAACATTCTGGGGTTTAATAGTGCGTTGATAAATACTATGGGTTTCCCTAGGGAAAATGGGGTGGTGTAGGATTGAAGACTTCTCTGGAGAAATATGGACTTTACTAGAATTTCCTGAACGAAATGGCATTGCACGAAACTTGGAATTTTCTTAGGGGAAGAATTCCTAGGATGGGTATGGGGCTTGAGATATTTCTAGGGAAATATAGGCATTTTTGGAGAATATGGCGCCAACTCTCGTAAGGAAACTATGAAGTTCTAGACTTTCCTAAGGAATATAGGCTTCTCTAGTGGAAATAGAGAAAATCAATGGAGTTCAAGACTTCCCTAGACAAAATGACGCTGTATGCAATCTTGGGCTTCCCTAGAGAAATATAGACATTTTGAGGAGTAATTAACCTAGTGTTAATATGAAAATTTTCAATTAACTTCACGCAAACTGAACGAAGGTACAATTAAGGTACATTTGTCCAAAGTATCTAACATCTAGGGGATCAAATAACAACGAATAATCTCTCAGCTATCTCAGCTGTTCGCCGTCCAAGGATTAAGATAGATCGGCGTTTAATTAAAACATCGCTCGTCGGCACTAATTATTACACAGAGCCGGCTAATGTCCACGCGCAAAAAGAATCCGATCCGTTGGATACAGGAATCGGTGTTCTCGCATACAGGGATCGCATTAAACCTGGCAGAGAAAGGCGGCCACCCACCGGCTTACACAACGTTGCTCCAGTTATTAGTGTGTGACCGTTTTGCGGGTCGCGGTTTTGTCATTCATCTCGAGACACTCGAAACAGCTGCGGGAAACCATCGAAAAAACTAACCCTAAGAAAATTGTTAAATAATTGTTAAAATTTATCAACTTTGCACTTTGCATTTTGTTATTACTAGCTACCAACGCTTTTAACCCCTTAATAAATTGCAATTAGAATTAAATTTATAATTGAGTTTTAAGCAAAATACAAAGGATATTTTTATTTGAAATTTACGCCGATAGTTCTAATATTTTGTAATAATTTTCAATTGAAAGTTTGACGCTGAGTTTGTTAAAATAAAAGTTACGACGTGTTGAATCGAACACCAATCATCGAACTATTATCTGGCCGTAATAACTTGATCAGATCGGATCTAAATGGTTACAAGTTTCGATTAAATCATCAAAGGGGGTAACTCGTAGCCCGGAGACGAAACGTCAATGTCATCTGTGCTTGATTAATGATCATAAACGTGGCCGACGAAAGTGTTATCATTTCACAATGCCACGTAACAACCGACCATTGTCATCGTAACTATCTACGTGCTACCAGAACCGACTGACACAACAATACCAGGCAATGGTCTCTGCATAACATTAAACCCGGCTCTCTGTCGTAACGTTATTGCTGACCGTGCTACAACTATACCGGCTCGTAGAAAACCGATCGTAATTATCATTAGCGTACTCAATTCGCTGTTTAGGTCTTTCATGGGACCATGGAACGACGATGGATTAATTTGGGACCGTTTTATGAAGGTTCGAGGGAATGCAATTTTGTAAGCAGGATTGGTTGAGTGTCGTTGACAAGATAAACCTTTTGCCTACTGCTTAATTATATTATTAATTGGTAAGTGCAATTTGTAATTAGAAATTGGCAGTTATTAGCTAATTATTGTTTATTGAATTTAGCAACTACTAATTGCCAAATTCTAATTACTGCTTTAATAATACAACTACCTAATTATCGAGTACCAAAATTGCCAATTTCTGATTATTTGATAATAAAATTATCAGCTACTAAATAGTAATTACCAATCCTACAACTGGCAATTATTAACTATCAGAAGTGCCAATTACCAATTCCAAAACTGCCAAATATTAATTACCAATTACCAATCCCAAAACTGCCAACCAATCTCAAAGCTACTAATTACTAGTCCCAAAATTGGCAATTGACAAACTGTCAATAGTGCCAATTGTCATCTCCTAATTACCAATTACGAAAATTTCCACTTACCAGTTACCACTTCCTATTAAGTACCAATTACCAATACCAATTATTAAAATTACCTAGAGTTAGAAGACTACCATTAATTCTGGCATTACTTTACTTAGAATTACCAGTAATTAGAAATAACAGTAGCCGTAACTCGTTTGAAAATTGTCTCGGCACAATAAACACACTTTCGTCTTACGCAAATCACGAGTTTTGCAATTTTAGTTACAGACTGACGCTTAATACGTGCATCGAACGTTAATAAAACAGAATATCGCCTTTCGAACGGGACTCTTGTTACTTTCATTGTTAAACAAACGAGAACGAGGAAAAACGTGTGATATTTCTTTAAATATTTATTCAAGAAACTCTATTTTAATCCTACAAAATAATAGAAACATTATGATTATGAATTACTTTTATCAAAATTTATTGTATCCATCTTCATTTATTTTTCTATTTTATTTTCAACTTATGAATTAAGATAATTGAGGCAGTTCTAATGTTAATTAATATACAACAAAAAAATTACATAATACCATCCGGAAGTGACAAGAAGTTTGCATTGAAGGTGGCCTGTTATCACCGTCGGCGATCGATAATTTCGACAAATGTAAAATGATTGCGTGGCCGCACGTGTGGCCAGATATCAAACGGCCAATTTACCGGTTGCGACGAAGGAAAAAGCCTTGCCGGGTGTCCCTTGCTCTTTTCTAATCATATTAGCATATCTAGGTGAACCGTGCTCTCCCTCAAGAGTGATTGTACAGATCTACGCGCGCGCGGCACCACAGGCCATTTCCTTTTATCGTTGTTGCGGACACAGAGCGACAAATGCCGTGTAACCGCCACGCGGATATGCGAACTGTCGTAAGATCTCCCACTCGTTTCGCGCCATGTACGATAACAAATACGCGGAGATATCGTTCGATGAAAGAGAAAAAAAAATAGCGGGGAAAAAGAAACAGGAACATGGGATATTAATGGGTGATAGAACGTTCGCCGACAGGATAACGCGTCGAGGACATAAGACAATCGTTTATAAATCTAGCAACGGAGGTGTCGGTGACGGTCATTTGCATTCGGTGTACAAATTAGTAAGCTGTTATTGTGTTTTAGAGCGACAATTTCTGATCGCGTATAGACTGGTTAGCGATTTTGCTAATTTATAATTGCCAAATTTGCTCATTGCTAATTACTGATTTGTAATTAAGAATTTTGCCAAATTTTAATTACTGGTTTTACCAACTGCCTATTATTCATTTCCAGGTGTCCCTTACCAACTTTGCCAATTACTAACTTTCCTAATTATTAACTTCTAATTACCAGCTTTTCCAACTTGTAATTAATAATTTTATCAACTGCAAATTACTAACTTCCAAGTTACCAATTTTACAAGTTACTAATTTTCGATAACCAATTACTAACTTTGCCAATTTTAATTTCTAATTAAAGCTCTAAGCTCCCCAATCACCCATAAAAATGTACTGCATCTAAAAACTGACAACCATGACCAAAAAAAGATATACTGGTCGATTTAACTAACCTCCTTCGGTTTGAAAAAAAATGTAAGGCTCCATTAATTCGCCAATCATCGCACAGTCATCGAGATTCACGAACCTAGGGGATTGATTAATTGGAACCATTGAACGGAACAGCATCGATATCGCTGAACCGAATGTGCTAATAAACCGACGAAATTACGTCAGGAATGGCACTCGCGGTGCCATTTTCGTCGCTCGATTTCGACATCTCACCTCTCGATCCTTGAAGGATAAAAGGAGTGACCGCAGCGGGAGGGCGGTCCAAATTACCGGGACAACGCGTTTCGGCACACGTAGAATCATCGAAAGGAAGGAAGGGGGGGGAGGGAGAAAAAAGAAATTGGAAGAATGGACAGTTTCGAGCGTGCTCGACGGGAAAGTAGCGAGAAACCGTGACTTTTTGCGCTCGATGTCGCATTATGTAACCTGTCCTTTCGATCTACCGGGAACCTTTATTTCTCCTTCGCCACCGACATCTGGCAAGCAGATCGTCCGTAACTCTTCTCCTTCTAACGGTGGTTAATTGAAAGATCGTATATCTAAGTACACCGTAATGCGGGAGATAGCCTGCTACGTGGCCTGTACCATCCTCTTTTTTCTTTCTTAATAGAAACTTAACACTTTCGTTATTGGAAGATGACTGTGAACTTTCGTCGTTTAAAGTCACCGAACAATAAGGGTGGATGTAATCGTTTACCATATTGTGTACTGAGTAAGCTCATCACTAAGAGTACAATCCTGCTACAGGCCTAAATTAAAGAATTCTTAGTACAGCGCTAAAACAAAGACAACAACAGCACCCATGGCTCCTCTGTCTCGATGCGCGTTGACGCGTCGAGCGACAAGGCTTCTAGAGAAAGCAGCGACAACAGGATTTACATAAGGAGCCGTGGATATCGGCTCCGCAGGCTGGACAATTGAATTTTGAAATCGAGCTCACCACACCCACGCGATCACCCGCTAGGCGCCACCTTGAACCCGGGACAGCACCGGCCGTATGATTAACGACACGAAGCCATTCTAATTGGCCTTCGTCGCCGCGGAATAAAAGCGGGGGCATTCCTCGCGAACGCGACAGAAATCTCCAAGGTGGCCGGGCACGGTTATGATAGCCGGCCACCGTGAACCGTCTAACGGGGAACAATGGGGGGATTGAAGCTGAATGAAGAAGAGAAATGAACAAGGAGTTGTGAAATTGGCGCTGGGAGACGAGGATGGTGGAAAGTATGCGTCCGATGAAGAGATAAACGGACTATGTGGGTCAGGGGAGCTACTTTTGGAAGAGATGGTTCCTTCGAATCCTGGATCTTAATTTTTTTATCATAAATCGCTAGCATGGCTGTCTCTCGGAGACACCATAAAAACCTGGGTGCCATTAGAGCAGCTTATAATCGACGATTTCACGGGGAGGGACCCGTTCTCAGGACTTTTACCGGTAGCACGGCAACAAAACGTTCCAGTTTCGATAAAAGAACGTTGGGCAACCGATAATGACCGCGACCAACTTAGTATGGCACGGCTACCTGAGAACAATCGTATGCGTGCAATTTTCTCCTGTCCCAACGTCCCTTGGAATATTGCAATATCGTGGAGGGAGGAGAAAAAGAACTGACACTTTTTTTGATGCACAACATTCATATAATTCACAATCTTCTTACATCAATTTTGAAACTTATGCTAGCATTCCTTATCTCTAATTATTCTAAACTTGAAGCATGCCAAATGCTGAATTTAGAAATTCTAATTGCAGTAAAGTAAAAAGAGTTTATTAAAAATATTATACAATATACTTTAACATCATCTCAACGAATTCAATAATACTTATACAGATTTGAAAACTTATTTAGTAGCATCGAAGACTACTTTACCTACATTTTATATCAATAACAACCTGCAAAATTGAAATTGTCATTTATTTCAATGTTGTATGGATACCTAGCTACCATATGTTAAAGACTCACTTTTCCTGGAGATTTAGTACTTTCTATGAATTTCAACGCATCATTTACTTGGAGCAATCCAACAGTTAACACACACGTTGGTTTGATCAGACCCTCCTCAAAAAATTCTAAAACATCCTCCCCTGCTTGTCTAATTGGAAACACACATAAATTAGAAGCCTAATCCTAATTATTTCCTATAAATTTTGTTAGTTACTTGCTTTCTAGATTGATTAAACATTCAATTAATGATACTGTAAGAAACAAAATTTATAAGACACTAATTTTAGAGAAAATATTGTACCTATACAATTCAGGCTTTTGCTTCCTGTACTCTCTTAAATTAAATCCAGAAATTGTGAAAGAATCCTTGTCATCTTTGGATTCATTGTTTGTTGAAAGTGCAGCACTTCCAGCAATTATTACCCTACCTTTACAAAAGCTAGTATTACTGAACTTATTCTATATCAAATTACAACTTTATAATAATTCTGTACCTTCACGAGAAAGATGGTGCAACACTACAACAAAATTATCATCCCGTAATAAATCTTTTATCGTTGCACCAGTTTTGTAGATACCAGTAAAACTAAAAGTACAACAAAGCTACTGCCATCATTTTCTAACTGATTAGTCTCATAGAAGGTAGAGACTCACCATTTTAGGATTTTTTTTAGATATTTACCACTATCATCGTCAAAAGTGACTTTGATACCTTTATCAGCAGCTACTTTTTCAATTTCTTTCAATAATTTGCCTTCTTTGAATTTAAAAGACTCAAGCACACCCTTCTCTCTAGCGAGTGCTGCTCCATCCTCTGTAGCACAAATACTCATTACCTGAATAAATAGTTGCCTGATTCATAATAGAGCTTGACTACCCTTGAAATTCAACCTTAGCTAAACCAACCTGAGTTTTGAATATGTTTGTGAAAATATCAACCGCTGCCAGACCAACATTACTTACACCAACATTGACAAATACAATGTCGTCTTCTTGAGTGCAAACTTTTCTTTCTAAAGCTAGTAAAGTAGTGATATAATCGTCCATTAATCCTACAGCATCCACTGACTTTACCTCAGAAGGTATTTTCCAAATATCCTACAAATTTAACTTACAGCCGGATGTAAACACAAAGATATTTTAATTACACAAAACCTGCTTACACCAACTTCTGCTACGCACTGTTCAGCTAAACCCCCATAACGATCTTTATTAAGGGCAATAACTTTGTCCCCAATTTTATACCCTTTCTTTTCTGCTTCTTCTCCAACTTGAAGCAATTTCCCAACAAGCTCATACCCAAGAACCATTGGTAAAGTTGGTTCAAATGTGTACATATTTTTAGATAATAAAACATCTGATGCGTTTAAAGCACAATAATTAACGTCTATAAGAACCTATCAATGGAAAAGATGCTTTGTATTTATGTCTTATATCCAAAACTATTTTTTATTTTGTAATTATTTAAATACTAGTTTTATTGCAAGTATTAAATGTTATTTTAAGCCTTTGCCATAAAAGATAATGATAAATAATATAGTAATATAAAAATGATGACATGTAAAGGTCCATAGATCAATAATGATTTTTTAAATGATTAATTTTTAAATTATCACTTACTTCGTTTGCTTGCAACATTTTGGGGGGTTCTAGGTTTTCTATGACAAGCGAATCGGAGAATTTCTTCAGCACAGCCGCTGAAATTTTGCCTGAACTTTCGCAAACCGGCATCCCAGGTTTCGCATTCTCTTCTAGGTTAAGTTTTACATTGGCGTTAGAATTGAATCGAAGGATCCTCGTGCGTGTCGGCAAATTCTTCAAATAATTTTTGCAAAAATGCTTAAAGATTCTTCTCCCTGCCACGGTGGACATTCTTCCCAAATCACAATAATTAATTAAAACGCAAAACAACAAAACCGAACAACCCACTGCGGTGGTATTCACTTTATATCGCGTCTGCGCGTGCGCTTCGCGCGCGATTCAGTATCGAACTTCAAAAATTCAAATATCGTTTGCAACAATCGAAATCACACGTCAATATATCGATTATTCAAAATTGAAAGGAAGAAATCCGGAAATTGGCGGCAGTTAACGTCTCGTCGCCGCGGTGTTACATTCGATTCAGTTTAAAACAGTGTTTTAGTGTAATTAATAGTGCGGTATAAGTGTTTTGTGGAATTGTGAGTGCTTGGATCAAGGAATAGTGCTTCTGGATAACAAAATTCACCTATTTGACAGCTTTATTGTGCTCGCAAACATCGATTATAAAAGGTCAGTGGAAATTTCATTTTCTTTACATTCCGCCATTATGCAAATATGTATTCTAGAAAAGTATTCTGACTTTTCTGTTAATTATATTGATTGAATACTGGATTCTTCAGTATATTTTATGGAATAATATTTGATTAGAATCGTGTATCACGATTTGAGCATGTTTGTAGCAGGAAATATATGTAGGTAGTTATTAAATATTGTAATGTAAAATAATCACTTACCAATCGCCAAATGTACGAAATATCTTGATCTCTTGATAAATCCCGTGGCTGTTAAAGGAGACGTAGACTTTTTCAGTGAAATGGTCGTAGAATCCATAGTCAAAATTCTACTACGAAATAGAGGGAATCGGAAATGAATTAAATCAAAATTAAATTTTTGCGCCAGTCTAGATTTTTCGATTAATGTAATTGCCAAGTACAAATGAAACCGAAAAGTTTCGCAATATGGCGCAACCTCGCGATACGTTATTTTAAAAAATTCGTAAAATTACGATTAAAGCAAAATTAGTTTAAAACGATATATTCATTTCATGAACCATCACTGAATTTTAATATTTATTCGATGTACCTATCGGACAGGCTGATTCGTTGCACTTTTATTTCACTTAATTTATTCACCAGTTCTATAAACGCGTTTAATTAATGAAAATTGATTTTGGAACTTTCGATGAACTCGAAAGGCGAATTTTTGAAAGTCGACAACGATCACGGAAGCGTGTTTCCTTCATGATGTTCAAAATAAGAATGATTCGGTCGACTTTTGGTTCTTTGAGTTCCCCCCACCACTCGGCTGTTATATTCATTTATTTTTTCTCTTTTTTTTGACCTAGATTGGGTGATATTACTCGTCTCTAAATTCCAATTTATGCTCCTTGTTATACTTTTAAAAACTGATCATTTATTTCACAATTGTTTAAACTTGAGATATAACTTAAACATAAATTTGAAATTTGTTAATTTAATTAAAAGTTAGGTTGTTAATGCAAAACTGTAAGGATAAAATGATAAGGTACAAAGCATCTGAACTTTATTTATTGAGTTAATACATCTTTGCAACCGATACGTCTCTTCTGTATTTTTTTCATGTTGCTTCAATGATTACATTTAAAAATATCTTACAGCAAAGAATACATGGTAAATTGAATGTTTGCAAACAACCATGAAAATTAAGTACAACGTTCATACAATACGTAAAAATGACTAATGGAAGATTCGTATGAAATTGTTAGTGTTGTTAAAAAATAAAATGGAAACACAAGAACCGTAATATATCTATACTGATCATACAATGAATGACAATACTTAATTAAAATAAAAGAATGATACTTGTCGAAGGTATCATTAACACAGAAAACAATGACGTTATGAATTTTATTAAATTTATTTCATTGACAATACTAATTCATGCATTAAACAGTATGACCAACCTTACCCGTTACTATCACAAAAACAGTCATATCATGAAATTGTTCAGTTTATCGCTTAAAATAAAACATATTGTAGATACTAAATTTGATTGACCAGATTAAAGTTAAAATAATTAAGGCGACAAGTATGACTAGTATTAAATTACAATCTTGCGCTACAAAAAAGTAAATAAACTTATACAACGCATCGTGTGTTAGTTCAAATGAAACTAAATAATGTTAAGAGTATATTTAGGCTGCTTCAATCTCGCTTATTAAAATTAAAAGAAAAAAAAGTGTAGCAACAAATGAAGCATTTACCTTAACGAGTTACACTATTGTAAACATTCTAATTTCTGTAGAAATATGAAAAGTTCTGTAAAAATGTCCACAGTTCCAATTATATCGAATCGACAACAGGCTATGCTCTCTTAACAACTTTGATTACCCATCCTACAGAAACTTGATTAGTGTTTAAAAGATAAAAAAAAAAACTTACTCCCCTTAATGGCGTATATAATGTAAGCGATACAAAGCATCGTGTAAACATAAAGTCTTGTAAAAATATTCAACAGTCATGAACTCTTAAAAGGAAGAATTATTAAAAATATTTTTACATTAACACCGGAGCAGAACAACAAAAGAATCGATTCTGTATAAATATGAAATTTAAGACAAAAATTTGAAAACATTAAACACAAATACTTCCAAGTTCATGTTTATACAATCGTCACCCTTTCTTCTTGCAATTCAATCTTTTGTTTCTTTTCTTTTTTTCTTCAATTAAAAAATCTACCTACATCACATATAATAAACAATACGAACACTTGTTCCCTTCCTCGCAAAAAGTCATCAAGTGAAAATGCTAGGTCTAAGCATCCTTCGTTGGTAGCAATAGCTGGATTATAGAACACATACGTTGACATAAATTCGTCTATAAATTTCCTGTTTCTCTTTCCCTCCTCCTCAAAACAGTATACTGTGCATTCACGTTCATAATACTGTGAATGAATTATTTTTTTTTTTCTTTTTCTTTTTATTCATCTTAAATCCTACGCAAGATATTAACTGCGGTGGTACTATGCACTCTCTCTCTCTCTGTCAAGTGTACAAGTTTCGGTACAAAAGTTTTCGATTACAAACGTTAGAAAAAACTATTGTTATCGTTTCCCTTCTTTTTTCTTTCCGTTGCTTAAGAAACTGAAATCTTAGTAGTTAACTTATACTCTGGAATGCTGTGTTAATAATACTTCTAAATTTCGCGTGGACGCGTATCAAAAAGTCCCCCTCGCCCAACTTGGATACACTCGTACAAGTTATTGTGCAAAATTCAGTTCAGCGTTTTTGATAGACTGAAAGGAAGATATATAATTGAATTTAAATTATCTAAATAATACATCATTATTTCTTTACAAATCACGCCAATCGTACAATGTCGTTGAAGTGCACGTCCCTTTTATAAAATATTTATGATATCGTTTACCCAAAAATCGTATCTACCGAGTACTTTCATCGTCGTATGAAAACTACCTGAATTGTAGGAAAATTATAGAATTAATTTAAATTTCGGTTAAAAGAAGTGTTTGCGGGTATAAAACTGTACCGTTTTCCGCTCTAAAATCTGCGAACAATCGACTAAATACGAGAGAAAACTGTGAAAGAAATTCAAACTTCGTTCAATTCAGTTAATTCCAACACGATTTAAGTTAAAGGACTAGTTGAACTTAAATTCTGTCTAGGGGCTCGATCGCCTCGCCGTTCGAAGCTATTTTACATCTCTTTTGCGATTGATTGTACATGGTTTGCAGAGGTACGTGAAGCAATTCCACAATTTCTATAAAATTAGGCTCTGCAACGAATGGTAACAGTAAATTTATGAGATATAATTTAACAATGTCAATAATTATTAAATAGAAGTTCACTTACCGTTCTCTGCCGTGATATATCCGTGTCTGATTAAAAAGTCAAGAGCAACTGGTACAGATGTTGTTTTGAAATGGGAGGACAGTATCCTCTCCAAGCACTCGTTGACTGGAAGCAGCTCGAAGGTCTCCACCTCTCCGTCGTTGTTGCTTGGTATAAAGTCTGGCGGCAGTTCAAGGTCGTATACGAACTCCGTGTTGGGGAACAGGCCCCTCTCGCTTTCGAAAAACAGGGACACGCAGCCAACGCTCTTCAGTTTGGCGATTAGATTGTTGGGAATACTGGCTTCCTCTCCGGCCTCCTTTATAGCAGTCTCGTTGATTCCATAGCCAACACTCAGTCCACCACTGACCATGTTGTCCCAATAGCTGGGCCAAGTTTGCTTGTTGGGGCTGCGCTTTTGTAACCATATTGATAACCCTTTCACGGGGTCCATTACGTATCCATTAATATCTACACCGTATTTTCGAATTCCAAATAAGCCTGGAAATTATTATTGAGTTAGTAACATCTTTTCAATGGAGGATATGTAAATACTTACATGTGGCAGACCGGTCCATTTTGAATAACGGCGGGGTATTGAACTGTGCTCGTACTTCGTAACATTCCTCCCTCCATCCCCTCAGTGTTATGAATTTCTCGTCTGCACGCCATTCTCTTAGAACCTCCTCCACACGAGCGCTTCTCTCTGAGTAGTCCCGGAATGCAGGGTTCAGTTGCACGTATTCAGGTTGGACTTGAAATACCTGTGAAGCTTATATGTAGTCTCTGATGATCCATGGAGTTGTAAAAATTAGCGTAGAATTACCTGGGGATAATTTAACAATTCTTTCATAACATCTGGACGCACAAGACCCACTTGCTGTCCATCGACGACAAAAGCCCTGCATTCACCTGCATGGAAACCTGAGGAATTTGATACATATATAAACATCACAAAATAAAGAGATAATATGTACAAAGAATCTTAAAACAATTATAAACTTTATTCTCCATGCTCAAAAAAATAAATAAACAAATACATGACACATTCTTGACATCTGCCTCAATAAATATACATATACTGATAAAAAAAAAGTGCAAGAGGATCAAAGGATCTCCCTCCGGGGGAGATCCGACGAGAGTCGTCGATATTTCTATGAAAAAAGAAGAGAAAAGAATTGCTGGGTTGTTTTGCGAAAAATAATCAGAAAGAATACACAACAGACTCGAAATCAATATCTCAGCAGCGAGGAGAGAAAGCCACGCGTTTCCGCGGCGATAATTCAATGGAAAAATTGTGGAATCGAGGCGGCCGGGAGAACGGCACGCGATTCGTTGGATCGGCTCACTCACCCGACAGGTAGAAGCAATTAAACTTATTGGCGAGCTTCAGTAAGCGTGACATCGGTTTCTTATCACTATCCGTCATGATGTTTCGCTGTCGTTAACCAGCTGTGACAAAAAATGTTAGCATAGAGTATAAAACTACTACAAGGGGCGGCGTTTCGACGAAATTTCTCGCCCGCCCGACGGACGAAACTCGCAGAAACGAAATTATGGACACGATTGGTCCGAAACTTGTTTAACTACTTTCGGTTTTTCTTGTTTTCTTGATAACGTGATAAGATACGCGAATTTCTTGTTTGTTCAGCTGATAAAACGCTTTAGTTTGCGCACTATCAGCTTTGGGAATTGCATCCCTCGAGTACCGCGACGAACTTATTGCAATTTGATGCAACATTGATTATAATCAATTTTACAAACACTAAATATTAAAAATTTTATATTTCAAGGGTTTTTTAATTGATTTATTATAATAAAATCAATTATTCATCACGTTTTGCACCAAAATAATAAAATTTTAAATAATTGAAGCATATGTGATCTTTTTTATGCAATTGCAATTATTTAAAAATGTATTATGCTTTCGGTATTTCATTTTAATTATTAATTATTAAGATAATTGCTTGTTTATCAATTAAGCAGTGATAAAGTGTGCCCAGAACCTCCAACAGATGGTTCTGGGGTATCTGATGTTTATATTCTACAGAAAGCAAGAGTGTATTTAAATATTTTGTGATATTAATTGTTAATAATGAAGGTGAAGAAAGCAAGCAAGAAAATCGCAAAAGGATCAGAATCGTCTGAATCAGATTCTGAATACAACAGCTCAGACGAAGAAGTAATTACCACTTATGTTCCAAGTTATTTACGAGTTTAACCTAATTCTAACCTATTCTTTTTCACGTGTACAGTTGCGAGAGGCTTATGCGAAAGGTTTATTGAAACCTGGCCTCAATGTAGTGGTCGAGGAAACAAAAAAGACACACAAAAACTGTGTTGTAAGTACAACATCTTCATAACTAATATTACAAACATCATCTACTGAAATCATTTTTAGGGTCTCATGAAAGAAAAATTGGAAGCTATTAAATTAAAATTGCCATGGGTTGAGAGACTAGACTTAACCAACGCGCCAGCACCCTTAGCCCCAGAACTAGCTTTGCAAATGCAAGAGCAAGAAGTGAAGCGTGCAAAGCAGCTAAAGGGGAACAAGAAGCTACCCCAGTATGACCCAGCAGAGGACCCTGTCCTGAACGACTTCCGCAGAGAGACAATGTTCCACAGGCAAGCACAGGGTGCAGTGATGGATGGTATCGCAAGGTTAAAGAAGCTGGGGATTCCGACAATCAGGCCAGATGACTACTTCGCAGAAATGGCCAAGTCGGATGCCCACATGCAGAAGGTCAGGCAGAACCTAATGCGCAAGCAGACTATAACTCAAAGGTCAGAGAAGATTAGACAGCTGAGGCAGCAGAGGAAGGTGGGCAAGCAGATGCAGGTGGAGGCTACTCTGAAGAAGCACGCGGAGAAGAGAAAGATGTTAGAGGAGGTGAAGAAGTATCGCAAAGGCATGAGGAAGGACCTGGACTTCCTGGAAGACAAGAAGAAGCCACAGAAGGGTGCAAACCCAAGGTCACTGGCCAAGCGCAAGATGAAGGACGCGAGATACGGCTTCGGTGGTAAGAAGCGTGGCAATAAGCAGAATACAAGAGCCAGCTCTGCGGATGTCTCAGAATACAAAAGGCCCGCGAAGCAGGGGAAGGATTTGAGGAAGAAGGGGGGAAAGACCAAGCAGAGGCTGGGGAAGGGCCGTAGGCTGCAGATGAAAGCCAAGAGGAAGTGACAGAGGACGTAGTTCGTACCTTGTTCTGTTAATAAGCCTGATCGACGCGCTCCTCACCGGAAGTAACTGTAAAATAAACCGTTCCAAGGCAATAAACGATATATATTTCTCTACCGTCGCTGGTTTTCTTTTTCTCTTCCTTCGTGCGTCCTGAAATCTCAGCGAACAATTGCGAGGCGGCCTCAACAAAAGAATTTTCTCGTGTATGTAACTACGTTCAAACGCATTGCGACGCGTGCTCGCGGCAAAAATTACGTAAAGGCGTACACACATAGAGAGGCGAGGAAATATTTTTCCGTTTCACGGAGCTTTTTCAACTTTTAGCTAACACTGTTTCGTGTTCAATCAGACGCGAATTGCTCAGTCATCGATACGACCGGTTGCGCCCGGCACACGTTCGGATAAAATATACGGCGGTTCCAGAGAAAACGACGACGGCTATTGTGCTTCTTATCACTCGCACCTCTTGCGAAACTCTTAAAAGGAAATTCTTTTCTGCTCGCTCTTGATAGTTGCCATATTCTTTCGCATACGTACACGAGAAGCATTATCTTTCTTTCAGTTGTGCCTTCTTTTCGATATCGACCTCCTTTTTTATTCTTATTCAACGAATAATCGTCGTTCTCTTATCTTCTGCTTCACAAAGTACTTGGAAATTAATATTGCAAGTTCTACTTCGTGTACAGGGTGGTTCAGGCGGTTGGGTCCCAACCTGAGATTGCAAGGAATATTCTTTTTATATAATAATTTTTATTTTGGGGAAAGGAACCCCATTTCATTAAATTTTTCTAGGAAAGTTAAAAAAATAAAAATAAGACCTCGTTAAAAATGTAATATAAAAACGAAATTACTTTAAATATTTCCAATAAATTTATACTTCCGCGATATTTATCTCCCTCACGAATAATCCAGACGACAAAACAAATTTGCAATTTGTTTGCAAAGACACGCGCGGAAGTCTTGGTCGCGTACGCGGGCGAAAGGAAGAGGAGACGGAATCATTAAACCGTACACCCCGGGGAATCAAGCAGCAATTGCTGAAGGAAAGGGTTTCCCCGTACACACACACACACACACATATATTTCCCAGCCGACTGCAAACGTGGACGTGCATGTAATATGCGGTGTAATCGCATTTCCATGCATGTAACAAGCCCTGTAGATACAGCGGGATTGTCTAATGGATGACACATGTTTAGTATTCCTACAGTGTCCCTCCCTCCCCCGTGCCGATAGGGGGAGATCATTCTGATCCCTGTGTCCACCGCGTATAATCATCCGCGTGTGTTTTTTTTTACCCTTTAAAATTTTCAATAATTCAACGGCACATTAACAGGACGGGCATCGATCAACTAATATCGAGAATTCGCTTTGTGGATTAAACGATATAATTCCCGCCGTTATCCGCGATCGTCGACGATCTAATTTTTGCTGTTGCGCCCTAAAAAACGCGTATTCATTAGTTAGAGTTCCACAAACGGTCAAATATTTCGTCCTATAAATGGGAGAAGTGCTGACAGCACCCACCTCCCTACCGTACTCTGGCTGGGGTGAAACTTCGAGCACAATTTTTGCAGAATAAATACTCGTTACGAAACCAACAACGTTGACACCAAGGCACCTCGAGTAAAAGAGAGGCCATCGAGAGCTTTTTCTTCTAGAAATTTAATTCGAAACGATACCGAGAACAGAGGCCAAATGAATCCATAATTCCTGTTAATCCTTTTCGCGCACGCAGCACCCCGCTGTTGCGCCGCGGGCGGTCCTGGCATGGGTGCCTCGAGTCGGGGCAGAAATTTCCATACGATCTAACCAGGTCTTTGATAACAGATCTGGCAATAAAACGCCGATTTATTAATGTGCTTTTATTTCGTGGACTATAAAGATGTTTGTATGGGGTGGGGGGTGGTTAGTTAAGGGGGCAGACCAGTCTGAATGCAAGGGTTTGGTAAATTGGCCTGCGTTCCAGTTTGAGGACAAGACCCTGCACGTTATGAGCAGAATGTTATTAAAACATAATGAAATTTGCAAGTTTGAGTATCGAGCGGTTTTCTTTTAATAATTAATTTAGCGCGCCCTTGCGTTTAGCGAGTCGAAGGAGGCCCAAAATCGCCGTGAAAGCGATACGGAATCGATACGCCGTATGGGCGCACCTGTATACGCGTGATCAACGATACGATGGATCCTCGAGGAGAGCCGGTGATGGTCAGCAGAATATGGGATAACACGCGTGATTGGGTTCCGAGTGTATACTTGTTATTTGGTGAGTGGAAACACCGCCGATCGAGCCGCATGCATAAAGCCCCGGCCATTCGTGTTCACCCGCGCGCACACCCGACCCCGTGTGTATACATGTATTCTTCCCTCTCTCTCTCTCTCTCTCTATCTCTGTCTTTTTTTTTTTTGCAATAGCCTCGGGTTATTGTATTTAAATCCACGAGCACTCTAGCACTGTCCGGCACAGACGCGAGAGAGCCCTGGGAATCTGCCCTTCAGGTAACAGCTGTTCCAGAGGGAAGCCTGGACGAGCTTTCCACATTTTTAGCCCCTCCACAATTTTGCCAATTACACGAGTGTCAGGGGCTCGCGGCGGACCATCCTAGACATCGGTTCATTTTCTTTCCAACGTTGTTGGGAAAATGTTAGACCAAACTGGAGTTAGGGTAACTGGGCGTGAAGTGGAATATCTGTTATTTATTTTTGGAAATTGTAAATCCATTTGTAGTATCGCCTTCGTTCTTTCTATTCTCACGATGGCTGTGTCCTTAGAAAGTATAGGCAAGATAGGTAACCTAGTATTATTGTGAGTGGTTCCACCAGTTTACCTTCGATATATAAGGCGCTTAGAGAAATTATTCGCGGCGCAAGAAAGCCAGGAATTTATTACTATTTAAAAAATTTGCTTAATAGATGACGCCAAACCGTGGATTACTTCTGTTCTTAATATTTGATCCGGGTTAATTTTAAGTCCCGAACCATTAAACCGTAGCAAGATTTAAATACTAAATCAGCGTAGGTCTAGACGGACTCGTTTAAAAGTAAACGGGATATCGCTGACGGAGACTTACGAATATATGTACCGTCAAATAAATAAGTAGCCTGACATTTCAGCGTGCCTTGTCAGAGGTCAAGGGGCGCGCCGGTATTTTCGCGAACCGGCTGATTATTTATATACCTTAACCTCAAACCTTGAAGGGCCATAGAAGGAATTTAAATCGAATTTTCGACCATTTTCTGTTTCCACTTTTTGAAATTTCCAAGCGTCTCATTCGATATTCCTCCTTTCGAAGGTGCGGGTTTAAAAATACATGTGTTTGACCCAGTTGCGACTCTCGAGCCGCCATATCCGATACAAAGCTAAGAAACGTATTTAAAATTCGATCGTTACGCCATTGGGATCGTGCTCGATAAATTGTCCAGTTTTTAGGCAGCTAGTTTACAGTGTTAACACGACCCGGACCAAATAGCCGTGGTATTTATATTGTAGTTCAAACACGTGCTGCACCATTCTACACGGACGAACCATTCTTTTTTTTCTCATTCCTCTGCGGCGCGTGTGAATGCACCGGTCGACGGGAATATGGACAGGTATCTCTCGCAGATATTTGTATTGATGACAACCACCGTGTGACACGTATCCTCTGTCGGCTGCTAATGGGTGAAATTTGTTTCGCTATTGCCACCGGGCGATTTTGTCCAATTTCGGCTCCCACGAAATTCCGCCATGAACTCCTGCGTGCAGGCCGACACCGACGACGACGATATATATCCATCTCAATTATTTAGGCTGGACGAACGCTAATTTTTAGCAGCTGTACTTTCCACCCCTCTTCTTACTCCCCCCGAAACGACTTTTCCAGGAAGCATAAAATCGTGCGTTCAGTGGCACGTTGTTGGCACGTGGCTGGACAGCGTCGAATAATACAGTCGTTCGTAGACGAGATAGTTAGCCATTGGTTACTTCTGCGTACTCCCTCATGTGTGTGTATGTGTGTGTGTGTGTTCCATAAAGCTCACGGTAAATCGACTGTGAGCCGTGCAGCAACCTCTCGTGTTGTTGCACGTATGTACGTGGAACGTGGCCCGCCGGGGGGATGGGGATGAATGGGGTTTTGGGGAGTGGCGGTGAGGGTGGTCAGAGAGAGAGGACGGGGTAGAAACCATTATTGAAATGCAGTAAATGGCCGTGAGTTTCAATTGCCCCTGGGTGCTTCCAGCATGCCGTAGGAAAGAGAACCACCCCTCCTCCCCCTTCTGCGCCCACCCCCCATCGTGCACGAAACCCAGCCTTCTGCTAGATAGAAGGGAATTACGAGAATTCGCAATGATTCGCTCTCTGTCGGCGCACGAAAACACGCGGAACCATCGACTGATCGGCCTACGAGCCCCGGTTCGCCTTCGATGGATCGGCTATTAGAGGGGAGGGGGGGTGGGTGGTGGTGGGATAGGGAGACCTATTGCTTTTGCCGAGACTTCCTGTCTGCCCGGATGCTGAGAAGGGGGAGGATTCTGTTTCGGTTGGTCTAGCCCTTTGTACTTGTACCGTGTTGCGTGTTTTACGAGCGCCGTGTCTTTGTTGCCGGCCCGACCGTGAGTTATGAAGATGCTGATGGTGATCGATAGACCACGGATGTTTATGGGAGCCACGGATTTATGGACACCGGCCGGATCACTTAGCACTTCCCGCGGTTATGAGAAAGTGTACGCGGGGGAGGATACAGTCCTTCTGGTGGGGTTGGGTTTCAAGATTAGACTCGATTCAGACGGCGATTTTCCGATTTCGTGGATCCTGCCTGTTCCTGGTAGGAATGTTAGTCTTGAGGAAGCATGGGTCACCAAGGTTTGGCGGCGGTGATTAACAAGGGGGATCGGGTGGCGCGAAAAAAGGCCGGGGGGTGATCCTTGTCACGTCCCCGGGTCGGGACAAGGACCCACCAAAACGGCGATCGTTTAGGTAACGCAGTCAGGGAGACAAATGCGATATCGCGTCTCATAGCCGTGGCGGAATTTCAATGGAGCAGATGATATTCAGCGATTCGCAGACGTCGGTAACGAAATTGGACCCGCGTGTCACTGGCATACCAATAAGCGATACGCGGCGGCGGCGGCCAGACACGGCCTGCTTTATTTTCTTTGAATATGACACGACCTATTCGCGGAGCACGTATTTTGTCAGCGAGCCACGCGGAATACAGCCGCGACCCGGCTGTTTTCTGGAAGTAGCAGCCACCTGACATTCCGTATGCGGCTCCGTACGTATGCATCCATGCAGGCATTCCTTAAATAAGCCTCCGAAAGTATCGGGGGCGAAACGAGGTTTCTTCTTCTTAGATAACCGAGGTTCATCATCGAGCCTGGAATTTATCTCTCTCTCGTCCTTCGTACGGCTGCCGCTCGGGATCTGGATGTTGAGGAGTTAGTCCTTTTAAAAGTATTTGAAATTTGGAAGTTTGGACAATTAAGTACAAAGAAAGTACTTAGTTTAAATAATTCAATTATGCTATAGCTACCTTAGGAAGAGAGAAAGAGAGGAATTTATGTATTTAGGGAATGATTGTTGCAAATTTTGGGTACTTGGTAATAAAGCTTGGCAGAATTTATACAGACAAGTATAATAAGGGCACCCAATGATCCAAGTAGTAGAACCCATGCACTAAGTAATCAGACAAGTAGAACGAAAGAGTAACTGTTCTAATAAATTAAACATCAATCAAATTTTTGTATTAAAATTGTAGAAAAATTGAAATTAAATTAAATCCTCAAATTTATTGAACCTACACACATATCACGGTTCAAGTAATTAATCGGTTTATATTAATAACAACAAATATTAATTTTAAGAATACATCACATAAACCTGTAATTATTAATAATTCACGGTTTAGTGTTTATTTTACAGTAGTAGTTTCGTTGGTTATTCACAATTATTGCAATGTATTATTTATATTTACCAAGAGACGCGTGTATTATCAATAATGGCCGGTTATTATTAATACGAACCGGATTTATTGTATCAACCGTGACGCGTGTACGTTCCTCGCAAAAATATCGACACGACGGCGGAGCAATTTTCAAAATTGATTACAGGCGGTTTAAAAAAGTGTCCAAACCGCGTGTCGATACAGATCGACGGGGATTTAAACTGTGCAAACGAAGAATGCGAACGAGAGAGTATTTTTACTTGCACATGCAGTTTTAACGTATTCTTCCGAGCTGGAATTTAAATATCTCCAATTAAAATCCGGCGAGCACTTTTTAAAAGCTGGAAATTTAAATTCTGCCGATAAAGCTTTTGAGTACGGGCATGGAAAAAAAATTTTCCTTTTTTCCCCCCTTCCCCTCCGCGGCTTAGAAACGCTATTAGTTGCCGGTTTATCCTTTGTCAAACGAAAAATAGTCCTTTGAACGGGGCTGAAACTTGTAGTATCCTCGACAGTTTCATAATTAGCTAATTAAATTGCTGTTTCTGCAATGTGTCATATGCTAATTGTGATTATATGAAATGGCAATTTTTAATTCTGTTCTGGGGATGTTTTATATCTAGCTTTAACCCTTTGTGGTCGATTGACGCATATAACAACTTACAAAATTATTTATTTATTGATTAACAAATATTGCCCTACGTTTGTGGCATGTTATATACAATTTACTCAATTATAGTTGGAATTACATTTAAAATTCAATTACACTGACAGTATGGGTCAAGTTCGTAACACTTGCACCGTAAGTTGTGTTCATTTAAAGTTAATTTGAAAAATCTTAGTCCAGCTTTAAGATTCTGAACATTTATCCCCCCAAAAGGTTAAGTTCCGTGCAATCTGAGCCCTTCCCCCTCTTATACCTGCTCCCGAGATCGATTTCTCGTTAAGAGGACTTGATCGATTCAAAGATCGTCGTATCGCGTGCGGTGTATCAACGAAGCTCTCAATATGTTGCCGGAGCACGCGACAGTTATAACAGGGGAGGACATAAACCACGTGAGCGCGTAAAAGTCTCTTGGAAGGAGGATTCCCCTGCATCGTTATGCACGATCTACGTAATCATTAGAGGTCCCCTTTAAAAATAACCCGAAGATCGAATAAAAAGTTCGAAGGAAAAACATCCTCTTATAAAAAACAAAACGCGGGGAAGGCACCCGTTTGTTTGCCTTCGAAATTGACCGAAGTCCTGGTAAATCCTTGTTCTGGATGCTCCCGTGTTTACGAAGAGGAATTAAATCGAGAGGGCGATCGTAAAGGGGAACGGAAATCGAGCAGAAACTCGACAATATCCGTGGGTTTGCGCGACGTGGACTCATCGATTCCGGGTACCAGACGCGGCTGATAAAGTTTCACGTCCGGAATTATACCGACGGGTAATATCGCCCGGGCGTTTTATTCTTGCGGCGTAATCAAGTCGCGGAACGTCGTCAAAGGACGGGCAATAAAAGAAGTCAAATATCAATACGGGGACGGACACGATGTCTCGAAAAAGAAATGAACGGTGAGCGACGAGAAGACGTATCCGGCCTGGAAATTGTACAGTCGCTTACGCTGGCTGCTGCTCGTGTCCCGGAAATTTGCTCTTTGTTAGTCTGCCCTCTCTCTTATTAATAAGCTCGATATTAATCGTTGCCCTATCCCCTCCCTCCTCCCTCACTTCGAGCCTTTTCATTAGCGCGCTTGGTAAATACTCGAAACGTATCCCGGATAGAGGGCAAGAAAGAGGGACAATTTCTTCCCGGTTATTAACCGGCTGGAACGCCGCGCGCGTGTTTGCCAGGAAATCTTATGCGATTCCCGGAAACACGATTTTTCCAAGGGGATTATTTGTTTCCTAGTTCGTAAAGAGCCGGCTGTGTAATATGAGACGCGGGGGAGAGGAACGGTGGAAGATAGACCGGGTTGGACGTAGCCGATCGGTGAAGTAGCGTAGGGTAGGTGGGTGGTCAGACAAGTGCTGCACGGCGCGAGAACCGTGAGAGGTGGGATAAGTAGCGCGTGGACTGAGATACGTGGGTGGTCAGACAATTAGTGCGTGGTTTAAGAGTCAAGTAGTATATGACACGAGAGGTGTATGTGGTCAGACAAGTAGTATAAGGTTCGACGACTGTAACTGTGCAAATAAGTAGTATAGGGTCAGAGAACCGTAGGTGGTCAGACAGTTGGTGTATGGACTAAGAGCTAAGTAGTATATGACACGAGAATAGTACGTGGTCAGACAAGTAGTATAAGGTCAGAGGACTGTAACTGTTCAGATAAGTAGTATAGGGCCACAGGTGGTCAGACAAGTGAAACTACATACTTTGACAATGGAATAAGCAGTGTAGAATCAGAAGGCTGTTGATAGTCAGACAAGTAGAATAGGGTTGGATAAATATTAGAATAGTAGTGTAGATAATTAACTCGAAAGGGATACAGTACCCAAATTCTCGATCTCACTATCGATAAAAGTTATTAACAAGGAATATAATATTTATATACAGTTCTCTGAATAAAACAGAAGTGGAAACAAATATCTTCCATCAGCGCCGTTTATTTTCACTTTATTTTCTTCTCCCCAATAAATTCCGGCAAGTATACCGAGCGGTTGTTTAAATATTCAAAGGAACGACGGGACGATTGGATCGTTCGATATCAAGAAAATTTTTGCGCCATATCTCCGTCGGATAAAATAAAGATACGCGCGAGAGGATCGATTATTAATGTTGCACGAGTCGCGCGGAAAAGAGAGGAGAGAGGGAGAGAAAAAAGAAATGTCCGACGACGAAGTCGCGCCACGAGTTTATGCAACATACAAGGAATTTTCGCAACTGTTGGCGGCGTCGCCTTAAAAGGACAATTTCGTAAATCAACCAGACAGCCAGCCCGCTCGTGGGAAGTTTAAGCCCTTATCTCTTCGGTCGCCTACGTCCGCTCTCGAGCGCCCCTTAACGTGTCGCTTTGGGTCCCAGAAGAACCATACACGACCCGAAGACGCGAGGGTGAACTTTCTTCTCCCCTTTCCTCCCCCCAACGCTTTTATTTCTCGCACACGTGCGGTGAAAAGTGAAACGTCCGAGCGATCTGCGCCAACGACAGGTGAACTGTGGACGTCGTTAGTTGAAGGAAAATTCTCTAATTTTGCTTTTGTGGGATTCGATGGAAAAGGGAAAGTCGATGACACGAAGGGGGTTTGGGGTGGAATATTCTAAAAATTAGCAATTCCTTCCTTGGTGAATAATTAACTAAAACAGCTTCCTGTCAATAATAGTAATTACCGATTAAAGAATCATAGGTGTATTTTCGATCCCTTATTATTATTCCCAGGTTTTGGGATGTTTTGTTGAGACATCGATCGGTTATTTTCATGTTTGGATTACAACGAGAGGTCAGGATAAATATGGGATAGTAACTCGGCGGAACAGTGGAAATATGAGCGAATCAATGAATTAGATAGCGCGGTCTAATTAAAGGATGATATTCTCGCGGACCGGTCGCCGTCTAGACAATGGTATCGATGACACAAGCCGGTTGGATTTGAGCCGGCTGGAGATGAAACGCGGACTCTAACTACCGAGAATCTCCAGTTTCCCTCCTATGATTATCAAATATCGAGTATCGTCTTTATGCAATCAAACTAGTGTAAACGAGCATCGATGTCGCTTGCGATTTGGAATCGTATCGATACCGAAAATATTTCAGACTGGAAATATTTAACAACCGCAGCACGTTTCATTTATTCATGGTCTTATTCTACTGGTCTGACCTTCTACGACCTGTTCTTATTTGTCTGACTATTTGTGGCTTTGTTCTTGATTGACCTTATGCCCTGGTTTCACGTATCCGACGATATACGATACTTGGACATCTGCAGCTCATATTCCATTTGTCTGGCTACTTATAGTCTTTATCTACTTCTCTGGCCATTTACAGTTTCTGGTTTATTTGTGTAGTCGCTTGTAACCTCGTATTATATGTTGTCTGTATCTACTTGGTCGACTACGTGTACCATCTGTTCTATTGGTGTGGTCGTTTATACTCCCTATCTACTTGTCTGATCATATATGCTTCATATCTACTTGTTTAACCACGTGTAATACCTATTCTACTTGTCTGACTAACCACAACCGCTATTTTATTTGTCTGGTCACCTACGAGCCATATTCTACTTGTCTGACCATCCACAGACTTTATCTACTTGTCTGGTCACCTACGAGTCACATTCCACTTGTCTGACCACCTACGAGTCACATTCTACTTGTCTGGTTACTTACGAGTCACATTCTACTTGTCTGGTCACCTATGAGCCACATTCTACTTGTCTGACCACCCACAGGCCTTATCTACTAGTCACCTACGACCCATATTCTACTTGTCTGACCTTATCTACTTGTCTGGCCACCACCTACGGTGACTTATACTACTGCCCCGACGATCTATGATTGCACCACTGATTACGTACAATATTTTCAAATATTTTTCCACTTCTCATGTCCAGGGGTAATTAATTTTCAGTCAATTTGGTACCTTGACGATTACACAGGTGTTATAAAAAGAATGCGGTAATTTAATGGTAAAAGTACGATGACATTGGAAGATTTAAATTTCCCTCGGAACTTTGTTTTTCCTGGAAACTTTTTAGCCGCAGCATTCTGAAATTAAAGAACCCTGTACTCCTGAAACTCTGTTGAAAATTTGTATCTCTTAATTTTCGTATATAACATCTCGCGTAAGATACGCTGAAATATTTCGCCTTCGTTCGGCGAAGTTTAAATTGCAATTTTCAAGTTTTGACGGGCCTCGAATGTTAGGAAGCCTCAAAATAACTTAGAATTCTTGATTACTGTCAACATTCTGTCGTATCAGTCAAAATGCACGTTTTAATTAAGCCAATACGTGCTTTTCCATTTACAATATCTTCATTTATATTTCGTTTATTCAGTTTCAGATTTTAAAGTTATAGAAAAATGACAGAATTCGAAATTTCATAAAATCAAATTTATAAATGAACGAACAAAAGCTAATACTTTTATTAATATTTGAATTATGAATTAGATATTACGGAATATACGATTCAGAACAGGGCTGTGTCTTCCTTTCGGTTGTCCCAGTTCATTTTTCCAGTTCGTTTTATTTAAACGACCGACCACGTGATCCTATTGAATATTTCAATGGATATACATATATACGAGCACAATAGACCTCCATTCCACCACATGATATGTAAATAATCAGTGTACCGAGCTTTTAGTATTTCACGAACAGCTGTTCGCCGAGACAGATCTGGGTCACGTTGAATTCTAGCCACCGTGTTAAGTGCCATAAACGGGGCCTGCCATGGTTACCGTGAAACAAAACGGGCTGCCTGCTGCTCAGACGCAAGAAAACTTTCCATGTCGTACCTTACGATCGTAAAAAAAGGAGAGAGAAAAAAGGGAAGAAAGAAAAAAAAAATTTACCTGCCGATAAAATCCTGTCGAACGGTCGGGAAACTTATATGCGAATGGAATAAATTGTTTGGCGAAGTGGAAATTAATTTTTCTATCTGTTTCGTTTCAGTAGGTTTTGTATTTGATTTATTGATTTAAGTTTTGTCTACTTAAGTGGGGTGGGTTTTTTATTGAAATATTTGTGACTTTGATTCATTTTCTACTAAAATTATTTAGTTTTCTATTTAAATTTTTGACTCAAGTATATTTTCCACTTAAGTTTTCCAACTTAACCAAGTTATCAACTTAAATTTTCCACCTAAGCAGGTTTTCTATTTAAACTTTTTGCTTAATCCAAATTATCCACTTAACTTTCCCACCCATATTGATCAATTTTTCTAATTAAACAAATTACTCACTCAAACCTTGAACCTAACCAACTTTTGTATTTAAATTTTACAATTCGCGTAAGATATAATCCCGTACAAGGATCGGCCGCCATCTGTTCCCGTTGCGTCGCGTGTAGGAGTAATTAAAAGCGAACACTTTGTCCCGCGGATAGTTGGCGACGAATCGTGAAGCCGGCTAATGAAAGCGACTTTGCTGATTTTCAATTTCAACTTGCCGCTTTTCGACAGCGAACGTTTTCGTTGCAAATCGAGTGAACCCCCCGTCTTCTTTGGCCCGATGGGACGTTCGGTCTGATTAACGGCCCTGCTGCAACTTCCGGCCTCTCTCCCCCCCTCCCACGTCCACGGTATCGAGCAGCATTGATGAATTCGTTGAGATTAAGGAGGACCAAACGGATTCGTTAATTGCTTGCTGTGATTTAAATGAGAGCTTTATTGTGCAACGGGCCACGTTTGCCAAACGACACGTTTTAACCAGTTTGTGCACTCGCGTGTCTGTACTTTGTTAGCCAGCATTTCATTATACAGGGTGTCTCAAAAGAAACGGCCGTAGTAAACAGTCGTTGTAAATTTCTGTTGTGACAGTTTTAAGGTACTTTATTGTTTGATAAAATTCAGGACGTGAAATATTTCTAAGAAGAGAAACACTGTTGAAACAACATTGAATGAGAAGATTAAAAGATTTGATATGCATTCGTCAAATAACCCAACCTGAAAGAATACTTAGCCTACTTTCCGGCAAGGTAAGCTAACCTCAAAATCCGTGGACGGTTTCCTCGACTGTGTACCGAGGGTAAATTCAGTTGGTATCAATAATTACGTACGTCACCTCATCAATTAAGCCCGATTCATTAAGCTAAAGACAGGAGCCCAGAAGGGTTGGGAATTCACCGGGAGGAGGCGGTGGAGGAGGGCTATCGCGGAAATTTCTTGGATCACACACAAACCCGGGTAGTATCTAAATTTCCAGACTCCTATCTGTCTCCCTCTATCCTTCGCCGGCCGTCTAACTAACTTTCGTCTTTAAAGTCTGCGAGTGTGTACATTAAGGTCTTTGTACGTAAGACCTCGAGCCCAGTTTCTCGTGCATCTTGCATCAGTTCACCTCTCTGCGACAGAGAGGGTAGACCACACCGGTTGATACCCAGCCCGGTACTTCCTAATTAACTCTCTGGGTTTCCTCGCACGACTCCGTCGCAGTGTCATTATCCTCGCGCGTAGCTGGAAACCGAGTGTTCCATACACGTGGAACAGCGTACGGCTGCAAACCAACATAGATCCTGCCTCAGAGGATCAACAGTACTTTCAGGACAATTTTTTGGAGATTAATAGGGTGGTTTACAATCTTGACTCTGATTAACACGTTGGTTGCAATGTTGCTGGTTCCCTGTGACTGTCTATGACTGCTATAGCTACCTAAGGCTACTTGTCTACCCTTCTGTGGCTACCTAAGCCTACTTAAGGTTACTGTGATTGTCATATCAGTGACTACTCCGTCTATGGCTGCCTGTAGCTACCTGTGGCTACCAAGTTGGCTGCCTGTGCCTATCTATGGCCACCAGTCTATGTCAATTTGAATAACTCACATTTAAAAAGTGCAACCATCCTCCAAGAAATTACAGCCTGGTAACCACAAATACTCAGCTACCAGCCACGTACCACGAAACACAGTATTTTCAGCCTTGCTTATTTTATTCGGGAAACAACGCGTTTAAATTTGCCCGGCTTTCGAAATTTTATTTCACTCGCTGAGAAATGAGAATCACTGGCCCGGCGTTCATATGAATGCGGTAAATAATGAAACGGGGCAGGCTGGAGAAAGCTCCTTGAAAATTATGATAGAAAAGAAAGCGAACGTGACTGTAACGTTAGGGTAAGATTTATAGGGGTGAACAGTTGAGTAGTAAAATATATTTTTACGATGATGCCATAACAAATTTTTTATAGGGAATAAATGTTCCCCGACTGGATAACAGACCAGGCGTGTTTGCCTGGCAAATAACACGTCGTGAACGGTGTGTACCAGTCAATCGAGGACTTATTAATCGATATTGTTATTTTAACATCGAATTATCATTAACTTTGCGATTAAGTTACTGTTTGGGGAACAATTTTAACCAGAAAATGTTTTGCATCGAAGGTTCAATAATTTATATTGAAAATTAATTCGTAACCATTCGCAAACAGAGCCAAATGAAAAATTGTTTGATTAAAACTCGCGGGTCGAATATTAAAACAGAGAGTTCCATTATGTCTCGCGAAGAATTTATATTTTTCAGGCATTTTATAAGATCGTAGAACAAGGGTTAATATATTGACCACTTTCGGACGGTTTTGCTTGAACAGGATCATCGAAGGAGCCCTGTGGGCAATCGATTCGGCGTGGCTTGATTTTCTACACGATCGAAAGCGTCCAGAACGATATCCGGTGTTTCTAGCACGGTTCCCCGTATACGAACGGAAAACGAAGTCGCCTGGGATGACCCCCGGGGTCGGGAATAGCTCTGGATCCGCCCGGGTCCCGTGGGCGTTCCACCTATCCAGCTGCTTTTATATCAGCCGATTTTAAAGTCACCGTCAAACGCCAAGTTTATAGCTTGTCTTTCCATTCGACTTTTCGCTACTTTCATTCCGCGAATCGCACCTAGTCGCTCCATTAGAAACGCCCGTGGACATGGTCTGACCCATCGGTGGCCGTGGACGAGTTAATTCGTCAGCACGGTCTTATGATTGACCCTCACCCCTTAGTTTTATCGAACTTTTATTGTAATCGAGGAAGAACGTGTCAATTTTGGCAAAGTCTTCAATATTTTTCGCCATATTATAGTCATTTCTGTTAACTTAACTTTAAATATTTGGTGAAATTTCCGCGGGAAGTTCAAATAGAATGAAGTTTAAGTGAAATTGTTAATGAAGTAGATTTTTATATCATTTTAGTTAAGCAAATTTTCCGGGGAATAGAAACGAATTCACAGCGAATCGGATGATGAAAAAAGCTGGTTGCTTCCGAGGATTGAGAGTGGAGTGGAGAAAAAATGGATTATATAGTCTAATTTTTTGAATAAATTTTAGTCTCACCTCGGAAGTGCTTTCTTTGGCGGGGGGAAAAATGTGTGAAAGGTCGGGGGTGAATCAATCAAGCTTTTAATTAATTCAGAAATACAAATAATTTGTGTTCCTACGGAAATAAATTAATTTGTTAATAAAACGTTAAGAAATCATTGTTTTGCTTTTGATAGGGGAACTTTTTCTTTCTACGTTTAGCAAATTCAATAACGCAACTTAAATTGCTTCGAATCCAACTCAAAATCTGATCCAGCCGCAAACAAGGTTTAATCTGGACGCAATTTAGTCTTAATTGAAATCCAATCGATATCTATTCAAGATTTAATCGAGATACAATTTAAACGTACTGAATTCGGCGTAGCTTTAATAACAACAAATTTGTTTAACATTATTTATGCATTTAATCAGCGATAACGCGCGATACAATCGGGGGGGTAAACATATAAAATTGATCGAATTCATTATTTATAGAATTTCTTCGAGGATAATTGTATGAATTTTATATTCGGTTACCTAATTACGCTTTCGAAATGCAAATAATTCTGATTTGAAGCTGCAAACAGTGATTAAAACGGTCGTACATTATTTACAGGAAATGAAAATGGCTGAGATGTTAGATTTCAACGACCGTGCGCCGGAAATTCCGGCGGTCGCTGCCAGAGGGATCCATCGCAGTCGCTTTCTCGTGAGTACTCGTACACTGTTCGATCCAAATGCGATCAAAATCAAAAATTCCTCTTAATTTATAAATAAAACTGTATTATCTACAACACAGAACAGAATCATTTCAAATATTCGACTTATTTAATTTATTACAATAGCTTGAAGTTGATTTTCTTTTGTAAAAAGGGACCTTTGGTATAAAAAGTGTGTCCACCTCCACAATTATTAAAATTTTTCAAAAATCCTCTGCTATATGGTAGACAATAAATTCTTCTTCGTAATCCAAAAGGAATTTTTGATTTTGAATATCCCAGTCTTCAGCAACGAAGACTTCTCGAGCTTCAGAAAATGTCGCATAACTCCGCCATTTTGGGACCTTCCTCGTTCAAAAAATTCGAGGACAGAGACAAAAGCCAGGCCCCTTACCTCCGAAAAGATCGAAACACATCGCTCCATAATTCCCCAGAAAAAAATTCCCTAAGAAAGCAATTTATTCGAATCGACAAGCTCATTAAATCATTGATGGAGCGGAGGATCAATGATCGCGTACCGGTTCCCGTAGGAAGGCCCCTCGCCCGTTCGTGACGATAATCCTCGAATATGGCGGACGATCGTGCGCGCATCAATATACGCATGAATATTTACCTGCACGGTGGCCGCGCGGGAAAATCGGCTATTTAACATTCGTTAAAATTATAACGTTCGTATCCGAGTGGCCGTGTAATCGAATGCCGTTGCATATAAATATATAATCGAGAGAGATAGATGGGGTGGGTGGCGGGGACGGGAGGGGGAGGGGAGGATGGTTGCAGAACGCGGACAATTCATGCGTCAAGCCGATATTTCCGTATCGACGGCAATTCAATGACGTGGCCGTGTCTGAAATTCATCGATTGCACGTCGAACCGAATTTTCGACCAGGTGTGTGCGCGCGCGCGAACGCGAGCGCGACCGTACGGCAACAATAATGAAGCGGTCGTGTAATTATGCGAAGCTGTACCAACGATTCCGTCTAATTCCCGTTCCTGCCGCTTCTCGATGGAAATCATTTTTGGACGAATACTCGATGGCCGACTCTGTTTTTTCACGGGCTGGAACGATGTTTTTGTTACGGGACGCGTGAACGAGCTTGCAAATATTTTACCGGACAATCGGGGGGGGGGGGGGGGTTTGGCAGAGGTAAAGGGTCGACGAGTGACAAGCGGCGTAATGAAATTAGGCGGTTCGAGTTGTAGTTGCAGTTTCTGCGAGGAAATTGCTGTTAAGGCAAATAGCTGGACCGCGATAGTCCGCGACAGTTGGGGTACAGCGAACTGCCAGAGGAGAGGCGGAATCTGTCAGTGAATCTCGTTAAAACGACTGATATGTGGCACAAAATATGTGGCCATGGAGGTAACATTTTTCCAGCTAGCCATATTTGTTTGACCAAAGATCCCATGGGCCATTTTAACTTAGTAAGTTTCACATCCAAAGATTGTAAAAGATATTAATCAAAACTTTGCTTTTGCACCGATTAACAATAATCGATCATATTCCCACGAAAGAGTACGCCCCGTTAAAATTATTTCGAACAATTTGCATTTTTATTAAACGAACAGCCACCCATTTATCCGCGTTCTAGTAACAGGTGCGCGCGCGCGCGCGCGGTCCAACTTCCGCGAACTGTCTGATGAAGCGGTTACACGATACACCGAGCTGAAATAAGTAACAGCCCCCTCGAACGACAAACAAAACGAATTCAACCCCTTCAGCCCCTTCTTCATTTTCGAATACCGCATATGCTTAATGTCAGCGCGTTTGAAAATCGGGACAAGGGCGTAATTACGCGTTAGGAAGTCGACGGAGAGGTATCGAATTAAGCGAGCTGCTGCAATTTTCGGCTCCAGGCCAGCCGAGTGGGGCAACGTTCTGTGTCCTTGCGTGTTTTCTTAATCCCTGGCCTGGAATTTAATTTAACAATTTTCTTTTTCAATGAAACTCTCCAAATTATAAAAGTACTATTTTACAAATGTTTATGAATTTATTTATTTTCATTTCTGTCGTCAATTTGCTATACTGTAATTTAAATAATATTGAAATTTGACATTTAAAAATATTCTAGAGAGCAAAGGATTAGGGGAGTTGTTAGAAAAACACTCGATTAGTTTCGATTTCGTGGAACAGGGTTTTGCAAACGTTCGTATGATGCTCCATTTTCGGCTTACCGCAAATGCTAATAGTCAAGTATACCGGGACATTGAGAATGCGCTTGCATTATAATTACACTCTTAGCCGTGGGTGTATGGGTGCAGTCGAGTCGCTTAGTGGTTACACATATTACGTCTACGGTTGCATACGTGTTCCAGAGACTAACTGACGATGTTTCTGAGGATGCACACGACTGCGAACGTGTTGTGCCAGAAGAAACAGATAATGGCCGATTTGCATAAGAGCAAAGGTAATTCGATCGAGACACGAGGTACCATCGTGTCACAGGGCTTAATTACATTTGTTAGAGTTTACCCTGTAATTTGTTAAGGGTTAATTAATATCGATTTAAACTGGACCGCAATTTTCCAAAGAACAAAAGGGACCAAGAACCCCCGAAGAGGGGAGGGTAAAAAGTGTCGAGGTACGCGGTCAGAATATTAGGGAGGTTCGATCTGACGGACTATTTCCGCGTGCGAGATTTCACGACGTTGAGTTTTGACCGTCCTGAAAAAGGATATATCCCTTGCATCGTTTATGAGGTCCTTCTGATTCCGAGATGAGCGTACGTGGGCCGCATAAGATAGGCTCCCCGCAGCCAGGGCAAATCTGCACGTGACCCTAATACAGGTCGGCCGGATTCGCGCGTTCCCGTGTGCATCCCTAAACTCTAAACACTTCTGCATGAGCCGAGGCTTTGCCTGGCCGCACGTGCACGCGCGTTTATCCATCGGCATCACGTGTGTAACTCCGCGTTTATACGGGAACAACTTGATCCACTTTTCGGGACAACGCTGACTGTGCCGGGAGCCGCTGGCCCATGGTATGGGACTTCAACCCTTTCGATACTATTGTAAGAAATCGTGGAAAAAGGGGACCTCGAGATTGGGTCCTCTCCCCACTCCATCTCAGCGGCTACTAAGGTGGAGGCCCAGCGTTGGAGGAGAGTCGTAACTTTGCCCAAGCACCGTCCGCCGCTATTGTTCTTTCCATGGGGGGCCATGGAAGTCCCGTTCCCCAGTCTTCCTTAGGAAAAATGGCGCCGTAGGGCAAGGAAACCTTCACCATTATGTCAACTCAAACACGAGTATTCGGTTCAGTTAATTCTGTAATTGAATAGTGGTAAATTAATAATTGATAACGGGCTGGGTTAATCACTAGTGATTTTCGAGCGTAAGACAAACAGAGGAATTTTCCCTAGGCAAACGTACTACGCCGGTGCACCCTAATTGATCAGGAGGGCGCCAGGAGGACATTACCAGGAGCAGCTTACGCGTCCGTTTGTTCTGTCCTGTTTGCCACGAAACGTTTCGCGAATCTGCAACATTAGTTTGCCATCCGGAGCATCCTTTAAATATTGATGCTCACGACGCGTGCACGCGACGTTTGCACACGGTATGAACGCTCCATTGGACCGATGTAAGCAGGTTCCAGCCTGGACTTAGAAAGGACATGGTCCCTAATTGATAGGTGTTGATTTTGATGCGATATCAAGGTGTCATCAAACATCCGTGTCTGGATTAACCCCTTGGCGTTATTAATATTATTTCACGAGGAATTCTAAGGACGATGGGTCGATGCATTTTAAAATAGTTAGATCGTGTCGAGTTGAAATTAGAGTCAAGAGCAATTAATTCAATGTTCGCGATTTCGAGACGTCGAGGATCGAGGAAAACGATTGATTCAAGGACGAAAAGAATAAGGATAACGGTTTCTCTTAACTTTGGGTGCCGTTTTTCCGCGTCATCGGTGCACCACGGATTTCCACGAACTTTCCAACTTCAGCCCCCCCATCGTTATCCCTCCCCCTTCCATTGCTACCCTTTCTGCTCGTCGCGTATCGAGAGTAATACAGTGCCTCGGACTACTTCATCAAATTAACAAGAGCACCGGGCTCGCGAGACGAAGCAGGTGCACTTTGCAGGATAGTTACGATCCCCATCGCGATATCCTGCCATCTTGAAACTTCGAAACTATGCGGCTAACTTTTTCCTTATATTTGCAGGAGTCGGCTGAGACGTTCAGCCGTCCGGACGATTTTTCAGGGTTACTCTTCTATTTTACCACGTCTTCGACCAATTTTATGATTCTTGTTTGAATGATCAGTCACGAATTCATAGGGTTAAGCGAAATCGTCCTCCGAAATAGCATTTATAACATTCTAATATTGCAATTAAGTAATCTAACTTGACCTAAATTGGCCTCTCACTGGCTTCAACAAGGATTCGTATGTTCGATGCCACGGACGTTGATGAAATATTTGTTTCGCATCGTGAAAATCGTGTTAGACCTCGAGAACGGTTTTTCAAAATACGGTTTGAAAGTTTCCGCACAGATTTTTCCAAATATTTCGAGTCGAATCGAAAGTTACAGTTGGCTGTGATAGAAAGGGTATGACTGATGTGCGTGATTGGACCTCGAGAGAAATAATCGTAGAAGCACACTCGATCATGTTTGAACCAGGACGTTGTCATGGCCACGTCAATATTCGTTAGAGGAGATTGCTTTTATTTTAATTAAATCTGTAAAAAAAAAACAACAACAACAACAACACATAGACACTGCACCACGCGCATTGTAATCAGTTTATGCTACAAAGATATTTTACATGGAATACTATCGAATCTGATATTGAATTTTATGATTAACTGTATGCTGTTTTAATAAAAAGCAGTTGCAAACGGTATCGATTCTAAAGCGAAAATATTATGCAACTGAATTATACCCTTCATTATCCTTTAATTTGTACATCCCTCTTGTTACTGTTTCAAATGGATTTGCCAGTAAGTTATTTATTACTTTATACAATCGTATGAATTATTTGTGTATGGAAATGCTTATGAACATGTCGTAATTAATAAATATTTAAAAATCACAGCAGATTATTAACGTATTGATTGGCACGTTTGTGTTGAACTTCGATTCTAATTATTAAGGATTCTATTAATCAATTTTTTAATTTAACGGGTTAATCTCAGGTAAACAGATAGGCTTATTTTAATTAACACTAGCTTCAACAATATGTAAAAATGATTAATAATTCTAAGTTGAGAATATTCCGCTTCTATTTTTTTAATATATGTTTTTTGGTTTTGAATTGCATTAAAAGGGGGTGACTTTGGGGAGTCGAGGAGTTCCCAGAAATTCCTCGCTTGTTTGAAGGCGAATTCTCGCAAATTAATTAATTTTTCATACTGGCTCGTTCTGAGAATCATAATAATTATAAAATCGCGAATCTGGCATAGTATATTATTACATCACGTAGTTTAATCCCTGTTGTTTCTAAATACAACAAATTATCACGAAACTTCGCCATTTGCCTTCAGCCTTGAAAGATCCTAGGGAATTCACGAGGAAGTCTAATTTGGGCTTCCATCGTTGCCTCCAGTCTTGGGAGATCTTAGGGAGAGCTTACACTGCAACTCCCACATTCACCTTCAAAATTCCCTCCATGTGCTTTCACTTTTGGGAGATCTTAGGAAGAGCCTAACTTAGAATTCCATCTGCCTTCAGTCTTAGGGAAAGCTTAGGGAGACTAATTCAGGACCTTCGCCATCTGCCTTCGACCTTGAAGAGTCCAGGCAAAGTGTAATGGAACCTAATCTAGGATTTCTATATTTTTCATAGGAATAGGGATATACTTATTCTTCTTCAGGATTCAGCGGTCAAACGCTAAATAATACAAAATGTGTATGCCTGAACTGTAACTATTTTTCTCACAGTGAATATCTCTGGTTTGTTTCAGTGTCAACCGGTCGTGGGTCCACCCGGGCTGGTACGTGTGTGTCCTTCAGGTTCCATCCTTCTCTGGTGTACCCGTTCAGTGATTTGAAGTGATAGTGATAGTGCAGTGAAAAAGTGTGTGAAGTGCAGTGCTCAAAGGATTGCAGTGATTACAGGATTAGGATTAGCAGCCTATTGTCATCGAAGCAGGTCAACCTATAACTAAATTGGTGAGTACTGACTTCTAGTTAGTCGTTTAAGGAGAAATCTGGTCATCTAGATTTTGACAAACTTCCAATTAATGGAAACCTACCCCTTTAAAAAATACCATAACCCACACGTGTTAGGAATAGAAATTAAAACCCTGTATAGGCTAAACCTGTCGTCTACAAGATTCTTGTACAAGATGGCGTTGGGTTCTTGAAGAGCCTCCCCCGCCAGTGACGCAAGTACGTCCGCGAACGAAAGGCGTCATAAATTCAGCGGTTTCAGTGAAAATAAAAGCTTCTCATAAGGACAAAGGAGCAACTCGTTACCCGGCGTTTTAACGATCGTCCACCCATTTTTTTTTTCTCCCCCTCCTCCATTTCTTTTTTCCATCACCCCCCGGTCCACTCTGGCCGAGAAGCTCTCGGGCAATTTCCCTGTTCGCCGGGGTTTTATTTTTTCATCGCCGGGACGTTTTGAGGAAGACCGCCATAAACTTCGCGGCAACCGCGAGAGCGACGAGTTTCCAAGTTGTTACGCGCTGTAACGGGGCCGGGAAAGTTGTTTCGCGATAACCGTACATGTAAATTGGCGAGTCCTCTTCCTGGCCTGTCAAAGACGAAGATTGCAAATACACCGGGGAACTTGATTCGTTAAAAGTTAACGATCGATGAACGTACTTTTTCGTCGGTGTCCATCCTTCGGGGGCGGGATTCTTCGACGCTCGGATTCGCGCGGGAACACCTTCGACGTTGATGTGACGCGTCTTCGATTATGCAAACAGCCGAGAAATTGGGCCTCCGTTGATTGTTGCAGAGAGAAACAGGCTTGTGTCGGTTTTAGGCAGTAAAGCATTTAGGTTAGAAGAGACTTTGGCTCTAAATCTCTACTGCTTACAAATATGTCCTCAAATGGATACTTGTCTAATCCTAAGCTGAAATCAAAGGAAGAAACAAGTCGTTTTACCTCGAATGGTCGTTTTTCGAAATTGCTGGGCGTTTGATCGTTTCTTGATGGAGGGAATCGTTCAAAGGGCAGAGAATTCCGCGGGTTAGTTGGATGAAAGTCAAGACCCTTGAAGATCATCCGAGCAGATCGTGTACGCGCCGATTGTGGCCGGTGTCCATCAATTATGCAGAGCGTACGCGTGCGTGTACGTGGCTCGCAACGTCAGGGCACAGATCACGTATCGAATCTGGCCGCACCGGGCGGCATTCAATCGCATGCCACCGCCGCAACGATACGCCTGTGTAATCCATGCCTTCTATAACCGGCACAAAGGGATGTCTCTTTTCATCGACCGCCGGACGTGTCGTCTTTGTGCCGCGGGCAACAGCTCCCATAAGTAGTTTGATTAGTTGTGGAATGTGTAAGCATTCGATAACCTGATAGTCATAAATCGAGGATCGGTGCCGTCCTTCTTACCCTACCTAAAGCACCCTCTTACCCTTTTAGCACCTTGACCATACTTGGGTGACACTTGAGTTTTCAACAGCTTCAGTGTCAGTGGCCATCAAACTCTTCTCCCGCCGTTATTTGTGGTATTTTTGTTGACCCAGAGCCGAAGGTTAAGAGCGCGCGCGTTTATTATTAATATTCGTTTGGCCGGGGGCACGGAAGGTAAGGGATTTCTGTGTCGGCCGGAAACGACGAAACTCTTTCCCGTCTTACCAGCTGGAAATCGTTCCGCGGCTTGCATTATGGCCATAACGCAGATTTACGACGCACACGACGTCCGCGGCTGCAATATTTGCAGCGAATTTGTCATTTCGCCGTGCAGTTATTACTTTCTCGTTGTTGCTGTTCGCGGCCAGCCGTATGCTAAATCGTGAAAAACGTGCGACGAGAAGAAAAGATAGAGAGAGAGAGAGAGAGAGAGGAAGAAAGAGGAATAAAAATGCAATTCGTTCCCTCGAATCTGTCGCCCTTAGACAGTCGCTGATCGATTAATTACGAAACCGTGAGTCTAATTGGTATTGGCAGGAATTTATTGAACAATCAGAAAATTCGAGTACTTCGAAATTATACAATTTTAGATTTTTCTTTAGCAAAGTTCAATTATTAATTTAATAAGAGGGTTAACACATTAACCTTTAATTTTACTTAGAATTTTATCAAAAATAAATTCACGTTGGGGACTTTTTCTGCCGCGATGACGATTGGATCGGCCGTTGTATCGGTAGAGTGGTCGGATCGAGTGCAGATGCAACTTGGTCCTGTTCCTTGTTGAGGATCAAGGATACGGAGATTCGTGGCCGTCGTCCATTATACACGTTACACTGACAGTCTAATATCGTCCCGGTAGACTGCGGGATTAACTTGAAATTTAATGGGTTTTCGAATTGCCATGGGAAGAGAGTCATTTGCGAGGGAGGTGTTCGAGGCGTAGGGATTTATGGGGAACCAGGCGTTCTCTAGAAGAGGGAAGGAAAAAACACAAACGCACACACACATACACACAGAGAGAAAAATAAATAAACAAATAACGATCGAAGGCTTAATGGGTTATTAATTAAAGTACGCCTTCTAAAGTGTATTTATTATGTAATAAATTGGTCTGTCCACGTTGATTTATTAGCCCCCTGGAAATTTATTACCACCACCTTGCTGTTAGTATAAAGTACAGGGAATTCAGGTAAATAAATAGCCAGTGCACTTTGTAAATTAGATTCTTTGTTATTTTTCTTAAAGGAAGGGGCTGATTGACAAGCATTTTGTATGCAATATTTAATATTTATTTATTACCTGCAAGCTAAATAGTAAATATTAGAAGGAGATGAAAGAGGGGAAATAATAAAAGTGAAATTTTCCATGCACTTTTGTTGTATTTGCATTATTTTGATAGAATCGAAAGTGATCTCCAATTTTTTAAATTGCCATGGATTTTTTTATATACTACATGTGCCAGGACGAGGTCATGCAAGGTCTTATTATTTCTGTGACAGTACACTTAATAATTATGAATTATTTCCATTCATTTAGTACAAATTTAGTCCATTCATTTAGTACAAACTAAACCGACAAATTACTTTGGCACTGTTGCTTAAACAACAGATTTTAATTTCTTAAGTATTTTAGTATTCAGTACATAAATATTTAAATATCGAATAAAATGTTTAGTTGCTAAAACACTGAAAGAACTTGGCTGAAAGGGGGCGCCAGGGTTCTTCGGTTTCATTAAATTTCCCATGTCTTTCACCGATACCTGTACACACACCTCGGGAATAGAAATACTAATGTTCTTTCGCTTTGGGAGCTTTGTAAATGCGCGGAAACAAGAAATCAGGAAGCACTGGGCGAAGCTTGTTAAGCGAACTTCTTTGAAACTTCCCCTTCGACGTTCAACGTCTTTGTAAATTAGTGATCCCGGTCTTCGGAACGTGACCGATAAAAAGCGTAATAATAGCAGCCCTCTTTGGCGAACCTTGTGTGTGTGTCCCGTAAATTACTACCATTTACAGCGCGATACTATTGAATTATAAATACAGGTGTCTACAAATTTTCAACTCAGAGGCGGACAGGAATGCCTCTTCGTTTACTTATAACAACTTACATTCAACATAGTAGGACGCACAGTATGTGGTTTATCTTCGGTTATCAAATATGGCGGCAATGTTTGAGGGAATACTTTCTACCGACTATCCCACATTACAGGATCTCCATTCTACCTCATGCATTTTATATTCCACCGCACGTGTGTAGTGTGCACAGCTGAAGTATTCCAACGTTTTCGCAAAGTGTTCTGTAAACGATAGACCCCGTTGGATCCCACGAATAATAATTCAACGGATTTAAAGCCCGGAGATTCAGATTCGAGGTGTCTTCATCGATTTTCTATATTCATTGACAGCTATTAAAATTGATTACAAATTAGATCTGGATCATAAATAGCTTTCATTGGTAATCACTGTTATCAGTTCCGGTGCCATAAATACCGCTGACACCGAGGCGAAAAAATCCCAGGAAACAGGTGCGATACGTTATTGCGGACGGGAAGGGGTTGAAACGGAACGCTGGAAAGATTATTCTTCCTTCCCGGCGAGCTTCGAATTCATCCGGCGCAATAAAGAAGCATCGAGGAGCTTCGTATCGAGCTTTCGTGTACGCCGACAAAGCTGAAGACATAAGGAAAGCCATCCGTTTGCGGCTGCTCCGACATTCACCGGCGAAGGATGACCGGCCTTCTGCAGGTACAAATGAAGGATCCTCAGGTCTCTCGGGCCAGCGGTACAGATAAAGCTGAAGGATCGATCCGAATGCTTCCAACCCCATCCCTACGGGGGGATGCTGCGAGCGTCGAACACACGCAAGCGCAACGACGCGGGTACCGTGTTTATTATGCATGTTTTATGAACGGACCTGCGTACGCGTGTATGCGTTCCCATTGCAAAAAGCAATTTGTTCCCGCGTGCGTACGTCTCGCATTTAAGGCTACCGCGAAGGACACTCCACGCCATTTACGAGCTTTTAATTGAATTCTCCCTTTTCAAAGTGACGGAAGTCCACTTCCTTCCTTTTTATCTTTCGCGGATTTACTTCCAGCTGCTGGAAACGATAACGATCAACCCTGAAGGACGCGCGCAATTTGCGTAAGCCCTTCGCTCTGAATAGCAACTGTGTTCCTTCTTTTTATTTATTAATAAATTATTATACATTGAATTGGATATCATGTGTCATCACATGGATGGGTTCCACGAAGTCTTCTTGGATTGCACACGCTGATAGTTAGTGGGTCGATGTGGTCTTCTATTCTGCTTTTATAGTCGGTTGTTCTTATTATTTCTTCTTGGATTGTGGCGATGTACCATGGGGCGTTTAACACTTTGATATTCTAGTATTCCTAGTATTCATGATTCCAAGTGTCCAATAGGAATATAGACGGCTTTTGAGGGGATCTCAAGTGTCGCCCATAGGTGGGTGGCAGTCAAGGTGTTAATATTGTACCTAATTGATTGCCGGGCTTCAATTTCGGCCATGTGGCTCATTGCCGCCATAGTTTTGTAAATTAACAGCTTGTTATTTATTCTGAGTTTAGACTTTTTACTTTTGAATTTTCCTTAACGCGGTAATTAGAAATGTAAAAATAAATTTGGTGACTCGGGAACGATGTTTGGCGGGATTTTTGACGGTAATATATTTGTACAAAAATACTAAATATCGCGAGGTCGAAACGAATATATTTTTCAATTCCTGCGCTTGTTTTGACAAAAGCATCGATACCTTTACCTGGCCGGCCGTAGATGTATCATAAACAAAAACATAACCTCAATTTGCGACCATGGCAACCGTATGATCGATCTCTTTTTCTCCGAACCGCTTTCGGAATAAACGTCTGGTGCGTTCGGAAAAATCGCTGTAACCCTTCGCACGCGATCGGGACATTTAGGCCGGGCGCGAAATTGAAATTTTATTTACCCGTTCGCCGGCTTTTAAAGCCCGTCGGGAATAAATTCATAAAAATATAACCAAGAATTGTGATAATTGGCCCGCGGAGGCGCTCGGAGCGTACGTTCAGACGGTTTTACGGAGAAATAGAGACGCATCGGTATCGATCGGCGATTCGACGTCGGGACAAATCGAGATGTGTTGCGTTTCGCGGGGACCGGGCGCCGTTACACGTACGCATTGTTTGAACGTATTTGTCCGTGTCTGAATGTTAACAAGATCTGGCCATAAGGTATTCCGTGGACGGAGCGCGGATTTTCCGCAGCATCCCCGCGAATTTCTCCATTTCACGGGCGATTTGTCCACGGGGGCGGAGGGGGAGGGTTTTCGCGCGCGGGGGTCAGCACGGGACGACTTTTTAAATCTGGCCTGACGTTTCTCCCTGCCTTTCGAGATTTTTATTCGCTGCCTGATCCCCCGACGTTCCACGTCGCACGCTGTTACTTCCGCCGTGTTCGCGTTGCTTAATGGCGCATGATTTATCGGAGAAGAAACGATACGTCAAGCCAATAAATAACCCTTGAACGAGGGAATAAAATAAGTAGAATATTATTCTTTAGATTTGTTGAGACACCTTTTAAGCTGCTGTATGTACATTTTTATATTGTATTTTGTTAGTACTTTGGAGAAATGAAGGAAATTGGGTATTCTGGAGCCCGGTTCTATGGTTTGTGAGATACTGGTAATCTCGCTTTGTATTTTAAATTGTTATTGAATATTAGAAATGCAAGTGGAGTAAATTTAATTTATTAATACTCTGAAGAAATTAGACACCCTTGGAATTCTACCCCACAATTAGATCCACAATGGATCCCAAGTTCCCACAGATCTTTCAAAACCCAAAACTAACCCTAGGACTGTCGACGTCCCACAAGTGTTACCACCTCGTTCCAACCCCCAGCTCGCCTTCCGTCAAATCTGACTGAGTAGCAAACGCAATCTCTTAAAACCTTGTTTTCCGGAAGCTGTACGTGTCCATTACCGGTATCGGTGTCGTAAATCGGCGAATTTTCCGCGAGAATACGGGATCGGAAATCGCGTAGGAAGTAGCGGAATTTAATATGCACATCCTCGGCCCGCAAACTTTCGCCCATAAATATCCCCCGCGTTCGTATCAAACGCGAGCCGTGGAATTCGATGATCGGTGATAAAACACGGGGCATCTATTTTTTCCCCCTTTTTTATCAGCGAGGAGGGGGAGAACACTGTCATGCATAGCGGGAAGTTCGCTGACCGAGAAAAGTCGCCAGTCATTCGTCCTTTTGGTCAGCTTTAAAACTTCTTCGGCGATAGTTTGTCGAACAACGTGAGAACAAGTGAAGGATGCTCGAGGTTCTTCCGCCTCTCGCCTTCTGGGGGGGGGGGGGGGGGGGAGGAGGGTTACTTCCGTCTTGACGGCGCGGGGAAAAAAGCCGGATAAATTAATTGCCCGCGCGTTCGAACGTGCCACCGGCGCTTTTTCGAACCCGGACTAGGTTCGTAAAGTGTTTTTATTTATCGATTTATTTGCATGTTTAAAGATTTTTTCTTCTAATTAAATTCGTGAATACTATCTTTGGTTTAAATAACTCTGTAAATTTGGATTTCTATTCCTTTCGTTGCAAGACTTTCAAAACGGTGGCATCTTCGATCGTGCACCATCTTGGACGAATTAACAAGTTGTAACGAGGCTTAAGCGAACGCAGTGGGATCGCTTAATCTAGGTCCATTATCATGGCCGGGGACCTAAATGAATCATCTTTTTAGTCACTGGTCGCCTTTTGTGCGAAGGGGGGGCGCGGGAATAATTCCGGGAGGATGCGAAACGCGGAAAAGTTGGTAAAACTGACGTTCCGGTAATTAGATTCAACGGCGCAAAAGGGCAAACCGTTGGCCCCGCTTGACAGCGGCGGAAACTTGTCAACGATCCATATTTCAATGAACGATTATAAGATCCGTCTACGGAGAAACTTCCCTCGTTTTCCGCGCCCGGTATTTTGCAATTATTATTTCCATTTACATGGGCGTACCTTGGCTCGTTCGGCTACGAATGGAAACGCGTTGCGTTACAAAGAAGCCCGGGCACAACGCGGAATCGTTGAAATAACGACGAAAGGTGGCCCCTCGGTTAGAATCGTAGACAGAGAGGCGCTCAGGTAGCAACAGTTCAAATTTAATTCAATTTTTATACATTATTTTTCCAACCGAAGTTTGCACGAGACGTTAGGTTAGGCATGGTTGAATCAACCGTCAAGGTATTATCTTGACTGTTGGCGCACGAACAAACGGGCCAGGGCAGGGAATAATTCCGATATTTTTAGAAATTCCATTCCAGATCCAATATTATCTTGCAGAATCGTAGGGAAATTTTTAATCAACCCTCCCGTCAATGGAACGCTCCCGCACGTGTACTGGCCGTTCAATAGACAGACGTATTCTTCCATTTACATAAACGTCAGATGGAATTAGTTCCTGTCATTTCTTCCCTTCTACCTGGCAATCGATTTCTGGATAGAACAAGCGATTAAAACCGGCTCCTTCGTCGCGTTCCCGCGCGCGGTTTCGCTCGCGACCAAACTGGCCACTGTATTCGATTTCTCTCAAACACCGCCTCAGATTAAAAGCCCTCCGTCCTGAAAGGGTAACGCGAGAACACACAGGTGCGCAAGAAACATCCCTAAACCTACTGTTAACGTGCAACAAACGACAGCTCGGCGTAATACAACGGCGCGTTTTCCCTCGCGGGGTAGCACCGTCGGCAAAAGCCCTTCGCATCGCACGCATCTCTTTCACGTGAAAAAGACATTCCCCTTCGAGTCGCTGCTCTCGGATCTCGTTTGATCTCGCCGGTTCGATGCGCGGTAAAATGAAGGAAGCACCTTTGACGCTAATATCTACCCCCTTCCTCCTCCTCTGCCCTCCTGATGCGCCTTCATGGCGACGGCTTGTAAACCGCGAAGCATTAAAACTAATACATAATTATTCACGGTTCATTTCGTTTTCCCATTTCCTACTCGTTGTATCCCGCCGCTGAACAGACGGAGAGAGAGAGAGAGAGAGAGAGAGAGCGTGGAAAAACGAGAAGCGACGAAATGGCGACGGATGCAGTAGGAGGTGGAGGAGGAAGAGTAGGAGGAGGATGGACTGCGCTTGTCCGCAGGCTTGTTTCTGCGCTTTGAGCATGCATTCTGTCGTACCGCGAACATGGGCAAGTTAACCAGCCTCGCGACTATCGCGAAAATAACGCCGTGGAAATCCGCTTGAGCGGAAACGGGTCGTCATTCCATCGATCCAATCTGCTTTCCCCTCATCCCCGCTCTTCTTCCGCTTGTTTTTTATCCTTGCTCGTTTCTCTCTCTCTCTCTCTTTTTTTTCACTCTGTGTTCGTCGATTCTTCCTTTTTTTCACTCCCCCTCCTCCTGCCTCCTCGCTTTTCCTCTTGTACTCGTTCGAACTTCACGTTTCGGGCAGGAAAATCCGGCTCGAATCGAGCTACTTGATTTATATCGCGATAGCTTGTTTGCGTACAAATATATTCCTGATGGAAATCGGCCGCTTTGACTCGCGCCTCCTACCTTTCGTGTAATTTTATTAGCCCCTGTTGCCGTTTTTTTTTTTTGTTCGTGTTTCACCGTTCTTTGTTTCCCGTTCGTCTCGTTGCCTTTGTCTGGCTCGAGGCGATACCGGGCGCCCTCTGTACCGAGCGCAACGAAAATTCGATCGGAGGTCTGTTTTTTGAAATCCTACCAAATTTATTGACTCTGTATTAACAACGTTAGGACAGCGACGGCGAGCTGACGTTTAGAGTTACCTGAGTTCTGTGAAAGTACAATTTTTTACTATTCTCTTTTCCATTTCCTTAACAAACCGGGGGCGCGGCCTCCCTGCTGAGCGGGGAGAGGACCCAATCTCTCCCCGCTCGGGACGCGGTTGGCCCTGAAGGTGGAGGACTCTAAAGGTTCCCTTTTCCCACGATTTCCGTCAGTAAATAATCAGAAAAAGGACCCAGAAATCCAAAGTTAACCCGCGTCCATTCATAATTATTGCACGTATCTCTGCCAGGTGGTGGGGAGCGATGGATCGTCAGAATCGTCGGCGATAAATCGAAGCGGGGCACGGGGGTTGGGTGGTGGTTCAGAATAATAGGAACGTATGCAAGGATTATCAGGGCAATTTTCCATGCTCGCTGCGTTGAGGCATCGCTTCTAAATGTCGTTAAGTCGAGTTATCTGTACGCGAATAATTTCATGGCTGCGCTATATTTCTCTATCTCCGTCGCGCGCGTGTACGGGTCTGTGTGCACGGGCGGGGGAGGTCGGGTAGGGATGTATCTTATGCAGCAGTACCCCGCCCCCCTATCTGAGATCGCTACTTATGGCTAGACACGGTTCCACGATGCTCTTCATTTTTCTCTGATAACCTTTATACCCTCCGCTCCAATAAATTCCGATTTGGGTCATCGATGCGTCGATGCGTTCCTCGGGATCGCCCTCTCCACGGGAACCGCTGTTTTATTGAGATTTCGATGCGCCGCCCCGGCAAATTTAATGCCCGCTTCAGGGTCGAGGGTCGAGAAGCGATTCTTTTTAATCGTTACCGTTTTGTTCGCACGGAACTGGGAAAAAATGTGCTCAACGCTCGCGGTTTTACGTTCGGTATTATTAGAGGAAGCTCGGAACACTTCACAAGATAACCGATATTAATATACTGAGGCTGCATTAGCAGCGGGCACGAAATTTGAGTCGGGTATTAATCATACCGCAGAGCTTCCATGCTAATTCGCTGATACCGATGAAACGCATTAAACATCCATAGTACAATAAATTCCTAATACAATCGCCGATGTGTTACATGAATCAGTGAACCGATTAAAGTTCCCTGTTACGTATGCAATATTCGCGAATTAGAATGGTTAAATGAGTGCTTCGTCAGCCTTTGTCAGATTATTAACTCGTCCAGAACGGACCGATAGCGAAGACGCGTTATGCAACGCTATTTATACAATTTCTGGAGAAAAACTTACAACTATAATGAATTAGAAAAATGGTAACCTTGGACTAGACATTATTTCTTGCAATTTTTAACTTTATTTTAAAATACTACTTTCAAATTTTGTAGTTTCATCAGGAAAGAAACCTAAACTTAATCACAGGTAACCACGTGACCGAATATTATTAATAAACAAATTATAATTTATTTATAAATTTTCATGCAAAGGCACTATACTTCCCGTAATTATTTTAAGGTAATTTCACCTATTTTAGAAAATATTGTGCAAACAGAATACAAAGCTTATCAAAAATAAGCAAATGACAGTTAGCAAAAAAATTAGCTGCTCGAACGCAAAGTCGTGGAAAAATCAATACGGATGACTCGTAGTCGAAGGAGATCATAAAACTTCCAGCATGAAGTTACGCGTGTATCTAAAAGGCGTTATTAGGTCGAGTTTATAGAGGAAGTTCCCCCGGCCGTTTCTTTAAACTTACTTTCGGCGTGTTCGCCTGTGCAAACGTGTTCGCAAACTCAATCGGGAATTCTCAATACACAGTAGACACCTTTAAGGCGAAATTGGCGTGCCGTTGAAACCTCTTAGCGTAGCTACGTGCCGTGATGAATCGGGGCTTTCTTAAATGTCGGACGGAAGCCAGACGTTTCGCCGTTCCGTTAAGCCGTGGAAAGCGTTTCCCTATTTACCCAACAACCGCAAACCTCCCAAAAAAATCTCGAAAAATCCTCCGTTTCCGAAAATCTCTTAAACAAACTAACACCTTTACAAATTTCTCGAGCTCTCGAATTTTTATTTAGGTTAAGCGCACCGTACCGTTGACCGCGTCCCCTTTCAAAAAACAGCGCCAGAAAAGGCACTCCGTCTCCCGTAGGAAACACTAGCCGTCCCGAACCCATTGTACGTTCCGTGATTGGTGGAGGGGGTTGGTGCGTCTGGGGTGGCGCGCGCACGCGCAGCGCACGGGGTTGGTCGCGTTGCCCGAACCGAGTCCGTAACCCGGCGTCATCGGCAGTTATCGGCGAACCGCGGCTCAATCCTCGTCGTTTGTCGGCCCGCGTCGCTGCGTACCGGCGAGATGTAACTCGCGACCGACGTACGCGTAACAGAGAGCCCCCCCCGTTCAACAGAACCCGCGAGACGCTCCTCCTCTGGTGTACGCGAAGGTGTGGTGGTGTGTTTTGCGACGGAACGTTTCTTGCGTTTTTTCTTTTCTTTTTTTCCCTCCTGTTTGGTGACCAGGACCATCGATCTCCCCCGACGGAGGCACGAGAAACTCGCGCCCCTTCCGCAACGTGACATCGGTGTGCAGGTACGTGTGTCACCCTTGCCCCCTCGTCTCGAAGGGGGAACAATTGTTGCGAACGCGGTTCTTAATCAGGCCGCTTAATTCCGTGGGCTGGGATGACTTTAACCTTCGCGACGGCCCTTGAACTCCGGGCATTGTTTACCCTGGCAATCTGCATAAGTTGAGCAGACCTCTCCACGAAGTTTGCATCCTGAGCTGCTTGCCTGATTGGTAACTCGGTTCGTAAACTCGAAGAAGGATTCCTTCGCGGGTCCAAGTGTCGTTGGGGCCCCTTGCCCCTCTCTTACTTTTCCTTGGGTGCGTAGTGGCCCAAGCGGGCACCCATCCCAGTACGATCCGCGGTCAGTTGTGCTCCACTTCGGTGCTCGGTAGTGATACTGTGGTTGATAGGGCCTCCCTGTTGATCCCGACCGTGAGAAAAGTCGATCTTGTTTACACGATCGGGGAAGGCTCGGTCAGGGTTCAGCGCACCGCGGCTCAAGATTAACCTTGAGGCTGTTGTAAACACAGGGACGCGGATAACGGACGCGTTGCTCAAGGCACGGAATCAATTGGGCCGAGTTAGCGAACGACGATTAGTGCCGTTTTAACGACTGCACGCTCCCGTTTGAAGCATTGTTGTTCGTCGGCGGGGAGCGGCTAATAATGATCGTAGCCGCGGTAGCTAATGTTTTGACCGTGTTTCTGGTTTGGTCCCTCCCCCCGCCTCGTGCGTTCGGTCCAAGTATTGTTGGCGAAATATAGGCAAGCTGTGGCATCGGTGCGGCTGATATTACAGCCCGTAATGTACCGGCCATCCCGTGCAACCGGGACATTTCTCGAAACTTTGAAACGCGACTGCGGTCACGGCTGAATTGCTTCATTAGATCTTACTCGATGGGAATTAAGGACGTACGGTTTTGTACGTCTTGCGATGGTACAATTTGCCGAAACGCTTCCGTGACGTCGGTCTGGAGGGTGGTTTCTTAGACTTTGTTGTTGCGAGGGGTGGATTTAGGTAATTTAGATTTATGAACTGAATGCCTGTGAAACGGTACAGTAGGTACAAGAAATGTTGCGATAGATGCGATTTTACAGTTTCATATTGCACTTTTTGAAGAAAAGTTCGTTCGGTTTGTGAGCAAGGGTGAATTAGGTTTGCTCTTTGGACATTTAGCAAATTTTATTTTCTTATTTAGTATATAATTGTAATAATTACTAAATATAAGGTGGGAACAGTATAATTTCAATAATTATTCAATAACATACCTTTTTCGTCCCTTATTAATTTTCTTCTTCATTCCACTTCCAATTTAAAAATAGGAGTATATTAAAGAACACATATTCTCATACCGCAATGAAGTATTTGAAAAATTTAACACGGTCCTTGATTTCTTTTATCATTTCTCCCCGTCTGACTGTACCCCGCCGTTTCCTTTGTAACTGGCACTCGATGTGGCGTGAACGTTGATCATAAAACATGACAGAGGGAAATTAGTCCTCGAGTAACATTAGCATACATTAATATTCATGGCGAGTGTTAAAAAAGATCGGCATGGAAACAAGTGTATTTGCCGGTCGGAGATTCATCGAAAGGGTTGAATTACTTTTCTGTATATATTTCTTTTTCTCCTCTTCTCTCTTTTGTTTGTCGCATAACACGCGATCGTGTTCATTCATACGAACGATAATGGGGCGTTTTATTCGTTTCATTTTTTCGGATTGTAAAGGGATCGCCGATACCGCGGGGCAGGGCTAATTGAAAAATAATTTATTTTTCATTTCCGCGCCGACCCGCCGCGCGAGCTATTTTAATTGGAACTGAAAAGTCGACCGTGTTTCCGTACCATTAAATTACCCGGTTTCCTTTGATTCCGCGATATTAATTTTTAATAAAAAATAATACATATACATCTTGGCCGATTGTGCCCGGACAATGCTCGCCGTTAGTTTTGTCTGTAATGAATTAATTACCGCGTGCAAGACGTTCAACGTTGAGCTGGAATCATTTTTGAATGGATACAATCGAATGTAATGCGTTGCTTGATTTTTAACTCCATTTTGCAAAGTGGCTATTCCCGTTCAATCAATTATCAAACAATTGAGGGTCTCTTTTGTTGATGCAACAGGAGGGCACGGCTTAGGTACCGGGGGGGAAGGTGGGGTGGTGGATAATGACATACAGTGTAATTCAAAATAAGTGTGATCTGAATTCTATTCTCTAATAATAATATTGTGTTATTTTAGTAGTGTAAGGTTTGGCTGGGTTGATCTGTTTGTATTTAAACACCCCTTGCGCAGTCTAATTTTAATTTATATTTAATACATATTTAATGAAACACATTACTGGCAACCGGAAGGTTGAGCACTTGCTTCCGCACGGAGACAGCTTCTTCAGGCCGTCGACAACAATATTGTTACAAACTTTCATTTGACTTTCAGTAAATTCTTGTCATCCAATTAATTAATTTCCCCCCTTTTTTATCTAAAGGTCTTTTAATATATCTGGTACTTTTTAACTTGGAAATAGTTAAAATTTTAAAGCGCAATTTATTTTTCAGCAACAACAAAGCGTAATATTGGAAAGCCGATTGACAGGCCTGTGGTGGCTTTAGCCAGGCCACTCAAGAATCGATCTGGACTTCTTAAAAATCATTTAAAGTCCGCAGCCTCTTGTTTTGAATGGGCGTGTAGTAGTGGAAGGGCCGGCCCTTGGAGTGGTCTAGTGCAGCAGTGGAAAAGAGGCTTAGCAAGGGTTGAAGAAAGGCAGAGTCAGAGGGAAATTTCACGAGTCTAAGAGAAGCAGGAAGAGGGTTGGGTAGGAGGGGTTGCTCTCTGGTTGCTTCCTATCTCTCTTGTTTCATTCCGTTCTCGACCTTTCTCTTGGGCAATCTTCCCCAAAACACCACCCTCTCTGGTCTCCGGGGGTCAATGTCTGCCGGTACGGCAACCTTGTCTCGCTTGATGCTGGCGCAATTGGAATTCTCAGTTCCATTCTTACCCTTTCGAGACGGATGCCGTGTATCCGCCCCGCTCCTCTCCTAACCCCTTTTGCACAGGTGCACACGCACTGATAGCGTAATTACGATCTATCGCCAATTCTCCGTCAACTTTGAAATTTGGTACGAGCCTTCCTGTCACACGTCGCCATCGTCCCCACCACGGTCGTTGCTGTACAAAAATTGTAAACAAGACAAGACACCCCCTCCCCACGAACACCTACGTGTTCGAAACATGATTAAACCTTGAAGTTTGCGTATCGAGCGGTTTTCTTTTAATAATTAATTTAATACGGTTAAATTTATCACTCGAGAGGCGGAAACGAGAAATTGTATAATTCTCGTTTCTTTCATCCGCGCATGGAGATGTAACGGGGCGCCGGTTCGGTGGGGATCCACTGAACGGATAACTTTATTTAATGGCTCCACGCCCTTAAATTTTCGGGCTTCGGGGCGCTAGGGTGGCGAGAGAACAGTTCACGGAGGCGTTCTACCGTTGATCGTTGTCGGGCTGTTTGCTTTTCGTTGTGTTCGCGGCCGTGTTGTTCTGCAGCTCGTTTGATGTACGGAAGTTTGAGATTTTTGGGGAGCTTCCGTTTATGGAATTCGCGAAGCTGGTTCGCGTTGTTGAGCGAGCACGAACCGACCCGACGAAACATAACTGCCTAGCAGAATGTTTTATGTATTTTGCTGCGCCGACAGTTCGAGAGAATGGCCCGTTTTAGTTTCCGCCTCTTTTGTTTCGTTTCCTTCTATTTTTTACGCAAAAAACGAGGAATTATGATATTTCATATACTTTACGACGGATTCTTTGTTGAAATTGTTCGAGTACTCTGTTGCAAAGGGCTTTTGAATCAAACTTTTGTTAATTATAGTGCGATTGAAGGTAACGCTGCCAATAGTGGCACGGTAGAATCTTTATTAAAGTTGGACGCAACAAATTTTTGAAAGAAAAATGAAAAATTAAATTTAATCTGGCCCGCTGGTTTGTTATTTAAATATTAAACGTAAAAATTTTTACGTTTCTGTGGAATACTTTAAAATTTATTATTTAAAATTTCTTTAGAAAAATTTGAGTTAAACAGTAATTTTTTAACATTTCTGTGGAGTACAGCAGCCATAGAAGGTTTCTATATAATACTTTCACAGAAATAAAATAACCTGGGGGCTTATAGAATTTAATATATTATTCAAGGTTCCTTTATCGTAATTTGACATAAATTCTATGGAATTTTGGAGTCTTAGTAGAGTGTTCAATGATTTGTTAACATTTTTGTAAAATTTCACTGATTTAAGCTTTTGCCTAACAAAAATTCACTTGTGTATCGAACGTTCGGGATTAAAAAACCCCTTGGCTCAATTTTCCTCCGAAGAATAACCCCAATTCTCCGGCGGTGGCTGAACTTCTTAGGCCGCCATGGAAGATTCAAGGACGATCGAGCCGTTATTCTTCTCGGGTCTCGAAGTTTCCCGGCCATACACGGTAATAAAGTATTGTTAAGGTGGTCTCCCCCCCGCCTCTTTTTCCCTCTCACTCTCTGTCGTAAGTCGTTCTTCGTCGTCGCTGGGGAAAATTCTTGACAAGCTTCCCGGCTCGGCAACAAAGCAACCATCGTTCTGGAACGCGAAGGTAGCTGCACGATGAGAGGGCCCGCGAGATTCTTGTGTCAATCAGCGAGCCGGAATTCGAGAACGGGGCATTTTTCGCCCTGTATCTTTGTTGCCGCGCCATTTCCGTACGGGAAAGAAGACACTTCCGGCGTACTTCCCGCGTGCCCTGAAATCTCAACTGTTGCGTTCGTTCGGTGACAAACGAGCACCCAATTAGCGACCGTCGATTAATTACAAACCCTACAGTCTGTGATTTTTCAAGGTCGATCCGCTTCAAAATACGAGTGCTAATATATATCCTTGTCTCCATTAATGCTTTTCGGGTAATTGACAGTCCTTAGGACCGGTGAATCTCGCCAGATGGCGAAGTGTTGTATCGTCAAAGATGTCTACCGCTCCAGAGGGTGCTGTTTAGGGCGCCCTCTGCTGCAAATCGGTTGAAACATTGAGCCTTTCGTTATTCGAGGCGATTATGCCTTCGATAAATAATTTTGACTACGAAATTATTTCATTTCTTACTTGTAGTTCATAGATTTGTGAAACTTGTGCTCAGCCTAATAACCGTGCGTCGCCGACTCTTCGGACGCACAATAAGGTAACTTAACCAACTTAACCTAATATTACACGTTAAATACATATTCTAACAGTTAGTAACCACTGATCTGAATATCCGTGAACGATTCAGTACCTCGCGTTCCGGGTTTATTTATTGGTTACAAGATTACAGGGGGGAAAAAGGAAGAAACGACAGATCGGAACGTTTCGACAGAGTTTAGAACGTATGAAATCAAAATCGTTTACACTGGCCGAATTTCGAGACCGTATTGTCAGCGTACAGATTTATTTTAACCATCGGGGCAATAGCTGGATTTATTTTGACCACCGAAGCTATGAGCTCTCGTAAATTCTGGGGCTTTGAGTTTATACCGGGGTAGGGAAAAAAAGAGCCCCCCCCCTCCAAAAAAAAAAATATTAAATTCGACGATCCAGCAGCTGTTTGAAGTTGAGCGTCGCGGCGCAGCAAACCGTATATCAAAAGAGATTTGTTTGCTGGATCCTTTTATTTCTAGCTGTTCAATTCTCTGGGTGCATTGATATCTATTGAATAACTTCAATAAAATCTTTCATTTGGTTAAAACGGTGGCTGAAAAAAGCTGCATGTTTAGGTTAGGTTCCCAAAAGGATACTGTATTTAGGTTACGTCGTCAAAAACTATCGATTCATTCCGTCATTGCGTGGTTTGTACATTTATTTCAAGGATTATGACTCATTTTCCTCCGGATTTTTGGTTATGAAACCAAAATCACCGAAAACAATACGAAAGCTATTTTGTTTTTAATGGAGTTCGTCCATTTGCATAATAAGTGGCACATTAAATCCCCGAAATGTCGAATCGATGAGGCAGCGACGATTAAAATTCAGTTTCAGATTTTTCCTCCATTTTCTCAGTTCGATGCAGGAAAGTCTGCCGTTTGAAAATTTCATTACCCAATTTTAGCCGAAGCGTCCCCGATCGAAGGTTAAAATCTGATTTTCATGAACGCCTAACAGTCTCCGTACGCGGCGTTTCCTCCAATCAAAATAAAACAATGTATCGCGGATCGACGAAAAAGAATATAATCGATCCCTGGTAATTTGATACGCGAAGAGGTTCGATAACGGCGCGGAATAATTGAGCGAACAAAATGCCCCGTGTCGTCCAATTAGGCGAGCCTGCACGGCTAGCCGGTGACGATCGTTCTCCTTTTTTTTTTACCCTCCCCCTCAAATCTCTGCAACCACTTTATAAGCGGATCTGATCCCAGATTAGAGTTAATTTTGAAACGACGAACCGATCGACCGTCCGTAAGTGGATTCTTCTCGAGCGACGTCGTTGTCGACGATCGGGATTACGTGTCAGCCGGTTCGATGGAGTATAATCGAGTAACGAGCGGTCTAAACGAGTCCACGAATAACATCGATCGATATCCTAACGATTTTGGTCTACGAGCGCCGGGGCAAGCCTTTGCCCGGCGGGCGCAGCTCCATTCACTCACGCGTCAAGCCAGTTCCTTTAAATATTTTCCCTCTCAGTGCACCGTATTTTCCAAGTTCGCCTTTGGAACAAATGCATAATTGCAGATTATGGTTAATTAAATATATCTGTTGGCTTGTTTCGGACCAACATCCATAGATCCGTGTAACATCGGCGGCTGGTCGTATATTCCGCGTAATTCGGCGAATCAGCCTGATTAGTCGCATCCCCGGCACAAACGGGCACCCATCAAGCCCCATAAATCGTCCTCGGTCAACCATCTAATCTGTAAATTCGAAATGAGTTATACTCCGGCGGTGTGTGCTTTTCTGGGGCGCTGCTTATCCGAATCCGCCGTTTGTTTCTCGATTTGTGCGCGCGGTCGGTCGATTTGTTGACCTTTCGGTCCGCGATTGGCCATCGGGCTGGCCATTGTCGGCAAACAGTTCGAGCGTCGAATTAATTCTTTCGAAATCTCGCGACCGGAAAAGACCTCGCGGAGCTGTCTCGAACAATCTCTCGCGAGCAGACGCAACCGGCTGGATGATGCCGCTCCCTGTCCAGGCACTTGAGCATTTAAAATGCTCCCTTTCGCCCTTTTTCCATCCCCCCACGGTGTGTCACTTACCTCGCGTAACGCTTTTAACCCGCTGCCTGTGTACAAAGCGCGCACGGCCTCTAACTTCGTCCGCGGATGGAAATGTGGCCAGAGGACTGTTCCTACGAGGTGTCTGACTGCACGGATACCAACCGTTTAAATTTAGGAGAGCGTCTTTTAGCGGGTTAGCCATTGTGCCACTCTAGGCCCTAAGCGTGCTCTGGCGGCGAGAAGCGTAGAGCAAAGGGCGCCGCAGTAGAAGTGCTTTTAGGGCAAGATAACACTTTAAATATTGTTCCATTATTTAATCAACAGTTGGCAATGTCACACCTTTACAAAATCGCATGTTATTACTGCCACTTCTTCTGATAGTTTTCGATTTTCGATCCTGAAATCGGATTGTTTCTCTCAAAATTTCAGACACCCGCGTAACTTGAAATCTTATGGAAAGAGGAAAGAAGTGGGCGATTGAAAAAAAAGGAGGAAAGGGTGGTTGGAAAACAATTCCAGGGCGCGTTCACGGGGGAAAACGCTGAAATTTCGTAAACGCGTATCCCCGGCGATGCACGGGTGCTCGCGACGGTGTTGGTGCGCCGTACAGACGCTTTACATAATATCTTTGCCATTGTAAAATGCAAAGTACTGCACGGGGCGAGTCTAGCTGAGCCAGCTTTTTCCTTCCGCCGCGTTCGCACTCCGTGCACAGAGAAAGAGAGAGTGAGAGAGGCGGGGAGGAGACGCGGGGAGGGATGCCTCGAAAGCAAGTTTTTGTCTTCTCATGTAAATCGCCGCGTAGACGGGCCGATTGAGGGCTTAAGCACATATTTTTGTATTCCCTTCTTAGGGCGAGCCGATCGCCTTCGTCTCGGCGAGAATCTTCGAGAGGAAATCGATATCGTGGCTGGAGTGGATGTACTGGGTGCATAAAAAAGGTCTGAACCTCAAAATATCTCGGAAACATTGGATATAAGATCCGATCCAGTTTACGGTATTCCAGCTGGGCCCAGATTGGAGGCGAAAGTAGTCTTGAACCTTAAAGGATCTAACAGGCTGGTCTCAGAAGAGCTTATCTTGTCCCTAGCTTTTATGAAAATTCGAATATCGGCTTTAATTAAGAAGAATATAATAAAGCAACTTAACCTAGGAAACCTTAACATCGACTCGGGTACACATATGGCCAGAGATAGAGGTTCGGTTTAAATCAAATCCGGATTGAGCTTGTAAGACAGATCCGTATCAGGCTTAAATCAATCATAGGTTAAGTAGAAATCAGACACTGTACAAGCATTGGGCCGGATACATATAGTCAACAGAGAGTGTACAAGTGTTAGTGCTGGATTATGACTGGTTTAGGCTAATACTACATCCGGTCTATCCGCGGATATTGTTGGCCATGCCTCGTCGCAGATAAGGCATGTCTTAGGAACGATATCGATTGGATATTCATTATATGCAGCTGATAAATAAGCCAGCAACCAGGCGGAACAAGATTGAACGAATTAAATCTTAATCCGGTGATTAAACGGTATGAAGTTTTAATTGGGATTAGGCCAGGTGCAAATTTTGTCAGCTTTGATTGGAACCAGGCTTAAGCTGGATATAAATTGAGCACATCGGATAATTAGGCCTGCATTGATCGAGTCGAGCTTAATTATAGATCGGTCTTGCGTTGCGAATTGGCTAGTTTAGGCCCAGTTTGCTCACAAATTCAGTTACAATTATTTAATATTCTCTATGGGTCAACTTTGGCCAAGGCTGGATTCCATATTTTCTATGGGCGACAAAATATCGCAGCTCTCGAAATCGCGAAATGCACGACGGGAATAGCTTCGCAGGATTTTAGCCGGTTCTCGGATCCCGGATCCCCATGTCCCGGACGAGATATGGGATTTATACGTGTCGCGATTCCCGCGTGAATTCGATCTAAACAAATCACGGAATTTCATTTCTGCTACGTATCGGTCGGTGAATTGCGTTCACCCCCTGGGATCCCCCCCGAGAAATATATTTCTTATGGCGGAACCGGCGGCTGTTTCCGTTAGTTGAATCACTCAAAATCTCTCAAAACCCAAATCGTCCCTGAAGAGGCTAATGTCAGAGTCTTCTACCAGACAGTTCATTTCGCAAAGATTTATGTTGCTTAGTCGGTTTGAGATTAGGTCATCGCAGTCCACGTGACCCGATTGGTCGAAAAGCGACCGATTCGTTGGTACGTCTAACGCAAAGCCGACCACGATTGTGTGATAAAGTTAGCCAAAGGGCTGGCGGGTTCAAACGAATCGCAAAGGGTTAACGACAGGCCACCGCGCGGCCAATTATTTAACTAATTATTTGATCGAGCGTCCACGTCCTAGCGAAGCAGTTTTATCAGCAAACAGGTCGACGATACAGCCAGCCCGTGTCTCGGTGCTCCACTCCCGACGACGTGTATCGATTCCCCACATCGTCACGCGCGTGTAGGTTACGTTCGAGCGGGCCACCGGGTTATCTATACGGGCCCTTTTAACGGGACAGCATTGTCTTTGGTGAGTTGCATTCCGCAGATACTGTCAGCTGTCGCTGTTGTTGCACTCGCTCGTGCTCGATGATTATCGTTCGTTATATCGGGGTCATTATCCGCCGCACGCACTTCGCGATTGTTGTATTTTATCGTCTTTATTTTAAGCCAGTTTCTTAACCCTTTGTGCCCGAGGGGTGCCTCCGTTAAATGTAATACTTAGGGGTTATTTGTATTGGAAAAAATAACAGGAGATAGACACTTTTAAAATAACTGTTGGACCGCGAAGGAATCCGATCGACAGCTTCATTGTCCGACGTGCTTTTCGGGTTCTGTGACTTCGCAGGACCCGTAGTGTCTCGTAAATTATAATTTCCTGATAGGAAAATAAAAGAGAGGACGAAGAGGAAGCATGTTACCCGTGGCACAAACGGGAATCTCATGAATACATTCGAATTCGCCGGGCCGTTGCCGAGGAGAAGCTGTTTTGAGGGACCAGTTGGGAATTCCCCGAAAAATAAACTTTATCTCCTTTTTTATAAGACCTTTATTTCTTCCCTGGTTCTTTATTCCCGTAATATTTTTCCAAATTCAACCGGCGACCGTCGCGCCGTCAAAAATAACAGCGACGAATAAATTTTCTAAAAATGTTTACGTAAACTTTGAAGTTCCCGCCGTATTCTATTATAAAAGAATTGAAACAATATTACGTCCACGAGGACTGCCTTATGTTTCTATTTTTTAATTTAAACAAAGAATTTTTATTAATTCAATTCTAAAAATTTATTTTATTTTTTATACAGCATAAAACATTTTTATTAAGAGTTTATCTTCGCGTTTGAACCAGCGCCACTCGACCGCACCGCAAATTTCCGTCCAACCCCAAATATCACCAATTTACGTCCTCAAACGACCAGCGACTCTCCAACCTAACCGCCTAAGCTCCCTCTATCCTTAAAAAGAGGAAGGGAGAGGAGGAAAAAAGAAGCGTCCCGACCTAACAGAATAAAAAGAACTCCCAGCCCCTCCCTCCACGCCCTGAGCAAAGGAACGACTGTGAACGCGTCTCGCTCAAACATGCATAGAATTTTCCTGGCCGTCAGCCGGATGATTCAATGCATCCGTGAACATCCTCCAGCGGCTAAGAGATATGTGTCAGCGTGGAAACACCGGCAATGATATAGACGGAGCGCTGGTCGCGCGTTTATCATCCCTCCTCTTACATACAAGATTTTTATTACCGTAATTGGCATCTCTCGAATGTAGGAAAATTTCCGAAATGGGAAGTAGGCGCAGTTTCCACCGATTTTCAATTTGCTCCGCTCAGCACTCCCCTCCTACCTCGACGCAGCCAATGATCCGCGCGATACGGGGCCCAGTCGTGGGCCTCGCACACGCTACTTTAACGCCCGCAATTCACGGATTGCTTACACGAAGCTCTCGCGATTATTGATTTCTTGTTGATTCTATAATTTCCCGGAAGTATGCTCTGAACTTTTAATTGAGTAAACGGGGCTGCGGCGCGTTCGAAGGGCATCACTTTCCTGAGAGGTCTGCGACGGGTTACTTGGGTCAAGTGGGCTGCACCATTTGAACCCTAATTTCGCGAAACCTGCGGTTTCTTTGTGACAAAATCAATCGGCAATTGGGTCCTCCAGTTTCCAAGTGTCCGACCCTTTTCAAGGACTTTCCTAGCGTCCATAGTTTCGAAAAGATCCGAGCTGAGGGGTCTTTGCCCGTCTCTGAAATGACCTAGGACAGAGTTAACGGAGCACTTTGGCTGCAACAGCTAACCTCCCTCCCCCGCACCACCCTGAAGAAGCCTGACGGATCTGTGGCGGACACGCTTCCTCTCTGCGGAGGGACAAGATTTCTTCCGTTACACATCCACCCTTAAAATTATACTGCACAGTTGATAAGTCTATTAAACCTAAAATTTTTGCTTTACGAGTAGCAAAATTTAAAGCTTGTAATGCTCTTCAAACACCACTAAATTTTCAAGTTTGTGCATCGAGCCCCTTTTAAATAATTAATTTACCAAAGCATTTGTCTGCCCCCCTGAGTACAGTCGCTGTAACTCCGTCCCTGGTCCCGGCCAATCACTTGTCCCTGTATTTACGTAAGTATGGTAGCCGGATTTCTCCAGCGCTACTTTATCCCCGGACTTTAAACCCGGGGACGTAATATGTTCCTTCATATGTTCGGATAAATAGAGGTCCGTACGTAATCCACTTTGATCCGCAAAGTGATCACGATTCTTAAGTACGATTTAGGTGACCCAGTCCGCTGTTGTGCATCGAGAGCGGAAATATGAGCCGAGGGGGTAGCAGGAGGAGTTGTATTCGTTGCGATATTCAACGGGGAGAGGAGTTTGTAATGATATTAGAGAGCCGGGTAATCCGCTGGTTCGTTATCCTCGTCCGCCGGTCGCGCCCCCCCTAGACTTCATCTTTCTTCATACTTTGTCGCTCGGTTCGAGTATTTAGGGCTGCTCGTTGGGCGCCGTTGTTTTATTGGGTTTGGGTCGGAGACTGCAAAGGGAGAGCGTTCGATTTTCTAGGTTACGGTCGAAACTTTTAAATATTTCAGGTTAAGCCACTTCCGGGATCGTCGTCGATTTTCTTCTGGAATTTATTCTTTTCGTAGGCGCGCATCCGGAAGTTCGTTTGGTTCCGCGAGTTCCAGACCGGATTTTGCATAGACGACAGCCCGCGCGGAAACGCTTCAATATCGCGCAGAGTTGTAGAACTAATATTCCCCGATACGTGTGTAAGGGGGGGAAGCTCACATATTTACCGTGACACAATTTTGGTAAATAGAAACGATAGAATATGTAATCGGAAGGTAGGACGAGCTTCCTCGGGGATCGATTCGGATCCTTATTTAAATGGCGCGGAAATGTTTCGCTAACTGGCGAACTTCGTGCTTCTTCGATTTCCCTAGGAGTTTAAAGGATGGTTAATTGATGCTGGGGACTCTGGGAAGTCCGGCAGTGGTCGTTTTAGCGTTTCGATGGGTTTCTTAAGAAAATATACAGGGCGTCTCAAGATGGGCGTCACAATGGGTCATAGCGGGCCTTCCTGGGGAAAATGGCGACGTAGGGTGCCAATGCCTTGGTAATTTACGTGGTCTGTCGTTCATTTTACTTTGGTAGAAGGTTAACTAACCTTCTTTAAAACAAAAATTAAAGTGAATAAGTGGTAAATAATTCCCCTGGGGAATATTAACGTGTCCCCAGTATTTCTTAAATAGAAGTTTGGTCATTTTGGTGGTTGTATCGAACGATGATCATAATCGTGCCGTTTGAAATCGAATCGTAAGCGTATCCCCCCCCTAGAACACCAAGTCAATTTATCTTTTATCTGTACTAACGTCCCATGGTTCGCTTTGATCCAGGTGACACGTTTCCATTGGCTTTACGGCGCACAAATACGCTTACGAATCCTGTAACAACCTTTTACAGTTATCTTGCGCACACGTGTACCTTTTACACGGGATACTCGTGTATTCCCCCCGGTTCCAACAAAGACGGGGATATTAAATAAAGGTCAAAGAAAGCGATTAAATTCCTCTTTCGGGAGACGCGAAAGCGCTCAGAAACGGGAAATAAATTTTGTTCACGTTCTACGTTTGTAATCGTTCAATTTCGCCGTCGGCCGAAACAAAAAAGGCAGAAATAAAGTTTCGAATGAAAAGGTTCCAAGAAATCAATTTCAGGTTGACGAAGCTCGAAATGGAGGATTTAATGATTCGATCGAGAAAAAAAAGTTGAGGAATCAGTGGGACCTCGGTTCCCAATCGTTCCATTTCAAAATAATTCCATTAAGACATTGGATTAACGTCTAAAGTAAATATTTCAAGATATAAATTGACAAACTCAATATTATACAACAAATTTGAATAATTTTAATCATTTTTGTAAGAAACGAGAAACAGCAAATTAAAATTTGCTTAAATTTTAATTAAATAATTAAAGAAAATTTGGTATACTCGGAGGTTTACAGTGGCACCGTTCGCAGGGTTTGAAAGTGAGGGTGAAATCTATGAAGATCTAGGGGAATCTTGGTCTATTGAACGGTTATGTACACTTAATCATCTTCTGTAAACATTTGCCGGCGTTTAACATTTACGACGGGAAATTACGTTGCGATTTATGAACTGATCCGATCAAATTAATTACAAGGTGTATATATAGACATTTGGGAGAAAAAGTTCCACTTCTTTTATAATAAAGAAGTGAAATTTTGTTCATCCTCTATCCTTTTCTTTCAAAGGACTATTTGTATAATGATTATTTGATCTAAAGTGAATTAATTACAGAGAGAATCAATTTAATTAAAAAAGAAGTTAGCAAATTGCAAAATATTCCAAAGATAAACATTCGAAGAACTTATTTTACATTGGTTCAATTATTTAAATGTCTTGTCCTTTTTTAAATAGGATATTTCGAGTATATCTTTGTTGTTGGTAGCACAATTAATACAAAACAATTATTCTCGCAGAGGGAGAAACAGTGTGAAGTTCTTTTTACCTCGAATCTTTCTAATGTCCCCTTTATGCTCGTGTTTCACCGGAAAAGGGATGGCCTGGCAATTCTTAACAAAAAATATGGCTCGCAACTAAGGGGTGGCGACCGCTTAGCTGGGATTGGAGACGCGTTTGCGTGAAAGCTGCTGTTTAACGTCGAACGTTTTGTAAACGCGAAATGTCGCACAAAGATTCGTCTATGTAACTTCTAGCAATAGCGCATCCCTTATAAAAGCAATTCTGATAATAAACGATACTTTTGATAATTCCAGTAATAAACGATATTAATTTTCTTCTGATTGCATAAAATTAACAATTAAAAAGTGTTGTAATCGAAGTATAAATAATGTATCTTTTTAATCATCAGTAATTATGATTTTGACTTGATAAAAATATAAATGGGAACGTTTGTAACACTAATTTTTCTTATTCTGATTTCAGGTGAGTCACTGTTCTGATTACCCGATTGCACCTGACCGTATCGACGATTATCGGTGAGTCGTGGTACGATTTATAATTGCAAGTGACATGGCCAGTATTTGAATAGCAATGAAAGAATAAAGTGTAGGGTGTATTGTGCGAGCGTGCGAGGTCTCCAGATGGTCATTGAACAGGGTAAATAGAGGGGTAATTCAGGTTAGATTTCTTTGGTTGTTAATTTCGAAAGGGTGCGTTGCCCTGGACCTTTTCGGACGAGTTTCCGAACACAGATTAAACCTGCAAAAAGGAAACGAACAACCGTTGTCAAACACAACCGTCGGTCGGATAAAACGGTAACCCATTGTTTAACTAATTTCCACGGCTATATTCGTGTATTGATTCTCGAGGTAGCACGCGGCCCGTTTAATCGGCGTGTTCTAACGTCGAACGGGGCGCTGCGGCGGCGACGGGGAGGGAAGCGTGCAGGGGGGAGGGATAGCGGTTTCATCGCTCGTAACGAGATTCGAATCGTTTTGTATATCGTTGCAAACCACCAGGTTACGTTTCAGCAATAACCCCAGGCATCGTGCTAATGTATTTTTAATACGTTTCCCCGGCGATTAATCAGAATGTGCCGGTCGGCCGTGTGTTTTTAATGTTCGACGGGGAAACGCCGGCCACCCTTTTACGGCTGCTGAAAATTTAAATAGCCCCGAGCGGATCCGTGGACCCGCCAGATAAGGAAAAATTGGCGCGAAACCGGAATTGCGAGAACCTTCTCTCCCTACTTTTTTTCTTTTTTCATTCTATAAAACGAAACATAATTTCTCCTCGACGAGATGTTCGATAATTCTCTTAACTTAAACTTAACCGTCGGATGACGGATTGTAATCGAATCACCGGCCGTTTTTCAATTTTCATTCGCGAAATTTCGCGATTTTGAGCCACCCTGTAGATCTATTATAGACTATCCACAAGTTCTTTCTTGGAAAATCGATTACTTCCGAGTGTGTTAAATAATTTATACAAGAGACGTCGAATTTTAAGTCGTCCGGGGTCGTAAAACCCCTTCCCGCCGGGGGTGGGTAACAACAATTCACCGCGGCAGCGTTTTTTCCCCCGACGGCCGTTTAACCGCTTGTAACGGCTGGCTTTAATCTACGTTGACTGGGTGCGACTCATTAGATGCGATTAGTCCGCGGGTGGATGCACACACGTGTCCTTGCGAGTCAGGATTCGAGCGGCGCTGTCCCCCTTCGTGTATTTGTAAATCTATATCTTCGCGCGCGATCCGTCGCAGTCAGCGGGTTCCGGCGACAATGAGGATGCGCTTTTAATAAATCGCCGCGATTCCTAGCCGCGGCAATCCTGCGTGCCGAGACGGCGTTTAATGCCGGCTGATTAATGGGATGCGTTGCGGAGTTGGCGAATTTCGCCGGGGATTGATGGACCCGTTGCCAGGTGGTGGGCAATCGGGATTCTTCTGGGACGATAAGGTGGCAGGGTACACCGGTTCTTCCAGGATTAATTAGCGGAGATCGATTCGAGGCCTAATTAGTGATGTACGTAGTGTGGGATTGGGACCTTCGTGGCCCCCATAAGAGTTGTGGAAGAATAAGTAGTGGGGAGTGGTGTTCGGTCTAGGGAGTGACTGCCTAAAAACTATAAAAATGTAAATTACCAACTTGCAAAATTACAAAATTACTGTAGGAGTCGTGGAAAAATGACTAGCAGCAGAGTGTTTCTGTGGGGCCTAGGGATTTCCAAATAAACTTCACGTAATTAAAATTGCAAAGCAAATATAAATACATAAATAATATTTCTATAATATTTCTGTCACTTTTGCAACATATACTCTTTATTTTTGACGTTACGGGGTCAATTTGAATGACATCCGGCACGTATCAAAGGGTCAAAGCTCGATGTAACTGATCGGAAGATTATTTCAAACGGCAACGTAATCTGTGCACGATTTTGTGTTTTATTTTTGTAATTCGTATTTCTTTTTTTCGTGATCGGAGCTGAATGGATGTTTTATTCGTGCAAATATTGCAATTTTTGCCGGAACGCATTGATCATACCGAAACGCGAAGCAAAAGCACGTTTTGAGATATTGAGGATTAAAAATTAATAATCTTGCGCGGCTCGTAAACATTGTAGGATAAAATGGAAAATTTTTTAATTCCACGAGGAAAATCAGGCTCCGCGTAATGTAAATTTGTAATGTTAACAAGATAAATATTGTCATCTGCCTTAACCATCGCCACAAGTAATTAAAGTTTGTTAAATTAAAAAAGTTGCCAAGGCATGGCATTACACGTTTAATATTCCGGAGCCCTACTTTATTCCAAAATAATGTACAATGTGGTACATATTTTTGTAACCTAATCTCAATCACGATTATTAAGTATCCATACCTATTGATGTTGTTCAATAGAATTGCTAGCTGAAGAGGTTTCCCTAAGGTAACTATCGTGTTCAGGCATCTGGTAACTTTCAAAAATAACCCAAATAGCGAAGATTCCTGTAATTTCCCCTAGAAATAATCTTCTTCTAAAGGTATAAGACAGTAAATAATGCACCCCTTAACCCAAGTAACCCATCCATCGCACGTTATCGATCCAGCGAGTCTCCAGGCCACGTGCAACCTTGATTCCACAGGTTCGGTGACAAACTTTCGAGAGGGTTTCTTACGCCAAGAGTCAGCGGGCATCGGCGACCTTGCCGAAAAAGGAACGTTTGACCCCGACACACCGTTACCGGTTATTCGATCCGCTCGTATTATGGGGGTAGCCGGTGTTCACGGGAATTTGCATTTCATTAACGGGGCGGCATGATGTCCCGTTTAACGGGGCATGGAAACAGGGAAACAGGCCGCGTGCAATTAAAAGTTGAGGCAGCCTGGCTATTTGCATATGGTGTAAAAAGTCGTTATACGACGAAGCTCGCGTGACGCACGAACAACCATGGAAAGTCCTACCGGAGTTTTAATGTCATCGGTCCATGGAAATACTTACTTTTAACTAGTTTACCCCCGCGGACACGCGCGCGACCCCCCCAGCCCACACGATTTTTCGCGTTCGCGGATGGCGACGTTTCTTGGACTCGTTCGTTTTTCTTCTTTGATTGTTAGCTAACGAATTTAGTGGAGACTGGGGAAAGTTACTAGGCACAATAATTAACCGAGCCCCATTATCCATTTCGCCTAGTTAACCGAATCAAACAACTTGTTGCCAAATTAACGTCGAACAGAGTGGTGTTTAACTCAATAGACAAAACGGCGGGTAATTATCTAGTAACATAGCTTAAGGAAAATGGCGTCGTTGGGAGAAAGTATCCCGCCAGATATCTCAGTACTCAAACTATATCTATAACAATTCTCCTAAAATCCCTAGATTATTCTCAAGCCCTCCCCAGTACCTAAATTAGCCACCTACTGCAAAACCTTCTCGCCCACTTCGCGAACGAGATCGAAAGTATTTATAAACGGCCGTTCGACCGGAAGTGCTCAATCGATGAACGTGGAAGTCACGAATCAAGCCGTGGAACGCCGTTTAACCGGTATCGCGGGGTTTCGTGGCTAGAAGCGATTAATCTTGCCGCTCTGGAATTCCCGGTTAAAAAAAAACCAGAGGCACGCGTGTGCTTTTTTTCGCGACAATCGCGAAGAAGAGGGAACGCGTGTTCCCCGCTGTGATTTTAAGCCGCCCGTTATGAATGGCGCGGGACGTGCCCCCGTCGGCTCGGATGGTTTAGGTCGTCGGGAAGCGGGATTTAAAGTTGTTCAGCCCTTGCGGATTGATTGAAACGTTCGGGGGCGCCGGATATTCCGTTGTTTCTTTTGCGCGCAGCTTTTGGAAGTAATTGAATGGGGCGCCGGGGGATTTAGGATGTTGGCCATGCGTGAAAGAGGAACTTATCGAGAGGCCAGGCGCGGAAGACCAATTACCGGGGCCAACAAGTGGCTAACATAATAGTGGGACAAATTTATGAAGGTTCTCGTTGTTTTTGACGTTGGCGCACGCCATGCGACAGAGGTCGTAAATAACTGTCCAGTTTTTTAATCGACGATTCCGATCGCGCACGACCCTCGACCTTCAAAGGGTGGAGGGTTACTGGGGGTGTATAAAGGTGGTTGTAACGAAAATAGGGTGTTTTCTGAAGGATAGGATTTTGTGACAAAATCCAGACACATCTGGTTGCCTTTTTATTACCTGCCCACGTTGGGCACTTTTGCTTTTCTTAATTTAACCTTAGTAATAATTCAACGCTCCAATTTGCCTAATTAGCAACGGTTTAAACGCCAGTCAAGGCCCACTGACACTCCCTACCGCGTGTAATCGAGACGCGGTCCGTGTGAGTCAGGTGGCGCCAGTGGAGGGGACAGACGGGGCCACTGGGCCCATTGTACAGTCACAGGTAGATAATTATTTTAAACCGTGGAAAATCTTATCGTGAAAATACCCAGCTGTTATGTTCTTAAAAATAACATTGCAATAATAACACTTGGATAGGTTCGGTTATTGCATTTTACTTTCAGATCACCCCTTCTAATTAAGATATCCCATTGCATAAATAATAAATGCAAAGCGCAAGATAAAAGAACGCGTGAACTATGAATATTGATCAAAATCCGACGATCGAAAAAGGCGCGATTAAAATCTAAAGGATCTAATAAAATTGAAATTCAAAATATCCTTCCATAAAGACGATGATACAAAATTCGTCTTAAAATTAATAACCGAGCCCTATTTCCTATTTTTACCCTCGCCTGTGTGCCCTTCGGTACAAAAAAAAAAACCCTACATACATGACAACACATATATCACAAGTTTTTGTGGCCCGGAGGCCTTCAACGGAGGCCATAAATTCTCCCATTTCGTCGAGTTTCTTGCTACCTTTACTCCCTGTCTCTCTTTCTCCCCCCTGCTCCGCGTCCCTCCTCCTCCATCGTGTCGTTTGGCTTTGTTTCGCCGCCTCTCCCCGCCAGCTTGTCACCAGAAAGGTTCATTATCCCGTAACAGATGACGAGTAAACGTTCGCTTAATGAAATCTTCGCAGTGATTTTACGAGGGAAGTTTCGTGAACGGGAATACTGGGCGCGAAAGGACCGCGGGGAGGGGTCAGAGCGAGGGGAGGGGATAGGGAAATGGTCGGTGCCTTACGAATACCGGGTGCCTCGAGGTTCAACTGTGTATGTACGACATTCCCCGGCGACAGTTTTCGAGATTCCGGAAGCAGGCGATCGGAGGCTGCCGAGAGTGCTTGGAAATTAAGCGGAAATACGGTCGGAATACTCGTGTCGAAAGTATGCACATTGATTACCCCCTTGCCAGACGTTTCGCCACTTCCTTTCGACTGCTTACCACGGCCTGCGATAATGCCTTTAATAATTCATTCATTTTGTTCATAGATATTTTCGTAAATGTGAAAATGTGTAGAAATATTAAAATCCAGAACCTGCTTCTATAATGGACAGTTCAATGTACTTAAAACCGCGAGGATTATTCGACCGCCCTCGTTCGGACTGAGAACCGTCGGCGGGGAAATATTGAAATAATTTATGTCGGTCAATTTTTCTGGCTACGAGCCTGACTTGAATCTTTCATGCGGTCGTTTCGATCGAGAATGCAATCGCTTCACCGGCTGAATTTTAAATAATCAAGTTCAGATTACGGCCGCAAAAAGGGGGAGTTCGAGGCCCTTTAATAAACCGGAAGGATCTCTCGCCTCGTTGGCTACACCTGCATTCGAATAAAGGAACTATATATCTTCCGACGTCTTCCTTTTTTCGTTCAATTTATCAGAAATTTAACCTTTTCCTTGCTAAGAGCTAGCATAGTCGTCTGAAATACTTTAAATACCTTGTAGAACAAATTAATCCCAGGTGCATTAAGTCTAATTAATTACTGAATGTAACTGCTGTTGCTGCTGAGGGGATAATTAGTCCTAAGTCGCTCTGGTGTTCCTCAAGGTACCTTGAGGTCGTTCATGACCCACTGATGCCTTTCAGGGACCAGCTCGCCAGCTCCTTGCCGAGAAGCAAGTTTTAATTTGTCGCCATTCGGCGCATCCTCAAGTTTTCCAGCCGGACCACAGAGGCTACTTTATCTACGAGACAAAAGTGTACGTCTCTGGAGCAGTTCCGTGTCACCGGGGGTAACGAGGGTAAACGCGATTTCGCAGGGCTTAGGGATGAAAGCTTCCCTCGAAAAAACAGGCTCTCGATACTGCAGGTCGCCTCGAAACTTTCCTCTTATCGCACGATTAAGCCCTTCCCCTCGTCCACCAGGTCACCTTTGTGACCCACAGGGCAATCTTTTATTAAATCTCGCCTCTGAGCAGCCATTTCCGGTCGTGATTCGTTTCCATTCCCGTTTCAACCCGGTCAGACATGGTTTGGATCACTACGGGCAAGCATCCGTACGGCCCCTCGCTTGTATCTTTGGACTGGTCGAAATTCCCCGCGGGCCCTGAAAACTGAACATTCTGCGAGCAAAATGGAGTCGAAAAGTCCTGTACCATTTCGCGATGGGAAGCTTCCTTTCCGGGATACGTGCGGTTAAACAGAATGTCTTCAACATTCTTGGGTCTGCCAGGTGGATGTACACCTGAAGAACTATGAACTCGTTGATTATCACTAATAGAATCAAACCAAGTAAGAAATAGCGTAGCAAATTTGGGAGAGCATTGATAGAGGATCGGTTGATTTAATCCGGCGCGAAGGTGAACCATATCGCTTAAAGCCCGATCAGAAGTTCGCTGTCGGGCCGGATAAATCGTCGAATAATCCGGAAGTGTTTTGAATAGCCCGTCGAAGAAGTTTCTCAGACAACGGCGGGGAATCGGTCGGTCTTAATTTTCCGTCCGCTTTAACTGGGTGTTAAACAGCGCGGAACTCGGCGTGTTGGGCGCGGACTTTAATTAAAGTAACCCGCTACTTACGCGGCCGGGGCGAAGTATTCTCAGCGATGTAATCTCTGCTGTCTTCGGATCAGTTCGGATTGCCCGGATTTTTTTTATCGTCCTTTCACCCTGAACGGGATCCTTGTGCACGTACGATCACATTTTTCTTGCACGATTCGGCATGAATTGATAAACGATGATAGGTGCCGACAAACGTGTCCTCAGTTAATGAACAGGACTCTGAGCTCTTGATTCGGACCGTGTTTCAGCAGCGGTACTCCAGCGATCCTTGTATCATAAATCGGGCCCTGGAGAAATCCTAACAGGGTTAATTAGACTGGAGTTTCTACAGCTGGATACGTGGAATGGTTGCGGAGCTAATCGCTTAACGCTAAAGGACAAGGATACTAAGAGAATCGATAGCTTGAACCGTCAGATCCTTGAGATTACAGGAAATCAGATGACCTCTACGCTTGTCCCAATGGATTTGTGTGACGGGATTATCTTAACGGGGATGGTTTTGAGCACTCCACTTCCTGGATGTGTTAGAAATTTAATTAACACGCATTACGTGATGATTTTACGTTACCCATCATTTTTATCCAGTCATTTTCATCCTCGATTCGCTGTCAGAAACAAAACCCACTTTGTCCGACTTCATTCATGAAAGCTGGTTCGTGCATTATCCCTCATCCTCGTCGAATGATTGTCCCAAGGATCACAGGGAGCCCTTATCTAACGAAAGAAAGACCCAATCGACCCTTAATTGATTCGCACAAACGCGGTGATGGGGGAGGGTGTCGGGGTATCGAGGGTGCTCGCGGAGGTAATTACTCGCTGCTAACGAGCAGCGTTACCGGGCGCGATCGATCGGGCGTCAAACAAGTCGAACTCCGCCGGCATAAACGGAAGTTAAGTCGGACGAATTGAGTGAGAGGTGGTGGGAGCGTGCTACCGACCCGGAAGTAAATGAACCGAGTCTTCCACGTGGCGTTGTCCTTTCATCCCCGCCGATTTCGACCGGGCATCGAACTGCACGAGGAAATCCGAACATCCCAAAGGGAGATGAAATACAAATTGTCACGCCAGTCGGCGGACGGGGGGTGGACGGGGGAGGAGGGGCATTAAACAAGTTGTTTGATGATCCGGCAAATTCGGACGGTGATATCCCTCTTGTAATTTGATGTCTTGTTGCCCGAGTCCTGGATCGTTTCCTTCGTTGTTTCTTGTCCGGACCCGTTGGGATCGTTTCGATTCCTTCGCTGGGAATTAGGGTAATTTAACCCGGTTCCTCGACGAAATTGATTCCCCCCCTTTTGAATGATCTGGAACAATGTTGTCCGTGGCAGGTTTCGTTTTTCTTCGGTACAGGTCTGGCTAAAAGTGGCCAAAAGTGTAACCCTAGTTCACCTAAACAATTGTTTAACATAACCTTAGACCACCCAAACAATTGTTTCACCTAATCTTAAATATGGAAAGTGGAGGGGTAAAATTAAGAAAATTCCAATTCTGCAAAGCTAAAGTTTTTTATCTGAATTATTTAAATTCCTTGAGAGATATATTATATAGAAGTTGATTATAAATATCTTAGCTATTCTAATTTACAACCAGACTGCGTAATTATTATTTCAGAGTTTCTAAAAGTCTCGAGGAATATTAATAAAACCACTCCTAAAGTGTCTCAAGTCCTAATTTCAAAACTCAAATTTTCCCAATTTTCCAATAATTACAGGTCAAACTTAATTTGATCCATACCTCAAAGATAAAACTGGAATAAGCTAATTTGCTTTCAAAAATTCTCCAAGTTTGATCAAAATTGTAGGTAGAAAAATGTCAAAAATTAAATCACAAACCTTAATATTCCAAAGTTCAGCCAGTATTTTAAACTCTCCGAAGAGTAGTACATTTTTATCGCAGATTGTCCGAAAAAGGGCGGCACAGTTTTTCAGGTTATGCATCTCGATTTAACCTAACCTGTCCAGTCACGAATACAGATACACGTTTGATAATTTAATAGCAACGTTTGAATGACGTCCCCGTTAAAAACTGCCCTGCCCTCCGCCGGCTTCAATATCATCGTTCGGATACAATTAATTCTTGGCGTCAGGCACGTGACGATGGGTCTGGACGAATTTATGCGATAAGAGGAAATACTGCAATGACCGGTGATACGTTATCGAGCTTTTAATTCCGGCTCTTTACTCGCTTGATATATCGAGTTTTAAATCCGAGTTTAGACACGAAGTTTTCGCATGATATATAAAAGCTTTGTGTACACTACAGCCTTCCTCCGAAGGCAGAAACAATTTTTTGAGATTTAGTGAAATAATGGCCGCCGCGTATGGCCATCTGGTTCGCCCTGAGTTACGCGCGTCCCTATAAAACAACTCTGTAATTGTGCTCGACTTACCTTCCTGAAACTTTCTGAACCAATTCTGAAAACTCAATTTCAAATTTAATCCTAATCATAGTCAAGGCTTGTCGATATTTTAGAAAAAGCATAGGTTAAAGGATCTTCCTGAGTTAGGCGTCCTAGACACGCCCCTGTCGGGTAGTTAAACGAGGTATACGTATCCGAAGGTGCAACAGTTTCATCTTGATCCACAACAGCTAATATATGATCCTTTGACTAGGCCCGTGCCCGAGGGGTATATTTTGACTACAAAGGGGTTACTTTGTTAAGGGTTGTAGGTCCAAAGTAGACAATATCCTTAACTAAACCATTCTTCGTCTGATCAAAAGAGGCCTAATTAGTGGCCGCCACCAGAGGCCTCGGTGCTGCTCTCTTCGTGGTCAAATAGTGTTTCATTAAAATTCCGGGGCTACTTGACGGCCCATCATGGGATCAATCTGACGCGTTAATAAAAGAGCGATAGACTTTGGTCGAGGATTCGTAGGACACAAGGGGGGGTAGAGTGGGTGGTACAGGGCTTTCAATTTTCTCCATTTAGGCCCTAATGAAGGACCGGGTCTGCTGACTTGGTCGGAAGGGTGGCGACGAAGAAAGCTGTCGGCAACCAGTTTCTGAAACCCTCTCCCCCCCTCGTCGGTCTCCTCTCAGGACCTAGGCTTGACGGGGGTAGCCAGTTTCCAACGGACTACTTCACGCGACAGAACTTATCTAATATACCTGGATCCTCCCTCGCGTCACCGCCAAAGTCTCCCCCCACCCTCTGTCTCCCTCTTCACCTTCTGGAAGGATTTCTGCTCCCTTTATGCCACGCAGCCGCACTTTGGCAAAGTTCGTTCGCGCTAAGAAGCCAGGGCCACAAAGAGGAGAGCCGACTCGAATATAAAATAACTCTGTCTGTCCCTAGTGAATATTATACGGGAATTCGGGTAGAATCCCAAGTAGATCGATGCTCTTAATTTTTTAACACGACCCAGCCGAGGGGCCGGCTTTTGTTGGTGACGTGACTCGTTTCGTGGTTAAGGGATACCCTGTTAAGGGAGCCACGGGGACGATAACGGTCGCGGCCAGGTTCTCGTGTTTCGCGAACAAGGGCTCGTTTAAAATCGTCCTTCTCCTTTTTCCCCCTTCGTTTCGTCCTCGAATTTGAAACAGGCGGTGCATTAGGGAAACGTTAGAAATTACATTTTGGTCGTGTATCGATGAAGAGGAGGCAGGCATGTTTGGGGTCAAGGATCTCCGGGATGCTCTTTATGACGGGTCATCTCTTCATTAGACCCGTACGGGGGAAAATTGAAAGCGCTATATCGAAGGCTGCACTCTACAGATCGTAAGCAGCGTGAACGTCAATTGGCCGTGCCTTGTTCCCCGATGAAAGTCCTTGGAACTATGACCAAACCCGATTGCCCCATGGACTGAAATCGAGGACATCGATTGCTGAATAAAATTATTGCCAACGGACGATGTGTTTGCCCGTTAATTCATCGCGCGAGTTCAGCTTGAAATTGACCGGGAGGGAAAGTAAAAGAGATCGCAAGTCGGGAAATGGAGTTACAAATAAAATTCCTAGAAGAGAAAGATGAAGGGCTTGAGCGATCCTGAAGGAACCAAGGAGGCGGCTGATAAAATTGTTCGGTGTAACGCTTGCAGATCTCGCGGTCCAGCAGCGTGTAATCAGGTAATTAACAGTGGGCCAGGTAGGCGTATCAAGCACCATCTAGAAATCGTCTTCGTTCGGTTGTACGTTGCTGGCAAGGTAAAAGCTCGAAAACCGAGGTGAAAAGCAGTCTCTGAAGGCGCAAAGTGCAACCACTTGCGCTCTCGAGCGCGCCTTGTTAATTCTCCATAGGCTGTCGTTATGGCGGGGCCGGTCGGCTCGGCTGAGCACCGCTTTCGAGCACGCTGGTTAACGTGCTCGTCGAGCCGGAGCACTCGTAAGAACTTTCCGCCCGCCCTTCTCGGCCGTGCAACGTCTGCTTTTTATTATCCCGCTGTTAGAGACACGCGGCTGTTTTTAGACAAACTTCTTACCGTTTTCGTTCCGTGGAACAGGGTTACAGTTTCGTCGAAACCACGAACTTTTACTCCACCGCGACTCCTCTGTCCCGTGGGAACGTTTCTGGATCATCTTTTCTTTCGAATTCAATGATGGTGCAGTTTTCTTTACTTAGGAAGGTGTGAAGAGTGAAGGTAGGAAAGTGGGAAACTGGGAAATGGGAAATTAGAAAATAGTGAGTTAGTAAACTAAAAAGCACTTAAATGAAAGATCGATTACTTTAACAGACATTTTCGCCATTTCAGAGCTCGATACGGGCCAAATGCCAGTATTTCCGCGCCAAATGGAACATTCGCGACTCAAAGCGTGTTTGAAATCATTCGCACAATTCCGTCTTCGATCCTTCACCCAGCAATGTTTTAATTACGAAACAAAACGAGCGCGTGCACACGCTGGCCACGGGACATTCGTGTACGAAGGGTTAAAATTGAAACGACGATTCTGATGGATTTTAATTAGCTTCTTCCTTTTTGAAGGCGGGGTGGCCCGTCTATTGACTGTCTTTGTAAAAGCTAAACAGTGGCTGCGGCACTGGGAAGCCCTTTGATCGCATATTAGCGGTTCTTGCTGCGAGCAAATTGTCATATTCATTAAGGATCCGCGTTTGAAGAAGCTAAACGGCGGTTTCGTTGAATTTTAGACGAGACTACCCTTTGATCGTATATTAGAGGTTATGTTTGGATACGTGCCGCCATATTGATTCAAAGGATTCGGTTAATTCGAGCTGCGCCGTTCCCCGATCCCAGAAAAGCTTCTTTCATCGTGCATCATTCATCGGCTTCCGCTGCGAACTCGCTCTTTAGTAACTCATTGCCAACCGTTTCGCCGGATTTTACCGTTTCATAATGTATCATCGAATAACGAAACGCGGCAATTTCTCGTCTTCCGCCGATAAGGGCGCTGAGTCAACATTTTACGCCGACGGATAAAGAGTGCCCCGAGAAGTTTTCGAAATTGCCGCCCCTCTTATTTTATTTATCACGGTTCGACTTGCAAACGTCGAATCGTCGAGAATTCCACGGGACCGCCGGACTTCAAAGAGGAGCCTGGCAATTCCCAACTCTTCCAGTGCGATCCCAAGCAGAATTACCACCCTCTCATCAGAAATATCTCACACGGTGCGGGGGCCATCAAGCACCGCGAGCGCTCGCTTGAAATTTTCCGCTGCGCCAGCACCGGACCAGAAATCCTCTCCTTCGGGAAAGGAACGAGCTCAGGAAAATAACGTTTGCTGAACCGTCGTCGCCGAAACGAGCGATTCAATCGCCGGCTCGCGGGTCATCACAAAGCCGAGACTTCGGGTTCCTCGGACAAAAGGGTCTCGAAAGTTTGTTTCCCTGTTTAGAATATTCCCTGGACGCCATTAGGGCGAGAATTAAACGTTCCTCGACGTCCTTGGTCCTTTTTACGCCTTCCTTCCCGCCGTTTTGGCGCTGGAGTGAAGCTTTGGTTACATCGATGGAGTACAAGAAGATTTTTAGAAGCCGTGGCAGTGAAATTCGTTCAGAGGGTCAGGGATATTTCGCAGGGAAATATCTGGGGAACCTTGTTAGAGGTGCACGTAGATGGCGCGCGGTCTTTTTTGTCCCGTTCTCCTCGTCGGGGAACAATTTCGTGGTGTTCGCTCTTTCGTCGGAATTTACGGCGTGTTTCGGACCGGGTCTCGTCCGTCCGGCTGAAATTTATGTCGCCTACGGTGACTATTGCCTTCGGCCAACGAGAGGATTCTTTTTTGCAAGCTCGGGAAAAGGTACCCAGGTTAAATACGTGAAACGAGAGTCCCGGATGAATATTCATATCGAATTCTCCTTGTATCGCCTTTCTCCCTTGCTGTACATTATTTCCTTTTTTGTAACTAATATCAATATTGCTCTTGCTGGATTCGTTTTTGGCCAGGCGATGAATTATGCAAGGTTAAGCGCAAGAATAGAAATTCGATTGGGGAGATTTGATTGCGAGATGTTAATTTAATCTACGTTGGATTTAATTTAACACTCATTTGCCCGGAGAGGTTATCATTGGCCTAATATTTAACTTGGGTCGGTTTAGCTTCGGTTTAATTTAGGTTGGGTTATCTTAACCGTAACGTAACCTACCTTTAATTCAAACCAAGCCAAATATAATCTTGCACGGCCGATAATTTCGGCAAACATCGACGGAAAGAGAACGGGATAACCGTTAAAAATTGAAACAGCACCGGAATGATCAGAGGGGGGGATAACGTTAAAAATAATTTGCCCGAGTAACCTGCATAAAAATTCAATTAGACGATGTTTAATTTTCCCCTCCCTCCTTCGCGGATTCTTTGCACTGTTAAAAGAAAAACGTTTAATATCGCTTTCCACGAAGCGAGTACGATCCCAACGTTTCGCCACGTTCTCTCGAATAAAAGCTTGGCCGCCGTGCAACGATGAAATTTCAGGCGGAAGTTAACATTAATACGGAATTCCCTGTTGCCTACAATTCGTTCACGTTAATTGGCCTGCGAAACAACGCCGTCAGAAATAGCATTCGGCTAATCTAAATTCTAATTTCACCATAATTAGCATGTAGTTTCCGGAAGCTTTCATAACGTCTCCCCCCTATCACGTGTTATTGCATTAGTCACGTGTCTCGCGAATGTCATATTACCCGGATCCAAGTAGTAAGATTATCTGATACCTCGTCACATAACGTTGCTACGATCCGCGCGGCTCTGGAAATCGAACCTTATCGTTCCAAGATCATATCATTCCATTCCCTGGATTGGCCTCAAAAAATATCCCTAGGTTTAGAAAATATTTGGGGACTATTACAATATTTCCTTCTGTCTTCAAAAGTAAGGTTTTAGGTTAAGTTGGGCTCATCGTTTCCGGAAACGGTGCGTCCAAATCGGAAATTTAGGTTAGGAACGAGAGTTTTAACCCTCAGAAAGAACAAACAGGCAGACTGTCCGCAGGCTAAATTAATTAAACCCGATACCTCGCCGGCTTGTTTCAATTGACTGACGTCCGACTAATTTTCGATGAATTCCTGGCTCGCGTGCATTCCCGGACTGACGTTAATAACGCATGCTTTTCGAACATCCTCCTCCAACGCATAATGGTAATTGCTCCACGCGACAGGAAACGCGTCTGAACGACGCCGAATAAAATATTCGTGCGGTTACAATATTCTGAAGACAGCGAAATGGGGCTCAGGGAGCAGAACCGTGTGCACCTGTGCCCTACTTGGGCGCAGTCATTATCTTACAGTTGCAACAAGTCATGAAGGAAATGACATAGGCATCCCTCAGAATACCTTCAAAGATAGCTTTCCATTAACTTTCTTCCCATCTCTGGACACCCTGTAGGAGGTGTCCATGCACCTAAACCCCCAAGTTTCCCGATCGTGGGTTTAAACCACGCCAATACCCATCATTCCACGCTATCAACGATCTCCAAAAGAGTGGATGCGGGCTGGCAAACAGACTTCCGCATAGGTTAAGGTTTGTTGAGCAAGTTTGCGCCCATTGCCGCGCGTCGCGCCATCTATCCTCTCCTATCCTCTTCCGGCAGCCTACCATTCGCTTCTCGCCCTCTCGCATTTGCGGCCGGGTAATGCACGCGACATTAGACAGGAATGCGTGTGTTCGCGAATCGTTTGCTTAATTAAAGTTGGCGAAGGTTTGCTCCGCCAGCCGGAAACGAGCGATAGAGGTTATCGCCGACCCTGGGCGGCCAGGATGAAATGATGAACGCGTTAGCGGCTGCTAACCTTGGCGATACGAACCCGAGGCGAGTTTCGCTAATTAAGAAAAAGGTACGTTTTCATTAAGGTGTGTACCTGAAACGCCAGCGCGACGGTCAATTTTAATTGTCCCCATCCACGCCGCGATGGCGTGTTCGGTTGTCCCGATTCCGCTGCGGATCCACCATGTTGCGGTGCACATGTGCGTGCGAGCCGTTTAGTCGTCGCCCTGGATCCGGGATGGATTACTCCGCGAACAATTCCATTTCTGTCGCGGCCAGGAATAATGGACCCAGAACCTGGGACAAAGAAGTCCCTGGAAACGCTTACGGCACCCTGATGACTTGAATTTTTATCTTTTTGGGCGCAGGTCGTGTTTATGCAACTTATCGAAGTAATAACGGATCGTTAGGGCAGGGGGCGAGGCTGGCGTGCACGCGATTTTTATGCCGGAAGATCTGCGATACGGGTGGGAAAACAGATTTTAATGCGAGCGTGCGTCCAGCTGGCCCTCGAAGTTTGTTATTGAAAGTAGTCCCGGTTATGTACTTCTGTAATAAAAGCTTGCTTATCGAGCATCGCTAACGAACGCTCTCGTAATTAGCCTTCTTTACCCTTGTCGTTGATTTATCGCGCCAGGCCGACTAATATTTTAGCGAGCGGAAGAAGGAGCGAAATTCAAATCGCGCCGGGAGGCCATAAAACGATCCCTTCGACGCCGGGTGTCGACTCGATGCGAGCTTTTCACTGTTTCTTCGACGAAACTTGTCGATTCCACGTATCGCCGATGCTGTCCAAGTTGCTGGAACTTGCGGAACTCGAGCGGAACGTTCATGACGTTGACCCCAGGTGCGCGGCCAGGTGAGTCCCTCAGGGACCGGACTCGCTGTCACCGGCCAGAACGGATCAATGCATTATTTCCGAACAGTCGAAGAAATCGGAGGCGCGGATGCGTCCCGGGGGGATTTTTTTTGTTCCTTAACGTGGCCGCATGATTTGTTGGGTCTGCCCTGAAGAACGGGGCTGCTGCGGCGAAGCGACGGGCAAACCTTAACCGATTTCTTTCAAACTCGACGTAGATGTCCATTCTAGTATTACCTTCTACTTAAACTAAATTGATTTTGAATATCATTGAGAAAACGTACTTTTTATAGCAAAATTCTCAATCGATCGTTCCTTCTTAAGTCTCGTTCGAGTACGGGGTACGAGTTAACCCCCTTCCCCCTGGTGCTTACAATCCATCACAATGCAAATCAGCTGCAAGGCTCCCTTTGGGGGAAGACCCTTTATTCCCCAGGCCGGAAAATCGCAGAAAGGACTTTTACTTAAAGGCAGCCCACCCACACATGGGCCGAGAGGTATATTTCTGGCGGTCCGTTATCTGGTCCCTCCGCAGAATATTACCGGTATCGTCGCAGCGTAGTCGCCTTTTTCCTCCCCGGCTGCGCGCTGCTCCAATTACCTTCAGCCCATCTCACCCGCCTCCTGGCTCGTTCTTCTTCTCCAGCCGAGCGGGCGAATTCTGTCCTGTCCGGACGAAATTCATCAAGGCTCGAGCAGCGGCTGGCTCGCCCTGCCCCGAGGCTTTGCATTCCTCGGCTCTCGCAGGAAACACGCACACGTAGCGTGCACAAAAGCCGCCTACGGGGTGGCTGGACGAAGCGAGAAACACGTTGGGAAACGGGAGGCGGTGGTGGTGGTAGGGGGACGGTTGGGTGCGGGGTCGAAAGTGGTGCGGTTTCGTGTCTGTCCTCGTGTTGAACGGCTTCCGTCGTACACGCCACGCACGAGATTCCGGGAGCACGGGTCAGCTGGCGTTTCACGTGACAGTGATGCGCAGCGCCGTTTTTCCTTGTCCCCCCCCCCCCCCTCTCCTCTCTCCCGTCTTTTTTCCCTCCCGTACGGTTGAATTATGTCCGGGGGCGTGTTTGCTCGAGGATTTCTCGCCGGAATTTTCTCGATGGAAGAAGCTACGAGAGAGGTTAACTGTCCGTTCGCCGAAGTAGAAAACGATACAAAGAAATAAACCTTAATATTTCCTCGTGGTTCACTGTCAACGATCGTAATCAACCGTTTCGTCCTCCCGGTGCATTTACCGGGGAGGGGGCAAATTAATTCAACAGCCCGATTTATCAGCGCGCGCCCGATGCCACAAACATAACCTCAATATTTCTCCCGAACCGTAGACCGATAAAAAATCTCCGGGCTCGCTGTCGTAAGCAAAAGAGCGGGACAACATTCTGATCGCATTATTTATCGCCTGGTAACCCCCCCCCCCCCCCCCGTCGTTCTCCCTTCTCGAGGGCGATCGTTGTATCAAAGCGAGGTTTATCGGAAGTGCAGGACCCGTGTCCGCGTACGTGTTGCACGTGCACGCAATCGAGGTACTCGTGCATCACGCAGCTAGCTGACGTTTTTTTTTCTCTCTCTCTCTCTACCCCCTGGTTGGCTTTTAAAAGGCCAGCCTGCCGGGTGACGGCGCAAGGGTGTAGAGGGGGGCTCGTGGAAAAAGAGCGGAAGAGGCCATTTAAGCTGAACGCGGCTCGGTGCCCGACTGAATAACACAAAGGCAACGTTTCGTCCCCCTTCAGCCACGACTTGGTCGACTGTGGTTACAGGTTTAATGGCGTAAATAGTCACCCTGCCCCTTTGTCCCTCGCCCTTTCACCCCCCCTCAGGTGAATTTTGTCCTTTCTTCGACGAAGGAAACCCGATTGCCGTGGGATCTTCGGTTTTCGCGGACCTATCTGTCGATAGCTTTGAATCAGGATTCTGGGTTCGAATTATGGTCCTTTGTGGATGGTTTGTGGAAAGTTTGAGAAGTTCTGGGTGGTTTTATGCCGTCTTCGGTTTCTCTTTCGTTGAAACGGGGAATGTCACTTGGTCTTGGTTGTTAAGTTAGTTTTGGCGGGAAAGGTGCAAAGGTGCTGCATCCTGGTGGTGCCTCAAATTTTGTATAACCGAGTATTTAATAAAATATAAGGAATTCACTTTTTAAAGATCGGGTAGGTTAGCGTTCGAATGTGGCAGGGAGGAGAAGGACTGACAGGAAGTCTACTGCCTTACACTGCTGCGATCAATTAATATTAATAAGCTACCAGAAAGAAATTATTTAACAAATTAACAAAATTAAAAATACTTGTTTAAACAATTTAAATGTCTTTCGTAGCAAGAGGAGACAATTTCTATGGAAGAACATCCAGGTGTACATCCATCATTCTGTATTGATAATATTGTGGCGGTCGCTTGTTATCGTGAGGCGCAACGTCGGGTTTCAATCGGCTGATTTGCGCTTCTGCCGTTGCCATCGATTGTTATCGATTTCGACACAAACACCGACTTCATGCATCGACGGTCTCGTTTCTGCTAATGGACGAGTTGCACGTGTTTCGTCCGCGCTCATTATCATCCTAAACGCGCCGCGTAATGACCGGGACACTCGTTAGCGAGGTTAGGGCCCCCTTAATTGACAGGCCTGAAATGGAACCGAAATATCTTCCCGTTACATCAAGGTCTGAAAGATTGCCGTACACTTGGTGCTGGGTTTGGTTCGATAGAATCAGTTGACGTATTAAAGATCAATAATCATTAGAAGAAACTGGGAATTTTATTATAAACTCTGACAACTGACTAGGGAATAGGGAACAGAAGGGTCAAGAACGAAGGGTCAAAGGTGAATAACAGCGAAGGTTGGTGACCAGATAAGATAAAGATTTGGGAACGACTGAAGGAAAATATTTGCTGTGGGTGTACAACAATCAGAAATTTCCTTTAAGGTATTTCCCCTCGGGGGAAAAGAAGTCCCGTAGCTAATTAACCGTCAAATCCCGGGAACTAACCTAAAAGAAACGTTTGAAACGTTGATCCAAACATTCGAATAGCAGTTGCCGGCGTCTAGTACCGAAGTTCCCGGAATCAACAGAGCGCACGAAGGGAAAACTTGCTTTTAAGTTATTTAAACAGAGATAAATACCCATCGTCTGCTTGTCATCGTCACAAAAGAGCTCTGCCTGCACGCGTATCATGACTGAAAGCGGCTCGTCTTCGAGGAGGATTCCTCGTTTTGTATCTTCCCTCTTTTTCCCCTCCCCCTTCGCCTCCTGCCTCTCTCTCTTTTCTTCTTACGGGCCGGAGGATACACGACCGCCATAAAGCGAATCACAATGGCTTCTCCGCTCTGACGCAGATAATAACGAAGCATGATGGCCGTCGCGTTTCAATCAGCTGATTTGGCACGCGTGCATTCCGCCATTCAAACGACTGTCTGTGAATTATTTTACGACCTACCGGTTCAAAAATCTTACTCCGGTGTTAAACCTGCTTGCAAAATAGGGACTGTAATCTTTCGATGTTATTGAGAATCATTTTCATTAAATATTAATGGCAATAACGTTTGGTCGAAGCTGGATTTTGAATTTCCGTGCAATTAGTCGACAGAGTGTATGTGTTACGGTTTCTATTAATAATAACAGATCGTTAATAATAATATTCGCGCTGTTTGGTAAATATAAATAATTAATTGCAACAATTGTATTTGCTGACAACCCTCGAAGGGTTGATACAAACCGATCCATTCATTAACTCGAACAAATAATTAACGTTTCGAATCCTTAAACGATGTCAGATTAAAAACCGGAGAAACTACAATTTTCCCCAAAGCTCTGTTAAATTAAATATCCCCCAAAAAAGTTCCCTGTAGAGAGAGCCAGGGAGAGGGGGGGGGGAGCACGAAAACGGACTTAACAAACGCCTATTTCGTAAGCTCAAAAGTTCCGACGCTACAAATTTCCCAAAAACTCTGCCAAATTAAATAGCTCGAAAAGAAATCCTTTTCCTGGGCGGCGAACTTCCACCCTCCCTCTCCCCTTGGAAGGAAACAGGAGATAAACGAAAACGGAGCGCGAAACAAAAAACAGACAGGAGGGGGAGGGATCGCGACAGAAACGAAGGGAACGGAAAAATGGAACGCAGGAGGCTAAACATCAGAGAGGAACGAGAGAAAAGAGAGAGAGAAAAAGAGAAGCAACGGTGCCAACAAAAATACCAGGCGAAACGGAGAGGGGGAGGAAGGGGTAGGAAAGAATAACGAAGAGCACGGGCGCGGCGGAATAAAAAATTGGCACGAGGCCTGGGCAAAAAACGTAGCACGGCACAGCACAGAAGAAGAAGAAGAAAAACACGCGAAGAAAATAGCGGAAGGATGAAGGCGAGCAAAAGGGGGTAGGTTAGGTTAGGTAAGCACTTTCGCGCTCGCACAAGAGAGCAGCTGGGGCTGAAAGAAGACAGAGGGAGGGAGGGGAAAAAAGGAGAAGCCGAACGACGAAACAGAATGAAAGAAGAGCCGCGGGGGGGAAGGTTCCAGCCACGACAGAGACAGCCGGTAGCCGGCGAGCGCGCCCATTACGCCACTCTTTTCGTTCTAGTGCTAATAATAATGCACTCTGAGCACCGATGGCCAGCTCGCAAGAGGCCGGTGTCAACGGATTTAATCCACCTTTATGCGCCGCTACGATGTTCTCGGCTAATTTTTGCTTCACTGAAAATTGAAAGATATCGACGCCGGGAAAACAAGCGGAAGCGGGGAATGCGCGGGATTGCCTGGCTCGACGACCACCCTGGAATGGTAGCCTCCGTGTTTTGGAGGTAACGATGGGTATTAGCGAATTAGCAAAAGCAATATTATTTCGACTGCAAATTTGAATAGCGTAGGATTGGGACCATTATGGGACCTTATATCCCATCAGAGGAATAGTGGAAGAATTATGGATATTAAATGGTGTTTGGTCTAGGTAGTATTGACTACGAATCTGTGGGCCTGGGTTCGATTCCCTGGGAGTAAGGCCCATTTTTGGGGCAGCGCTACTAGTCCCCCCGGCGGTCCCTGCGGGGCCAGTCTCCGGAGTGGGGGCAGATAGAGTGTTGAGTTTTAACTTCAACAAGTGTGTAATAGCTTTTCAAAAAAAGGTTCCCGAACCTAATGCAAATCCTTACGTAAATAATGACATCGTTCAGAATTAATTTAAGTAAGGGGAGGTGTTAACACTATTTCCTGACAAGGTGCTATAATTAAATATTCCCATCCATCTGCCTGTATTAATTCCGTGGCTCGAATCGAAGAAACATTGAAAAATCGATACCTATCTATATTATCATCCGCGGGACTACTCCCGATAACCATCATGGATACTATAGCAATGTTCACATCTTCGATTTCATATCCAATCTTCTCCTTCGCTTTTCATAATCTTCCCCTTTTCATCCCCCATTCCAGAGGTTCCGTTACACACCCATTCACATCCTTCCCGACCATCTTTCAACCCCCCGACCGGGGTGGCCCGAGCGTCGCACGTTGGTCGTTACAGAGAGAAATTTTATAGAACGAGCCGCGCCCACTGCTCATTAAAGCAATTAGTACCTGTAGCTGCTACACTCCCTCCCGTCCATTTCTGCCGTCGTGGCATGCGGCCACCCTTTCTTTCTCTTTCCCGCCGCCCGTTTCGTCAAGTATGCCCCGTCGTTTTCTTCTTTTAATCCTCGCGAGCCGAGGAATTAAGCGGAATTTTTGCGCCTTTAAGGATAGTTGTACCTTCTTTTTTTTCTGGGTCGGATACTGAGATTTGATGGTGCGAGGGCGCGCCTGGTATCTTTTCGTTTCTCTTTCGTCCAGTGTTGTACTTTCGGCGGCGGTGCAACTGGAATTACCGGATCTTTTAATTGTTATACTGTAAATGTTTCAATATTTTTAGTTTTAGACTTGCAATGTAAGATTTATTACCCTTGGATTTTGAAACCCTTGGACTTGAAGCACTTTTGAGAATAATTGAGGCTAGTTTTCTTGTCCAATTGTTCAATGCTTTTTATAAAGATTTGCTGAAATTCCACTTAAATAATTTTGTACATACATTTAGGAAATCCTCGTATATTACACTTTCATAGAGCTAAAAGCAGAAATTTATAACAGGATCTCGAAAGGGATCCCCCCCATCCCTCAGGAGCACCTTAAAATCCATCCCATTAAACTTCATTGAAATCCTCGTGGAATCATTCACAATGAAGGAATACCTAAAAAATACAGGACTGGAAAAGGGTTTTGGTTCCACCTTAAAATCACATTCATAAAATAAAGAAACGATAAATCGTCGAGCTTTCTTCCCCAAAGAGATTCATTCATAAAAGATGAGAGAGCTGATTCCTAAAAAATAAATAATATATAAAGATAACGTATCGGTCCCCAGCTCCCTTCTGCGAATTTTTTCACTTCAAAATCCAGAACGACCACTTCAAGTCCCTTTAATTATAATACTAATAACAAAAATGAATAATTTCACAAAAATTCTTTCATTTACAAATCCAGGACACAAAATGAATAATTTTCCTAAGTCGGCACAAAGTTTAATCAATCTCTGCAAATTCACCTAAAAGAACCATTTCGGTATTACAACTGCGCCGTTAATAAATTTTCTGTATACTTTCAACAAGAAAATAATAAAATAATAAAGTTATAGTATGTGTATAGATTTTATCAGGACATTCCGGGCATTCTTTTTGAGTAATCCTGTGCAAATACGAAAAGGAGGCCGTAAATAGAGAGGGTAGCGGAGGCGGGCGTCGGGGATGGGGGCAGGAGGGTGTACAGCGCGAGTCACGGAGCCACAAAAATTATTAGAATTCCACGGCGAGGAGGGTAGGTCGGTACAGTTATGCACTCGAGCGAAGTTACATATTTTCCAGCGCAGACGAGTTGACCCGCTTTCGTTTCGACCCTATCCACCCTTTCCCGCCATGTTTTCCATGGAATGCGCATCAAACGCGTGCACCCAAAGCTCGTGCGGGTTTTTTCATCGCATCCTGTATTGATTACCCGTTTACTTGGGCGACTTTTTTTCAGCCTGCAGTGGTCGAGTGTGATTGAATTCGAAACACGATGCAGAGGGGGTGGAGGTAGGGGGTAGGTACGGGATACGAATCGATGTATTCGTACGAGCGCACGATATCAACCCTGGTTTTCATCGGCGTAACCCTAAACTCAAATAGTGCTCGAACCTAAGCTGAAAAACTTACGGACTTATGTCTTACCCCAGGTTCAGCTATCAGAAAAAAACAACTGCTCGTTTAAACGGGATAAACGATTAACTCCCGGATAGGATCAAGGAACTTCACGAAACATCGCAACCACGCGAACAAGAAAGGGGGGGGGGAGGAGGAAAAAAAGGTGAAATTAAAAGCACGGAACTGCGATTATCGATCGCGAGAACAGATTGTTTCCATAACGCGAGTTCCTTAAGAAGTTTCGAGCCAGAGGCTGTTTCCCGGGTTCTAAGCGGATATTTTCCGGATGTATTCACCGGAACTCCGAGGTGCAACATAATTGTCCTGCGAACAACGTTGCACCGTGGGCGGGGGATAAATTCGGTTCAACACCCTGGTTTCGTTGCCACCCTCGTGCCGAGTTTCGCTCGATATTTACACCGTCAAGGTCGTGTCGAATACGCTTTTGCAATTATCAGTGATATCTTAATTTGCAAAAATGGTGTAGTTGGGTCGTGGTATTATATAGGGTGTCCTGTACGAGGGTGTATAAACGCAAGTGACGTCGCGTTCTTCCTCGCAAGGGACGCGACTGACCGTGTTGACAATGTCCCGAAGGTGCGAGGTGCCTGGAACGCGCGGCAACGTCTGGCTGCGATATAAATCAGCGAACGATCAGCGTCGTGAAACACGATTTTATCGCGACAATGTCCTCGAGGCAACGCCGGCCGATCGGCGAAGCCGTAAGATCGCAAAGCGGATCGGCTGACCTCCCGAAGCGACTAGACGCAGGTTCGTTCAACTGCGACACCCTAGTCGGCCGCTGGTCCGCTTAACCCCTTTAAAAGAGGGGAGAGGAGGCCGGTGGGGCTTTGTGTCTTTCGCCTTTTGCCCGCCTTTGTTTCTGATGTACGCGGTGAATCGTTTCGAGCTACCGGCTGACATGTCGCCTTTGACGCCGGATAGGTGTCCTGGCCTCTTTCAGACGCTTGATCGCCGACTCTGACGCCTGCCAGCTCGTAAGATCGTGGCTGTGAAAGGCCGAAGATCGATGAATGGTATTTTTAGCCGAAGCTTCGTTTACCGGACGACAGAATCGTTTCAAAAGGTCCGCTGGTAAGTAGGCTACGATGCTGTGCCTTGGGTACCCTATCTGACCCTATACCCTACTCACAGATCGAAGGACAGTAAGGTTAAGACTACAATTTGACTCTGATAGCCAACAATGACCTACACCTTGTGCCTTGAGGCCCTAATTGACCCCATAGAACAGTTCTGTACTCACAATCAAATGTCTTTTGTTTCAGAAACAAATGGTGGAATGGTGTGGATCAGTGTGCCCTATGATTACCTGCAAGGACAGTTAACTGCAGCCTAGGCAGGCCTCGAGATACGTAAGTGATTTTTTAAAATAATTCTAACCAGTGTGGGTCAAAGATTGTTGTATCTTTTTCATAAACCGGGGGATAAAGAAAGAATCGTAGGGGCGTAACTCGTAAGACGCGTAACCTCGAAGAACAGTCCCTCGGCCCTGGACCTTTCAGAGGATTCCCAAAGTCCCTTGTTCGAATCATCCGCTCGGGTCCAATAAAAACATTTCGAAGGAACGCGTCCAAAGAGCGCGGTCGAAATTTGCGAGCGTGCAGTTATTACCAGGACGTCCCCGAAAGAACACGCTTTGTGTCAGCTGTCCGCCCTTGTCAGTTTCGCCGTGGTCGTCGCGCAGGATAGATACATATATATATAAGGGATCCTCCTTTGTGTCTGGTCGCGGTCATTTTTGCCGTGTCCCGACCCCGAAGAGCGTGTCAGACCGTTTTATCGGGCGCGGCGGGTTTCGAGCGGCGGCAAAAAGGGGCCGATTGATTCGCCAATCGAGTCTACGCCGTTCAGGGCCGGCCATTGTCGGCCAATCGCGGCAGAATCGTCGGGATCGGCTTTCTTTTGCATTCGTACAATGAAAGGCTTCGCGTCCCGTCGCCGTCTTCCGAATGTTGCTGTTTTTCTTTCGTGCCCCCCGGGCTAGCTTTTTCTCGGCAACGTCTGCCGCTTTCGCCTCTTCGAGGTCTTTGTCTGTTGGCTGTGATGGTCATCCTTTGTTATTAAAGGGATGGATCACTTCAGAGCTGGCTGCTGGATTTGGGGGGCGATTAAATGATTAACTGACGGGGTCCTGGGACCTTTCGTGTCTTTTAGGACACCTGGTGAAGAGGGTCCTTCAAAATTCTGAAGACTCTAGGTCCTAAGGTGTCTTAAAAAGCGTTCCAGGTTCCTCAGTTTCGAAAATTCCTCGGATTTGAAGCCAGTGACCCCGAAAGCCCCCGGGCTACCGTTCGCCTGAATCGAATTATTGAATTTTGGTCAGTTGACCGACTTCCCGGCCTATTGTGCGACAGCGGGCACACATCCTGGGAGGATTGGTATACTTTCATCGATATTCCGATCCCTGTGTCTTAAATTCGATTCCGGCGTGTTCCGCGCGGCCGAGGGGCAGATTTTCATCCCAGCCTGACACGGATCCGTAGTAATCCGTGCAAAGTCCCCCCCCCCCCCCCCCGGAAACTTTGCGCTCGTCATCAACGAACCTAAACCGATAACTAACCGAACAATGGGCCAAGTGACAGTCGGGCAGTCGGTGCTTCGTTATCAGCCGGGTCGCCTGGTCGGATGGGTGCAAAATGAAGCGGAGTGGCCGGTGTCGAATGGCGGATACGCGACTATAACACGACCGGCCACTAACCCGTGTTCTAATTAAGCCCGGCTAACCCGCGAGTTAGGATTATTACTTGGCGTCCGATGGAGATACGTGTACATACACACACACACACACACACACACACATGTATGTATGTATATATAGAAAACTGTACAGTCGGTTAACGTGCGCGCACGATGCACCCTCACACGGCCGAGAAAGAAGCGGAGGGTGTCGTCTGGCATCCAGCCAACTATCCGCTTCCGTTCTCGTTCCTGCGGGAGCTGCTGACAGGAATTCAACACGTTTAGACGTTACCGAGGGGAAACTCTTTGAAAATTCTTGCGAGTACCGATGTAAGCCTGCTTACACCCCGCCCCCGCCACGTCTCACGCGTCGCCGTCCCCTAATGTGCGCGATACACACCCTTCAATGGAATGTGTGTCGTGATGGGAGAAGCTACTTCTGTCGAGAGCGAGTCCTAGGTTAGATTAATGAAGTCGTGTTCAGGGACCTTTGGTCCTGAGAGTCGATGCTGGACCTAAGAATTGTCCTTGGTTAGAGACTTTAATGTTTTACGTTCATGCTCTTCAAACGTCAATCCATCTCTTCAGGGCGAATCAAATGGCATTCAGAGTCCAGGGAACGTCGTCTCACCTATTCACGGTATCATCTTAAGCTTTCCTCCCATCTTTCCCCCTCTCCCACGGTACGCTATAGCGACTTTGTCGGGAGGGACGAGAAGGATGGCTAATTCGCGTTCGTTTTAAAGCGAGGACGATAAGCTCGGCTAGAAGGATCGGAAAACTACAGCGAGCCACGATAATACGTCTTTCCTGTCACGTAGCGACCGACGGCATTATGATAATGCCGCGAATAAGAAGGATTCGAGGAGGAAATGTGAACGATGAGTGAAGTGGCGCTACAGGGCCGTAGCTCGAACGCTGCGCGACTGTTGTAGCCGGGATAATTAGACCGCCATAAATTTCTTCGTATTTATTCTAATAATATTCTACTGACATTAAGTTTTTCACGGATCATTTTATAAACCCACAAAGTCTGATCCAGAACAGCGAATAAGCTATGTTTCTGGAAGGATGAAAGTTTGAAAGTCGATACAATAATTTTATAATTTAGTTTATACTTAACGCTACCACTTAACGAAACAGTAAAAAGAATGTCTTTACCCTCAGACTGCATTTATTACGGCTCGACCTGAGAGCCTGAAACGCCCTGTACGCGATAAACCGGACCTCGTTGAAATTCTCGCGCGCTGAAAGCATGCTCGCATTTACTTGCCCCGTTTTTTTTCCCCCCCTCCGTCAAAATTATTATGTCGCGGGCCGTAAGACATTAGTCTGCTCTCGGCCCGCGAATTCGTTTTGAACTTGACAAATTTTTGAGCTGCTCGGGAAAACGAGGCGGCCGAAGATTGATGACCGGTGCAGTTTTTGTTTTTGCCCGCGTTGTACGGAAGACCGGATGTAATAACGCCGGTAAATTGTAACGGATGTCGTGGAAAATTGAAATTTATGAATCCAAAATTTCTAATTAAGTTGGCGAATTTTCAACCGGGGGAGGGGGGTGGATGGAATTAATACTATTTGTCGCGATTCGGAAGGAGGGGACAAAAGATCGCGAGCGATATCGCATTACCGCGAAGAAGAAGCTTAATGGAATATGGGGAAATTTATGGATGGCGAATGAAATTTATGGATACTGAATAAAACTCATATCGTGAATAATTCTGCAATTTTCCTACCTACATGTGTGTTCGGTTTGGCGCAATTTTTCTTATGAAAATGGTATAGCAAATCAATTTCCATTGTTATTATTAATATTCTTAATTTGATCATTTTGGCTCTTGGGCTGTTAATGTCAGGTCATTATAGCTAAAGAATATTTAAACAGTGGTACAAAATCATGTTCCATTTTCAATCTGCAAACTTAAATGACTGAATTAGGTTATATTCAATGAATATGATAGATTCACGTTGTTTGATATTAATATTAGAAACAAGTCAAATTCAATTTTCTGTTTTTCAATAATATATTATGCTAATGTTAGATTCTAAAAAGTCAATTATTAATTCACCCTCATAACTCAATATATGTTATAGTTGATATAATAAAGTCGGTTTGTATTAATAATAATCAGCCATCACCGTGTATTTTGATAATTTATCGATAGTATTAATCACTTGATCCGTAACATAGATTATTTTGTACTAGAATAACATTTAAACTTGCTTTTTCCTAATAAGAAAATTGTATTAACCAAACCTCAAAAACGATCGGGAAGAATAACGCCATCACTATTTCTGACCCAATTTTAAGATTAGATTTTCCAGCGCCATTTAACTATCAATCCAAGGCGCAATAAGATCAATTCTGTAGTGCAGGCTTCGAAATTCAGCGCATAAATTGTTCCCCGATTCAGCATCGGTCGTCAGAGCGAGACGAGGACACCGTAGATGCAGGAATTCGATCCGTACAACGGTTGTAGAAGCCGGGTGACATGTTGGAGCCGGTTGTTTTGCCCCGATCGTCCAAGTTTCTGCGCCGCCGCTAGCCTTAATTGGATAGAAAGCTAATTAGACGATACCCGTTCCGCGTCCGGCGAGGCAATCCGGGCTGAAAGTGAGCCGCGAGATTTATGGCGATGAAAAGACCCCGTGAGAGAGCGAATCTCGAAGAACGGAGGCCAACAAGATCTATGGCCAGCCGGCTCTTCCGACAGTGATACAAACTCGCGAGGCAGAACCCTGGAACCCCTTGGATGCGATTGAGGATTATTGTTCCTAAGAACCCAACCTCAACCAACATCTGTTATACCGTGTTTATTTATACGGGATTGCATTAGCTTAGATTCAGATTTCACGAATAAGAATCTTTCTAAAAACTAACCCCAAAAATCTAACTCTCGGTTTATTTAAAGGGACCCTGATCCAAAGGAATAAAACCCCGATAGTACGTTTTAGGTTGGGCGAGGACGCAGCGAAAATGTTGAAACACCCTGTACGACAATTTACACTGTTATCGCCTACGAAAGGGTTAATTGGAAAAAGAAAGGGTGTCGTGTAACGAACGTTCGGGGATTTTCCGAAGCGTCTCGACGGATTATACGAAACACAGGGATTGGCCGCGAACGAATCGATACCTTAACCCGTTGCGGAATCGCAGAAACGTTAATTCGGCTTGTCAAATATTGAATGTGTCGATCGTGGTTGAATATCCAGTCGAAATCTGCCGGTTGACAAGGTTGTAATCCTATTAACAGGAGCTTTACTCCTTCTTTTTTTTCACTCTCCTCCTGGTGTGCAGGGGTGCGATTCGATTTTCATGGGGCATTTGCTAGTCTCCAAGGGGGCTGTTTGGCGAAACTATGGGTTTATTAAGTGATTTTAACCCTTGAAAGGCTTCCAGCACCGATTGGCCCTACACCGGTAATTCTTAAATCCTGTGATTCCTTTTATAACAATATTCCTCATTCTTTGACTACTACATCTGTTTAGATTTCTAAAACCTTATCTAACCTCGACTAATCCGTACAAATGCGAAAATCCGCGAGAAAAGCTCGATCCATCTAGAGAAAAAAAAGGTATAAATACTGAAGAGCGTTCAATAAAAGAGCTTGGAAGAAGTTAAAAAGTCTAAACGATTTCGCTGCGAGTTAGCCCAGATGGCTCTGTTGCAGTTGAAAGATAATTTTTAGGTTATAAATTCGAATTTTACGGTAGTTTCAGTTTCTTGAAGTTCGAACTTTTATCCCCCGTGTTCGTTTGCCGGAGAGAGAGAGAGAGAGAGGGGGGGAAAAAAGTTAAAAGAACAGTCCATTTTCTTTAGTTAAGAGCGATCCTCTTTTCGCGCGACGGAAATGTAAAGAGAGAGAAAGCATGATTAACGGCACGCCATAGTCGACGAATTTGTACATTTCACAGGGAGCCGAGGTTCGCCGCGTATTTTAATTCTTGGACAGAGAAAAATCGTCGGGTCGTCGGAGAAAAATAATATCGTCGTTCAATGTGGTTGCCCGGCGAATTTGTTCCGGGATGCAAATTTGATTTTCCAAGAAACGACGTTAACGCAGTCCCAAATTTCCCTCGCTATTTGTCTCCTCTGATACTTAGCTACCGCGATTTAACTACTCGGTGTTTAATTCTCAGAAATTAGAAAATGCAATAAGCATCGTTCAGTTTTCTAAGGAATTGAGAAACTTTGATTGTTTATAAAAATCTGAAAAAATTCTACAATATTTAAGGGACGGTGGTGATTTTTCTCATGAAATGCATATTTCATATCATTAAACTTTAATTAAAATCGGGGACTAAATGATCGGGACAAAAATGACTCGTGCTCGCGCGAGATATATATTTGGGAAAAATAAATAGCCGGGCAGTTGATGAATTTTCCAGACGAAACAAAAGGGATCGGGATCCATTAAGTTCCCGGGAAATTTATTAAAAAGTACAGGTGATCGTTATAAATGAGAGTAAAATTCATTATGCACGTCGTTTTACTTAAAAGCCCTCCCTGACGCTTTCCCCTACCATCCATTCTTCGAGTATCTTCAAAACACCATGGCCACGTAACGCTTGGGAACACCATAAATTAGCCGGGGGAACCTGGCCAAGTAGCAACTTAAGAAACGTCTTACAAACTTTCGAACAGTGTTTCCAGAAGTTTACCGTTCGGTTTCCCCCCCCCCTCTCTCGGAGCATTAAATATTTTTCCCCTTACATTTTTTCTTCTCTCTCTCTTCTACTTTAACCGAGCCACCCCTATGTGTTTCGCCGTGGCTCATCTTTATTGAATAAAAAGAAAGAAGAAGCACGTCAAGTCGAATTTACAACGGCGCCCCCGGTAGCGTGCCGCCATTTTTGCCAAGTGTTCCTTACGCGATATGGCCTCCTGCTCGTCCCATCCCTCCCCCTCTCTCGCCCTGAAATATTAATCCACTAACAGGAATTCCTGCAATATTCAATTACGTCAGGGGGAATTTGTTGGTATATTGAAACCGAACCATGATTTTATGAAAATAATAACGAGCCGCGTAACACGGTTTCTGCGTGACAGCACCCGACCTTCCTCCTACAACACGATACTGTTCGCACTCGAATCAGCACGAATTTATTTAAACAAAATACAATAAATGATAGACTGGGCATGACTGGGGTGGCTTGCAGAGACCTTGACTCGACGGATAATGATAGACCAGCGAGGAGAAAATTCGCGAAGAAGACGGAGGAAGTTCAGGGTCGCTAATCGGAAGAACAGTTTGCGTCCGAAACCGACCCTAACTGGAATCAGCGAACCGACTAGACCGGGGAATCGCATTACCACTCTTAACATAGCCTCTCTATCGCGGCTAATGGAGGTCCCCGGTTTCGAGCGACGCTCCATGGGCATGCTACTTAACCCATACCCATCCGCGATTACCATGAGAGAAGGTAAGAGCCATTGATGGAGAAGGGGGCTGAACACGTGATCCGCTTCCGATTTCACTGAAACCGCCGCGTTCAGCTTCGTGGTCAATGATGCAGGGGGTGGTTTTCGGAAAAATGAAGTCAGGTATATCATATTTTTGCAAATTAGAATCTTCTGACAGGGCGCGGAGTGTCTGATCTGGAAATGTTGTTGCAAATGGAATTCCAATGAGTGTCACTGGAAGGGCTAATTCTCTCAGGTGAGTTTCGGAATTGGCGGGAATTTCTCGTCGAGGACGGTTCGGTTCTTGATGGCCGCGGAAAATGATGACAAAAGAGCAGCGGATCCCGTGTCTTCGGGAGAAAAGTCTCTGGGCAGAGGGGATCGGAATCGAATCTCCTCGAAACGTTAAAAGTAAGAGCGCGGCAACGAGGGAAAGATTAAACACTCCACGTCAAACACACAATTCCATCGACCGTGGCTAGGAAATTCCTCTGGAAACACTCTGTCCAAAGCGGAATAGGGCTTTTCAGCTTTGTATCGATTGTTAACCAAACTGCTAACTATTCCACCGTTCCTAAGTAACCAACCGCTATTTTATGGCGTCAAGCATCGTGGACGAACCTTCTGCTTGAAGTTGAAGAGTTGGTTGAAAAATACTTTTGGATATTTTATGGAAACTTCACTGAAAATTAATAATTTTATCATAGGAATCGCAATTTATAACAAAAGTTTATTCTAGAATATTAGTTCGGTATAAAAACATAATAAATGTATATTAATATTAATAATACTTGGAAACAGGGAAAATGGTAAATGCCATGGCTTCTGAATTCAATAATAACTCAAGAACGGCGCCTTGTAGAACGTTTTTCTAAAGGAAAAAGTTGTTTGCAGTCACTTCATCTACCAGCCCCTAAAATTATGCCCTCCTATAATAGAACAACACCCCATAGATCCTCTCCCAGAAGACGAAGAGGCGTCGTTGGCTAGAAAATTACACGAAACAGGGCGGAATCGGCAAACAGGCCGATCGTGTCCCGACAAGCCCGGTGATTTGGCCGATCGAAAGAATCCTCGCGGACGGTTAATCAATATTCCGCGTTCACGTGCAGCGGGGGATGATTATTCAGATTAGCCGGTCGTGTTCTACGATTGGTTTCATCTTGAACTTCGTTTCCACGCTGAAAAGTTCGCGAATCGTTCGACGGGCGCGAGCACGGTCCGAGAGTATCAAAGGAGAAAGTTAGTCTATACTTAGGGAATATCGCTTTTAACGTTGCCAGCACTGGTAAATGTCGGGGCGGAGTTGGCAACTTGTACGACGGAATCCCGTTCATACCGGTAAATTATTCAGCCTTTTCACCGGACTACGGTCCCTAACTCCCCCCACTGTCAAACCAGCTGGCTCTACATTGTCTCAGCTTCCTTTTTTCCTTTTTTTTTTTTTATTCAACAACTCCGCTGCAGCTTTTGGAGGTTGATGAAGACGTCTAACCTCTGTCGGTGGTTCCTCTTCGGGGTACGGCTGAATAGGTGGCCGAGGATGTCCACCCAGAGATTTAAATTGTAATTAAAGGATGGAAATGGTCCTCCTTTTTAATTACAGATCAATTGTTCCTTAAAATATTGGCACATTTTATTGTTTATAATTAATTTATTTAACGCCGAGGGCGTTGGGCTTATAAATTCTTGTAAATTCTTGATATTAATTCAAACTCGAGGGATCCTTTCGCCAAGATGTGTCTGCTCGAGGAAACAGGTATTCCTCTCTCACGGAGTATATTACTAATGGCTACGGAAGTTTGAAGTAACTATCTCATAAACAAGCTACTGCATTTAGCATCAGAATTGCAAACGGTATCTCTCTCTCTCTCTCTCTCTCTTTCTGTTGTTATTAAAACTTGAAGCAGCAAGGATCTTTTTATCCCGGGGCGCATTACTGTTAATAACGTTGCTGTCAAAAGGAACGTAACAGCTCTAAGGTTAGAGGTTCATAAGGCATTTAGGATTATTTTCTATAAAATACCGAAGAAGATGAAGGCACAAATATGATAGGCACAAATATTGAATAGCATTTTTAGTATAAAACACTGACGTAGAGGTAATAATTTGCACGCTTGGATTTTTCGAATAAATTACAGTTATAGCGTTGAATGGAAGAGCACCTAGAGTTATTTAATCGAGGATTTAATCCAACAAATTCGAGCCGACAACGGGTAAAGGTGGAAGACGTTTCCTCGGGAACAACCGAGTCCCGTTCTCCATTTCCTCGCCGCCGTCTTTTCTCTCTTCCCTCTATTTCTGGCTTTCGGTCAGCGTCAGATCCCGCGGGATACCCGGCCACTCGTGGTCCCCGGTCGAACCAGACTTTGCTCTCCTTCTTAGCTCGTTGCTATCTTCATTTCCATCACGGTATTTCCTGCTGCTATCTCGTGGCTCGATCGAGGTGTCCGCCTTTTATCCTTTTTCTCGCGTTCCACCTCGCCCCCGAGCCTCGCCTTGGCCCTTGGTTGAATCAAACGACGCCTCCGGATTCCTTTTTTCTAAAGAGATTTGCATTCGACGCTAACGATGTTTCCTTTCTTGCCAGGCTGCTCGCTGGAAGCCGGCTAATTTTCCCGGCAATCGGTCCTTGGGCGAGCATCTCTCTCCTTTTCTCTCGTTTTCTTCCCTTGGCCTCCTTTGAGCTCGCCCTTTATTTCTCCGGGTGCATTAACGCCGAAGGAAATTTATCTTATCTGTGTGCGTTCGGGACGCGAGACGGCCCTGGTATTTGGCTATTTAATAATTAAAGACGAGAGGAGGGTTACGGGGTATCAGCCTTCAATTTTAATTCAAATTCTAAGGGGACACCCATCAGTGGTTCCAATTAGAGTTAAAATTGTTTCGAGCCACTCCATCGAGCACCCCGACAGGATCAGACACACGCGATGGTTCCTCTTTTCAGTACGTCGTCTTCCTTATTTTTCAGCTCGATACGCATTTCTGTGAAACGTTCAGCCGGCAGAAAGCCCGTCGAGAACGTGTCGGCCATAGGTAGATGTAGCATCTAGAAGAGACTGACGTTTCCTCGTTCCTATTCGCTTCTGGCCAGCCACCCTCTCTCTGTATCGCTTCAACCGTGGCTCGCCTTTTCTCTTTCATTTCTGGCTTTCGGTTAGCGTCAGATCCCGCGGGAGACCAGGTACTCGTGGAAGAGGGTACTCTTCTCCCCAGGCTCGCCTCTCTCGTATCGATGTCCCCGTCCTTCAATCCCGCCCGTTCCACCCCCGCTCGCTATACTTCACAGGATAACGTGGCACGACGATGGCATTCCCAGGTCCAGGACCCGGGTTCTCGTTCGAGTTCGTCGAAATCCTTAAGGACGTCGTTGACCTCGTTTCCGCGACGCTTCTCTGCAGCTCTCTCCCGTTTTCAGCAGCTACAACCGGCTACAAGCAAGCAACCTCGCTCCTCGTCGCCGGGTGACGCTTTAGACCCCCCCTCAGGCACCCGGCCTCCGCCTCTTAGCCGGACTGTGCAGATTCAATCTCGGCTCGAGCGGATCCTGTCGTCGTGGCTGGCTCGATACACGTCGAGACTCGGTTTTCCAACGGGCCGGGACACGTCGGGCCCCATCAACCCCGGCCACGATCCTATCTCACGATTCCTCCTCCGGCGGGCGTTGAACAGAAATCGAACACGTCGGATATTTCTAGCACCCCTCACCCTCTTCGTTCACCTTAACCCTTTCTCCTCTCGTTGTTTCGTTTGACCTTTCAGAGGGGTTGATCGCAGGCCAGGACAGCTTTGTCCCCGTGGCGAGAGGTACAATCAACGTGAAAGCCTCGGATTGGCGCCGATGTAGGCTGCGGCGAGGGGGCGGCAGCGAATCTTCGAATGAGCTTTAAATGTTGATTGCGGTGTCGTGTATACAAGCTTCGCGTGGCGCAAAATTTCCGAAATTTTCCTGTATGAATTTATAGTAAAGTAATGTTTGTCCTTCTCTTGTTAATTCTTTTGCAAGTCTGGTTTAGGAGGGATTTAATTTAGAATTTGTAAAGTTGATTCTTGGCTTAACATTGTTTATATTTGGCTCAAATTTGGGGAAATCAAGGGATTGTCGAGGTATTTTTAACCCCTTAACAAGTTAGTGCAATTCCAATTCTAATTAGAATTGTAAATTATCGATAAAAGTAATTTGCGTGTAATTTTTCCTTGTTTATTTCAATAATGCAACAACAAAATTAATTTCCCTAAATTTAGAAGAATCAAGTTAATTGCTCCCATTTATTCGCAATTTGAATACAAAAACTGCACCAAAAACGTCAACTAAACAGTTATGGGATCCCTTTTTTCAATTTGAAGGGAGTGAATATTTTTATTGGAAGGCAATCAATATTGTTTCGAATTTATTGTTACACGCAGGGTACACTGTTTTACAATTTCAATGAGAATCTCAAACAATGGCCCCCGATATTGATTGCATACCGCATTACAATATCAATCAAAGCTGCGAGCACTATTCTCAGGTCGATTGTACACAGCATTACGATATCAATCAAAGATCTACACGCCGTAGCTGTACTGATTGCACATTGTAATATAGCATCCATCTAAACAGCAAACAATATTCTCGCATTGTCTATGCATTACCGTGTAACAACAATTCTAAGATCCTAATAACAGCGTTCGATTGAAACGATCTCGCAACAATATTCTCGTACCGATTGCGATCAATTACTTTGATGATTTGCAATTCGTTGCTTGAAATTTCACTTAACGGGATAAAGCTAAGGTTGTTCTTTACTTAGAAAATAGTTTGACATTTGGAAGGAATTTTATTACCGGCGCCGGTATTTACAAATATTTGCAGCCAAGCCAAACATAACTTGCAGCAAATGCTAAGGGAAACACAGATATAACTTTAAAAGCCGGAACTTGTAACAAACACAGCGGTGTATTTAACCGAAATGGCTTGATACAAGCAAACAGTTTGGTCGGATAAAAAGCGGAAAATCAAACGTTCCTCTCTGAAGAATATTTTCAATTTATAATTTAACGTTGGTGTTGTGTTTATTCAGAAATTTCTATTTACGGAACGTCAAGGTTTGGATTTTCAGATTATGTTCACTTGAAGTTCCGAATATCCAATTTCTGAAGCTTGTATTAGTCTGTGACTCAAAATAATCAAATATCTTAGAAATTCCGGCACTAAAAGTTACTAGACAGTATTTCTAGATACTACGATTAACCTCAACCCATCACTAGACTGCTAATTAAAACTCGCCTCGAAATAATTACTAGACCACATAAATAAATAAATATGGCGTCCAGTGACCTTCGAATACATACAATATTCCCTACATCACAAGACCAACCTTAAATGATAATAAATTTGATCGGAACGATAATCGGCGCCCAGATACGCGCTGTTTCACGACTATCTTATCAAATTCCGGGATCGTGGCGTTCATTTATCTTTCGCAGCCACTTCGTCATCCGCGGCCGCTATCGGCGACGGGTAATTCAACTAAACAGGCCAATTTCACGGCGTTCGATTGGATTTCAATAAATTCGCCTAATGAATAAGTTCCATAAGTCATTCCATCCCCGATCCGCGTTGAAATCATTCGTTACGCCCGTTGCCATTTGTACACGCGTACGTTTCACCTGACTTGAATAAACATCGACGAAACAACGCGAATTATTCACCCGACAACGATGATATTTATGCGACTCGTCCCGGCCTTCTAATCAGGGGCGATCCGAACAATTTCACAATGCAAATAATTAATTTTTTATTGCAAATGTGCCAGAATTCAAAGACAATTTTGCCAAAAGCCCTGAAGAGGGCACCCGGTCCTGCGCTTAAATTCGACAACGGGATTTCTGGGCGCAGGAAAAGGGAGCGTTTCGTAATTTCCCAGGGACACGCAGCATCTGCATCCGCGAGGATGTCCCCGAAGCAGCGGGAGGACACCTCGCACAATAAACTCCTAACGAGCCACAAAAGGAGGCATCCGCAAAAGCCTCGGACGAAACAATGGTCGCGAGCGGAGCGCGCCGGGTAAAGTATGGGCCAAGACGTTTCAAAAGGCGCCGCCCCCTAATTTTTCCCGGGACGGGAATCCGGCGAAAGAATCCCAATAACTTGTATTTTTTTTCCCCCCTCCTGTTCCCTCGCCCGGGCGAGTATCGGCGAACGAAGACGAATAAGCGTGGCACCCGCTCGACTGTTTTCCTCGCCGAGGAGAATACGATTTCGTCCTCGTTCGTCGCCGCCACTCGTCAACGGTGTCGCGCCAATTTGTCAGCGTCTGCGAGGCTATGCCAGAGTCCCCTCCACCTCTCGGATGATCCTCCGGGGCTTCCGTCGCGACAGTGGCTTTCTTCGGCTACGTAACGAGCTGTATTCTCGCGACCAGGATCCCCGGCCGTCCCCTAAGCTCTCACGGCGACCTGGAATTTCCTGAACGCTTAATGGCGGCACGTTCCAGACTGATAATTCGTTTAATTGCTCCCAAAGAAGTTCGCCGCTGCGCTGGACCCGGGTCACTCAGAGGCTCTTCAGGGTCTTCGATGTTCACTGGCGCGCTCCAGCGCCGAGAAGCGTAGAACAGAGAGCGCCTATGGCCCGCAATGGTGGGACCTTGTTACCGGAATTTTTATTTCTTCAATCGCGTAATGTTTTTAAAGTCTAACTTTGTGGATTGGCGAAGTTTGGGTTCTTTTGTAAAATGGCATCCGACTTGATGGGAGCGTTAAAGTCATCGGAAAGAGTTTTGAGGAATAAAATATCCGTGGGTGGCTTTCGGTTCTGTTTGATATCGCGAACGAGGTGTCGGAAAATCAAACAGAAAACCGGTGAAAAATGAAAAATCGTGCCTTTGACGATAACCAACAGAACGTTAAACCTTCCATTTGTTAATACAGAAGAGGCTGAAGCGATAGTGGAAATATAGTATTTGAAGAGCCTCAAAGGGGAAAGATTGTGCGGGATTACTTTTCTCTCGAAACAGAAATTCGCTTCAAAGCCGGCTCCAGAATATATGTACCTTCCATTTTCAATATAGAACGTTAAAAAAAACCCGTATATATATTTGATTGCGTTACACCAATTAATCTTAATTCTACGAACGTTTTTGCTCGTTTTTAATGTTATATACAGGGTGTCCCACTTAAGTGAGTACAGCAGGATATTTCGGAAGGAGCTGTAGTTAGGGGACTAGACGAGAAAAGCCAAAACGAAAGCAACCTTCCTCGTGTTTTGTGTTTGGACGTTTCTCGGTTTCAGGTACAAATCAGGATTAATGACATTTATTCCCGAAATACGCTTAAAGCTCGCCGGAATTCGGGAGTTTCGTCTCCAACTGACTAATGTCTTGCCGGGGGATGTTAATGCCTTCCAACATTGCCCCGTTGTTCTAACTATTCCCATGCTAAATATTAGGAAAATACACGATTAATCCTTGCGGAAGCCAACGCGCGTATGTATCTTCCCGCGTTTCCACGTGTGCGGCTTCGGGAACAAAGGAATTCCATCTGTCGGGGTTACTGACATCGAATAACAATGGAACTAATTAATTAGAAATTTATTGTTCGTGTTCATTGTTACCGTGAATAGTAATTATTCCTATCAATGGTACACACGCGTTGATTAATTGTTCACCTATTTTTACCCGATATCTAGGCACGAGATACATTGTTGTTAATTATTAAAAATGTCGAAAAATTGGTTGCAACTACCATGATCAACTATTAGGGCCACGAGTCCTTCGGATCAATCTCATTTTCAATCAGTTTAATTGATTGTACATTCCATGCCAGTGTCAATAGATCTATCTGGTATTCGTACACTGATTACATATTGTAATATTGCGTTACTGAAATCCTCCTACATTGTTTGCACACATAACACGAATGAAATTTTCGATATTGTCCCCCGTATTATTAGCAGCTTTGAATAACTTTTACTCAGATTGCTAATATTGTGTCACTTTTGGTCTGAAATTGAATCGTTTGACATTAAATTTATTGTAAATCTCGCAATAATTATTTCAAAATTTGCTCAGCGCATCTTGCAACTGTCTCGAACGCTGTGCTTTTATGTATTGGGGGTGTTCGAGGTGACAATTTTCATACAACAAAATAATTACACATTCTGTACTCTCAACTCTTAATTAGAAATTGTCTTGGACATCCCGTTGTGACAGTAACCTGGCTTACATTCTGTATATGCTTTTTCGAAATGAAATTTGATATTGGCCAGGCTTGCACTAGACCTTGGGACGAATGGAAGTTGAGAAAAGGGAGGGAGTGCTTAGAAAACGTAAAGAAAGTTTGGAATTTGCCTGGAGAAACCCTCGCCGATCCTTGGGCCTGTTTTTCATCAAAACCTTCCTCTTTTATGGCCTTGTTGGATTCGTATAAAGTGTATTGTTGGGATCCAGGTATAAATTCTCCAGAATTGTTACTTGGAGAAATTCAAGACACACCCCATGCCATAGAATGTCCAATTTTGTTTTACCATTGAATATACAAGTCTAATCGCATAGAAGCGTTCTGCAAACAGAACGAGCACCTCTCGTGGAGCGATCCGGAGCGATCCGGCTCGGTATCGGTGCTGCCCCCCACGATCGAAGCTCGTTCACGCGTCTACCCATCGATTGTCGTTGTTTCCATTGTTCAGGGAGCCACTTGAAAATCCGGCAAACCGAGCCGTGCTCGAGATAGCATTAATTAACCGGCCAGGAAAAGTGCCTTAATTACGACGTCGTTGTCGCGCAATTGTTCGCCGATGGATCCGATGATGCGTGGCCCGTCGACGCCGCGGCACGCCGCTGGCTGAATCCTGTCCAACGTTGGCCCAAATTTCTGGGTCCGTGCACGTCCACCGTCCCGAAATCAATTTTTTTATTGCAAGTTCTGTCATAGTGATAGAAAAGCCAGATTAGGTAAGTTTCTTACCCGAGGTAAGAAATTTGAGCAACAAACCCGTCGTTTAAAGGTCCGTTTATCCGGGTGAAAATTTCAATAATTTCCGGCTACGAACAGAAATTTCCGCCCCGTGTCAACCAGCTGCATTTCGTTCGTTAACAAACCGACAAAATTCGAGGCTTTGGACGCGAAATCCCTGCGTTCAACGGTTTCTCGTCGCTCTCGTGCTACATGTTTCTAATAAAACTAAAAAAAAAAAAAAAAAAAATCGACAAAAAAATAGGCGGCAGGCAAAGAGCTCGTAATTCGACAGAGTGGGAGGGAGGTTTAGAGGCAGCGTTGAATTCCGCCCCGCGCGCAAATCTATTCTTCGAGCGGAATTTCGAGCGTGGTCCGCGCACATGTCGCGGCACAATTCTTGCGAAATGACATTTCGACAATGAATGCTTGTAAACGAATGCAACGCCGGCTCGTAATTCGTGCATGGGATAAAATTCCTCGCCGCTTGTCGCTCCGCTTTGTTAATGCGACTTTCAGCCCTGCGCGTGCACGCGCGCGTATTGTGCCGTTCGTTATCGATACTGTGACGTTTCTCGATGCTACCGTGGACCATTGTGCCGCGCGAAAAATACGTGAACCGACGCTGATAACTGTCGAACGAAATTGTTGACTGCGCTGAAACATTCGATTAGGGACGATAAGAATCTCCTGACCAACATAACATAATATCATTTTATTTGATCTTTTCTGCAACAGTGATTTATGCAAAATTAAAATTACCAAAATTTTCGATTAAAAATCACTCTGCAACATTCTCGAAGCGACTAGAGGTCCCCGTCTAGTCGGTTCAGCCTCGCGTTCCCTAAGACGATGACGAGGGGGTCCCCGGAGGCCCATTTGCGAACAACGAGGAAATAAATTTGCAACAAACTGCCTCGCAGTCCCTCGAGTAAAGTTCTTCACAGTTCTATAAAAAATTGAACCTCCGCGAAATCATGAAATTACACTCGTGGAAGCTCTTCGAGTCCATGGTAATCGCAGGCTGCAACGTGACTGTTCCCGTGACCCTTTGGAAACAGCCAATGGATTCCTCGTCGATCGTCCTGGTCCGAAAATTCGCCAAAAACGAGTCCCCTCCGGTGTCGATCGATCACGCGGTTCGAACTCTTCGACAAAAGCGATGGAACGACGTCGAAGAGGAAGAAGAAGAGAGGGGGGAAAAAGGAATCTCCACGGACAAGCTATCGAGTAGATCCACGTCGAGCGGAGAAACTAAGATCAACCTCTCAGCGGGTAGGCGACAAAGAAGCGGGCAGAACCGGTGGCTGGAGGGCCAAGGAGGGCCATTCACTCGGCCAGGAAAATGGCGAACGTCGACGAGCAAGTGGTGAACCTGTCGTCGAAAAGGTTGACCCAAATGCACAATGGTGGAGAAGAAGTTGCACCGTTGGCTGCTACCGTCCACCGATACACTGGTCCTCCAGTGATCATCGATGAGGGATAAAGAGGGACGGTGCAGGGATCTAGGGCTCTCGAGGGCCTGTGTCCTTACCTGGGGTCGCGGTAGGCTGACAAAAAGAGCCATTGTTACGTCAACTTTAAGTTTTCACGCGGACCACCCCTCGACCGTACGCTGGGTTCTCTTTTTTTTTCCCTTCTTCTTCTTCTTCTTCTTCTTCTTCTTCTTCTTCTTCTTCTTCGAGCGACGACGTGACGTGAATGCAGCCCTTTGTGCCCCCACCCCCTACCAAGTTTGACGGATCAATCCATATACCCACCGTCGTCGACGTTTAGCCTCGCTTCCGGCATACGGCGACCCTACCCTGGTGCGATAAGGAGAACAAATTGCTAACCACTCCGCCACCGCGACGATGGAGGTCGAAAAGGGGTTGGATGTTTTCAAATGTTACGGACGACCCGGCTTCTTTACTGCCTTGGGATATTGCGGGACGTTTTCGAATATTTAAATTAGCCAAGTATTTTTGATCGATAGGACTATGTGGCACAATCGTAGGACCCTAGAGGCCATCATTTATGGTGGGCCCTAGGCCCAAGTGGTTACTTCGCCTCTTTTGAAGAGTAGATTTTGGACGATAGTGGTCCACAGGGCCCCACAGTCTATAAATATACTTCCAATCTATCCAACAACCATCCCCACTTCTAAGTGAAGACTCGAATCGCAGAGCAGTAAACTTGAAAACCGTAATACTCGAGCCGCAGCCGAGGCACCGGTGTTTCCACGTACAGATCGATACTCATGAATCCCAAAGCCGGCGCACAATTTATTTAATCGCGGAATAATCTCAGACATCTTGTACCGTTGGTGGACGGCCAAAAATTGATTTAATCGCCGGCCGGGCCCAGCTGATGCGGCTCGCATGTACCATCGTGCCACCTGTGCGCTGGTAGTGGTGGATGTTGTAGCAATAATGGTGACTTGCGAGCTTCCTGAAACACAGTACCCCCGGGGTCCCGCGTGGATACGCGGAAAGTTCCGCAACGGGATGTTGATTTGCATGTGCGCGTGCATGTACCTGTACGAAGATGCATAAACATCGTGCAACCTGATCCCTGGACGGCCAATTTCGGCAAGGTCGATGAACCAGAAGTTGTTTTCAATTGCCCGTGGTGTGTTGTTTCGAATAGCCGAGGGAAGAAAGACAATTTAACGGCTCTGAGAAGTCGATGACCGTATTACGGGATCGGAATTAGCGAGCAACCGAGGGGGGAGGATGCACAGACGCTCTTGGACCTATTTCTGGCCCGCGTCCTGACCTTAGCGAAACAGGAGCAGAGGAACACGTGATGGCTTTTTTGAAGAACTGTCCCTTGGAACACGCCGCTTGGATATGAAATATGGACACTTCCGTTTCAGATGCCTGCGCTGAGAAACGGGAACCATGTGTTTCTAACCTCCCAGACTGGAAGAGGATACTGTAGATTTGGGAACTAAACATTTGTTATAGAATTTTTATTGTAAAATGAAATCGGGACAATTTTGGTAGGTACCTTACACGTTCTGATAATCTCGAAGTGATAATTTCTTAAATTTAAGAATGATTTGGTGAATTTCTTTGGAAGATAATGATAACTTCTGGAAGAACGCGATAACGTCGCTCGTTGCCCTCTCATCTCTCGAAAACGCCTACGATCGATTATATCGCGCGCGTTCTAGCGTGTGTGTATATAAAACCGCAGGGCCCCCCCAACCCTCCCACCACGGCGGGGACTTCGTGACGAGAAGCTATTCCTGGAGTATTTTAGGGTTACAAGTTCCGCCGTAGATTGCGCAGATAGGCCCCCGCGGGCTTATTTATGGATCGAATCCGCGAGATTTCCGGGAAAGCTCGTTTTCCTCCGCCTCCTTTCTCCTCCGCGTTCGCCGTAACCCAACGTCGGCCGCCTCCTTCGCTCGTCGGGTTTATCCAGCCTTTGATACACTGCCCGCTTTGATGAAATATTATCGATAATCGAGACTGTACGCTCTCTGTTCCTGGGATTGTGCCTCCACGCTCGTGGATTTTCGGCCGTGCGCTCGCTGCGCGGGTAACCGGGCGAGGACTTAACGTCAAAATATTTTATTTTAACAACGACAGTCCGATTTAACATTGAAATAACAAAAAGAAGTGTATAATATTTGTGTTCCCAAAGAAACAGCAAACATTCGTCAGGTACTACTGTGTCCGAGCATCGATGCAGTCCATTGTACACAATTTGGAGGTTAGGTTAACAGACACGAGGTTAAATGCTTCGGGAGCATTGTCATCGCGTAGCTTTCACCCACGCACATCGTCGGATGCGTCGTTTCTGCCTTTTGTATCGCGACAGCCGACAAACCGATCGGGTATCCACAATGGGATCGGCGCCATAGTAACCGGGACGTTTCTCCTTTTGATTCCCGACGGCGGGGGATTCTTCTTGACGAGTCCCGTGCTCGTAGTCATCGTCGCGGTGAATTCAATATACTGGAACATCGATACGCGGTGTACAACTCGCGCGTGTACATAATTCACGAGCTGCTCGAACTTTAATGGGGCGAATCTCGAAAACCTGTCCCCCCTCCCGTCGATCGATACCGCCTCGTACAATTTTCGAGGATTGTTGAAGCGATGACGGCGGAAAATCTGACGAAGATATTGTTGAGCCACTGAACCATTGATCATTCATTCGCTCGTCTAACGATTCTGTTTAATCCTTTAAAGCGTTCTGTCTCGTATTTATACAGGTTGATCCAGAACGCGCGAGCAACGGATTATTCCCCGTGGAAATGCACGACAACGTTCAAAAGCTCGGCGAATTACACGCCGCCGTCCAAAAATCCCATCCGACGGGTCACCGGTCGTATTAACCCAGAAAACAGGTGCTCAAGCTGTGACTCATTAAAATTTAAAGCCCCGTGCCACCCGGCTGTACAGGCCAGAGAAAGACAGAGGAGCAATCGTAACGACAGCTTGTGGCGGATTTTCGCTAACAATAAGTGTCGCCAGAAACGGGGAGCAGCCTGTACGTGCACGTCGGTGTCGACAACCCCGCTGAACGAAGTTTCGCCCGCCCTCCCCTTCCTTCCTATGCTCTCGCTGGAGCCCCCCCTCTGTTTCTCGAACAGGGCGGGATACTGGGTCGACGTAAATGACGGTGGCATCGATTTGCCATTTGTCTCGGTCTCGTCGGCCAACATTATTTCCTGGCGAGCCTTCTGTCTTACGTCCACGACCATTTGCCGGGAATTCGGCTGGCTTCGAGACGCGTGTCGGTATGCGACTGCCGGACGTTTCCACGGTACAAAGGTGGCCGGCGTAGCGTGTACAAGTAAAGGCCCGAGGAAACGTTCGCGTTCCTGACACCTGACGGCGCATTCAATGGACGCCGTGCGCCCTTACGCGTCGCTGGTATCCCGCCGTTACGATACACTGCACCTGGCTTGACTCAGACGTCGCTCGAATGGGTGCACGTTGATTTTTACCCTTTCGCGTTACCGTCTCACGGATAGGGTAACGAATTCTTGCAAATTGTCATAAAATACCCAATATATTTTTAATAAAACCTACAAATATCATCATTTCCATAAATATTCACTCTCAAAGATTCATTTAAAACTGACAGCTGCTCTGTTCGCGCGGAAACGGTCGAGAAACCGCGAAACGAAAGGTCGAGGTGGAGGTGCGAGGAAGAAACCGCAAATCGGTGGCGGCCATGTTGGCGAGAGGGCGCCACGAGCGGCGGGCGGTCGGACGAGGAAAAACTCGAGCGGCGCGGCCTTGTTATCATGGTCGTTACCGCGATAATATCGTTGTTGTACGTCCAGTCACACGGCACGACGATATTTGCCAAGTAAGCTGCATGCAACATAGCTGCCGGTTACGTGGTTACACAATGGTGACCCGGATGTAAACCCGCTAACGAGAGCGTACCTCGACACCTGGCCTGAAGTTTGCTTTGCCGCTGCACCCTTAGTCCGTGTAAACGGTGAATAATGAAGGATAACTGTTATTTGATTCAGTTACCTTGACTCGGTGCCGCGGAAAATCCACGGAGTTGCGGATTCCGCGGGAATTTTGTTGCGAGTTTCGAGGATAATGAAACACGGGGGAACGTGTCGTCGATTCTCTCTTTGTGAAACGGTCGAGAGGATTGTTTCTGCCCCTGGACAACATTCGTTTATCGAGTTATTTCAGAAAATATTTCAGCCTGGATGTTTGAAATTTCCGATGTAAAATCTTTCAAGATAAAATGATCGTTATCCGGTAAACAATGTTCCGCCACCGACGATCCATAGAGAAAATGATTAGCCGAGTACCATTGTATCCCTCTATGTGTGTATTTCAACCGGTGGATCCTTTGGGACTCCCCCTCTGATGTTCACACCATCCATCTTTAGCGAATACAAGCGTTGTGTGCTCACAACGTCATAGATATTGATTGAATGCGATTCCTTTATGGTACGTTTGTCGAGCACACTTTGAAGCTTCAATTTTTTAGATCAATAACCTCGGTTTCCAACTATTCCCAGGCGTGTGCGGCCGCTATGCAAGCGAGAAAATTGCGGGCAACTTCGGTGAAAAAAAAACACATATACAGGGTGTCCCAGAACTCCTGTAGGAGCCGGAAATAGGGGGTAGCTGAGACTATTCTAAAATTCTGGGAAGTGGCACGAAGAATACCTCCTGGCACATCATATTCTCCTGATACAATTTCTCAAAATCGGGAATTTGGTGCCGATTAAGGGGAATGTACAGGGTGTCCAACTTAAGTGATTACAGCAGGATATTTCGGAAGGAGTTGTAGTTATTAAAAATGTGTTCCTACAAAAGTTGCTTGGCAAAATGGGGTGCATCATGCGGTAATAATTATTTTCCTCTGGGTGGGGTAGTAGAGGAGACCTGAAGGTCAATGTAATTTTTTTAAATGGGATGCTATACCTTCCTCTTCAGCATGTAACAGCTGGCATCGAGACGAATTCAACGATGTGCCACATGATGGTGTTCAGAGTTCGATAAAGTCCAAATCTGGAACTTGGTTTCGCAAAAGGGGATCCCGGAAATTCCTGGAATTCGACGTCACTAAATTTCTGGGAAGTGGCACGAAGAATACCTCCTGGCACATCATATTCTCCTGATACAAAGTTCTTATGTCAAGATTCTGATTTTAGGAGTGCGAAATTTTTGGAAACCATTTTGGAAGGTATGTTAAATAAATACATTTATATCACACTTTATTTGTTTATTTTTATCTTTCTTTCTACATTATTTTAATACTTAATATATAATTTGTATAATTTATACTATTTACAAAGTACGTACTATCTCTACAGACACTGACTAATAAAAGTAAAAATTATAAACTATTATAGCAAAATTCTATATAGAGAAATACGGCGGTACTATTGTTCTTCTGATACATTTTTAAAAATCCTGGAACTTGGTTTCGCAAAAGGGGATCCCGGAAATTCCTGGAATTCGACGTCACTAAAATTCTGGGAAGTGGCACGAAGAATACCTCCTGGCACATCATATTCTCCTGATACAATTTCTCAAAATCTGGATTTTGATTCCGCAAAAGGGGCTCCCGAAAATTCTGATACAAAATTGTTATTTCACGATGCTGTTTTTAGGTTTTTTACATACATTCACCTTTAGCAAAAAATCAGAATACGAACATATAGCACATGGTTGAATTCGTCTCAGTGCCTGCTGTTACATTCTGAAGAGAAAATTATAGCATCCCATTTAAAAAAGTTACATTGACCTTCAGATCTCCTCTACTGCTCCACCCAGAAGAAAATAATTATTACCACACGATGCACCCCATTTTGCCAAGCAACTTTTGTACGAACACATTTTTAATAACTACAACCCCTTCCGAAATATCTTAGAATATTGCTATAATAGTTTATTATAGAAGATTACCTCCTGTCACATCATGTTCTCCTAATACAAATCTGCAAACTTGAGATGCTTGGTTTCTGAGTCTAATTTCATTTTACCAATAAACAATGGAAAGGATTTATCTACGGAGAGTAAACTGTTCTTCAATAGTTATACTGAATATATAAGTACATATGTAATTGTAGAATGTCTTTATTTCATAAGAATATTGTACTGCGCTTAAGCTATATGTTAAATAATTATAAAAATATGTTGTATGTAAAAATACTGATATGTAAGTTTTACAATTTGTAATTATAAGTGCGTTAAAGTTAAGAATCTAATATTTAAGTAAGTTTTACAGTTAGTAGTTATAAGTGCTTTAGAATTGTGAATGTAATATTTAAGCAAATTTTACAATTTGTAATTATAAGTGCATTAAAGTTAAGAATGTAATATTTAAGTAAGTTTTACAGTTAGTAGTTATAAGTGCTTTAGAATTGTGAATGTAATATTTAAGCAAATTTTACAATTTGTAATTATAAGTGCATTAAAGTTAAGAATGTAATATTTAAGTAAGTTTTACAGTTAGTAGTTATAAGTGCTTTAGAATTGTGAATGTAATATTTAAGCAAATTTTACAATTTGTAATTATAAGTGCATTAAAGTTAAGAATGTAATATTTAAGTAAGTTTTACAGTTAGTAGTTATAAGTGCTTTAGAATTGTGAATGTAATATTTAAGCAAATTTTACAATTTGTAATTATAAGTGCATTAAAGTTAAGAATGTAATATTTAAGTAAGTTTTACAGTTAGTAGTTATAAGTGCATTAGAATTAACAATGTAACATTTATGTAACATGTATAATTGAAAGAATTTTCAATAAACATAGAGTTAAACTAAAGCAATTGTTTATTCATTTATAAACCTAACTCCCTTATCCAGCCCTTACAAAATTTCACTTAAAAAGCAAGAAATAATGTAGAAAAACATTGCACAGAAGCTTCGAAATACAAAAGTAGAAAAAGAAACGAAAAATATCGGTTTGATACAAAGAAGAACAAAATTCGGTACAAACGGTTTCCAGGAATTCCTGGAATTCGACGTCACTAAAATTCTGGGAAGTGGCACGAAGAATACCTCCTGGCACATCATATTCTCCTGATACAATTTCTCAAACCTGGATTTTGATTCCGCAAAAGGGGCTCCCGAAAATTCTGATACAAAATTCTTATTTCCGATGCTGTTTTTAGGTTTTTTACATACATTCACCTTTATCCCAATCAGAATACCAACATGTACCACATCGTTGAATTCGTCTCGGTGCCTGCTATTAAATTCTGAAGAGAAAACTATAGCATCCCATTTAAAAAAGTTACATTGACCTTCAGATCTCCTCTACTACTCCACCCAGAAGAAAATAATTACTACCACACGATGCACCCCATTTTGCCAAGCAACTTTTGTACGAAAACATTTTTAATAACTGCAACCCCTTCCGAGATATCTTAGAATATTGCTATAATAGTGTATTATAGAAGATTACCTCCTGCCACATCATATTCTCCTGATACAATTTCTCAAACCTGGATTTTGATTCCGCAAAAGGTGCTCCCGAAAATTCTGATACAAAATTCTTATTTCCGATGCTGTTTTTAGGTTTTTTACATACATTCACCTTTATCCCAATCAGAATACCAACATGTACCACATCGTTGAATTCGTCTCGGTGCCTGCTATTAAATTCTGAAGAGAAAACTATAGCATCCCATTTAAAAAAGTTACATTGACCTTCAGATCTCCTCTACTACTCCACCCAGAAGAAAATAATTACTACCACACGATGCACCCCATTTTGCCAAGCAACTTTTGTACGAAAACATTTTTAATAACTGCAACCCCTTCCGAGATATCTTAGAATATTGCTATAATAGTGTATTATAGAAGATTACCTCCTGCCACATCATATTCTCCTGATACAATTTCTCAAACCTGGATTTTGATTCCGCAAAAGGGGCTCCCGAAAATTCTGATACAAAATTCTTATTTCCGGTGCTGTTTTTAGGTTTTTTACATACATTCACCTTTATCCCAATCAGAATACCAACATGTACCACATCGTTGAATTCGTCTCGATGCCTGCTATTAAATTCTGAAGAGAAAACTATAGCGTTCCATTTAAAAAAGTTACATTGACCTTCAGATCTCCTCTACTACTCCACCCAGGAGAAAATAATTACTACCACACGATGCACCCCATTTTGCCAAGCAACTTTTGTACGAAAACATTTTTAATAACTGCAACCCCTTCCGAGATATCTTAGAATATTGCTATAACAGTGTATTATAGAAGATTACCTCCTGGCACATCATATTCTCCTGATACAATTTCTCAAACCTGGATTTTGATTCCGCAAAAGGGGCTCCCGAAAATTCTGATACAAAATTCTTATTTCCGGTGCTGTTTTTAGGTTTTTTACATACATTCACCTTTATCCCAATCAGAATACCAACATGTACCACATCGTTGAATTCGTCTCGGTGCCTGCTATCAAATTCTGAAGAGAAAACTATAGCATCCCATTTAAAAAAGTTACATTGATCTTCAGATCTCCTCTACTACTCCACCCAGAAGAAAATAATTACTACCACACGATGCACCCCATTTTGCCAAGCAACTTTTGTACGAAAACATTTTTAATAACTGCAACCCCTTCCGAGATATCTTAGAATATTGCTATAATAGTGTATTATAGAAGATTACCTCCTGCCACATCATATTCTCCTGATACAATTTCTCAAACCTGGATTTTGATTCCGCAAAAGGTGCTCCCGAAAATTCTGATACAAAATTCTTATTTCCGATGCTGTTTTTAGGTTTTTTACATACATTCACCTTTATCCCAATCAGAATACCAACATGTACCACATCGTTGAATTCGTCTCGGTGCCTGCTATTAAATTCTGAAGAGAAAACTATAGCATCCCATTTAAAAAAGTTACATTGACCTTCAGATCTCCTCTACTGCTCCACCCAGAAGAAAATAATTACTACCACACGATGCACCCCATTTTGCCAAGCAACTTTTGTACGAAAACATTTTTAATAACTGCAACCCCTTCCGAGATATCTTAGAATATTGCTATAATAGTGTATTATAGAAGATTACCTCCTGCCACATCATATTCTCCTGATACAATTTCTCAAACCTGGATTTTGATTCCGCAAAAGGTGCTCCCGAAAATTCTGATACAAAATTCTTATTTCCGATGCTGTTTTTAGGTTTTTTACATACATTCACCTTTATCCCAATCAGAATACCAACATGTACCACATCGTTGAATTCGTCTCGGTGCCTGCTATTAAATTCTGAAGAGAAAACTATAGCATCCCATTTAAAAAAGTTACATTGACCTTCAGATCTCCTCTACTACTCCACCCAGAAGAAAATAATTACTACCACACGATGCACCCCATTTTGCCAAGCAACTTTTGTACGAAAACATTTTTAATAACTGCAACCCCTTCCGAGATATCTTAGAATATTGCTATAATAGTGTATTATAGAAGATTACCTCCTGCCACATCATATTCTCCTGATACAATTTCTCAAACCTGGATTTTGATTCCGCAAAAGGTGCTCCCGAAAATTCTGATACAAAATTCTTATTTCCGATGCTGTTTTTAGGTTTTTTACATACATTCACCTTTATCCCAATCAGAATACCAACATGTACCACATCGTTGAATTCGTCTCGGTGCCTGCTATTAAATTCTGAAGAGAAAACTATAGCATCCCATTTAAAAAAGTTACATTGACCTTCAGATCTCCTCTACTACTCCACCCAGAAGAAAATAATTACTACCACACGATGCACCCCATTTTGCCAAGCAACTTTTGTACGAAAACATTTTTAATAACTGCAACCCCTTCCGAGATATCTTAGAATATTGCTATAATAGTGTATTATAGAAGATTACCTCCTGGCACATCATATTCTCCTGATACAATTTCTCAAACCTGGATTTTGATTCCGCAAAAGGTGCTCCCGAAAATTCTGATACAAAATTCTTATTTCCGATGCTGTTTTTAGGTTTTTTACATACATTCACCTTTATCCCAATCAGAATACCAACATGTACCACATCGTTGAATTCGTCTCGGTGCCTGCTATTAAATTCTGAAGAGAAAACTATAGCATCCCATTTAAAAAAGTTACATTGACCTTCAGATCTCCTCTACTACTCCACCCAGAAGAAAATAATTACTACCACACGATGCACCCCATTTTGCCAAGCAACTTTTGTACGAAAACATTTTTAATAACTGCAACCCCTTCCGAGATATCTTAGAATATTGCTATAATAGTGTATTATAGAAGATTACCTCCTGCCACATCATATTCTCCTGATACAATTTCTCAAACCTGGATTTTGATTCCGCAAAAGGTGCTCCCGAAAATTCTGATACAAAATTCTTATTTCCGATGCTGTTTTTAGGTTTTTTACATACATTCACCTTTATCCCAATCAGAATACCAACATGTACCACATCGTTGAATTCGTCTCGGTGCCTGCTATTAAATTCTGAAGAGAAAACTATAGCATCCCATTTAAAAAAGTTACATTGACCTTCAGATCTCCTCTACTACTCCACCCAGAAGAAAATAATTACTACCACACGATGCACCCCATTTTGCCAAGCAACTTTTGTACGAAAACATTTTTAATAACTGCAACCCCTTCCGAGATATCTTAGAATATTGCTATAATAGTGTATTATAGAAGATTACCTCCTGCCACATCATATTCTCCTGATACAATTTCTCAAACCTGGATTTTGATTCCGCAAAAGGGGCTCCCGAAAATTCTGATACAAAATTCTTATTTCCGGTGCTGTTTTTAGGTTTTTTACATACATTCACCTTTATCCCAATCAGAATACCAACATGTACCACATCGTTGAATTCGTCTCGGTGCCTGCTATTAAATTCTGAAGAGAAAACTATAGCATCCCATTTAAAAAAGTTACATTGACCTTCAGATCTCCTCTACTACTCCACCCAGAAGAAAATAATTACTACCACACGATGCACCCCATTTTGCCAAGCAACTTTTGTACGAAAACATTTTTAATAACTGCAACCCCTTCCGAGATATCTTAGAATATTGCTATAATAGTGTATTATAGAAGATTACCTCCTGGCACATCATATTCTCCTGATACAATTTCTCAAACCTGGATTTTGATTCCGCAAAAGGGGCTCCCGAAAATTCTGATACAAAATTCTTATTTCCGATGCTGTTTTTAGGTTTTTTACATACATTCACCTTTATCCCAATCAGAATACCAACATGTACCACATCGTTGAATTCGTCTCGGTGCCTGCTATTAAATTCTGAAGAGAAAACTATAGCATCCCATTTAAAAAAGTTACATTGACCTTCAGATCTCCTCTACTACTCCACCCAGAAGAAAATAATTACTACCACACGATGCACCCCATTTTGCCAAGCAACTTTTGTACGAAAACATTTTTAATAACTGCAACCCCTTCCGAGATATCTTAGAATATTGCTATAATAGTGTATTATAGAAGATTACCTCCTGCCACATCATATTCTCCTGATACAATTTCTCAAACCTGGATTTTGATTCCGCAAAAGGTGCTCCCGAAAATTCTGATACAAAATTCTTATTTCCGATGCTGTTTTTAGGTTTTTTACATACATTCACCTTTATCCCAATCAGAATACCAACATGTACCACATCGTTGAATTCGTCTCGGTGCCTGCTATTAAATTCTGAAGAGAAAACTATAGCATCCCATTTAAAAAAGTTACATTGACCTTCAGATCTCCTCTACTACTCCACCCAGAAGAAAATAATTACTACCACACGATGCACCCCATTTTGCCAAGCAACTTTTGTACGAAAACATTTTTAATAACTGCAACCCCTTCCGAGATATCTTAGAATATTGCTATAATAGTGTATTATAGAAGATTACCTCCTGGCACATCATATTCTCCTGATACAATTTCTCAAACCTGGATTTTGATTCCGCAAAAGGGGCTCCCGAAAATTCTGATACAAAATTCTTATTTCCGATGCTGTTTTTAGGTTTTTTACATACATTCACCTTTATCCCAATCAGAATACCAACATGTACCACATCGTTGAATTCGTCTCGGTGCCTGCTATTAAATTCTGAAGAGAAAACTATAGCATCCCATTTAAAAAAGTTACATTGACCTTCAGATCTCCTCTACTACTCCACCCAGAAGAAAATAATTACTACCACACGATGCACCCCATTTTGCCAAGCAACTTTTGTACGAAAACATTTTTAATAACTGCAACCCCTTCCGAGATATCTTAGAATATTGCTATAATAGTGTATTATAGAAGATTACCTCCTGGCACATCATATTCTCCTGATACAATTTCTCAAACCTGGATTTTGATTCCGCAAAAGGGGCTCCCGAAAATTCTGATACAAAATTCTTATTTCCGATGCTGTTTTTAGGTTTTTTACATACATTCACCTTTATCCCAATCAGAATACCAACATGTACCACATCGTTGAATTCGTCTCGGTGCCTGCTATTAAATTCTGAAGAGAAAACTATAGCATCCCATTTAAAAAAGTTACATTGACCTTCAGATCTCCTCTACTACTCCACCCAGAAGAAAATAATTACTACCACACGATGCACCCCATTTTGCCAAGCAACTTTTGTACGAAAACATTTTTAATAACTGCAACCCCTTCCGAGATATCTTAGAATATTGCTATAATAGTGTATTATAGAAGATTACCTCCTGGCACATCATATTCTCCTGATACAATTTCTCAAACCTGGATTTTGATTCCGCAAAAGGTGCTCCCGAAAATTCTGATACAAAATTCTTATTTCCGATGCTGTTTTTAGGTTTTTTACATACATTCACCTTTATCCCAATCAGAATACCAACATGTACCACATCGTTGAATTCGTCTCGGTGCCTGCTATTAAATTCTGAAGAGAAAACTATAGCATCCCATTTAAAAAAGTTACATTGACCTTCAGATCTCCTCTACTACTCCACCCAGAAGAAAATAATTACTACCACACGATGCACCCCATTTTGCCAAGCAACTTTTGTACGAAAACATTTTTAATAACTGCAACCCCTTCCGAGATATCTTAGAATATTGCTATAATAGTGTATTATAGAAGATTACCTCCTGGCACATCATATTCTCCTGATACAATTTCTCAAACCTGGATTTTGATTCCGCAAAAGGGGCTCCCGAAAATTCTGATACAAAATTCTTATTTCCGATGCTGTTTTTAGGTTTTTTACATACATTCACCTTTATCCCAATCAGAATACCAACATGTACCACATCGTTGAATTCGTCTCGGTGCCTGCTATTAAATTCTGAAGAGAAAACTATAGCATCCCATTTAAAAAAGTTACATTGACCTTCAGATCTCCTCTACTACTCCACCCAGAAGAAAATAATTACTACCACACGATGCACCCCATTTTGCCAAGCAACTTTTGTACGAAAACATTTTTAATAACTGCAACCCCTTCCGAGATATCTTAGAATATTGCTATAATAGTGTATTATAGAAGATTACCTCCTGGCACATCATATTCTCCTGATACAATTTCTCAAACCTGGATTTTGATTCCGCAAAAGGTGCTCCCGAAAATTCTGATACAAAATTCTTATTTCCGATGCTGTTTTTAGGTTTTTTACATACATTCACCTTTATCCCAATCAGAATACCAACATGTACCACATCGTTGAATTCGTCTCGGTGCCTGCTATTAAATTCTGAAGAGAAAACTATAGCATCCCATTTAAAAAAGTTACATTGACCTTCAGATCTCCTCTACTACTCCACCCAGAAGAAAATAATTACTACCACACGATGCACCCCATTTTGCCAAGCAACTTTTGTACGAAAACATTTTTAATAACTGCAACCCCTTCCGAGATATCTTAGAATATTGCTATAATAGTGTATTATAGAAGATTACCTCCTGCCACATCATATTCTCCTGATACAATTTCTCAAACCTGGATTTTGATTCCGCAAAAGGTGCTCCCGAAAATTCTGATACAAAATTCTTATTTCCGATGCTGTTTTTAGGTTTTTTACATACATTCACCTTTATCCCAATCAGAATACCAACATGTACCACATCGTTGAATTCGTCTCGGTGCCTGCTATTAAATTCTGAAGAGAAAACTATAGCATCCCATTTAAAAAAGTTACATTGACCTTCAGATCTCCTCTACTACTCCACCCAGAAGAAAATAATTACTACCACACGATGCACCCCATTTTGCCAAGCAACTTTTGTACGAAAACATTTTTAATAACTGCAACCCCTTCCGAGATATCTTAGAATATTGCTATAACAGTGTATTATAGAAGATTACCTCCTGGCACATCATATTCTCCTGATACAATTTCTCAAACCTGGATTTTGATTCCGCAAAAGGTGCTCCCGAAAATTCTGATACAAAATTCTTATTTCCGATGCTGTTTTTAGGTTTTTTACATACATTCACCTTTATCCCAATCAGAATACCAACATGTACCACATCGTTGAATTCGTCTCGGTGCCTGCTATTAAATTCTGAAGAGAAAACTATAGCATCCCATTTAAAAAAGTTACATTGACCTTCAGATCTCCTCTACTACTCCACCCAGAAGAAAATAATTACTACCACACGATGCACCCCATTTTGCCAAGCAACTTTTGTACGAAAACATTTTTAATAACTGCAACCCCTTCCGAGATATCTTAGAATATTGCTATAACAGTGTATTATAGAAGATTACCTCCTGGCACATCATATTCTCCTGATACAATTTCTCAAACCTGGATTTTGATTCCGCAAAAGGTGCTCCCGAAAATTCTGATACAAAATTCTTATTTCCGATGCTGTTTTTAGGTTTTTTACATACATTCACCTTTATCCCAATCAGAATACCAACATGTACCACATCGTTGAATTCGTCTCGGTGCCTGCTATTAAATTCTGAAGAGAAAACTATAGCATCCCATTTAAAAAAGTTACATTGACCTTCAGATCTCCTCTACTACTCCACCCAGAAGAAAATAATTACTACCACACGATGCACCCCATTTTGCCAAGCAACTTTTGTACGAAAACATTTTTAATAACTGCAACCCCTTCCGAGATATCTTAGAATATTGCTATAACAGTGTATTATAGAAGATTACCTCCTGGCACATCATATTCTCCTGATACAATTTCTCAAACCTGGATTTTGATTCCGCAAAAGGTGCTCCCGAAAATTCTGATACAAAATTCTTATTTCCGATGCTGTTTTTAGGTTTTTTACATACATTCACCTTTATCCCAATCAGAATACCAACATGTACCACATCGTTGAATTCGTCTCGGTGCCTGCTATTAAATTCTGAAGAGAAAACTATAGCATCCCATTTAAAAAAGTTACATTGACCTTCAGATCTCCTCTACTACTCCACCCAGAAGAAAATAATTACTACCACACGATGCACCCCATTTTGCCAAGCAACTTTTGTACGAAAACATTTTTAATAACTGCAACCCCTTCCGAGATATCTTAGAATATTGCTATAATAGTGTATTATAGACGATTACCTCCTGGCACATCATATTCTCCTGATACAATTTCTCAAACCTGGATTTTGATTCCGCAAAAGGGGCTCCCGAAAATTCTGATACAAAATTCTTATTTCCGGTGCTGTTTTTAGGTTTTTTACATACATTCACCTTTATCCCAATCAGAATACCAACATGTACCACATCGTTGAATTCGTCTCGGTGCCTGCTATTAAATTCTGAAGAGAAAACTATAGCATTCCATTTAAAAAAGTTACATTGACCTTCAGATCTCCTCTACTACTCCACCCAGGAGAAAATAATTACTACCACACGATGCACCCCATTTTGCCAAGCAACTTTTGTACGAAAACATTTTTAATAACTGCAACCCCTTCCGAGATATCTTAGAATATTGCTATAATAGTGTATTATAGAAGATTACCTCCTGGCACATCATATTCTCCTGATACAATTTCTCAAACCTGGATTTTGATTCCGCAAAAGGTGCTCCCGAAAATTCTGATACAAAATTCTTATTTCCGATGCTGTTTTTAGGTTTTTTACATACATTCACCTTTATCCCAATCAGAATACCAACATGTACCACATCGTTGAATTCGTCTCGGTGCCTGCTATTAAATTCTGAAGAGAAAACTATAGCATCCCATTTAAAAAAGTTACATTGACCTTCAGATCTCCTCTACTACTCCACTCAGAAGAAAATAATTACTACCACACGATGCACCCCATTTTGCCAAGCAACTTTTGTACGAAAACATTTTTAATAACTGCAACCCCTTCCGAGATATCTTAGAATATTGCTATAATAGTGTATTATAGACGATTACCTCCTGGCACATCATATTCTCCTGATACAATTTCTCAAACCTGGATTTTGATTCCGCAAAAGGGGCTCCCGAAAATTCTGATACAAAATTCTTATTTCCGATGCTGTTTTTAGGTTTTTTACATACATTCACCTTTATCCCAATCAGAATACCAACATGTACCACATCGTTGAATTCGTCTCGGTGCCTGCTATTAAATTCTGAAGAGAAAACTATAGCATCCCATTTAAAAAAGTTACATTGACCTTCAGATCTCCTCTACTACTCCACCCAGAAGAAAATAATTACTACCACACGATGCACCCCATTTTGCCAAGCAACTTTTGTACGAAAACATTTTTAATAACTGCAACCCCTTCCGAGATATCTTAGAATATTGCTATAATAGTGTATTATAGAAGATTACCTCCTGGCACATCATATTCTCCTGATACAATTTCTCAAACCTGGATTTTGATTCCGCAAAAGGTGCTCCCGAAAATTCTGATACAAAATTCTTATTTCCGATGCTGTTTTTAGGTTTTTTACATACATTCACCTTTATCCCAATCAGAATACCAACATGTACCACATCGTTGAATTCGTCTCGGTGCCTGCTATTAAATTCTGAAGAGAAAACTATAGCATCCCATTTAAAAAAGTTACATTGACCTTCAGATCTCCTCTACTACTCCACCCAGAAGAAAATAATTACTACCACACGATGCACCCCATTTTGCCAAGCAACTTTTGTACGAAAACATTTTTAATAACTGCAACCCCTTCCGAGATATCTTAGAATATTGCTATAATAGTGTATTATAGACGATTACCTCCTGGCACATCATATTCTCCTGATACAATTTCTCAAACCTGGATTTTGATTCCGCAAAAGGGGCTCCCGAAAATTCTGATACAAAATTCTTATTTCCGATGCTGTTTTTAGGTTTTTTACATACATTCACCTTTATCCCAATCAGAATACCAACATGTACCACATCGTTGAATTCGTCTCGGTGCCTGCTATTAAATTCTGAAGAGAAAACTATAGCATCCCATTTAAAAAAGTTACATTGACCTTCAGATCTCCTCTACTACTCCACCCAGAAGAAAATAATTACTACCACACGATGCACCCCATTTTGCCAAGCAACTTTTGTACGAAAACATTTTTAATAACTGCAACCCCTTCCGAGATATCTTAGAATATTGCTATAACAGTGTATTATAGAAGATTACCTCCTGGCACATCATATTCTCCTGATACAATTTCTCAAACCTGGATTTTGATTCCGCAAAAGGGGCTCCCGAAAATTCTGATACAAAATTCTTATTTCCGATGCTGTTTTTAGGTTTTTTACATACATTCACCTTTATCCCAATCAGAATACCAACATGTACCACATCGTTGAATTCGTCTCGGTGCCTGCTATTAAATTCTGAAGAGAAAACTATAGCATTCCATTTAAAAAAGTTACATTGACTTTCAGATCTCCTCTGCTGCTCCACCCAGAAGAAAATAATTACTACCACACGATGCACCCCATTTTGCCAAGCAACTTTTGTACGAAAACATTTTTAATAACTGCAACCCCTTCCGAGATATCTTAGAATATTGTTATAATAGTGTATTATAGAAGATTACCTCCTGGCACATCATATTCTCCTGATACAATTTCTCAAACCTGGATTTTGATTCCGCAAAAGGGGCTCCCGAAAATTCTGATACAAAATTCTTATTTCCGATGCTGTTTTTAGGTTTTTTACATACATTCACCTTTATCCCAATCAGAATACCAACATGTACCACATCGTTGAATTCGTCTCGGTGCCTGCTATTAAATTCTGAAGAGAAAACTATAGCATCCCATTTAAAAAAGTTACATTGACCTTCAGATCTCCTCTACTACTCCACCCAGAAGAAAATAATTACTACCACACGATGCACCCCATTTTGCCAAGCAACTTTTGTACGAAAACATTTTTAATAACTGCAACCCCTTCCGAGATATCTTAGAATATTGCTATAACAGTGTATTATAGAAGATTACCTCCTGGCACATCATATTCTCCTGATACAATTTCTCAAACCTGGATTTTGATTCCGCAAAAGGGGCTCCCGAAAATTCTGATACAATATTCTTATTTCCGGTGCTGTTTTTAGGTTTTTTACATACATTCACCTTTATCCCAATCAGAATACCAACATGTACCACATCGTTGAATTCGTCTCGGTGCCTGCTATTAAATTCTGAAGAGAAAACTATAGCATTCCATTTAAAAAAGTTACATTGACCTTCAGATCTCCTCTACTACTCCACCCAGGAGAAAATAATTACTACCACACGATGCACCCCATTTTGCCAAGCAACTTTTGTACGAAAACATTTTTAATAACTGCAACCCCTTCCGAGATATCTTAGAATATTGCTATAATAGTGTATTATAGAAGATTACCTCCTGGCACATCATATTCTCCTGATACAATTTCTCAAACCTGGATTTTGATTCCGCAAAAGGGGCTCCCGAAAATTCTGATACAATATTCTTATTTCCGGTGCTGTTTTTAGGTTTTTTACATACATTCACCTTTATCCCAATCAGAATACCAACATGTACCACATCGTTGAATTCGTCTCGGTGCCTGCTATTAAATTCTGAAGAGAAAACTATAGCATTCCATTTAAAAAAGTTACATTGACCTTCAGATCTCCTCTACTACTCCACCCAGGAGAAAATAATTACTACCACACGATGCACCCCATTTTGCCAAGCAACTTTTGTACGAAAACATTTTTAATAACTGCAACCCCTTCCGAGATATCTTAGAATATTGCTATAATAGTGTATTATAGACGATTACCTCCTGGCACATCATATTCTCCTGATACAATTTCTCAAACCTGGATTTTGATTCCGCAAAAGGGGCTCCCGAAAATTCTGATACAAAATTCTTATTTCCGATGCTGTTTTTAGGTTTTTTACATACATTCACCTTTATCCCAATCAGAATACCAACATGTACCACATCGTTGAATTCGTCTCGGTGCCTGCTATTAAATTCTGAAGAGAAAACTATAGCATCCCATTTAAAAAAGTTACATTGACCTTCAGATCTCCTCTACTACTCCACCCAGAAGAAAATAATTACTACCACACGATGCACCCCATTTTGCCAAGCAACTTTTGTACGAAAACATTTTTAATAACTGCAACCCCTTGCGAGATATATAAGAATATTGCTATAACAGTGTATTATAGAAGATTACCTCCTGGCACATCATATTCTCCTGATACAATTTCTCAAACCTGGATTTTGATTCCGCAAAAGGGGCTCCCGAAAATTCTGATACAATATTCTTATTTCCGGTGCTGTTTTTAGGTTTTTTACATACATTCACCTTTATCCCAATCAGAATACCAACATGTACCACATCGTTGAATTCGTCTCGGTGCCTGCTATTAAATTCTGAAGAGAAAACTATAGCATTCCATTTAAAAAAGTTACATTGACCTTCGGATCTCCTCTACTACTCCACCCAGGAGAAAATAATTACTACCACACGATGCACCCCATTTTGCCAAGCAACTTTTGTACGAAAACATTTTTAATAACTGCAACCCCTTCCGAGATATCTTAGAATATTGCTATAATAGTGTATTATAGAAGATTACCTCCTGGCACATCATATTCTCCTGATACAATTTCTCAAACCTGGATTTTGATTCCGCAAAAGGTGCTCCCGAAAATTCTGATACAAAATTCTTATTTCCGATGCTGTTTTTAGGTTTTTTACATACATTCACCTTTATCCCAATCAGAATACCAACATGTACCACATCGTTGAATTCGTCTCGGTGCCTGCTATTAAATTCTGAAGAGAAAACTATAGCATCCCATTTAAAAAAGTTACATTGACCTTCAGATCTCCTCTACTACTCCACCCAGAAGAAAATAATTACTACCACACGATGCACCCCATTTTGCCAAGCAACTTTTGTACGAAAACATTTTTAATAACTGCAACCCCTTGCGAGATATATAAGAATATTGCTATAACAGTGTATTATAGAAGATTACCTCCTGGCACATCATATTCTCCTGATACAATTTCTCAAACCTGGATTTTGATTCCGCAAAAGGGGCTCCCGAAAATTCTGATACAATATTCTTATTTCCGGTGCTGTTTTTAGGTTTTTTACATACATTCACCTTTATCCCAATCAGAATACCAACATGTACCACATCGTTGAATTCGTCTCGGTGCCTGCTATTAAATTCTGAAGAGAAAACTATAGCATTCCATTTAAAAAAGTTACATTGACCTTCGGATCTCCTCTACTACTCCACCCAGGAGAAAATAATTACTACCACACGATGCACCCCATTTTGCCAAGCAACTTTTGTACGAAAACATTTTTAATAACTGCAACCCCTTCCGAGATATGTTAGAATATTGCTATAATAGTGTATTATAGAAGATTACCTCCTGCCACATCATATTCTCCTGATACAATTTCTCACACCTGGATTTTGATTCCGCAAAAGGGGCTCCCGAAAATTCTGATACAAAATTCTTATTTCCGATGCTGTTTTTAGGTTTTTTACATACATTCACCTTTATCCCAATCAGAATACCAACATGTACCACATCGTTGAATTCGTCTCGGTGCCTGCTATTAAATTCTGAAGAGAAAACTATAGCATCCCATTTAAAAAAGTTACATTGACCTTCAGATCTCCTCTACTACTCCACCCAGAAGAAAATAATTACTACCACACGATGCACCCCATTTTGCCAAGCAACTTTTGTACGAAAACATTTTTAATAACTGCAACCCCTTGCGAGATATATAAGAATATTGCTATAACAGTGTATTATAGAAGATTACCTCCTGGCACATCATATTCTCCTGATACAATTTCTCAAACCTGGATTTTGATTCCGCAAAAGGGGCTCCCGAAAATTCTGATACAATATTCTTATTTCCGGTGCTGTTTTTAGGTTTTTTACATACATTCACCTTTATCCCAATCAGAATACCAACATGTACCACATCGTTGAATTCGTCTCGGTGCCTGCTATTAAATTCTGAAGAGAAAACTATAGCATTCCATTTAAAAAAGTTACATTGACCTTCGGATCTCCTCTACTACTCCACCCAGGAGAAAATAATTACTACCACACGATGCACCCCATTTTGCCAAGCAACTTTTGTACGAAAACATTTTTAATAACTGCAACCCCTTCCGAGATATCTTAGAATATTGCTATAATAGTGTATTATAGAAGATTACCTCCTGGCACATCATATTCTCCTGATACAATTTCTCAAACCTGGATTTTGATTCCGCAAAAGGTGCTCCCGAAAATTCTGATACAAAATTCTTATTTCCGATGCTGTTTTTAGGTTTTTTACATACATTCACCTTTATCCCAATCAGAATACCAACATGTACCACATCGTTGAATTCGTCTCGGTGCCTGCTATTAAATTCTGAAGAGAAAACTATAGCATCCCATTTAAAAAAGTTACATTGACCTTCAGATCTCCTCTACTACTCCACCCAGAAGAAAATAATTACTACCACACGATGCACCCCATTTTGCCAAGCAACTTTTGTACGAAAACATTTTTAATAACTGCAACCCCTTGCGAGATATATAAGAATATTGCTATAACAGTGTATTATAGAAGATTACCTCCTGGCACATCATATTCTCCTGATACAATTTCTCAAACCTGGATTTTGATTCCGCAAAAGGGGCTCCCGAAAATTCTGATACAATATTCTTATTTCCGGTGCTGTTTTTAGGTTTTTTACATACATTCACCTTTATCCCAATCAGAATACCAACATGTACCACATCGTTGAATTCGTCTCGGTGCCTGCTATTAAATTCTGAAGAGAAAACTATAGCATTCCATTTAAAAAAGTTACATTGACCTTCGGATCTCCTCTACTACTCCACCCAGGAGAAAATAATTACTACCACACGATGCACCCCATTTTGCCAAGCAACTTTTGTACGAAAACATTTTTAATAACTGCAACCCCTTCCGAGATATCTTAGAATATTGCTATAATAGTGTATTATAGAAGATTACCTCCTGGCACATCATATTCTCCTGATACAATTTCTCAAACCTGGATTTTGATTCCGCAAAAGGTGCTCCCGAAAATTCTGATACAAAATTCTTATTTCCGATGCTGTTTTTAGGTTTTTTACATACATTCACCTTTATCCCAATCAGAATACCAACATGTACCACATCGTTGAATTCGTCTCGGTGCCTGCTATTAAATTCTGAAGAGAAAACTATAGCATCCCATTTAAAAAAGTTACATTGACCTTCAGATCTCCTCTACTACTCCACCCAGAAGAAAATAATTACTACCACACGATGCACCCCATTTTGCCAAGCAACTTTTGTACGAAAACATTTTTAATAACTGCAACCCCTTCCGAGATATGTTAGAATATTGCTATAATAGTGTATTATAGAAGATTACCTCCTGCCACATCATATTCTCCTGATACAATTTCTCACACCTGGATTTTGATTCCGCAAAAGGGGCTCCCGAAAATTCTGATACAAAATTCTTATTTCACGATGCTGTTTTTAGGTTTTTTACATACATTCAATTTACATACATTCTTCATAAAATAATGTAGAAAGAAAGATAAAAATAAACCTATAAAGTGTGATATAAATGTATTTATTTAACATACCTTCCAAAATGGTTTCCAAAAATTTCGCACTCCTAAAATCAGAATCTTGACATAAGAACTTTGTATCAGGAGAATATGATGTACCAGGAGGTATTCTTCGTGCCACTTCCCAGAATTTTAGTGATGTCGAATTCCAGAAATATCCGGGATCCACTTTTGCGAAACCAAGTTCCAGGATTTTTAAAAATGTATCAGAAGAATAATAGTACCGCCGTATTTCTCTATATAGAATTTTGCTATAATAGTTTATAATTTTTACTTTTATTAGTCAGTGTCTATAGAGATAGTACGTATTTTGTAAATAGTATAAATTATACAAATTATATATTAAGTATTAAAATAATGTAGAAAGAAAGATAAAAATAAACAAATAAAGTGTGATATAAATGTATTTATTTAACATACCTTCCAAAATGGTTTCCAAAAATTTCGCACTCCTAAAATCAGAATCTTGACATAAGAACTTTGTATCAGGAGAATATGATGTGCCAGGAGGTATTCTTCGTGCCACTTCCCAGAATTTTAGTGACGTCGAATTCCAGGAATTCCTGGAAACCGTTTGTACCGAATTTTGTTCTTCTTTGTATCAAACCGATATTTTTCGTTTCTTTTTCTACTTTTGTATTTCGAAGCTTCTGTGCAATGTTTTTCTACATTATTTCTTGCTTTTTAAGTGAAATTTTGTAAGGGCTGGATAAGGGAGTTAGGTTTATAAATGAATAAACAATTGCTTTAGTTTAACTCTATGTTTATTGAAAATTCTTTCAATTATACATGTTACATAAATGTTACATTGTTAATTCTAATGCACTTATAACTACTAACTGTAAAACTTACTTAAATATTAGATTCTTAACTTTAACGCACTTATAATAACAAATTGTAAAATTTACTTAAATATTACATTCACAATTCTAACGCACTTATAACTACTAACTGTAAAACTTACTTAAATATTAGATTCTTAACTTTAACGCACTTATAATTACAAATTGTAAAACTTACATATCAGTATTTTTACATACAACATATTTTTATAATTATTTAACATATAGCTTAAGCGCAGTACAATATTCTTATGAAATAAAGACATTCTACAATTACATATGTACTTATATATTCAGTATAACTATTGAAGAACAGTTTACTCTCCGTAGATAAATCCTTTCCATTGTTTATTGGTAAAATGAAATTAGACTCAGAAACCAAGGATCTCAAGTTTGCAGATTTGTATTAGGAGAACATGATGTGACAGGAAGTATTCTTCGTGCCATTTCTTGAAATTTTAGTAGTGTCCAATTTCAAAAATTACCGAACACTGATATCTGAGAAACTGCCAGAAAGTTTCCTGTTGATTTGATGATGTTAATGTGCAGCTTATGTGGCGTAGAAATGTATAACAAATACATCTTCTAATCTGCAACACAGCAAAATACGTTATTATTAACTACTTGAATAAAATTATAATACTTTATACTTACATACGATATAACAAAATTGATCATTTTCAATCAGGTTTGAATTTGATGGATTATGTTTACTCTCAGTAGATAAATCCTTCCCATTGTTTATTGGTAATATGAAACTAGACTCAGAAACCAATGATCTCGAGTTTGCAAAATTGTATTTCTCTAGTCATGTATCATTAAACTAAGGCAGCTTGTACATAAAATTACAGGGACTTAGTCATAACCTCACACACAAGGGATGAATGTAACTACCCGACCATTAATGAATAATAGAAAACGTAGAAGCACTGGCTAATTTGGTATCAAATTTTACATTTTCGAACACGAAAAACCGATCTACAATAGTCTGAACCTCGAATAACTCATACTATTAATTATTGTAACGCAACAATTAAAAATTATACATCACAGCCCGCGCCAGGTACGCCGATGCACCAGCGAGAGGAAAGACTCCGCGAGAGCGTCACCTCTCTCACTCGCACCAAGCCTACGCAGTACGCTAATGCGTAAGAGGGAGAGAACACTCGTCCGTCGATCCGACCTTTCACTCTCTCAATGTGCGAGAGAGAGAACACTAGTCCGCCAATCTCACCTCTCACTCCCTCAATGTGCGAGGGAGAGAACACTAGTCCGCGTGTCGGACCTCTCACTCCCTCAATGTGCGAGGGAGAGAACACTAGTCCGCGTGTCGGACCTCTCACTCCCTCAATGTGCGAGGGAGAGAACACTAGTCCGCGTGTCGGACCTCTCACTCCCTCAATGTGCGAGGGAGAGAACACTAGTCCGCGTGTCGGACCTCTCACTCCCTCAATGTGCGAGGGAGAGAACACTAGTCCGCGTGTCGGACCTCTCACTCCTTCCGCGACAATAGTTCTACGAGCTGATGGACCGCGGAACTATTGTCATTTCCAACATGGCGGCTCTGTTTTCGGCAATAGTTCTGCGAGCTAATGGACCGCGGAACTATTGTCATTTTCAACATGACGCAGCTGTTGTCCATCTCGTATCAAAATGAGAAAAATGTTATTTTCACAATTATTGAGAAATTATTGATACATAAAGATAAAAGTCATGTCTAAAAACACCGTCTACAATCTGGTATCGAATTTTACATTTTCGAACACGAAAAACCGATCTACAATAGTCTGAACCTCGAATAACTCATACTATTAATTATTGTAACGCAACGATTAAAAATTATACATCACAGCCCGCGCCAGGTACGCCGATGCACCAGCGAGAGGAAAGACTCCGCGAGAGCGTCACCTCTCTCACTCGCACCAAGCCTACGCAGTACGCTAATGCGTAAGAGGGAGAGAACACTCGTCCGTCGATCGGACCTTTCACTCTCTCAATGTGCGAGAGAGAGAACACTAGTCCGCCAATCTCACCTCTCACTCCCTCAATGTGCGAGTGAGAGCACCGAGCATCTAGTCTCTCACTCCCTCTACGCCAAACTCGCGCCTGCGCACAACACCAATGTGCGAAAGAGTGAACACTAGTCCGCCGATCAGACCTCTCACTCCCTCAATGTGCGAGAGAGTGAACACTAGTCCGCCTATCGGACCTCTCACTCCCACAATGTGCGAGAGAGTGAACACTAGTCTACCAATCAGACCTCTCACTTCCTCCGCGTCAGTGTAAAAGCGAGAGAGAAGAGTGCAACGAGCATCTTACCTCTCACTTCGTCCGCGTCACTGTACGAGCGAGAGAGCAATACTCAGCCGCCTATCGGACCTCCCACTCCCTCCGCAGCAATCTCGCAAAGTTACAATTGTAAACGTTAGTTATAAATACTATAATAACTATTGTAAAGCTGAATGTATAAATCATGTAGTTTATTGAATAAATGCAGCTTTTACAGTTAGTAGTTAGAATTAAGTGCGTTAGAATTAAGAATGTAACCTTTATGTAACATACATAATTGAAAGAATTTTCAATAAACATCAAATGAAACTAAAACAATTGTTTGTTCATTTATAAACCTAACTTCCATTATCCAATCCTTAAAAAATTTCACTTAAAAAGCGAGAAATAGTGTAAAGGAACATTGCACAGAAGTTTCGAACATAAAAGTAAAAAAAAAAGCGAAAAATATATTTAAGGTACAGAAAAGAGTAAAATTGGTTATAAAGGGTTTCCGAAAATTCCTGGAATTTGACGTCACTGAAATTCTAGGAATTACCGAAAATGTATTTGAAAATATTCTGCAATTTTTACTTATTCCTTCTGTTGGGATATCCAGCCATTCAGTCATTCCCTTTATTCTAAGGTACGATTACTCTCATAACATTCTACCATTTGTTTTTTACTTTTATGTTCAATATTACTTGTGTTTAACGCTTCCTGTTCTACCGAGGCGCTTGTCCCGGGGCGACTAGGCTCGACGCTACACTGACGGTACTGAGCGCGCGCCCGAGACGCGCTCTGATTGGTCAGTGTTTTTGCTTAATAATTCAAAAACGAAGCCCCATCCGATATTTTTGCAAAGGAAATTGTTGTTCAGAATAGTCTCAGCTACCCCCCATTTCCGGCTCCTACAAGAGTTCTGGGACACCCTGTATATCAATCGATCGCGCAGTAACTACTTTTTGATTTGCTGTCGAACGCAGCTAACTTAATGTCCAGATCGAATCGAGATTAAAAGGAGTTCCGTTCCGTACCGACTGACAGTTCATTGTTTGCTCTTTCAAATAAATGTTTCTGTTTGCGAGTCCGCTCGATACGTTCCGTTTTTCGAGGCCATTGATCAAATTCGCGCCACAGACATCCAGCCAATGCGGCTCATCGGGATCCCCGATACGATTAAAATTATCCGACCTTTATTCGTCCCCCTTGGTCCGTGATCAGCGAACGTTATCAAAAGAATCCCTCGAAGAGACACGTGGAATCCGAAATTAGGAGCGACGGGGCGCGGCGCGGCGCGGCGCGTTTTCAGGCTCATCTACAATTGCGGTTAATTACCGGCATATTCATGCACACGATACCACGCTCCTTGGTACGCGACAGGACGTGCCTACCACTCCGACGCGCGGATGCTACCGTAACTCGTTAGTTGCTCGGGACACGTCCATTGAATTAGCGGCGGGCTTAATTAAATCATCCAGATAAACAACCTTCCTTCACGCTGGACAGAAGTACGACGACGATCCGTCTTTATCCGCTGGCCCTCCATTTTTCTGGACCCCTGGCCCGCCAGTTGAATGGTCTGGGCTTCTTTCAGGGACCTTTGGCGAGGACAAAGCTGAAGAGTCGTTCATCAGGACTTGAAGGGTGAATAAAGTCAGCATTAGTTGATCGCCATCGCCTGGATCAGGATGTTTGTTAGGTTGTAGAGCACTTGGGTGCTGTTTGGTGATGACCTTGGGTGCTTCAGCCTTGTATTAGCTGAAGAACTAGTAATGTTTCGCTGCTCTTCGTAATCCCCATCAGAACATCAGGATTACTCGTCCCTCTGTCAAAACTAACCCCTCGTGTTACGTCGCTTTTTGCTCCCCCGTGAAATGTTATGACTGGTGCAGTCGATGCAATAATGACTGCTCAAAGGTAATAAATCTTGATCCGTTGGGTCAACAGCGCCCTCCAAGTGAATCCCAATGAAAGCCGCGCCTGTAATATCGATGCAACCCGATACGCGTGTCGGGTGAGGCGTTCATGCGACCGCACCTGTCCGGAGAGTCGGCGACGCACGGTGAAAAAGTAAATAGCGAGTCTGAAAATAAGTGGCTCTTTTTGGAGCTGTAAAACGGACTCGAAACGGCGATAAATATTCTTATGGCGGGGTATAGCGTTGTTTAACGACGCCGTCGTTAGGGAACGCCACGGAATTCCCTAGGAGGCGCAAATGAGTCTCGTAAAAGCGAAGAAGACGTAGGAATTTAACGTCGGACCGTTATTCAATTATCTGATTTCGGTTTAGGACACCTACGTTCGGCTCGTTCGCAATTTAACGGCTTACAATACCGATTCTGTCCCGTTCCTCGTAAAACCGGTCATATCAAGCCTCGTAAAAGCCATCAAGCTCGGTCCGTGAAAGGAGAGGACAATTACAGCCGCCGCGTAAATGAAAGTAAAAGGGGCCAGGAATTACTCGGGAAAGAAAGTTCTTCTCCATTTTCATCTTTACTCCCCGGCTGCTTTCATTTCCCTCGGACGTGCCGGGGCGAGAAACGGTTCTCAAACTTTCCTCAAACATTCTCGATCGTTATCGCGTTTCGTCTCGATCATTTCTCAGCCACCCGCTGTACCATTGTCGCGTGGGATTGTCCTTTGTCTCCCTGATATCTACCCAAATAGCGGCTCATCAAGGACATAATGGTATCAAGTCCTAAACAGAGCGTCTCCCATTCGAGGCGACGAGGTGCGAACCTGTGCTACTTAGGGGCGGCTGTATCACCAAAGTCGAGCACAGTCGAGCGCGAATGGTACTTGGATTGGGCTCTACAGGCTCTACTGAGGGCAGCCTGGGGAGCGACCACTCACCAAGGGGAGTGGTGAGTCCCACAGGTCCCCAGTAGGTGCGTAGACGCATTTGCCCCTTCAAAACGGGGGGTCGACCAAAGTTCCTCCCGGATTATTACAAGACTTCGAATCCAGGCAGCCGTGGGTCCAACAGGTCTGCCAACGGCACGGGTCCGCGGCGCTGCGATCGCGAGCTGGCGATGACAGTGATTACGCGCGGAATAACAATGGTTCGCGGATAGGGCCGGTAACGTAATCAGCAAAGTACACCCGGGGTGCTTTATTCGACGTGATGGCGAATCGATCGTTCCGCGAACGAACGCTGGCCATACGTAAATCCAGCTGACAGGATTACCGTGGACCCGGGGCCATTGCGACATATGTACGTGAGTGCAATATTTAAGCCTCGTTAAACCCGTAATTTCAAATCGGCCATGAGAGAGGGGGTGCAGGGACGGCCCCGCGTCATATGTTATTGATAATCGAGCCGCTCCTGCGCGGCATCGGTTGAATAATGCTCGGATTACGCGGTCTAAACCGAAGCAAACGTCGAATAATTAACAAGACAGCCGAGGCACGCTTTGAAAAGCCGCCGCGAGCGGTGAGCTCCTCTCGCTTGCACCGCGAACGTTGCGCCTCGGCCTCATTAACTATACAACTTCCAGTCTCTTTGACGCGGCGCGAAGAGATTGATGAGGCGAGCTACGACCGATTAGAGGCTGTGATTAAGAAAGTCGCGTCTACGAGTCTGCGCTCGGTTCTTCCCCGACTGTTTCTATCTTTGTACAAATCCGTTTAGCTCCGGAGAATCGAAGCCGTGGCTGTTTCCCTGATGCGTCACGGAGTTCAACATTAAATTAACGTTATTAGCCTATTTTAATTCGCTCTTCGCCGAACGAGGTTACCAAAATTTGTCCCCTAATTGAGTCATCAAGCCAGTGTTTGCTTCTTCGTTTCGCGGCGCTAAATTTGTTCCATTTCCGATTAATTTGCTAGACTTGGTGCAAAACGGTTTTAAATTTAACCCTTTGCGCTCGAGGCATTTCTGGATACTATTTTGCTATTTCTTTCTTCTCTCGAATCGTCAAGCACTCCGTGGCGGCCACCATTTTGTTCATCGCGAATGCACGACAGATCACGTGATCGCGTAAACAGACGCCGTTCGTCGGCTCGTTGTTTCGCGAACGGACGGGAATTTCGTTACATGCTCGCAGCGGGCACGTACCACCCGCGGGATTTTATTAGTTGCAATTAAAACGGTCGGTGGCCGGTGAATGCGAAAGCGCCGCCTGATGAGCGGACTTTGACGATCGATTAATGATATCGGCCTTTTGATGCGCCGATAGCGAAATTCTGTGTCTGACATTTTTCAAATTAGACGTCACTGTTTAGCGTTAATGGGATGCTCGAATGTCTGCGTTACTGGGTCACTCTCGTAACGTTTCGTTTTTATTCACCAGGGGATGCTTTTTCGGTCCCAAAAGAATCCTATTTTTAAACTCTACTTCATTATTTATGTCACCCCAGGGGTACCAGTGTTGATTAAAAAATGAATCACGAACGATTTCAATATCGTCGAGTCGTTTATCGATTACTCATCCTGTTATCGATAATTAGTCTCACATTTCGTGGCAAGCGGCGTCCCATTTATGTAATCGTTTCGCATTCCATTTGCTCTCGATAAAGACGCCCCTGTATTCATCGAACGGACCAGTTTCACGACCTTGTTCCCCCTGTTCGATCGTAAACAATATCCTCGCGCACTCTTGGAGTCACAAAGGTCCCCAGTCACTCGGTGCGCGCCGCGAACGTCGGCCCGCGGACGTTCTTGATTTAAGCGGACCCAAAATATCTGGGACCAGTAAGTAGAAACACCGCAGAGTCGATAAAACAAGCTTTAATTCATTTCAGTTTATGTAGGAGCAATTCTGTTTAAATGAATTAATTGCCAAAATTAGTACAAGGGTCTCTCAGAATTTTGAGCAAGAAGCAAATCTGAAATTTTTAATTTTGTTAATTATTTCCACAATTTCTAACGTTGTTTTTCATTTTCTTGTTGCAGGAAGAACCAATGATCGTCGATTTCGAGGGGACACCGTTTGAAAATAAAAATACCTCCGCCCGGACGACGAACTAACCACTGGACAAGGAAAAAAAAGCCGTGAGTACCGTGTTCACCCATTTTCGGCCGGGGAATTCTTACGCGGCGAAAAATTTCGAAATTTCATCGTGCAATTAGCAGATTATATTTTCCGCGAAATCCCGAGTTCTCTTAATAACGCACCCTAACCTGCGGTACAATCGCTTTCCTCGGCTCTCTCTCTCTCTCTCCTCTTTTTTTCTCTGTTCGCAGAATCTTTTACCCTATTTCCAGCGAACTGTGAAATTTTGAAATAGAGAAAAAAAAAGCACGGCGTAATTGCTTTCTCTGTCGTTCGTAGGTTGCGAGATTGTGAAACGCGCCCCACATAACCGTTCCATTTTTTTTTTTTCGCGAGTTGCAATCAGTATGGAAAAGGAAGCATTAAAAAAACAGGCGGGGTCGATAAACATTTCGTGGCTATTTTTAATAATTTTATATCTGATCGCTGAATATTATAAAAAGAATTTAATAAGATCGCAAGGGGTGAAGAATTTTGGAACAGCCTCTACACGGAAACGGAGATTGCAAGTTTAAAAAGCATGGGTGGCTGGTTCATGTCGCAAATGTATTCTATGCCGCGATTTCGTTTTCCCCGGCTGTGTCTACAAAGTCGCGGCGACATCACGGAACGTAAATTCCGTCGCCCGATTATCTACATAATGGGCGAGCGTCGTGCGCGCACAGAAAATTTATCGTCTGACTTCCCGATGAAAATTCATATCTTTCCACCCCTGAAATTTTCCCCACAGAAGTGTTTCTTGAAACGGGTCTCCCTTTGGTGCTCCTCCAACATCCCCAACTCTCAACAATTCTTTCAAACGCAATTAAAAACAATAAAAAATAACATATGAGGGCCATCTTTGAACCGCCCTGTACACACTGAGGTTCGGTCGTTCTAAGAACACCGTGTGTGTATGCACACAGGAAGCCCGAAGGAAATGTCTGGCAGACGGCGGGAAACGTGATATCCGAAGTCACTCACGAATTCATAGGATCCCTTTCCTTCTTTGTTTTCCTCCGCGCGGCCGTGTAACACGCACGCGACCACGCGTACCGATTCGGTAATGTTCCCGAGGATTTCCCGGCAATCTCAGCCCGCTTTCCTCCAAATCTCCCGGCAATGAGCCGCGTGATGTTTTTCTAACCCCCCTTCTCGCACCACACCCCCGTCTCGCTCGATGGTGACGGTCAGGAGCTGAATTTCGGATGCAGTCTACGGGGGAAGCCTCGAATCTAACCTCGCCATGTTACTTTAAAATGAAGTATGACGGTCTTCTGTGAATTTATTAATCGTTTAAAAATTTCTTGTACAGAGCGTTTCATAACAGGTGAGACGCACTGTACTTAATGCGATTTGTCATTAAATTGTTAATTATTAAAACGTTTGTGTCTGTTATTGACAAAACGGGGGTTCCTTAGCGGGAGAGAAAATGATGGTTGGTTCTTGTTAACAGACAATCCGAGCGTCCAATGAAATTTCACCCTTGCCCGCATTGTATTTCAGATTCAATTTTGCAGAGTCCCATTAATTTGCCGGGCTACTTCAAAGGTTTGCCAAGATTAATTTTCCTCCTCGTCGAATCGAAAACATTTGTTTTGCGACAGAAGTCGTGCTCGTCCAATTACGAAAAATGCCTGACGATTACAATTGAAGTTCGCCCTTCGTTCGAAAAAATTAAATACCTGTTTGTTCGAATAAAAATAGCGACCGAATTCTGTAATCGCCGACCGCAAAAATAATTTCGCGTCGAACGAGATTCCGGGGGGATCGGTTGAGAGAACGGAACCGTAAAACTGTCGCCGGAAGTCACCCTCCGGGGCGTCGAGTTTCCTGCGCGCAGCCCTTCGTTTGGCGGAATTTTCTCAGGGGTCCCGCCCTTCTCAATCAGACCGAAAAGGACACGAACAAACTTGCGTGCACCCGCACATACACACGTGGGTGCGGGGGTAATCCGCATAAATTTCTGGATAACAGTCGCGTTTTCGTACGGACCCGACCGGAAACGAAGAAATTGAGAGGAAAGAAGGAAGCTCGGTTTGGGTTGATCCCAACCGGCGTGTATACGGGATCTGGGTCAACAGCGTAGAACCTGGTAGAAATCGCTTGGGATGCTGGGGGATGGAGGGAGGGTGGGCTGTGTCGTAACCGATGGAAAGTATTCTACTCGATTTGGCCACGATCTCCATGGATCTTCTCGTAAGCGTGGTAATGTAGCCACCTGCTTTACCAACGGGTTTCGTGTAACAGGATAATCGTGCCGGTGACCCAGTTCCTGGACAAGGCGTGTTTCACGATGTTCCCGGCGTCGATCTTCGATCCGACGACGCTGGGACGTTAACGACAAGCTTCGATTGAAATCGCGCGGAATCGTTGCGTTCCACTTGGGCGGATAAGTAACGGTATCTGGAACAATGGTGGTTACATATCTTGGGCCAAGAGTTTGCTTAATAAGGCTAGCTTGCACTGGGAGACAGTGGTGTCTCCCATGGTTCTTGTCTTGGGGCAGCTTTAGGGGAACCTAGTGACAGTCTAGGGTGGCAAGTAGTAGGTCACTTAGGGAGAGCTTGATAAGTGTATAACCTTTCGAATCCTTCAGATTCTAGGCACCCCTTGGTATAGTTCTTACCCCTTGTCTTCAGTCTTGGTGCAACTTTAGGAAAAATCGCACAGTCGTGTAATTAGGGTCCAGAAGGAACGATGAACTTAACCCAGTCTATCCGCGCAAGGTTGTCTTCCCGCTCGGCTTAATGTGTACACACGGGACCGGTAGCTTTGAAGCGGTCGTAAAAGCTACCAGCCGCAGCGTCGGTTAGCTGGAAACGTTTCCACCGACTCGAATTGTTAAGTGACCGGCTGTGTTATACTCGCTTAATCTATGCTCATAGACCGAGACTCGCCTCGGTCGGGTCTCTGGTGGCCGCAGGGGTGGGGGGAAAAAGCGTTATCCTTGTAACACGCGCGGTGCTCATCGTCGTGGAAGTTGTTCAAAGGCGGCTGTGTCGCGGTTAAACAATGGTTTGTAAATAAATCCCGGCGCGTTACGACGGCGCGCGCTTAATGCTTCCGGTGGACGGGTCTAAATTGGGAGATTTTCAACGGGTCGACGTTAAATGTTTAATTGGAGCCTCTCGGCTCGCGGACACCCCCGGAACGGCGCGCTTTTATATCTCGGATACGCGTAATGAAGTTTGGATAAATATCGCGACGAGAATTTCGCGCGGGGCCTTGGCAAATAAATAATTGCCACGGGGATTACAATAATTCCCGCGGGCTCGAATTTTCCTACCTCTTTTCCCGGGCCGACCTAATTTCTGACCCACATCGAAATTTCCATTATGCAGCCACCAGAACCACTTTCGAATCTCGCCTCCCGGCCCGCCTCGTCCAATTTCGCTCCGTGTCCTTGAAAAATTGAGGGGGGGAAATACCTTTAATGGGCGCCGGCACCCATGAGTCGCGAAGGGCTTCGAGTTTCGCTTTGGTTTGATATTGCACTGCACGGAGAGAAAAATTTTGTGATTTTTTAAGGTTCTGCATCGAAATACAGCGAGATCCGACGCGTTTAAACGGCACTCGGGGTTCTCTCCTAACCCAGATTCTTTCATCGCGCGCCCAAGGACCGAAGCCGAGGTGCTCCGCGCACCGGAAGGTCCTTTCTGGCGGAAAATTGTCGCGCTTCAAGGATGTGCACACGTTCGAGCAGGCGGGCGATGCATTTTGACCCCGGCCGGGGTGTCAAACACGCAATAAAGCCGTGTTTGAGAGTGGCTCGGTAGCCGGCAGAAAGTGCGCTGACCCAGTTGGAATAAAAATATACGCGGCGGCACTCGCGAGCATCCACCGGCAATCCGCTCGAACACTCTCGCCCGCGCTTGCGTCTTGTTCGTTTTTTCAGCGACGTTGATCCTCTCGGTTAATATCCGAGAGCACCAAGTTATGAAATGCGGTTTCCATTTTCCAAAAAAAAAAAAGAAATCAACCGCGGAGCTGTCCGCCAACATTTGAAGAACGTTCTTTAATTTGTCTGGAGTTGCTTTTTTGGGGCACTCGGGGCGTTTTGTTATCAATAATTAAATGATTGAAAGAGATTTCTGGAATTACACTCCGGCTCAAAAGTTTGGAGAATGCCATAAAACAAATAATGACCCTTTTTGGGTTAAGTAACGTACACAAACACTAAATTAGTGCAAAATGTAATAATTCTTGACTGTTACACGATTCAGTACACGATATTTAACAATTCTCTTCGATATTCGTAAATTTCTTCATCCAGGCTAAACCGGCTACGGGAACAATTCATCCATCAAATTAATATTTAATTAAAACGTTTCTTCGGTTGATAAAAATTTCTCTCTCGTCCGTGGATTCCGAAGTAGTTTCATCGTTGAGCCATTTATTATTATTATCACGGGCCAGAGGGAATGTACGGTTGAAATTCTGGCAAATTATAAAGACGAAAGAATTCAGGCTGGAAGGAAAACGGAAGACGCGAGTATCAAGCTTTTGAAATTCGTCGGGATATTGAATAAGTGGAATCTGTTAGCGGGGGGTTAATTTTGATGATGTCCGAAGTTTTTATTGGAAAAGTTGCCAGCACGAGAATTTTGTTACGAACTAATATCTGAGGTATTCGTGTAAGCCCCTCCCCACCCCGGCCGGAATGAACCGCGGGGGTAACTTTGTTTCAGAAATGACTTAGTTTTCAATTGCTTCCGCCGCCCCGCGTTCGCTGTAATTTTATCAAAACATATTAACCCCGTTCTTTTCGCTACCCCTGGCCCGCGTCGAGTTTTCGTTCCATTTCGATTCGCGAATAAAATAAACTTATTACTCGTTGAACCAGGAGGCCTGCCTTAGAAGCGACGATTACCTGCTGTTGATTCCCGAGCACACAACATTTTTCGAGCCAACTCGCACCCTCCTCGTCGCCGGCTTTGAGTCACCGGGTCGATATTTAAAAAAATTAGCCCCATAGTCCGGGAGACTCGAAAAGGGAAGTTGCCGCTCCGTCTTCCACACACGTGCACGGAATCAGCCCGTAGGATTACGTGGAAACCGCCTGCAATGTAGCAGCTCCCATTACCCGGCCCCCCCGCCCCCCCCCCCCCTCCTACCTATTATGAGGGGACATTAGCGCTGCCGGCGGTTGTAGCAGCCAGGGAAAAACAATAGGTATACTCAGGACACTTGTCTGCCTCTCTGCCATACTTGTCCATTGTTCGCCAGTGCCGCATGTCGGTTCTGTTGTTACGAGGAGGGGGGGGAGGGTTAAGAACACCGTAGGAATCCTGGAAGAAGGCTGAGAGAACCGGAGGTCTGTCTTTTATTAGCTCGAACAATCGTCGAGGAGACGAAGGACCTCGATGAGCGGGGTCCGATTCATTGGTCGAAAAACGTGCCTTTTAAGCGCGGTCGGACAACGGAATCCTGGGAAATCGAATCTCCCGCCGTTCATTTTTGCCGAACGGCCCCTTTGTTCCCGCGCAACGTTCTTCCTGAAAATTGTAAAATTGACGGGAAGGCTCGCACCAAATTTCAACGACCCGGGACCACTGGCAGCGCCCCCTTGGAACGTTATTGAAACATCGTTAAATTAATTTGCCGCCCCCTTGAAGAGGGACTGGATTGATGGACGCCCGGTCGCCGGGAATCTACGTCCCAATATTTTGCCGGACTATCGATGGAATTGTGTATTACTGGAGCAAACAACGGAATTATGTCGGCGGCCCGTTTGAATTATTCATGATAATAGAGGTACCATTGAATTACGAGACGTTCGGCTGGCATGCAGAGCGCACCAGGGCGAGGCTCCGTGTGTAATAAAAATTGTAGTTTCAGAGGAAGGGGGGGTGGAGCTCGATCGTTCGACGGAGAATCGTCTTTCCAAGACAAACACTGGCGCTCGTTAAATTGAACACGCGGTCGAGGGACGGTTGTTTTTCTTCCTTTTTTTCCCCCCCAAAGAACAGCGCCGTTCGATTAATCACTTTGCCAACCGTAATTTAGGCGGGAAATTCGTGTGCGTTTGAAAATGAATTTCGAGTTAGAACTCCGAAGGCGTCGAATCGATCCGCTGGAAAATCAGCATTTCGGTATCAAATCCTCGGTTGTTAGGCTAATTATTAACGTTACAGCAACCGGACAGTCGGGTCGTACGGTATCGGGTGCGGCGTACTATTATCTCGGCCCGTTCGACCGTATGATTGCCGCCTAATGATCTCCTCCGAATTGTTAACTAACCACTGTTAAGTAATAGCGTGTCGTGTGCTTTAATAACGTTATGACGGGCGAATGGATATCGGGGCCCCGGCCGAATCGGCTGGTGTTTATTGTCCGGCCGCTCGTAATTCTCGGGTAACACCAATTATCGTTTCGGCCGTTGCCGCGCCGGCCACGGCGCTCTCCGTCCGTTGGAAATTAACGCCGGCCGCGGCACGGTCCGCGACATTACCGAATATGTCCCCGTGAAACGGGCGCGGGAGCCAGCGAAATTTCCATTGCAAAGATAATCGTTCGCCTATTAACCGGGCGCGTAACGAGATTTCCAACGCCGTTGGTCAGCTTTATTCTTCCGCCGGTTTCGTTGCTTGTTCAACCGCCAACGGACCGAGCCGGTTCTTGGCTAATGCGGCGGTTTCGTTTCATTTCGTTGCGGCTAATCTGCCTCCGCTACCGCTGTTAATCCATTAACCGGCCGGCTAAAGAACGGAACGTGCCCGCGTTCCTGCTCTTTGCTATTTTTCAAAAGTAGCGGTTGTAAAAGGGAATGTGCATTAACGTTTAACTGCGTTACTTTTTGATTAGAAATCAGTGGCATAAGGGGACGCCTTTTACTACAGAATTGTAGGTTAGATTCCATTTTTATGATAAAACAGTATTCACGTGGTTTATCTTTCAGTATTGTTGTGAGAAATGTGGAGCACTTTGGTCCAAAAGTGTAATTAACACACTCCATTTATTCACCTACTTTGATTTCTTCTTCACGTTTGACAAACTGACACTTCCATGGCACTTAATTTAATTCCAAAGTAGCTTTTTCGATTTTAAATAATTGTTACACCCACCATAACACGAGCTTGAACTTGCCCCAACCTCAACAAATTTCACCAAACCGCAGCACAACCACAACACTCGTTTCAAAAACACTTTTATGAATCAATGATGGATTTAACAGAAGAAAGTAAGCCTAAATTAATCAACTTTTGAATAAGAATGCTGATTTATTACGGAACGAGGTGACCACGTGCTCAGAGCGCACAATAAGTATCGTTTCCAGCGAGCGTTTCCGGTAACCGGCGTTTAGAGGACGCGGTAAGCGAGCCGTGGATCGACAGGACTTAATTAGTGAATTAATTAAACGCCAATGAAACACTGGAGTAATATCTTTCGACCCGACGGACCGCTGTTCCCGAAAGCCGCATAATGTTCACGCTTCTGCCTGTCGGTGACTATGACAAACTAGAGCAGGAATAATCTATGCCAATTAAATTCCTCGATCAATTTTCTCATCTACGCGTTCATGGACCCCAAAACGTCCATTTAATAACGTAACAAGTTGAAAGAATCTTTGGACAATTCTTCTTATCTATCCAAGACTCTGGGGAATCTCAGTCTGATTATCCCCAGAAATAACTAATGTAGGAGATTTAATTAGACTTGTTGGGAATAATTCAGAAACATAATAGCCCACCAAGGATCAGATTTTTATCCTCCCAAAGCTCTCCGAAGGCAAACGTTGTGAATTGTAGGTTGGGTGCTTCTTAGATAATCCCTAGGCCCTCTAGGGCCCTCGAAACATCGAAGGCAAGCGGCAGAAGGATCCCCGTACTGCACCTAAGTACACAGAGTACTTCCTCGAAATCATAAAGGAACACAAGCCGGATGTTGGTCGATTAAACCGCGCGAATTGCACCGAAACGCAGAGGGGAACGTAATCGCGCACGGTACAGGTGGTGCGCCGTGGACACCGATGGGCGCATCCGTACGGCTGGCAAGTGGAGTGATGGGATCGTGGTTGTCGCTTGTCGGCCGCGCCTCGCGCACGCAGCCTTCTTCCAGAGATTTATCGGGCATTAAGGGGCGGTCGATTCAATTACGGCTGCGAGCAACCCGGTCGCATTTCGTCTTCGGCGCCGCGAAAACAAAGATTTAAGCGGGTAACGTGGCCACCGGATGCTTTAATGGCATTACCAGGAAATTACTAGATAAACAGAGATTATCTATTCTGGACGGCCAGCGCCGTCTCTTCTTTACCGTCGTCTCCGCACCGCACAGCCGTACTTGTCCCGTGTTAATGGCCCTGGGTGGGGCGAGAAAGAAGAGGGAAGAGGCTGGGGGAGGCTAGTCGAAGGAAATTTAAGGTTATTGCGGGCTTTAAAGTAGCAAACGGTGACAAACTGGTGTCCCTTTAATCGTTTCGGGAAAGTTTCATTTGGCCGGACGTTCGAATAACTGTCGAGACAATAAAGATGGCGCTTGATGTTTGTCGCACCGGGGGGGAACGGGACCGGAATTTGGGAGAGAAATGTATTGGCTCGTTCAGATATCTGTCGAACCTGCCCCCATTTTACTACGATTCAATTTTCCTTGTTTTTGGAAACAATTTATTCGTAAAAATTGTTTGTTAAGTTCAGAAAGTTTATTTTTTTCTAAACATAATTCGAATAAAATAATACGATGCAGAGGGTTAGACTACCCCTTCAGGGTTATAGTGGAATATGTTTTAAAATCTTGTCGAAAATCGCAAATTCGAAGAATCGAATTTCAAGGGTCCTCTAAAATTGTTTTTAGTAGCCCGAGGGAAGTGTCCAGGGGATTCGGTACGAAATCACTCTTCTCGAATATTTGTTCAACGATCGTTTGAATGTCGTCGCACAATTGCTTTAAAAAAAAAAAAGAGAGAGAAGAGGGGAAAAAAAAACTAATGGAACCATCAAAGCATTTTTCTCTTCGTTCCTTTCAAAAGCCACCTATTCAGAAATGATTCGTACCGTTTAATGACATCAAAGACTTCTTTAATCATTGTTCCTCGCCTAGTTCCATAAAGGGCAGCCAACCTTCGTCCTTTCTCTTTTTCCAGTTACTTCTTTCTCCACCTCCCTCCCCCATCAACGCCACCGTTTCTCGTTTCAATTTATCTTTGACACAAATGCGACCGTGATATTCATTACGACGAAATTGTTTTAACGATAATCTGTCGACACGGAGGAGCGCGGCTTCAATTTCTCCGGCTGCTTCCGGTTTCGCGTTCCTCTCGCCCTTTCCACCCTCCCCTCTTCCTGTTATGGCCGGCGTATCCGCGCCCCCCGGCTAGACTAGATTTTTTAAATACTGGAACGGTCGGTCTGTTTCGCAGCCTTCTTCGTTCATTAAAGTTGATGGCGCGATCCGCGGTTATCAGCCGAAACGCGAAGATGAAATGTCTCCTTGAACGCGCGAAAAATCCTTCGTTCTTTCGGCACGGTTCTAATTTTCCCACCGACCGTGGAATTCTTTGAGATCGCTCGAAGTGTGAGAAAGACGAATGTTAATTTCTGAATGGTTTTTAGGATAATTGAGGTGTAGAAGTGGAATTTTTATCTGGGGGAATTTGTCTTGCGTTAGAAAGTTGCTGAGAATTATATTAGACCTGGTTACTTGTATAGCTACTGATTTCGTCCAGGGGAATTTGTCTTGTTTTAGAAAGTTACTGTACGATATTGGACCTAGTTATTTTTACAGCAAGTTTATTAAACCGAATATTCTTGGGGTTTACCTGGGTACAGTGCATGCTGAGGAAAACTTTCCCCTAGAAAATGCTAATATAGTGTATTGCGAAGAAAATGTATTTGAATAGTTACAAGCGATTAGAACCATAACCTCGAATACGAATATTTCTAACCCGTAAAATTCCTAACCTAAAAATCTCGCTCCTTCTTTCCTTTTGTATCGTTTAACACGCCTGCACGTCCATTACAGCCAATTAATTTTCCAAAAGGTATAGTATCGCAGCGAGGAAACATTTAAACGCTTGAACGCTTAAATTGTTTAAGAGTTTCATGGTGAGATGCTCTTCTGGAAATTCGCCTGGCAAAGTTCCCCGGCAAATTTTCCTGTTTTCTTTTTTCTCTTGTCGTTCCTTTTTTTTTTTTTTTTTCAACTGTTTGCCAAGTAGTTGAGGAACGTTTTTAAAATTTTCTCGAGAAAGTGAAGGAACGCTCGAGGTTACCGGGAAGATAAACTTCTGACTTCTGAAGCCCCGTCCCGACGGCGAGTTTCTTGCCGGGACGCTCGCCCGGGTTGGGGCCTCCAGGACGAATCAATCGATAAACAACGTTAATCGCATTATGATCGAAATATTTCCCCGGAATAATCAGCGATCCGTATTCACGGGGCGTCCCTCGCTCCCATGAATAATGCAGCGCCCCCTTTACACCATAATTTTTATTAACCACCCTGTTGCAAATTTTGTACCTTGCATTCCATCGACTCACCATCGGTTACTCAACGAAAGGTCATTCGCAAACTTTAAATTAATCAAGAACATATAAAACGCCTCAGGACTTATTCAACCCTAAACTTAAAAGGTTATGATTTTTGTCGTGTCTCTCCTCGCCACCTACCTTCACCCCCTCCCCAATTTATCTCTTCCTCTTGTACGCAGCGACGGTGTGGCCCCGACAGCCGACAGCCGCAACCTGCGTTGTGGAGCAAACTGTTCATCAACCCCGTCCCACCCGCCGCTCACCCTCGCGTATCTCTTTCGCCACGAAACTAGATTCACTGCTCATCCCAACTCTGCCATCCGCGCGAGCCAACGACGGTATCGGCGCAACTGCATTTAACTTTCGCCCGTTGGATCGCGGTCCGCGAGGAACAAGTACAGCCTGCGAGAAGTATCCTGTAAGGAATGCGGGTCCGATTGGCTGGAACAAAGGGTAAAATGAAAAGCTTTGAGGGAGATTGCTTCCGTTTTCTTGGTCTCCCTTGTCTCCCTCGCACTACTTTTTATCTGGAGGGTGGTGGATTTAGAGCTCCCTTGCATTTGAAAGTATGTAACTGTCGATGAATGATCGAACGATTGTAATTCCTGAAGAAATTGGATTGCAGGCGCGTGCAGAGGGGGGATCGCGACGCTTGTTATCGCGTCGGGACGCGTAGGCGCCTGGCGTCGCGACGCTGGCTGCGTACACGTGCATAATTCCGCGTGTCTCGGCTACGGGGAACGTCATTTGACACTAATACACCGGCGTGGCATCAACTCTTGACGAAATTATGGCGTGTGCGGGGGAGGCCGAGGGGGTCCTGTCAGAAACGATTCCGTTGTGACGGGCCCGTTGCTTCGTTGTTGTTTCGTCGCTGACGTTTCGGCGAGGGGCTGGTTTTAGCGAGAGGGCTGACGAGAATTTGAATAATTGTTAATTGGTAGTCTGCGAGAAGGCGCCGGCTTGATTATACTTTTCATGGTCACCGGAGCTTCAGCGTTCGAACAAATAATGCGTGATTTTTCTATATCCTAACTCATGTTTCATCCCTTATTTATTTAGCTTTCTATTTTAAAAGAATTGCAGTTCTGACGCCTTTAAAATTCGAGGGGAATACTGTTTAATGTTCTTTCTATGAGAAATTCCTTATCTTGCCTTTACACTCGAGGGATTTGGTTCGTTTAATTGGATGATGTAGTTTAGCCCTGGTGTAATAGCGTAGAAATGAAATTTATGGTAAAAATGCCGTGTAGGGGACCCAGCCCCCAATGGTCTTGACATATGTCGTCAAGGTCTTGACCCTGAGTAATGTACAAAAGGCTTTAGCCGCGTTGTTTATTACAAAATTATTAACAGAATAAAGGATATTAAAAGGCATAAACGCAAATAGGGGTGGTGTAATAAATTCAATGTAATAAATTATTAGCCTAGTTATTTTCTTTAACTTTCTGAATTGTTTAACAACCGATATCACTAAACGATACATTATCCACTTTTTAAATCATAGTAATTCAAATCAGTGTCACAGAACTGGAACGTCGGCAGTCAGGTTGAGAAACCCTTGAAACGCAAGGCGAGCGGTAAGATCCGACTTTTCTCAGCAAATAAATATCCCCATGAAAATTCACAATCACTCGGTGCGACGGGGACGAGTGCTAACGTCGTTCGTGCATCAATTAAGTTATCGTTCTCTCCAGGGGGTGGTAAGTAATATTGGCGTGACCGGGGCTGGCTGGATTCTACACCCAACCCCCCGAACGTCATCCCCCTTTTCTATGCCAGGACGCCACTACCGCTATTAAGACGCGGCACTCTGCCACCTCTAACATCCACCTCCTCCACCCTTCTCCCTTCCCTTTCTGCTTCTTCGCAAGGCATCCGAACCAGAGTCCCCCTCCGCCACCCCCCTCACGATCGATCTTAATCCAACCGGGTGCTCTACAAGTCGACAAGTTGCCGGTGCTCGCACTTCGACACCTCGGCAGCCAACTTCTTTCCCCCGCCTCGAACAGGGTGTCTCTCGAATCCGCGATATTGAATTTTCATATGCCACCCATTCGTCCGTCGCCTCCGGTAATTGGCGAGGTCGGGCCTCGAGGTAAACTGGGTGAATCGACGATTAGGGAAGCCGAATCGGTTAGCTTCTTTCGGACCACTCCTCGCGGGTCTGGTCTCACCAGAAGGGTCCTTCCGTTTCTGGGACAAGATCCCGTTCGGCGTCTCGTTATTCCTTTCTGACGGATTCGAGGGGAATTACTCGGGCATCCCCCTGCCCCGAGTACTTGGGAATTAGAAACACCCAAGTTCGAGCGTATCCTCGGGGATTCCGGTATCCGATGATGGACTCGATCAGAGTTTCGCACTTCGGAAAAGCGTATCTTGTTTTCAACAAACCGCGGCGAAACTGTAAGTATCTAACCCAATTCCTATGGCCGGTCGCTGACCAAGCGAGCCAGTACGGCCAGGGATGGACTTACGGGGTGCTGAAGTTCTTCGGCTCTTGGAGCTCTAGTGGTCTAATGTTGCTGCTGAGTTGAATTAAGAAATGATCAATTTAATACAAAGAAAAATTAATCAAGAGTCAGTCGAGGATCCATGATCCTTGCAGCAAAGCACAGTCATCTTCCTACCCTGATGCTGGTCGAGAAACCCAAAGCTTCCTACGACCTCCATGGTCCTCCCCAGAAGTCATGGCACCGGTGTACCGTTTTCCAGGCGAATTCCGTGTGATTCAGCCCCATAAAATGTCCACCCGATGGACAGCCTGATCTAAAGCGTAGCCTCACGGTAGTCCCGCGCCACTTTTGAGTCCTCGTCGGTGTTGAACGCTCGTAAATCCATCCGCTCTTCGGTGTTGGTGGTGTACCTTCGCCAGGGACACCGCACACGTCGACACGTAGCCTCGGAAGCACGGGTAGGACCGCCCGCCCTCCCGAGGGTCTCCGACGTCCGGTTTATCTTGGAAATGTCCACGAGAGAGTCTTCCGGAAAGAGTCGTAACGTTATGTCGAAGAAGATAAAAGGTTCTTGACGGTAAGTCGCGGTCGGGCGTGAAACGTGCCCGCTATAAAGGGGATAAGTTTTACGGGCGGAGGGTTGTTACCCTTTAATTCGTTCGGGAACTGTTTTGCCCGGTGGGGCGGGGCTGCGCCCGATCCGTTTGTTCCAACACTTTTAGGAACTAAAGATGCAATTTTCTATAAAAATTTATATTTACCTTCTTAGATCGTGTCACCTTTCGTCCGCGATTCTACAGGCTGGTAATAAAATAATCATTAGCAAGACAAATGGAGCTTGATTGAATTTTCTTTAATTGAAATTCGTATCGGTGCGCCGTTTGAAATTCATATCGAACCGTTCGAAATACGATTTCCATTTCACCGTTTAATTATTGTAGAGGCCTCTAACAAGGAAACGTCGAAAAATCGTCGAACGACCGCGACGGATGTTCGCGATTTATTCCGTCATTAAATTTAATTAAAACAATGAATTATTGATAAAAGGGTAAAAACGCTGTTTCCAAGTAATTTATCAAATTGAAAATGAAAAGCAAAAATAACATTCCAGTCGTATCAAATGGACCGAAATCATTTCATCATTAATCGATATACAGGGTGTTCAATGACAAGAAACGAACCCAAAAATGAATGACACTTCTTATATGTACTTTGTGGTCAGAACTCAACTTTTGGAGCGGCCTGTATTCCGCGTAACGCCATTGTGCGTTACAAACCGCATTGAAACGGCGTCACGCGTCGACGAGTTTATTTTCGCGGAAACAAGTCATCGCTAATTCTCGTGGCAGCCATACAGATCCCGATTTCCCATAAGAATAACACGCGAAATATATTAATGCGTCGCAGCGCGCGCGGGACTGCTAATGAATACGTATCATCCGCGTTTTGTAAACCAACCGGATACGCAGAATTCCGACCCTGTATACAGTCTGTTTCACAGAGTCAGAAACGGACTGTAATTCTGATAAAATTCCGTCCGCTTTCGTCCGAATTTTTCCGCGCGACGGTTAAAGGCCCGCAAAGAAATGAATGCGGGCTCGATGTTTTGTAAGAAAGTCCGGCGAATGGCGGCATTTATATTTCGACGTCCACCCCGTAAACATTCTTCGCACGCGTCGCGGAATCGTCCACCCTTGGCCGGCCCTTTAACGTCAAGCGGGTCCGGAGCGTATTGAATAACATTCAACGGGGAATTACCGATGTGTATTCACCGGTGGTCCGATCGAGCACGGTACGTCTGTCCACATTGGGATTGGTTCTCGAGACAGCGGCCTTTCGAGGGCGATTTCATGCGACGACGATTCAAGACCCGACCTGGCCCTCTCTCTATTTTTTTTTCCTTTGCGCACACGAACACCCATAGAGATTCGGGATTACCGCGAACAGAGAGAGGCAGAGTTTTTCTCGATGACCGAGCATCGACCACCGACGACTTTCATCCCCCCGGCCTCGCCCGTCCGCCCAGTTACTGTCCGGCTCGGTTACCAACGTTACAAGCCTGCGAGACTCGAGGGGCGACCTCTCCCGGCCTTTTTCCCGCCCGAGATATATAGACGGCCACTAAACTTCTGTCCTACGCCATCAATTCTGCCGCAGAAGGACGCCGCGCGCTACCGCGGACTTCTGCCGTCGGCCTAACCTCTTGCCCCGCAGGCTTGGATCTTTTTGCCGACGATAGCGCGAGCTGGCTATCTTTCGCGTTTAAAGGACCGTGTCCCTGGCGACGGTCATCCTTCAGACACTGCCTCCTGGGTACTCGGCTGGGCTGGAGGACCACGGCACTCTGTGTAATCCTGGTCGGTGAAATTGAATCGAAGATTGGGTCGTTCTAGGAGGGTGATGTGGGTCAGTGGCTTTTAGAAGCGCTGGGTTTTAACAGGTTTATTATCGTGAGCTCAAATTGGGACGCGGAAAAGGCTAAGCCGGGCCCAGGACTGTCCAGCGCTTCCCCCTCCATAAGAGGAGTCGTGGAAGGACCACTAGCGCCAGACGGCGCTTGAGTAAGTGAGTAACGTGTCTGCCGACGACACTGCTGGGACCTGAGAGTGGACCCTACCTGGGTCCAGATGGCCCTAATCTCTACTTTTTCATCGATCGACACTTCGTGCAGGTCCTGAATTGCATTCTAATGACTCAGAATTGGTCCCCAGCTAATAGATGGGCTGGCACAGTCCAATAAAATCGCAACTGTTCCAGCTGGGACTTGGGCGCGACGAAGATATTATGGCATAACATCGCGGAGGAAATAAGAGGAAGGAAAAAGAGTCTCCACGGTGGTGTAATATCTGGTACAGTTTTTAAGCGGGTGTTTTACACGGAAGGACTTGTTTCATCCTCATTTCGCCGTGTTTAAATGATCGCACCCTGCGGGGGCGGTTTCTTCGCCTCTACGGGCTCCTTGGGACCAATCGTTCGCCCCATGAATTTTTTACGAACGAACATTACACGTACCTTTATCTAAAGTTCCCCGGTAAACGACAAGCGTACAATAATTCCGTTCTACGAGTCATTTCTGGGAACTGCGCGCTGTAAATAAGCGAAATTGCATTTACGACGCGTTCAGCTTCAATGGAAGGTTACATCTGCAGCCAATAATGTTTCAATTTACATCAGAACAGATTGTACAAGAGTTTCCATGAGTGATTTTAATATCCTTCCCGTCTCTCCTTCAAAGGATACAAACTGGATATAATTTCAATCCAGACTCGGTCGAGGTGCGTTTCAAATATGGAATATTCCAATTTAGAATTAATACTTTGACTGTGTTAGAACTCGCATCGGATCATAAAATTCAAATTATGCCATGTTTGGTGTCATTTTAACCAGAAAATCACCACAAACGCGGTGATTTCACTCCCCAAAAATTAAAAATTAAAAAATTTGGTTCTTGCATTAGCAGAAACAACATGGTGGCTTCTAGCTCCACTCATATCTCGCTTCTGCTGCAAAGTTTGTCAAAAATAAAATTACTCGTAGCTGAAACAAGCCAAACCTAAGCTTATACAGTGTCTAATTCATAACTTACGATATTTTACAGAAATTCTTGCCGCGTTATAACATAACCTATATCAGTTCCGACCCGAATCCGTCCCTCACCTCAAACCGGGCAGTCTTATTTGCAAACAAATTAAAAATTCCGTTTCATTGTAATTAAAGTTTATCCATTAAAGCTCATACGTGTTTAATATAACCTAATTGTGGCATATTAAATGGTGTATCGCAGCTTAACCCAGATCTGACCCAGACTTAATCCACATCCAATTTGCCGAGCTTATTTGCAAACAGATTTAAGGTTTCCGCGTTCATTTAAAATACAATTCCTCGTTATGACGTTGATATCGTGGCAGATGCTGTTTAAACATTCAAAGGATGTTTGGCGCGCTGGTCAACGCCTCGAAATTCGCGTAATCGAATAATTAATGAAAGAAAAGGTACCGTGGTCGTATAAATTCTTAATAATTAGAATTTAAGTGTGCCTAACGACCAGTTTCATCGCGGCGGTCCACGGCGTTAACGATCGAAATATTGTACTCCGGCGACGTATTAATGTTTCGAATTAACCCGGGTCAGCAAGCAGGAAACAAGAGGGAAACAAGAGGGAACACGTTCGACCGTCAAAGATTAAACGCTTTCCGGTTACAGCGTTATGCTTTCAGCAAGGCCCGTGCTCTAATATCGCGAATTAATTTGGCATCGAACGAGGCAAGAAAAGCGCGCGAAAGAATTAAATGTTTCGCTGTCAACCTGTCATATCTCCTCGACGCCATTGCGTTTCAGAATATTGACGCTTTAAAAGCAATTTTTAGAAAAGTGCTTCCGTTTCAAGCCAGATATTCGAGCTGTCGAAAGATTTGCGTGAATAATAGAAGGTATAGTAACCTGTAACGCGGTAGCGAGTCAGGTTCGCGCGGCAAATTTGAATTCACTTCGGCCCGTTGTCGCCGGCACGTTCGATTTCGCGACTGATTTTATTCGTACGATCCGCCATAAGTGAAAATGAGGACAGCGAGTGTGTGTACACATTCGAGGAAAAGTTTCTCATAGTCGTTCGAAGAAACAGTTTGTTTGCGGACCAGACTGCAGATATTACATCCAAGAATCAACTCCGCAGGCTCGGTGCGCGGCTCCGTTTCAGGAATGCACAGTTCCCGGTGAACATGTGTCGATCCCGGGGGCTCTTGTGTACCGATGTCCGTCGGATCTTTCTGCCTCCTTGAGAATATCGTGTCCTCGAGCTAGGATTTGCCGAGGAGCTGTGTGGGTTGCGCGTACATCGACGGATTCCCGGTATTTCCACCAATATCTACTCGATTCAGACAGCTGTACGCGGGATATAACCCCCCTGCAGCCAACCAGGCGTACAGGCGGTTCAATAAATTGTGGCGCACCTTTAATCCCCTCGCGACACATATTGAAGGACCTCCGTCGAGAATGTCGCTAAAATTCGGGGGCCAAGGGGTGTAGCAATATCCCAGACGCCTTATTCCAACAAATTACAGGCTGGTTCAAAAACAGTGTCCCCTAATCTCTATTTCTTTTCTCTTTTTGCAGAGTTCGCCATTCCCAGTGTACAATGCGGTGATTCCAACGTGGACAGCGGGACATCTCGATAGAATTACAGTGCGCTCATAAAAGTGGTGAGTTTCGATCTTTATACCCTTCGCCGAGGGGTGGCTCGGCCCCGAGCTAACATTTTTATTGGACGGCGATTCGTTTCGCGAAATTATCTCGAGAATTAGAGAGTGATTTAGAAAGGTCGGCTCGATTTCCATAAAATGAAAGGCGAAATCGCCGGGGTTCTGTTTACTTCTTCGAAAGAAAAACTTTCACCCTTAACCGCGCCAGCCCAACGAGGGAAGAATATAATTTCGAAGCGGAGGCGAAGAAGGAAGGTTGATTAAACGGTCGTTAGAGGGGGATGAATTTTAAACACGATTCCCCATACGTGAATGGGAGACGGGAATGATCGCGGGCCTCGAAATGTTTTACTTCCATCTTGAAGCTTCAAAATTTCATACCTGATCCATCCAGAGGATTTTTCACTGTCAAATTCGAAATTTCCGCTTTGATTCCTCGGCGCGTAACGATTCATTTCCTCCCCGAGCGTGCTCCGAGGACGGCTGGCCTGGGGAAGATAAACGCGGCCGGATCGAATCCCGGATCGAGCAATTGGCTGAAGTTGTCCGCCTGGCCGGGCCGATTAATCGATAAGCCCCATCGTCTTGGCTGAAAGCGAGAGTGCTTCTTCGAGAGACGAAGCAATAGACGAAAGGGAAGAGAGGAGTGTATCCAGGCCCGTGACATCGTGTTGCTTCGTTGCTGATCGATCCGCCTCCTGGCCACGCTTCAGGTACTCTGAGCAAACCTGGCGAACGGTTACTTTCAAGGACACCAATTACTTTTGCAAAGAAATTCGGGGGATCAGGACGCATCAATGAGACTGATATCCGCCAGCACCCATTGTCCCTAGGGACTGGTTCAAGGTTTCTTTCAAGGAATGAAAGTCGGAGTCCACCAGCCGCGACGACAATACGCTCCAAAGGAGCAGTTTCTCATTTCCCCTCCCGCCTGGACCCCCGGGTACCTCAGTTTTCCATAAATATACACGGTCTGGCCTGAGAACCTCTGGGGCACCTCCTCTCCACCCCCGTCTCGACGAGGGTACCATTGTCTTAATTGAGAGAGGTTAATTCGAGACGGACGAGTTCTGAGAGTTATAGACACCGCCGGCCGTGTTTAGCCGGGGCTTAGACGGCTCCTCTTCGTTTTTGTCCCCGTAGATTTATACAGGGGTGGGTGTCTTCAATCCAGCGCAGATTATGTGCCGGATTTCATTACGACCGTGTCTTGCGATTTATCTCTTATCAGTTACGTTTCACGGAGGGTCCGGGCGTGCTGACTAGGCGGAACGATTTTTCGGCCCTCGTGATGACCGCGAGTGTTCTATGGGCTGGGGATCCGGGAAACGAATAGGCAATTTTCGTAGGACCGGAAGTGGTAGTTGAATTCCAAGGCTTCGGCCCCGAACGGGGTATTAAAAGTGAAATAGCACGGAGCTGTCGATCGTAAAAATTTTAATTTAGGGCCTAAACAAACTTTTATCAGCAGTTTAGTCACTTCAAACGACGATGGCCGCCAAGAAATCTTGTCTCCGTGGCTCTAACCCGAATCACGGCGGAGAGCTACTTAACCTCGTTCCCACCCTCCCTTCTCTCTCTCTCTCTCTCTCTCTCTCTGTCATTTAGTCATTAAGGCTTTCAGGCTACTCAGACTAATCTAACTTTTAACAGACCGTTACTCGACGGACAAGAAATGTTTTCAAGTCCGTGGGACTCACCTTAGACGGCCAGGCCGTGTCTCGCCAAAGAGCACCCTCGCCTCGACGAGGACCCTCGTTGCATAATGTGCTCGTTGAAAGATGGGGGGATGAAACGGAACTCTGCGTGGCCGACGAGGCGCATCTCAATTTCAGGGCTCGACGAGAGTGACTTCCACGTTCCAGGACGGGGAACGGGGCGGGTTGAGCACCCGTGACACGGCAAAGAAAGCCACCGGGGCGGGCGAGGTTAGAAGGGCAGGAATCGTGGCAGTGTGTCTTCGAAACGTGACCGAGCATAACGTAAACTTCGTTAGGAAGAGTGGACGAGGACGAAGAAACGCGGGAACTCGATGCCCCCGCGGTGGAATTATGCGAAACGAGCGGAGAAATCGGCTGGTTTATCGGCCGATGTGCGCGGCTGCTGATACCCCGCCGAATCTACGATTATGATGGAGGTTAAGGGGCGGATTGAATGACCGTGTGTACAGAACGCGAGATATACGGGGCCGTACTAAGTTTATGGCGCCGTGGCGTCATCTGTTCTACGCTTCTCGCCGCTGGAGCGCGCGCCGAGCGCCCTTTATCATTTTAATTAATTTAAAATACTTGCGGAGGGTAAAACTTGTATCATTCAACGGTACACTTTACAGCGACAACGATCATTAATTACCAAAAAGCGTTTGCCGCTTGAATGTCACAAGGTGGAAGAATTTTAATCAATTTATACGCCGACAGTCGAGTTACTCTCGAAAGGTATCCTAAAAAGGTATCCAATAACACATGCACCGAGCATCCACTTTCATCGAACATTGCTGACATTCTGAATCCTCCCTCTGTGTGACAAAGGAGCCCGGCCGAGCCGGGCTGGGAGGGGGAGGCGAGACAGGGAAAAAGAAGAAGGAAAAAAGAGGAAAAGAGGGAAAAAATAATAACGACGCAACGAAATCTGAGACGTGATCAAGCACGTGGGAAATTTCGCTGTGACAGCAATAGAAGAGAGAGAGAAAGGGGACGGGCGGCAGGAGGAGAGGGACAAAGAACGGCGGCCGGAAGAGAGGCGAGTACCGTGCAAGTTCTCCTTCCGTTTTAACCAGCCTGCGCTTCCGGAATTCTGGATATTCCCCGTTATCGAGGACAAAAAGTGCTTTTTGCTCGGCTGGTCGGATGCTGCGCGGTTATCAGTGGCCATCGCGGATCGCTTCCCTTCGGAAAAACATTTTTCAAATTTCCTGTGGTGCTTGCGGCCTTCGTTCAGAAATTTCCTACCAGTAACAAAGAACCGTGGCGCAATTCGATTCAGGAGCTGCGCATTTCGTGACGATTAAACTGTAATATAAATCGACGTTCCGGCAGCGCTTTTAATCAAATACCATCGCCGCGTCAAAGTATCTCGAAATCTCCCGGAAGCCAAGGATTGGACGGGCGGGGCCAGGGGTGGCCTTACAATTAAAACTTTGCTCCCGGCGTCTTTCTCTTTCAGCGTCGTTCTTCGCCTCTTAGAGTGCAAATAAACTGCCCCCCACCCTCCTCGTTCTTGGATATTTTGTCCAAAGGATACCCTCCAAGTTGAACGACCTTCGAAAAATCGTCGTCTGATAGCCTCTGACCCTGACATTCGATCCCAAGGAGCGAAGTCTCTGAGAAATTTTGACGTCAGGACTGGAGGACTCTAATTGGCCAGCGGCGTCCATTACCGCGGACAAAGAGCGGAACCGTTATCCCTGGTTGGATGGATCGTTGAAATATTGCCAGGTGGCGGGTATCAGCCAAGGCCTACCGGAATGGCTTCCATTCCTTTCCGGCAGCTGACTCTGGATTAACCGGACCTGCGGGATGGCCGTCCGAGCGGTATTAAAGCCGGCCCTCCGATATTGCTTTCTTCAATTTGCAACCAGTCTCCGCTCCAGGTCCTTCTCGGCCAGAAACGAACCCCCGCGACGTTTACGACCGGCCCGTTGCAGCCCTATATACCTATTTATCGATCCGCCTATCGGTCCCCAGGTGCAGCCCGCCCGGACGAAGGAGGCACTCGCGTAGATTACAGGTGGGGGAGCCCTGGAAGGGCGACAGGCACTAATTTCATCAATCGTAACCCTCTAACACCCATCACTCGCTAAATTTGTAGTTTTTATTACTTCCTTGGGTAGACCAGGATGGTTGGGTCGACGGTGAAGGCCACCCAAGGGTGCATTGGGTGCCTCCCGAATCTTAACTCAGCCCTGCTATTTTTCCCCTTTATTCTGGTTACTTTTCGAATTAATTTGGACCGAGTAGACTGTGGCAGATGAACAAAGTTGTGGACATCCATCATCTTCATCAGTAAGAGGGGGTGTCGTTAAAAAGTGACGATCTGTCGGGACCGGCGGTAACGACGCGTGTCTGATTCACCAGCGGGGAAGAAAACGAGCCGGGCCTCGAAGACGCGCAATGGAAACGTAGCCGCGAATGCTGGGGACTCGTAAAAGAAGTTTCCCCCGAATCATCTTGGTCACAGTTTCGCAACAACTCTCGTTACGAGTGGCGGCCCTTCCAGGGAAGCGGGAGGGAGGACCGTCTGCCGGTTGTTATTGCGACGGGAAGAGGCAAGAATCACGCGTTCCTTCTTTCCACGACGTCCAGACGAATGTTCCCGAGGGTTGCGCCGTTAAGGGGTGGCGCTGCTGGGATTAATTCAAGGAAGCGTTAAGGGCGATTTGCGGCGCTGATAGGGGACCGCAACGCGGGGCTTAATTATAGACCCGTTGGAGGATAAGCTGGCACAGTTTCAACGGTAAAATCGGGCGCTTTGTAAATTTAAAAAATCACACAATTAGGGAGAAAGTGGCTTGTACCGAGAGCTTGTTTAATGGTAGTGATATTCTTGAATCATAATCACTTTGAAGATGAAGATGAAAATTTCAATCTTCAAAGTCTTGGAATTCTTGAAATTTTTGAAAGTCTTGAAAGTGTGGAAACATTGTAATCCCCATACCAAAATGTGATCCATCGTTAACAATAATGTCGTCATAACGCCGGCCAATCTAACGCGGACTAAGCCTTCCTAATCATCGAGGTATCGATCCAGCCCCATAAACGTAGTCAGGTGACCGGAGGCGGCGACGTATCAGAAACGTTGGGAGCAGCTGCTGGCCGGCGAATACACCGTAACGAAGATTTGCTTTTAAGCCGGATACGCGCGAAACGTCCAGCTCGGCTAGCAGACATTGCTCGGCCGCGTGAACTTGTTTGCGTTGTACCGACGCCGACGACAGCTACGACGACACTGGCCGACCGGCGTCCGTAACGTGGCCTAAAATTAAATTCAGCCAGCACAATGGATCCCTCCCGATGAAACCTGTCCGTCAGCGGGGAACAAGCGGACTCGATGCGACATCGAGCGACGACATGGCTTGACGTTGAATGAGTGTTCTCTCTTTCCGTCAAGGGGACGCTTTTGTAACTGTTTTTTTCACCGACCGAACAAGAGAAGGGGAATCCGACCCGAGTTCATTTTCGATGCTCTCATCGAACAGTCAGGATCAGGGTCTTTAAACCATTTCCTCCGCGTTAACAAAAATAATCCGAAAAGGTAGAAACTTTGAATCGGCCTGTAATTGTTTAACAAGAAGGTCTCATGGAAAAATGTCTCCCTTTGGATTTCAGAGCTTTTTCCATCGCTCAACGAGGTCGTACGTGTCTTTCATACAAAGCCGCGTTGACTTAACCTCAAAATACACACACACGCGCGCGCGCGGTATCATCTTTGAGGTTGGTCCGCCACGAAATTTCCATCAACGGCACAGACAGGCGGAACCGTTTTATCCTTCGGGCCGTCTAAAAAAAAAGAGAAGAGGGCGGAAGGGACGAGCAAGAAAATACGAGTTACAATATTTTGTTATCAAGATTTTTATGCAAACGAAGAAAACCGCGAAACGCGGACGGGAATGTAATTTCTTGACGGTGGATGGTGCTTTTTCCCGGGCAACGGTTTTCCCGGTTTCCTTCCTTCGCATTCACGGATAGAAATAAGAAGAGAGACGGAGAGAGAGAGGGGAGGGAAAAAGATAGAAGGCAAAGAAAAAGGAAGAAGGTCGCTATCCTTGCCGCGAGCGGGGCATTAATCTTTTTGACGTCGGTGATGCAAGCATGAATACCGGGGCACCCATTCTTTGAGGCGGGCGAAACGCATTTTTATGGATTAGTCACTTTCGAAAATGAGTTCCTTACAGCGTGAAGTGGGCCACGAGGAAATAAACCTCCCGCGCAAGCGAAAAGGACGTTCATCTTCGGGCTTCGGTGCGAATTAAAAACAGGCGTTAACGCGAACGGCCGCATCCGCTTCGGAATTCTGAGAATGCCCCACGGGCGCGATAAATATTTATTTTAACGACGGATCGAGGGGCCATCGACGCGAATAAAATTATTCCAAGGATGGACGGGTCAGGGGAGGCGTACGTGGAAGGAATCCCGTGGCGGGTTTTTAAAGCCGGTATGAAATTTAAAAAACACCTTTCATTCGTTATGCACCGAACAAGCGGTACACAGCCGGTGTCCAAGACCGAAAATACGTGTGTCGCGGACTTTGCGCGCCGAGATATCATATCCTGCGCCCATCCTCCGCCTCATGAATATTTAAACTGGATATTAAAGGCGCAAAATCACGGCGCGTTCAAACCCTCTCGCCGTAGCGCCCCTTCGCCCCTTCGCCACCCCCCGTTTCGAGATCAACGGCGTCTCGAATTTCGAGCATGATCGATCTCGAAGGCCCTCGAATCACGAACGTCGAACATTCCATTGCGCCGGTAACGTACAGCTATGTAAAGGCATTTCCAAAAATTTAGAGAGTAAGATCTTTGCATGAATTCTCGAATTCATGAATTCCTTAAAAGTTCTCGAGTTTTATAACTTTAGGGTGTTCGTTGTATTCCTGATGCTGGAATTCATGTCTCGAGTTCTTCAATTTTGAAGTTTGATCTTTGAATTCTTGAATTTCTAGAATTTCAATTCGTTGACCTTTCGATTACTTCGATTCTTGGAATTTAAACTTACTGGATTCTACTTAATTTCTATATTATTGATTCCTGAATTGTGGAATTCTAAAAATCATAAATTCCGAAATTCTCGAATTCTGCAGCCCTCGATCCCCTTGAACATTCAATCTTCGACGAAACAGCGATGATCCCCGGCCGTGCGCCGAGGAATTCGAGCAAACAGAAACTTTTACCCCCCTAAAACCGGGAACTTTCCTCCATCAGCGGTTATCAAAAGGAATCAATGTCAACGGCACAGACAAATTCCGCTCTGCCAGTCAATAACGAATCGTGGTGGTGGGGGGGCAGCGGCAATCCTTTCGAGGTAGCGGTCCATGAAAGATGGCCGGCAAAGAAGTTGGCCAACACCCGAGGAAAAAGGAGACAGCTCGATGCTCATAAATCACTATTAAATCTTGGAGGGGTCGAGGCCGCGGTTTGTCGAGTAATCTATCAGGACGGTCCACCTAATATAACGGTCGAGTAATTGCGGCGTACGTACACGAAGAGTGGCCCCGATCGATTCCGCACTCGTTTGTGTGCCTAATGACCACGCAAACGGCGCGCAACGTATGCCCTGCGACCGCCGTTGAATTAATAATCGCATTACACGTGTGTTTACGTTGCGACGAAAGTAGCGGCCAACTGTCAGCCCCCGTTTCCGTTGCTCCGTTTCTGGCCGCCGTTAAACCGCCCTTGCCTAAAGATAGAAGCTTTCCAGCGCCCTGTCACCGGCCCGTCATTTTTCATCTCGCGTCCGTCGATTCTTTTATTAGACGCTCGAGTATCTCAATTTTCGTACGTCGGACAGTTTTGGTGATCAGGGAGGACGAAACGGTCCCGGCAAATGTCACTGGGGCGAGCTTCTTTTCAGGTTATATTCTTAGACCTTCACGAAGAAAATTCCAGTTATCGTAAATAGCAATTAATTAACGGTACTTGGAACGTTTATGGACTCGGAGATGGGTTGGATGTAAAGCGACTCGGAGGTGACATTTATTAGCTCGTTTCCAAAGTGTCCGTTTTGCAACATCGGCGGTGCATTCGAGATTTTCTCGGGGAAGGGAAGATTGGAACAGTTTAAGGTCCACGGGAACGGTAAAACCTTTAGAATTTCTTGGGCTTTCGGATTGGACACTTGAACTTTCGGAACTTCTGTAATTTTCGAACTCGCGCGATATTACAGTTACCCGGGACTTTCTTGAATGGCGGCAACCTTTGAATTGTTCTGTTGGACTTTGAACTTGTTGACTCCCGCGAATTCTCGCGTACTGTCGCCCCTGTTATCTATGGGCGCACGTCCATGTCCCTGGTCAGCCCAATATCACGTCTCGTACTCGTGGTACGTCGCTTATTAACACCAAGATTTCTTATAATATTGAATTATTTTTACTACTGAATCTTCAAACATTGAAGGGTGACCCACAGGTGATGGATGTCACCAGATGGGACAGCGTTGTGTGACCCAATCGTGTAAATTCCCATCTTCGAAACAATCAGGGGAGTCTTTGGAGGACTCTCGCGCCCGTCTGTCGGCCTTTTTACGATCGGCCGGGCCGCGGTAGTTAATTAAGTTAATTCGAAACGTGCCGGGCAAAGGAAGCAAGAAAGGACAACGCCGCTGTCGGCAAACTTTCGATTCGAAATCTGCTGGGCGCCCGGCAAGATTAAGAACCTTCCTCTGCTTATTATCCCGGACGTAAGACCTCGAAAAACAAGGAGACAGTAATTGCCGGCGAACCGGGGACGGCCTCTGGGACAAGGGAGGTGAGGTGGAGGGAGCGAGCCGTGTCGCGGTTATGCAAAAGCAGACGACAGAGGGGCCACCCCAGGCTTTTAGCGGAATTGCTTTTACTAACTGATTACATAACGTAATAAAGGTTATTTTTACGTGCCCGAAAACGTTGGCACGGCGATACGTCACCGGAAACTTCGGGCACGGACGAGCCGCCGTTGAAAACGCGTCAGTTTGCGTCTCCTTCGCGCCTCAGACGTCTTCGAGGAGATCCTTTTTCCTCCTTCAGACCCTTTGATTAAAAGAAAACCACTGAATTAAGGGGCGAATTAATTGCCTCCTTAAGGGTTGCGGGGATATTTCGAAGCTTTCAGAATTCGACGCCGAAATTCGCTGTTCCGATGATTAAACCGCGCAGGACGTCAGAATTTATCGGCGAGGCACTCGAGGGCCGGGTACGTATCAGCAATGGGTGTTGCTGGGTGGGCGATCCGCACACCACGGAATTGACACTAGCTCGGCCGACATGGTGTCGCGTTACGAACATCGGCCTCCGCCCCTCGGCCATTTTCCATCCACCCTATGCTCGTTCAGGTGGGATTCCTTCGCGTGACGGACGTGTACCGACACCGATCCATGGCCTGGCTCCACGTTTTCGCTCTCCCTTCAGCATCCACGGATCTTCAATTACTCGCGACCAGTTGTAACCTCGTTTTCTCCGGTTTGCGAAATCCAATCGGAGTTTCGGATTGAATGTTTAAACAAATCTCATGTTGCAACGCAAAATTGCAAAACCCTGGGCATCTGTCATTTTTGAAGAAGAATCCCCGTGTTACATCGTCCGGATTAATGCTCCTCGATGTCAAGGGCTGACTGAAGGTGCTATCCAAGGGGTGGCCTTCTTGAAGGGTTAAAGGAGAAACGGATTGGGGGTGTCTACCCAGGCAGAAACGTTCAGGTGATTATGATAGAAGGACTTTTGTCCAGTTAACAAAAAATCCAAAAAAGACTTAATATTTTCCAAAATCATGGATGTTGGACGTCAGTGAACGCAAGGTCGGCCGCAAAGTTTCCATTGCACTCCAGCCGAAGCTACTTATCCTTAATCCCGGTATTACTCGAAGACGGAATAGAGCCAGACTCCCGGATTTGTCACGTCGAGAAAGGGCTCGGCGGGGCGGAGGGGGGCGCACGAGAGAAACGGCAAATTAGCTCTCATCGATCAGCCTCGTCGCAGCCAATGAAGACGTATCGCGAACGACACTTATCGGCCGAAGATGTGCTCGATTAATTTGTTTAATCGATCCTCATCGTCGCCCGAAGAATCGCTGCTCCCGGATGAACGTCAACCGCCAGGGGACGTGCCCCGTCGATGCAGGCCGACGGAAGTGATTACTCGATTCGAATCGCAGGAATTGATTCGCAATCCTCCGGAAAGCTGGCTTTGAATATCCATTATCCGATTCAACGGCCTCGGCGATCGCCTTACACGATACCTTCCCCCCCCCCAAATTGTATCTGCCCGGTGAAATTTACTTTTATTCGCGGCGCTCAGAGGATTGCAAAAAACGGGAAACGCGTTCGTTGTTCGATAATTCCTCGTCCAACAGGATAGCTCGTTTCAATTTTCTCAGACTCCCCTCGCGGTGCATTATCGTACGCATTTTAATTAATTTGGGTAAATTAAGCGAGCCATTCGTACGATACAGGCACCGCGGGGAAACGGGACGAAAATAAGGAAAAAGTTGCATGAAAAATAGCCGAGCGTCCGAGGGGAAGTTTTAATTTCGAGCGGAGGGATCGGGAGAGGGTTACAACGGGGTATCTTTTGCCCTCGGTTGTGGCAATTGTCTTTAAAGTGGCTTAAGTAAGTCACGTTTAGGGCGGAACTGAGCCAGGGACTCTAATGAATTCCACGGGGCAACGAGACGTTCCTTGCATTTGTACGGCGAACGTTTAAAAAATGACATTCCTGGAAGGGTCTGGCAGGATAAGGTGGTCAAAAGTACCCATTCGATATCTCAATTTTATCTCAATTTTATCTGAATTTTTGAAGCATTACAGTGGGAGAAATTGGCCAAGAACCGTGATTTGTAACTTTCGCCCCTTACTACCCCCCACGTTGAGATATCGAGTTCAACTTGGTACAAATTGTCCTTTCTTGATAAGCTATCAAGAAGTTCAAGGGCACCTTTCCTTTATGTAATTCGATCATCGAATTATAGCAAGTTCCATCTGTCGTTAAAGTTCGATCAAGTCGTTGCCACGCCATCGTCGTTCCTCGCTGAATATTTCAGAGACCTGCGGGTCGAGCGTACACACCATTATCCCCTTAGCGGGGCGACCATTTGCCCGTGACTCACTGTACTTCAATCATCCCTTACTCTGTGATCAGTCGTACTCGGAACATTTATCAAAACTGTCGACCGCAATCGCGATGGAGATGAAGTTAAGGGCGGCCCGACGCGGTACAACGGTAAGCGTCGATTTCCTATCCCATCGTATTATCTAAACAAAAGCCCCGCGCCGGACTGAATAATTCCCTAGCGCGGGCCGCGAACACGTGACAGTGCAGCCGCACACATCGTCAGGTAACCACCGCAGTGACAAGCCGCGATACATCGTCGGATAGATAGGCTGTTCTGGTACGAGAACGATCTGTTATCAGCGTCACCGACGCAATAAAGCAAATTGTCATTGATGTACAATCGTCGTGATCCCTGTGTGCCACGTGCACCACGTGATCGCATAACCTCAAAACCGTGTAGATATTCCGTCATGGTATTTGCGTAACTAGCGTTCAATGATTCCGTTGGATTGTATCGAACTGTTCCACTGTTAACTATTTTCAACCAGGGTAACTGCGAAGCCTTCTGCGTGCCTCTGTACACATAACCTCAAAATTAACCATAAACTACCATTGTATTTTCACTGTTGCCTTTAAAGGGTAAGTTAAATTAAGTTCGTATGACTATTCCTTGGACGGGAGCTAGTAATATAAATAGAATTTTAATATTTTAATTGATCAACATGGCGCCACGTGCACCACGCGATCGCTTAACCACAAATAACTTTGAAACATAAGTTAAATTAAGTTTGTGTGGGTGACCATTTGACTAGAGTTAATAATATAAATCATAGTGCAATTTTATTTTTCATCCCGGCCATAATTGGCCAGGCTACAGCACTTGAACGTTGACTCACATTCAGAATTAAGCGTCGCGGTGCGCAGCGACAAAATGGTAGTTTATTTGCGCTCATTTGTATACGACCACACGAATCGCGCTTTATGTATCCGCAATAACTCCGGTACCGGGAGCAGCAACGGTATGACGTGGATTGCAGCAATAATTACGCACGATTCCAGGATCTCTCTTTGCCGGAGCGCGGTGTTGCGGGCACAAAAAGGAACGGTCCGCCCGTGTTTCGAGAGGATTCTCGCGTATTCGGCACAAGAAACCACATAATCGCGCGGCACATGCCAGGATTCCAACGGTGTATCAGGGATCCAACGGCATACGCAACGTTAGAACGATAATCAAGCTCGGGGCAAAACGAAAATTTAGCGGTTCCCGCGGGAACCCGCGCGCGGCAAAACCGATCACCTGACCGCTTGGCTGACGGTGATTCGTGAATTTGCTAATTCGCCAGAGCTACACTGCTCGGTTCCTGATCGCCGGGCTGACTACCTAATTTAAATTTTCTGTGTACGGGGCATATCCCGGAAATGGACGTGAACGCTGTCAAAATTACTTGCATTTGAAAAAATTACACAATTTCATTTAACAAGTTTTACCCAATCTAAAATTAAATATTAATTGCAAATAGGATAATTTATCGCTTGTTTGGTTTTGGTCTGGCCAGACAGTGACTTGCTCTACTTACTGAAATATTACTCCACTTGCACGACCATTTACTGTATACATTTACCTATTCTACTTGTCTGACAACACATCAGTTCACGCCGTCTGATTAAGCACTGACCCTATTCTACTTGTCTGGCCACGCACTGGTCCTACTCTACTTGTCTGACCACGCACTGGTCCTATTCTACTTGTCTGACCACGCACAGTTCCTTACCTATACGGCTGCTAATAGATCGATCAATTCCACTTGTCTGATCATCCTATTCCACTTATCTGGCTATATAACCGCCCTATTCTACTTACTGGAGCAAATGGCCACGTTTATCAATACTGCAGGTGCTATACACGAACAACTTATCAAGGTGTCGAAATCAAATGAAATTTCGCTAAAAATGTTCAATTTTCCCCCGGCTGAAATTATGCGAAGACGAACGGCGTGATAGATCCGGAGAACGTAGGGTAAAAGTGTCGGGGGGTAGTTGGTATTCCTCGCGGTGATGTTTTCGTTAAGTTCCACCTTCATTTCTGTAAAACGTTTGCAGCACGTGAATACCCGCTTTCAAGCGTATTGTACAACTCTTAACCGCAACTGGGTCAGCGCGAGCGTGTATGCCAGATACTTTAATCTTTTATGTGATTGTTACGGGAGTTCTTGTGCTTCCACCATACACTTTTTCCCTTGCATAGCTAACAAGCTTCACAGCGGATACACCTGCACGCGCAATTTTCTTGAAAAACTACAAACAATTCCGCCTGCCGCCGCAATCAACATACGGCCAAACGGTGCAACGTTATCCATGAAATATTTAAAACATTCCCTCCTTTCATATTTCCTCCGCTGCTAACCAGCTGCGCCTTCACAATTATTATTGCGAAGTAAATACTTTTTGAATCTCCCTGTACATTCTGAACGCAGGCTGAACGCAAGGGTGCGGTAATTATTCAAAGAAAACCGCTCGATACACAAACTTCAATTCTCAATGCAGACTGGTCTGCCCCCTTAAGAAAAATATCCTTTCAAAATTCGAATTTCCAACAACCGTACAATAGAATGAAAAACATTTTCCACCTTTGACGGTGTCGACGAAGGCCCGTCGATCCCCCCGCCGCCACCCCTTCATCCCCGCGGTTTATCCACCGGTTTCATCGTCGAAACGCGTCCCGTTCGAGCGTCCATTATTGGTGGACCACGATGAGCCCGTAAAATGCAGAGCTCTCGCCCGTTGTTTGTCGACTATTGTTTATCCGCACGGTTATGTGGCTCGTTGTTATCGTTTCCGGATACCTTCGTCCGGGGCACAATGAACATTCGCGTTTCCGGGAATTTCCGGCCCTGTGGAGGGATAACCGGACCGGATTTTCTTTATTCCTCCCCCCTCCGCTTTTTCGAAGCCCCGTTCCGCGTATTAATTCGCGAGCGTTTCCGCAGTTCTTTTTTCCCGACGGAACGGTCAAGCTTCGGGTCTTAACGCTTCGGGGACCGTGGCCGATCAGCCGTGCCCTTTTATCTGCTACAGGTCGCCTCAAAATAAGCGCGCGTTCGTTTCAAGTTTGGAGAGATGCTGTTTTTGGTTTCGCTCTTCGAGGAACTGGTTTCAGTCGGTTCACGCGGCTGCCTTGTTTACGGTACACTCGCAAATATTATTCGACGGGCGGCGACCGTACGCGCGGAACAATGCGTCGGCTCATTTGAACGGCGGCCGATGTTTGACCAAACTGCGATTCCATCGGCGAAACTCGAGTTCATAAATGTTCCAGGCACGGGGGCAATTAACGTTTTATGCGCGGCGCGCGTTACGCGGGATAATCGCGAAAGAAAACGCGCCGGGGCAAAAAGTTCGAACAGCTTTCCAATGGCCGCGGTTCGACTTCCTATTCAACGGCGCCCCCGCCCCTTAAACCCGAGCGTCTCGTGTAACAGCGGTCCGTGCAATTACGCCGCGTCGGTCTTCGTGTTTGCAGGTTTCTTCTGGTCGATTGTGAAACGCACGCCGGCGGACGTGAAAGGAAACACAGTTCGACGGTTCTCCTTCCCCCGCTGTCTTCTTTGTTCCCTCGGCCAGCAATTTCGAAACGCAAAATTAGTAAATTTTGATTAATACTCGCTAGTCCGGTGGCTGGCATGACCCGACCCTGCGGCCAGGTCAACCGGGTGGTAATCTAATCGTGTGATTTGGTTAATGGCAGCAACCCAACTCTTTTGTTGGGTCGATGCTGATGATACCTTTCAGCACTCGACTCCTGACCCGGCGTTTGCAAATAGACTCTGCCGATTCGCGAATTAATGTGCTTTTAACAAGCGCGTACGGTTAATGCCGCGTTGTGAAACGTCGAAACGAATTCATTCGACGTTTTGCAAAAGAACGCGAGTTACATTCAATCCCCCGAACGACTCGATTCGTAAGCTGGATTCGTTTGAGAGCCAGCTATCTCCGCCTTGTCCCTGTAATTAGCCAGGAATTAAACTCACCCCCCCCCTCGATCGCCCCACCGGTTGCCCCGTGTTTATCCGCTAAAGTGGCATTAGCGCGAATTACCGGTGAAACGTTGCACGAAAATTGCATGTAAACAGTGCACTTTATTCGATTACGAGTCACGACGGGGGTGGGGGGTGGGGTGGGAAAGGGGAGCGGCAAGTTCGAGTGGCCTCGTATTAGACGCGATCAAATTAGTCCCGCTCGCAATGACTGCGCCGATGCAATCGAGCACTCGATAATGTTTCCTCGATGAATCGATGCATTTTATGCGCTGAGAATTTATGGACGATCGCGGGGAGCATCGTCGAATACGGAGACGTCCGTTCGACGGAGTAATTGGCCCCTGTTTAATGTTTCAATGGCAACGTTAAGTGGTTAAATTAACTCCCCGCGGAATCGTGACCCAGATTTGTAAATCGTATGCAACAGATGCTCGGAGTAATTAAAAAGGAAATGAATTTATTAAAGTAAATTTCGTTGTTCGCTGTTAGGTGCGTTCAGATCAAATAACATTACACTGAATGTGAGAGAGCTCTACTTGTCTGATCACACACTGGTCTTATTCTACTTGTCTGGTCATACACTGGTCTTATTCTGTTTGTCTGACCAGTCACTGTCCATATTCTACTTGTCTGACTAGTTACTATCCATATTCTACTTGTCTGACTACACACTGGTACTATTCTACTCGTCTGACTAGTCACTGTCCATATTCTACTTATCTGGTCATACACTGGTCTTATTCTGTTTGTCTGACCAGTCACTGTCCATATTCTACTTGTCTGACTACACACTGATCCTATTCTACTTGTCTGACTACTCACTGTTCATATTCTACTGGTATTTTCTTACCAGAATATTACGGTATTTCTATTACTTATCATGTTAAACGTCTAACAGGAATGTTTTCATCGAATTAATTCAAAGAATTCTTAATTATAAAGGTAAAATATTAAATTAGGTAATGCTTTTATTATGTTCAGGTTATAACGGTAACATTATGTGTTCGGATTGAGTCATGTTAAGCAACGTCATGAGGAGTTATCGCGTTAGATAATACTCTTATTGAGTTCTGGTTAGCTTGTGTTGTATTTCAACTGAATTCAGGCTAAGTAGCACGAGTATCACGTAACGTAATCTAAACGTAACTTAATATCCAGTAATGGTATTACCTAACCTAATTCAGTTTATGCGCTGTAAAGGGATTTCTTGTGTTATAACCTGCTAAATAGTTACCTAATTATAATTACGGTTATGGTTATGGTGATTTATTCTGTCTTAAAGTTATGCATCGAGGTCATTCCTTTCCTTACCGCACTTTCACGTTCATATATTATATTTGTTTCTTAATCTTTTAATAATTTTGTCGATCTTTATCGTGAACACAATTTAAGATCAGAAATCGTGATTTCACAGTATTTGAATTTATAATATCTTTCTAAGCGAGATACGAACCGCTTCCAGAGCAAGATGTTATAACGAGCGGAAAGCGGGTCACGTGGATTTACAAGATCGTAATTCCGTAGATTTCATTTTAATGAAATATCGCTAAATTTATGGAATATGTAGTTTGTATTTATGCTGCTTAAACCCATGACCCAGTATTTAAATTCATGCTAAAAGCGCGACTGACAAAAGTATACTGCCACGAATATCCTTGCCTTCATTTAATGGGAATTAAAACGGTGTTGCCGTGAACTGAAAAGGATCAAATCTTCAACGTTGGCTCAACTAATTCCTTTTTCCGACTAAAACCTTTGGAACAGCTGTTACAGTTACGGTTCGGATCGATATATTTCCCTGGCCTTAAGGTATTTCCCGATAAAACTGTGATTCGTTGTTATTTATACCTCCGGTAACTTGGAGGTCCTTGAATCCTTCCAGAGTCCCAGGTATCCTCCAAACAGACCCAAATCCAAAAATAATGCGCAATAATGGTCCAAAGCAACCCGGAAGTTGGCCAGAACTCGTGGTTCCGCGGAGCCTTGTGTCGCCAGGTCAAGGAAGCGTGCGCGGAACGCCAGCCACGCGAGTAGGTGTGCTGCCTAACGTCAGGCTCGTGTGTCCGGAATGCAATACGGTGGCTGGCGGCGTCACGTGGCTATTTAGAGGATGCCGGGGTCGAAGATGAGGAGAGTTGGGAAAAAGTTCTTGGGGAGCAGGGTGGGACACCTTAGCCATCAACGGCAGACAGAAGGGAGAGACAGTGGCGCGAGGAGACGCTCGAGGCGTTTCTCTTTTAACCAGCATCGTCCGGCTTCCTTTCTTCCCTCGTCCTCCGGCTCCTTTTCTTCGGCTTGTTTTTTATCCTGCGTACATTCGACGTCTCGTTTCTCTCCTTTTTTCTGCCGACTCTATTTTCAGCCCGGGTCACATTAGCATCTTTGTCGCCCGGCCAGACCGCCGATGGCCGCTCTGTCTCTGTCGGCGGCGCTCGCTTCTTGCCCGGCGCTTTGTGTACACGCTCGCGTTTCTCATTTCGCTGCGCCGGGGACCGCCACTTCGCTATTGGTTGCAGATAACACTCGGAAGATCCGTGGAGACAGTGGCCTGAAAGATAGGTGTGGCTATCTAGAAATGCACGGAATTCTTCAGGGACCAAGCTAAAGGGACTCTTCGTGTTCTGACCGCAGTTTGGAAATTTAATGTTGCAAAGTTGTTTATCGATCGAAGAATGTAGACTGTGCACGAGCATGTCTGGAGATACTCTAAAAGGAACGATAAGGTCCTGAAACATTTCAGTGACAGTAGGATTTTTTCCTCCGTTATTTTTTGATATCATTCTGTTCCCCTCTTTCCTCCCCCGCCATAACTCTTCCCGACGTACAGTCACAAACGCGTTCCCGGTTTCTGGAGGCAGACAACGATGAACCGCGATGGGGAATCCCGCCCCGTCCGCTCGGCTGCTTCGAGGCAGGCTCGGCCGAGCTTGCGAAAAGCCAGACCATTGACACCGGCGCTCGCCCTACCATTGTTGCCGGGCTAATAAAGAAAAATAAAGGCTCCTCTTCCTGCAGGATATTAGCTCTTTCCTACCCGGCCACGGTCGCCGGGGTCCACCCCTCTCAGACCCTTCTTCTTCTTCTTCTTCTTACTGACCGAGCACGGTTGAGAAACGCGACCGACGTCCGGTTTCCGCGTTGCTGCTTCGTTCGTCGAAAATCTGAGCGTTGCTTAATCCGACCGACCGCCGATCGACCCTTTTCATTCTTCTCCCGTGAACGATGGAAGCAAATTACCGGGCTCCTTCCGCTTCGCTACGTCCCTTTGTACCGTTCCCGGTGTCCTCTGGTCGTTGGTTAAGGCCGCTTGTTTTGGACAGGATTCTGAGGTTTTTACGGCATCAACACTTTCTCGTTCGACGGAGACCTACGCTGGTTCTATTCTACTTGTCTGACCACCCATTAAGTACGTACTAGGCTTATTCTACTTGTCTGACTAATCATTGTTCATATTCTATTGGTCTGACTACACACCAGTCTTATTCTACTTGTCTGACCACGCACTGGTTCTTACACATATGGCTTATAGCTCGACTAATTCCACTTGTCTGACCATGCACAGTTCTGTACTACTTGTCTGGCGATATACTGTACATATTTCGCTTGTTCAACTACAACCAAATTCTATTCACTTGTTTCGTTCCACTTGTCTGACCATATATTGCTTATATTCTACTTGTCTGACCACGCAAAATTCCTTACATATACGGCTGCTTAAAGATCGATCAATTCCACTTGCCTGCTCATCTCATTCTACTTGTCTGGCCATGTACCCTCCCTATTCTACTTACTGGAGTAAATGTCAGCGATATCAATTCTGTGACTGCTTTATACATGAATTTTTGAGTGTGTTTACTAATGATTTCAGTATAGGTGATGTAGGGAGGTAAAAATCTTATTATGGTATCATTCCTTCCTAGGTTGCAAACCAAAAAAAGCCGCAGACCGGCACTAGAGCTCGCTAGAAGCCAGACCATTGACACTGGCCCGCACTGTTCGCATTGTTACACCACCTGGCTAATAAAGAAAAATAAAAGCTTCCCGCTGGATATTAGCTTCGTGCTCTCTGCCCTCCCTTCCTCTATCTCCCCTCGTCCCTTCTGGGCTGAAAACGGGGGGGAGGATCGTTCGCCGCGGACGCGACGAAACTGTACGTTCGTGACGCGCTTTACAAAGAGGTTAGGCGACAAATTTATGGCTACTTCTCTCACGACCCACTGGAACATCGATCCTTCCCGCCTCGTAGACCGATTTACATTGAATCATCGCTCTTATTGTATCATGAATTACATCGGACTGCATTCGCTCGTGTTTCGTAATTCTTCGCATCCTATCCTGAAACATACAGGGTGTCTACAACTCCTTCCGAGATATCCTGCTGTACTCACTTAAGTGGTACACCCTGTATGTACCATACAGCTCCATGTTTATTACACGGGACATAAATCGAAGGGATCCGTGCTTTTTCACAAAACACTGAATCATAATCTGAAAATTAATTGCTTATTTGTGTCCACCGTAAGGTACACACAGGCGGTTCATGCATACGTAATTTCATCAACGTCGACATCCTTCATTCGCGCGCGTAAAAAGAGGACAAAAACCGTCCTCCTCGCGTCTCCTTCTAATTACATCTTCCCAGAAAACGTGTCGCAGGCCCTAATGTCCCCCCTCGATAGGGATTCCCACGTCCAGATAGAGATACCAGATGGGATATCGTCGAGGCCTGCGTGTTCCAGTTTGAGGACACGATCCTTGATTTGAAACACGATTAAATCTTCAAGTTTGTGTAGCGGTTTTCTTTCAATAATTAATTTAGCGCACCCCTGCATCCCAGCCATCATTGATCAAATTAAACATTATCCTTCCTCGTTTGTCTGTTACAGATCCGAAGATGAAGTGGCCATTAGTGCTGATTTGCTTTCTGCTGCCGTATTCGTGCATCCTCGGTGTATCGCATGCCGGTAAGTGGCCCGGGTATTCCATGCTGTTTCTTATTCAACGATCGCCGGAATAAATTATATCGCCGGCAATCATCTCGTTATTCCGCGCATCGACCGTGTGACAGGCCGATGAATACCTGTCCTGCTACGTTTTCGAATAAATTAGCGAGGCCCCGGTTCAGCTGGAACCGGATCGTACCGAAATAGACCCGACTTCGAAATCCAGCAACCCACTTAACAAATGAAACACGAGCCCTTTGTGCCGTTAGCGTGCCAGTTTGAAAATAAGCGTTTTTTAATCGTGGCGCAAGTAAATTTTATTTTAACTGGAGCAGACTCGAGCGGGGCCAAATTTAGACAAACATTTTTACATTCGGTATTTATATTAGGGGGTGGCAAATTAATAAAAGAAGCTTTGCTGGAAGGGTTGAAAATGAAATAGGAAACTAAATGAATAAGGGGTGGCGCGTGGATTAAAGCAGTTTAGTAAATAGTAATAATTATCTTCCTTTCCTTTCGGATTTCATCCCCTAAATACTCCACTCCCGTTTGCAAGAATTGCCACGTGTTCCAATTAATTTCCAAACGAGTTATTTTGTAATTTTTTAAAAAACGCCCTCTCGTGCATTGCTGTGTATGATTCCCATTGTACAATCGGTCGCAGAAATCTTTGGCGAACCTCGAATTCGCATCATAAATCTGGCGGGCCAGGAAAAATCGAACAAGACGTACACGAGCGAACGGCGACCCCCGTTAATAAATGTCGCGATACAGCGACAGCGATGTTCAAAGGGTTGAGCTCGACGATAAAATCGACGCCACGATTTCCGGCCGCGCTGTTATCGCCTCGTAAATCATTTCCAGGAACGACAGATCGCGCAGGACCCTCAAGTTCCACGCAACGAGCCGTGAAAGCTGTAGAAACAGACGAATCATGTCCGCTTTCCTTTTTCTATTAACCCAGGCCCGTGTAAAGGGGGTGCAAAATCCTTGTTTCGAGGGGCGTAGATCATCCTGGAAATGTTATGGTGTTTTGGCGGAGGGTTGCTTGTTTCACCTGACGATAAATCGTGATATTTATTGCCGGGACGCTACATTTTATCGATTCTGTTGTTCTGAAAACTGTGGTCACAGTAGTGACGTTTACCATTCATTGGTTCATCGTTCGATGGCTTTGCTGCAGTCAGATATAAGACTCCATGAATTTAATTGGACTCATTTGACCCGAATCCTTTTCACTTTTCATATTCTGTCCAGGAGTAGGTGTATCTCGCCCCCATCAACTACAAATTAATTAAAAATTAATATTCTTTGCCACCCCTCGGCTATAACTCAGTGGGGAGGTACCTTAACCTCATTTACCTGCTGGGTGACAACGACCAGGTTTATGATGCGTCCTTTCTCGAAAAAACTAAACGACTCAACTATAAAATTTATGATATTTAATATTTTATTTTCTTCGTCCCATAAACCTAGTGTTAAAGTCACGTGCTATAACTGTAGACATTACGTGCTTGTCTTCCGGTGGACTGCACCCAAAGGACAAATTTCCTTTTCTTCCCCTCCCCGCCATCCCCCTTCGAGCATACTGTTCTTATTGTTCCAATATATGGCGCGATTAATCGCTGGCCACCGATCCCCATTTACCGGCCCCTCTGATCGAGGGGCAAGCTCTGTTTACTAGGGGATTCTCGGTCTCGTTTCTGGGGAATTTGATAAACGAACCTAGGAATTATTTGACAATTTACAGGGAAATCGTAGAGTCTCGGTTCTTCGAATTTATTATTCGGTTCGGGTTTATTACAAATTCAGCGGCGCGTAATACCAACGGAAGGTATTATTTCCAGGTGTCTAGGGAAATTTTGCACGGAAGTCGTATTTTCTAGAAAACTGGAGGCTACGATTCATAATTTCTCCGGGAACATTCCGCCGCGAACGCGGAACTCCTTCCATTTCTACTTTCCCGTCTGTTTTAAATATTCCTTTTGCCCGTTCCATTTACGATCCTTTTAGTTAAATAAATAAAAGTTATTCGGTTAATTATGCCCGCGAATTCGTTGGGAAATATTAGACGCGAAGGAGAGGCCGCGGGCACCCGCTCCCCGACGACTGTCCCGGTATCGCCGGTCCAATTTGCATGCGAATGGGCCGTAAAAGAACTGTGCGGATAAGCTAAAGGAACGTAAATATTTTCAAGCCAGTGCTAACTTGGCTAATAAACAGCTTAAAGGGTCATAATCGTATAACGGATAATATTGTTCCGAATGGTCTAATCTTAATTTCGATTACGATCTCGTTGTACGACATTGTACGTCGTTAGCGATCTGGTTAACGCGCCACTTAAGTTACGATAACGCTCTAACGAAACAATTTTCCGTAACATTTATCGATTTCGATTGTCCCAGTTAATGAACCCGACCAGTTTTTTAAACTTCTTTCTCTCCCTCGAAGATCAACCTGCAACAACTTGTCTACGACGTCCTAGATCACCCTAAACTACTTAAGTTAGAGAAGAAATGTTTGTAAAAATGTTAACTCGGTCGGAAACAATTACAGATACCAGCTGACGACAGCCGGGGTCGATATCGTTGCGGGCCATGTGCTGGCACGCGCTCCAGCCCATGTAACCCGACCTATCCTCTATCTGGCACTCGATTCCGCTACTTGTCCGGCGGTATGCAACTTGTTCGATGCCATTCTGGCAAATCTTCCGGTTCAGGGACGGGCCTGTGTCGCAGGAAACAATCCCGTGTTCACCGGTCTGGCAACTTGTAGCCCGATCCCGAGACACAGGGAAGAGAGGTGGAGCAAAGTGCGCGCGGCCGTCACCCACACCTCGGCACAGGGCTAAAGGAACCGCATCTCGCCGGGGAACTTGACGAGACTTTCCCCCTTTTGACTTAATTGGCGGCTTCGGGACCAAGGCGTCTACGTCGATTCGAATGGCGCTTTGGCCGGTCGCAAACTAACAAAAGAACCTGGAAACTCGTTAATGGCTCTCCGTGAAACAATCGATCGCTTTCTGTCGTGATTTTGTATTCTTCTTTTACCACCCGTCCCCCTTTGGGAGCCGGGGCTTTATTGGAAATGGGATACGATGTGTTCCGTTGTGATTCTTTCGGGGCCAACATCGGTATCGAGATTGTTATTTAATTGTTTTCTCTCCTTTTTTTTTAGCAATTCTTTCAGTTTTTAGTCAGTTATGGACTTATGAATAGAAGATTTTATACAATTTTGATATAAAAGACGAAAAAATGAGACGTTTGACAAGTAATATTCCTTCCCTTTTATTGAAATAAAAGACATTATATTTCACCTTTAAATTGTAAACAGAGGAACAATTAAAATTATAATGAATGATTCGCGAGCGAAGGATTAGACTGGCAATAAAACGTTATTAAGGTTAAGTTTCCATCGGGTGCCTTTGGGAACGTTGCATCGTTAATGATTTACTTTTTGGCGTTCCACCGACTTTCGAGTTAATTGGCGACATCGAGAAGTCAGACGTTCCCCGTTTCTCGATTAAAGTGCCATCGCTTTGCAAACTCGTGGACGTCAACTAAGAAGCTGGGGAACTTGTTAATGGCTGCCTGAGAACAATGACGTGGAGGCTTGTTGGCTCTTCCCCGGGCTTTCATTGTCGCAGCTACTTTACGCTGTCGCGGCTATTTTTTCACGCGTCAGTAACAATTATCGCGAAATCTCATGCCAAATCAAAAAGGACCTTAATTAATGTGCGGCGGCTGGGTCATTTGAAGTAACAGTAATGTTTCGATAAGTCGTCGAAAATCGGGATCAGAACGACGATTTATCGTGTAGCATGGGCGGAGCTAGAAGCCACCGTTCTTAAAGCGTAGCAGTGTCTCGGATCTCTTTCTCTGTTCAATATTGTTGTCCTTTTCTACGTTCGGAAAACATCAAAGCGTTCTGGACTGAGACAGCCTCAGCTGTCTCATATTACACTGTTATAGATATTATCGTAGAATTCCGGAATGTAATTCGATACCATGGTAAGTAAAGAGGCAAGGAGAATTTTGTGGTGGGGATTTCCAGCGATTTATCGTAGAGGACTCTGCGATTCGCGGCAAATTGCTCGGATTTTCTGCGCCCGTTCGTTAAAAAGAATTCGATATAGATACCGCGAGCTGTCGCCGTCAAATCCGTCAAAGTAAAGATGACAAAGGGAGTAAAAAGGTGAACAGTCGGTTCCAGGGAGATTGTCCCGGTAACCACGCCGACGTCAACGTGTTCTTTACGTCATCGTCCCTTTGGAATCCATGCCATTAACGAGTATCGAGCTTCTTACTACACGTTCTAAAGTGTCGTTGCATCGGCCCCGTCTTCGAGGCAAAGACGTCTTTGCCAGGCCCGAAGCTGCCAATTAAGATGGTTATCAAATTCGACGGCTCAAACGGAATCGCTGATCACAGGCCCTGCAGACATCGGCCCGGGCTGCTAACTTTTTTACAACTCTCTGCAATCGGTGCGCCATTGTGCCCGCCGTAAGACGATTCGGGACACTTCGATTCAGCTCCTCTTCTTTGCTGTCATTAAAATGGAACTTTCGTTTCGGTATTGACGTTTTAACGCAGCGGTGTTGGGTTACGTTCGCACTCGTTAAAACGATTCGTTTTTTAACGATCGCAAACCTTTATTTATATCAATTAACGAGTTTAGGTTAGACCGAAATTCATGGAGGATTTTAACGAAATAAATCACAGATGGCGCCGTGGCTCGGAGAGAAATGATGGATGCGGTGTTTCCTCTGGCCATTATTTTATAATTGTCGTCGGTGGAAGGATGTTTAACGGCGATTTAAGCGACAAATCGAGAGTCACGCGGGACAAATTGACATCGCGAAATTCAATAACATCGGAAACAACGGGGCACCGTGTTTGCCGATGGATCAGCATCCAAATCAACGCCTGTCGATCCGTCACACGGTACAGGAACACGTAAGATGGATGTTACTTTTTGTTCATGAATTTCCCGTACGCCGTGTTCACTGTACAGAACCGGCCTCCATCCCTCCCGCTTCCGAACAGTAAATCTAACCATTCGCGTTGAGCCGTGTTGCAGCTCTGCCTATTATTTCGAATACCAACGCGACATTTAGCCCCTGTAAACACGAAGCTTTACCAGTTCCATCGAACGATCCGCGATTTATATCGTTCCATGCTTTTGCCCTTTTGAATTTCATAAAAACCGGACCGAATAATTCACAAGAGAACCTTGAATACGGCGGGCATGTTTCCTAACCTCTGAAAAAGCGCGGGAAACGGTATTAAGCCTTCTTCTGGGACGACTGTCGCTCAAAAGCGACAGAAAAAGAAATGTAATTCGCGTACGTAACCTCAAAGGGAGCCGGCGTCTCGAAAAATCAAGACATAGCCGGGGTTGTTTCGCGTTACAATGGAAATTCGTTAGATTTACCTTTCGGTTCCCGTAATTTCCTCGCGAGGCTAGACGCTGCGCCCGGAGGGGGAGGAGGAGGCTGAAGGGGTGGCCGGCGAGTATTTGCTTTGAAGCAATCTACACAGAGGGGGACAAGGAGAGGGGTGGCTACATGCGTTCCCTGATAGAAGCAAGCTTTTTCATCGGAAGAGAACTAATTTTGCGACGATAAAAATGCACGTTTACAGACCGTGCCGGGGCACAAGGGTGAGCCCGGTCGGAAAAGGGATGAACGGCATAAAGGGACGGGGAGAGGAAGAAGAAATACGACGGCCCCCGGGCGGAATTCGTTCGTTCCTTGTCCCTGACGGTTCTGTAACTTTGTAATGAAGACCCTGTCTACGTGCGTGAACGGTAATATGTGGTTATTTCCGGTTAATGGGGTGTGAAATAAAGCCGCGTCTTTGATCATGTGGATTCTTTGACGGCCCTGTCGCGGGGACTTTTGTTCCTGATAGGACACTCTCGGTTCTCATTCGGTTGAATCTTTAATGGTTCACCTTGAACACCTGGGTTTCTTGTCTGCCTTTGGACTTTTTGGTTAAATTTTAGTCACGTGCTGTTTGTTCTCCTGTTACTGTACTTTTCTCGTGATCTAGGGACTTTCTGTCCAGATGGCGCTTTAGGTTAGCTTTAAAAACTGATGATCCACGAACAGTTTTGAACAAAATACCAGTTTTTGTGTCAGGAGATCCGCAGGAAACGCTTCTGTTCTTTAAATACGAATCACCGGACGAAAAAAAGAAGACGAGGCGTAAAAATTCCACGGTAGAGAGATCGTAAGCTCGAATCGACGGGGATCAAGCTAAATGGCGCGAGAATGGAAGTGCTTTTTACGAGGTTACCGACCACTCGAGCCCGTGGAGTGGTTTTCGCTACGTTTTCGCCATCCCAGCGTTTATAATAGCTCGTTTGAGTCCCTGCGGGTCGCGGCATCGACGATGTCCTCGAAGAAGCTGACGTGCGACGCGGTCCTCAATTGGAAGATTCTAATAGTCTCCTTTTGTCTCCTTTTGCCCGATCAGGACTTCGTTCTGAGGTTACGTTGTAAGCACAGCATACATATGTTATCCAGGTAACATAACCTCCCAAACGGTATGGTTGATTCACGATCGCCTGCAAAGGGTCGTCAGGCTACTAGAATATGATGTGGGTCATATCGAAGTGGCCCGAGTCAGCCAAGCGGAGGGTAACTGAAACTCAGACCGGCATCAGTTATTCACGCCGACCTCAAACACGGGGCTCCCCCTCGCCTAGACATTTTTCCAAACAGTTCCAAAGACAATCATCCCTCCTCCTGGAACAGTTCCAAAGACAAACAATACAGGATCGGGGCAGATCCCCATCCCTTCACCGCTCGGCCGAGTGTGAAACCAAGAAACAGAGGGGTGGACACGAGTCACCCTCGACCTTTCGCCGTCCCTGTTTTGCGGGAGCTGGCCGCGTTAGCATAATTTTCGTCTAGCTTCGAGGTAGATCAACTTTATCCGACCGTTCGCGGCAGATAAGGCGCCACGGTGAGCCCTCGTTTCATCCGCTGTTCCCCTGACACAGGCGATTATCGTCGTCCCCTCCCCCCGCTTGTAATCCCGTGTGTTTTTATGAATCACGGTCTTTAGGCGCGGCCCGCTAATCGGATTTCTTTCGCCTCGAGGACGGACACGGCGTTTCGAGGTCAGGTCGTGTCTCCGAGAGGGCGCCTTTGTCAATTAATCTCTTGTTTCCACGGCTTCCAATCTCCTTCAGGATCTTTCATAAATCATTCAAGGTATCGCAATCTCGATAACTTCAGTATCGAAATCCCGAAGAACCGCGCACGTACGGGATTCAACCGGGCACGTCCCTTTCCGGGATCGAAATTTTTCAATTATCTGAGCAAACGCAGACGCGGGCGCGCGTGCCCTCTCGCGAAATCACGGCGTGCAAAATTAATCGCGATTATTTTTTTCGATAAGAGAGAGAGAGAGAGGATACTGAGGGAGGTCAGTGTTCCTGGAGCCAGGTGGAGGGTTAATCAGAGTCGAGGTAAACAAGCTGAGGACCAGCTCGCTTGGTAATTAGTAAGGTCCGTTAAAGTGGATTCCGACACTGGCGCGCGGTGCCACAAAAAAGGAACGCGACGGTGACGATTAAAATCCGTCTCGACTTCCTACTACCGTCCCCACCTTTCTTTCTTCCTCTTTTTTTTTGAACTTTTTCTCTACATTTACATACCCATCCGCTCGCGCTCGTTTCCCCGGATGTTCGTCTTCGTTCCGCTCGGAATAATCAGCCGAAGACTGATTGCACGGTGCTTAGGTAAGGTAGCAGTTCCTTTCTAACCTATAAATTTATCGAGCTCTATAACACCCTTTACACAACACTGTACTTCCTACCCTTAGTAAAGTATAGTGCTTTATTTAATTTAGTAAATTGATTCTGACCAGCTCCTTTGGAAAGCTGGTTTCGATAATTTCGAAAAAAACGTCTCTTTAAAGCGTCGAGGATATTCAAAACGGATTTCTGATCCTTTTAAAGTCGACGGACGTTCGACGGTCCATTAATGAACGATCGTCCCCCATTTACAGCCCTCTCTGTCCGCGCGGGGGGGAAAAACGCGTTTCGAGCTTCGTCTGGCGCGTCCTCGTGGAGAACGAATAATAACAATAACAACAACAGTAATAAAACAGAGAAAAAAAAAATAGAGAAAGAAGAACAGCGCGGAAGAGGAGGGAAGAGGGGGAAAAAACGAAGGATCCGGATGCAACGGAGCGAAACATCGTACAGCCAGAGGGCTGAGCGTCAACCGAGTTTTTCAGCGGCATTACCGATTTATATTTTACGCCGGATTTGCCGCCGGATACGTGCATTTTTAGCGCACATCCTTCGAGCGAGTCGCGGATGCACCGATGCACCCTGTCAAACGTTCGCTCCCAGCGAAAGCTCGTGTTTTCCACCCTCGTCCGTGTTCGTTTTCCCTCCGTTTCACCCTTTCGCTGATTTTTCCCGCTGCCTCTGTGTCTGTCGGAAGAAAATTACGATCTTTTTTCTTTTAAATTAACACCTTACCGTTTTGTGTACCGCGAGGAGGGTTTGGGGATACCGAGGCGGTACCTGGGCGGCAGGTGAGGTCACAGATGTCCTATTTCATTTTTCTGTTTGGTTAAAAATTGTTACGTTTCGATTCTCGAAGTGAACCCACCCCTAATGGGGTTCATTATGGCATGGATTATTCACCCTCCATCATGCATCATCAAAAAGCCATCAGGCAGGACAGAAACTCACCTTAGGACCATTAAACAGTAAACGAATTGCTTACCAGATCCCAACAATCGATTTGCAATTATTATACAACGCACCCTGTGTGGTAAAGCAACTTGTCGTAATATGTTTTTATCACCACGCGAGATTTCATTTAACCCTTTCATCTTTTAATTATTGTTGTATATGACAGTTATATTTGTTAAGTCTTGATGGCAATGGGTACTTTCGGGGTTTTTGCCATATTTATATTCCCTTGAGCGGCCAGCAATTTGTGCAAGGGACAAATTGCTGCCACGTTTGTGACACGCAAGCCGGTTAGTTTATTTTTTAATCCTTCAAATTGCACTCCGTCTAGCTGCTCCGTCCTGGACGGCTAATTGCACCCGTCATGAACGTGAATTTACAAAGGGCCTCGTACCGGGCCCCCTGGCCATCGGCTACCTGCACTACCTGGACCCAGCTAATTGGTGCTTGCACAAACTCCCAATAAACTACTCAACAAACGGGAAACATTATCTTCCCTTAAAGAAGGGGTGAAGACCACAGGGCCTGCACCCAATCCCAGGTCCGTGGGTGACGGGATCGCTTGGGCAACTCAGCCGTGGCCCATCCATCGCGAGAAGTCGTGTGGACATGGGTGCTATGGGCAAGGACTAAGGCCCAGGTTATGCCCAGACTAGGAAGACGAGTATTTTCGTCACTAAGATCCCTAGATCCTTAACCCTAATCCAAACCGCGGTGGCGATTAATATTCGCAAGGAAGGTTCTTGATAACGTAGGATAATTTCCAATCTTCATATTTCGATTCGCTTCCCGTCGATAAATCTCCCGGACGTTCCGCTTCATTGACGACGGATATCGAAACGCGTCCAAGTTTCGTCGATTACGTTAAACTCCGGGTCGTTTCCGGAGGAACATCCTCCCCGAGTACCTTCCTTCTTAACAGTTTTCCGCACGCGATCCCGCTCGCACGCGCGTCCGAACGTGTGTGTTCTTCGTGGACGGCGCGCGCGCGCAATCTCACGTGTAAACCCACGGTCGGACGGGGTGGGAACACTGTGTCCCTGTGTCTGTTGATAGGCGACACGAGGGGGGAGGCGGTGGGAAGGGGAGATGGTGAACAAGCGTCCTAGATAGTCGACGCTTTGTATTTGCCCATTAATAGTGAACTACCATCCGAGGCTGGGTTGCCTAGTCGGCGCTGAGAAATTAGCGGAGGCGCTAATTGTGTTACGTAACCTAGTTAGCGATGTATGCACTTGGAAATTCGAAGCGAAGATCCAACTCTCGTGCCCCTCCCCTCTCTCTCTCTCTGCTCACCATCTTCGATATATCCCCCCTCTTCTATGCTGAACGACAGCTTTTTCGTCCTAATTGGTTAGTGCCCCGATTGCTGGGATCCCTTCTTGCTCACTTCGATGTTTCACCCAACCTAATATCAGCACCCCGCAGGCTCTTCCCGTGACTTTAATCGGTACTTCGTTTTTCATTAACAGTTCGATTTCATGTTATTTTTATACAATGTCTGTCTATTTCATCCCCTTTTCCACGAAGGAAGTTGGAGTCATCGCGGCGTGAATTTGTCCGCTCCAAAAATCATGTTTTCGAATTGGATTTTATGTTTTTGCCGGAAGTTTTCACTTGGTAAATTTCGAGTCGTTTATCGGTCGAACGGCATTCATGAATTCCGCCCCCACGGTCGCCGAAGATGGCGGAGGCCACGGGAAATTCCGAGGCGGTACCGGCATCGCTTTGATGCGAAACAGGCGAACCATTAAAAAACTCTCGGTGAAAAAAAGAAGAGAGAGAGAGAGAGAGAGAGAAAAGGGACGAAACTTGAATAATTCCTCGCCCTCCAGAGGGATGAATAACTGGCAATCTCGAATTCTTGAGAAAACTGAAACATTAAGAGCTTCCGGTTCTCAAAGGGAAAAGGATGCATCAACAATTCCGGGACTCCGTTGGAATTCTCGTGGAATGCATCGAACGTGTCCCGGACGGACGGCGATATTCGATGAACGTTATAAAAATTGGATTATTTATCGACACGAAGTTGGCCAAAAACGGTCCATTAATTTCGATTAAAGAATCAATGGATTTCGAGTTTGAACCCCTCCATTAAACCGATCCGCTCGTCAATTCCTGAACATCCGGTCGGACGGGCCCTGACACGCCCGTTTCCTTTTTCCCTCTGTTTTTAAATATTATAAACCCTTTCGACGCGGCCCCCTCCCCGTCATTGGATTTGCCGTTAAGCCGCGTAATGGCGGAAAAGTATATTACGCCGGCCGAGCGTGTATAAGCCGAGCGTATTACCATCGAGCGAGACCGCGTCCTGAATCGTGAATATAAATACGCGTGCAACGCTTATTGTAACAAAAGTGTTTCGAGTTCTGTGAATTCTCTGTTATAATAGTCGAACACGGGTACCACGCTGACTTAACCTAGTTTGCCTAACGGGGAGAGACAGACAACCCGCGCGCGACGCCAGCTAACGTAACTTTTCTGTCGTTCGCGATTATCCCTGGGCCTGGCTTTCTTCGACAAAGGCGAACTTTGATCTTCTGTATTATTTAAATTACCTTCACATTGAGCGAGTTACACCTCGAAAGAACTTTCCTGATATAACCCACGTTGACTCCGGCGGGTTTATCCGAGACACCCTGTACGTATCCACGGCCTCCACAATTTTCTGGATCGAAGCACCCCTCTTCGGCTCTCCTCTCGCCTTATCCGATTGATCAGAGTGTAACCAGCGTGTTAAAAAGTCCTCGAACGATCGGTCGACGAGTCCTCTTCAGCAATAATTACGAAGTTCCCGCGGTGATCATGAAGGGCAAGTCGAAAGTTGGTCTGAATGGAATCCAGGTCGTTTTGTCGTCAATAATCCAGCGGACGACGCGGCGACGAGGCGTCGTTCAATGGAGCCCGATGAATAGAGGTTAAGAAGACCTATTATGCGATTGCTCGTTATTGTTTTACGATCCTGGCAAGCCGTCCGCGGCCCTCGAAGGGCGGTTAATAAAATCAAAGCACCGATCGATTCTTTCACGGGGAGGGAGCGCCAGGAGGGACGGTGGAGCGGGTAATTGCGAGCCAGACTGGACGTGTTAATTTTACGCGGGGCTGTTGACTTCTGTCCTTCTTGCGGTGAAAACAGCGACGCCGCTGGCTTCTTGAAAGGTGTTTTTGAGCATTCTGGCTGCGTGCCGGATTGATGGTAATTATTCCGGGGGCGGTACGTGTCGGGAAAGGCAAGCACTCGTTCGTCTCTGGAGGATGAGTGGTGATGATTCAACGGGGGACGATGAAATAATTATTTCTGACGCGTTACCTAGGAACATGACTACTGGGGTGAACTTGCCTCTGATATTTTAACCTTGAAGGGCCAAGTCGAATCTCTGCAGATCAAACTCGGTTCTTTGTACGTCGGAACAAAGATGGAGGGCTATGCAGATCGCCCAGGTGGCGCTGGTTCCAATCCTGGATCGTTTATTATAATATACTCTTCATTTTGCAGGTTAGTTTGAGGCCGAGCGAATAAATGTTCGAACGGCAGACGTTTACAAAAGGATAAACATCTCGATAACTCTTCTCGCGGATACACGAGCCGACGAGCTGTGTTCTCCTAACAATGGAGAACGCGAATCCTCTTTTGGCCTCCTTCTGATACCTTCCGATGCAACTCGAGATCCCTCGATACCCTCTTTTGTGTTTGTTTCGCGGACCAGGCGGCCCGGAATGATTCGCCGCTTTCCTTGGCCTGATTGAAACGTCATGATTGCTTCGCTCGTTGCCTCCCTTCTGGGTCGATCTCCGCCTTAAACTTAACCGCAAACGCTGATCGGAACACCCTGAAGCGCCCCTAGGTGCACCCAGAGGTGTCCTGGACCGGTCGTAATCGCTGCGATGATAAACACGGGGCGATAAATTGGCCATGGGGCGGGTAAGAAGAGGGGGGGATGGGGCACGAGGACAAAGAGGTCGCGACAAAGACGAAATTCAAATCGAATAAGACACGGCAGGATCCGCTGAAAACCGTCGTGCCACGAAATGGAGGCAATAAAATCGTTCAAAGGGCGACCCGTCTGCTGGAGACACGCTTCCAGAGGAACTCGATGCCCACCCCTTCCTTCCACCGCCCCTCTTCATCGTTCCTCGGCATCCAGGAGCCCAGGGGTTTAAATGAAATAATTTCTTCGGGAACGATTTGTTTGCCGGCACAATAAAACACGCGCAGACCGATGAAGATAAAGGAGAGAAAGGCTCGATTGGGCGTCGAGACGCGACCTCTCTAACGATGAATGGGACGGGACGGGCTCTGGAGAGGGCGTCCATCGAAATCGAAAGACAAGTGGGTAATCCGCGTGGTTCCGCGGGGAACGAAGAGAGAGAGAGAGAGAGTCCTGGAGGATATCGAGCGACGGCATCAAAGAGAATTCCACTTGGTATTGTTCATGGCCTGTTTGCATTGTACATTTGCGTTCGGCTCGAGGTGCCTCCGATATCGATAGCCGAGCGTCGATCATACGATTTCTTTGTCGTCTGCGGCGGTCGAGTGGTTTTTCCTCTTCCCCTTTTGTTCCCCAAGTAAAATTGAAAAGATTCCACGGAGTTAGGTGATCAGCGGGAACCATGGCGTGCGTTGATTTCAATCAAAATAATAATTAAATAAAGACTTTGGACTTCCCAGTCTCGGAATGTCTGTGAGACAGTCAGCGCCCTCTAAGTAAGATCGTTCGGACAATAAAATCTGCCGTCTGGTTCCGATGCCAGGATCGCTAAGCTACTGATCTTGGGAGCTTTCGAACACGCGATCACTGCCTTTGGGTGCGCGTGTGTACGTGTGATACAGAGCCACATTTCTGTCCCCATCTGCCGAGAGATAACATCCAATTTGTGCGCAAACCAGCGTCCAGATTCTCGACTTCCTCCTGCACGGTTCATTCTCAAATTCTTTGGATCTCTTCCTTACCCCGCCCTCCTCCCCTGTGCTTTCCTCTGTACCTTTAACTTCGTTTCCCGTGTCCCTCTCGCTGGCTCAAAATGGCGGGTTTTCTTCCGTCTTCCGATGATTCGATCTGTTTCGAGGTTATGTTCGTACCAACCCTTTCACGGATTCCTTTAACGACGAGCAGCGTTACGTATAAAGTGCCCTTTTTTCTCGAACGCTGTCCAAGCTTTGCCGCGCACCCCTTGGTGCCGGCTCAATTATCTGAGGCACAATATCCCCCCCATCACCCCCGGAGCGGGGGAGTAATTAGATCTCCCTGGACGAAGTCAAGGCGGGCGTGTCCACTTTGGCTCTGTTCAACGCGGCCATGTAGGACTTTTTGCAAGTCAAAACCGCGTCTAATTATTCAGCGAAATCCCGAGTCGCCGCTCCGCGTCCCGTCGTTTGATGTAAAATAATACGCGCCCGGTAATGGAGCCGGAAGTCACGCGTTGTTGTACACCGCGCAGAATGATAGAACGCGGTCCTGTTGGGGCTTGGGAACGCGGGGTGTAATAGGAGGCAGCTGAAAAAATAAAAAACGAGGAGAAAAGATAGTGGGTGAAACGATATTTTCATTTTCGACGCATTAGGAGTTTATTTAAAACAAACAAGCGATGCTATCAAAGTTTTCCCCCGAAACTACATGGATAATGTCGAGAAGGATATTAGACTGGACGCGTGCTTACTTATTTATTGTTAACAGCTGGAAGCCGGCCGCTTTATGCAAGAATAATAAATGAGCTTGCTTGAATATTTATAGGCAACACTCGCCTCATTCATGTTTCCAGAAGGGAGTCATAAATTAATATTTAAATTTATACTGAAAGCTCTGATGAGAAAATCCCTGGCCCTCGATCACCTACGGGGAATTACTTTGTTTATAAATCATGAAAAAACAACGGGACAATGGAAATCTGTCGTGATTGAATGTGCTCGCCGATTGACCCGGTTTGCGTTGATCATCGATATTAATAATAACACGGGGATACTGAGATATCGCAAATAATTTATTTCAAGATCGTTCGCGAACGGACGGGAACATTTTGCAACCCTGGAAGAGTGTAACTAACGTCCATAACTTTCGAGAAATTCCATGAATCTCCCTTAGCTAAGATCGCTTAAGGTAAATTTAATTGAATTACGAGGCAAGGAAGTTATTCAGCAATTTTGCAGTCAACGAAGAAAAATCTTTATTCTACGAAATTTAACATTTTATTGAAAAGTAATTTCGTTTACGATGACAGCTTCCAATGGGAATTAAATTACAGATACTAATTTTTCAATTACTTAAAAAAGAACATAAACTAAATTAAAAATAATTGAATAATTCTAATATAAGGAAGAAGTCGTTTCAATTAATTTTCAAATCAGCTGATGATGAGATACGATGCCATCTTGAAAGCGTAATACGCGGCTGACACGAGATGTCAAATTGAAATCAATCGATCGATGCAATAAGATTTCCATTAAATATTTATCTGACGGCATTCAAATAAATTCCAATGAAGAAAATGGAAACGCAGCGAGGTTTCTCGAAAAATTTATTCCATAACCGTCCGCGATAGCCGGGGCTCTTCTGCAGTGCAAATATTATGCCAGTGTGTCGTAACTTGTGCGACAAGCTGGCAGCGCAGTTAGACCCCATTTGACCTCCATTAATAACGAACAGTTTATTCGCCGTAAATATGTAAACATAATTAAAGGTCTCGTTAACGTGAGCAAACGATAGAACGGAGACCTCTGGCTTCCTGTTCCCGTTCCTACTCGCTGGGTCCCCCTTCGACTGACAGCCAGCCATGGAACGTAGAAAGAGCCCGGGGCGGTTTTCAAAGGGGGATGATTCTACCTTTCCCCCCAAGACGCACAGTTTTAACGAAATTAACTAATATATTATAAAAATCAAATTTCTTTTACCGTCGTCTGCATTCTAGGGGGTTAGCTAACTAACTCGAGTCATCTGAGTTAGCTAAATTGATTCAAATCGAGTTGGTTAGTCATTGGACTAAATTAGGTTTAGAGTAAGTTAACTCTAGATAAAGAAAGATTCACCTTCGTTATTCCATTTTTTCCACCCTCCCCCCGTACAAACAACCGCGTAATTAATCGTGTCGATCAATTATGCAAGGGTAGTTCGAACGATTTGCAACCCCCACGGTCGAGGAATTCGTTCATCGACGAGGAAGACGGCAGAAGGAAGTCGGCTAACTCGAAATTAAATATTCATAATTAACATCCGTGCGAGGGTGGTCCGGCAAACAAGCAACGGGGGGTGGAATTCGTTAAAAAGGACGACTTCGGAAGTCATGTTCGGGGCAGGGGGATGAAATATGTAGAAATTGAACAAAATTTCGAAAAAAATCCTTCGAGTCACCGAATTTGTCGAACTTAGGATAATTAAGTACGGAAAGTCGCAAAGCAATTGACTCCACTGTGGTGTCGTCCGTCGTCACCGTAATTACAAAGTACAAAAATGGATTTCAGGATTGTTCCTTCGCATATTTCTCACACGTCCTTCGTGTTCGCGCGTTTACGACTGAAGATGGACACCACTGCGCCCATAGACCCGTGAATTTTCAATGGCGTCCGCACCGTAAACAGAATGCGATATTCCGTAGCGTGAAACAATAACGACCCACCACGGTCACAATGTGTGCACCGTTATTCCGTAATATCGCGTCCATCCCTCCCCCTGTCTCCACCCTCCGTCGCCCTCTGTGCAGTCTGCTCTTCTCTCTCTCTCTCTTCTTTTTTACTGTTTTGTTTTTCGTTCGCCGCTTTGTCTTTCTCTCAGGCCGCTTGCGCCTGTCTGCTCCGGGAAAATCGCGAAAATCCTGAAGCGTGATTTGCATTTTGCGCGAGGATCGACGGGGAATCGTTGCCCGCCGCTCTTCGTTTCGGGCTTGACGCCGTAGGGGGTTGGGGGAGGGCGGTGGCGGGACGCGGGCGATGTAGAAAGAATTTTATGGCGGTAGAAACCGGGATGGTTATTAATTATGCGTTCTCTTTCTTCCATTTTTATGGCAGTTCCGAAGGTGTCGGGCGCTGTTCATCGTCCTTTTGGGAGAATTTCCGAGGGCGAAACGCTTCGAAAATTGATGAGATTCGACGAAAATTGAGAAGAGTCTCGGAAAGTTGGGAAAAATCGATCGGACGGGAAAAATTGAGAACCGCGCTGAGAGAGTCGCAGGGTCTGGCAGATTTTTTAAATTGAGGAAGGGCGGTGAAAATTTTTGAAAGATGAGAAAGCGCTGGGAAATTGCAAACACTGGGAAATTTGTGAAAATTGTAAGGTAGAGTTAATAGCTCGTGGAAATTTGATGCAGTTGCTGAAAACCCAAAAAATTTGCTGATAATTTGTGGAAATCTGAGAAAATCGATGAAAATTTAGAAATCTCGTTGATAATTAATGAAAATCAAGGAAAACTGTTGTTGTTTCAAGAAAATCGTGAGAAACTATAGGAAAATTGGTGAAAATTAAAAAATCTTCTGAATACTTCGTGCAAATCGAGGGAAATATCCAAAATTCCAGCGAAAACAGGAAGAAACCCTCTAAAACAAAGAAAAATCGTCGTAAATCTACAAAAGCTGAAAAACTGCCGGGAAATGTGTAAAAATTTCAAACCATATATAATTTGCGAGAATCAGGCGAGATTGCTAAAACCTGAAAAAAAGATATTGCTGAAAATTCTGTGAAAATTGGTAAAAATTGCTCGGTGCTTGTGGAGATTGAAAAAAGTTGTAAAAAAAATGCACACAAGTTACGAAAAATCGTTACGGATTCATAAAGGGCGTATAAAAATCCAAACGGGAACGTTTCGGTCCCTTTCCGTCCCGTTCGATATCATTTTCGGCGATCGATTAACCGGAAAGCACAACGGCGCGGCAACATCTTCATTCGCGTCGGCGGGCGTCGGCGTCGAATAAAAGAAATCCCCGAAACGCGAGTCGGTAAAAGTAATTTCCAAAAGTACGCCATTATCCCGGAATGAATTTATGCGGCTGTAAATTTTCATCGGCGGTTTCGCGCAGAAATATCCCTGCCTTCGAATATCGGGCGCAGAGATCGAATGAAGCTAATAACCGAGCTTTCGCGTGCTGAACGAGAATTTATGCTGGAAATTTGTGGTCTGGCTGATTTATAAATTTCGTTACAAACGAAACATCGACTCTCGTTTTCGCCCGGGGTTTTTGTTTCTGCGCTGTTGAAACGGGCAATAATCGTGATGGATGAAACAACGGCCGCCGCTGTTGCGCGGAACGAATATCGTTGAAACAAGACCCAGTAGAGCCTTGAAAATAAAAATAACAAAGCAGAATAAAACCAAAAAAAATAGGAGAGTCGCAGAAATTCATGGTCGAGGTTTCATTGATTGCACACGTCAATTGATCGTTGTCGCAGAAAAATTTAATGGCCACAGCCGGCGGCTGCCGGCAACTTTAATGGACGTCAAAACGAGCATTCAATTATTGGTACGGCCCTGATGTGTTCCGCTGGATTCGTGCTCGACGCGAATAGGTCTCTGCCTCCATTTGTAATCCTGGCTTTCGTGTCGTGTAAACATTCGAACGGACATCGAGGCAGGCACAGCTTGTTACACGCGTATTTGGCAGGCTTGAAATGAAAAGCTTGCCATTTGTGAGTCGACCCTAAAATAAAAGAATGGTAAAAGACCGCCAGGAAATGGGAGGGTGGCGTTCGGTAACTGTGGCTCTGTAACTTTTAATTTATTCCTTATCAACTCTACATGTGAAGAAAATTATAAGCTTCGTTTTGAAATGAAAAATTAATCTTAAGTAATTAATTGCTCAACCCAACCTATCTGTGAATAATTTTGTATAAACATTAATTGGAGGACGGTTCACCTTTGGATTTTTAGATTTAACGAAGTTCGTCGTGAAAAGCTGTAATTCCAGTTCGAAATTATTGGTATCAGGTAAAATATACAAATTACCGAACCACTCTGCAGTGCCAGCCATGTATCCGGTGGGTTTCATTTCAAACAGCTTTTCATACGTTCGTTTTTTCGAAAAAAAACCCGTTTTTAAATATTTTCCATTTCCAAAGATATCAAAGCGACTTTGAAGCAACTCGGTCCTTCAAATACGCTTTCCCGAAAAGTCAATAAACACTCGATGGCCGAACATAAAATGGCCGTCTGGACAAAATTTTCATCCATCACTTTATTTTTTTTCATTTTAACGAGCCTCTTAGATGGCGAAACCTGCATCGGGTTCACTTTTATCCATAATTGGACCACCTAGCGTAACCCCCGGGTCCTGTGGACCACGTTATCCCGGAAGCGCGAGGACAAAACCGGACGTGCCTCGTAGGAAGAGTCGCGAAGCCTCTGGGCTCCTAAATTATTTTCCCCGGGTGAAAATTATTCATGGTCGGTGAGAACCTTGGAACCACGTGATTTCCTCTCTCTCGGCTAAACCCCTTTCCGTCCCCCTCCCCTCTCCAGGCCGGTGTTCTTTGCATTCGTCCGTTCTTGTTCTTCAGCTCGTTAACCGCTGCCGCCATAAGTTACGTTGTTTCTTTGTATCGTCGTTAGCAGCAGGACGTCCGGTTGAATTTTTAACCGCGGAAAACGCTGCAACCCTCGCCCTGCACCTGTATGCTCCGAAGGGTGAACGAGGGGAGTCCGGTTCTCGGATACGAGAGGGTGGGAAAGGCGAACGGTACCGTTCAGCATCTTTTTACAACAAAATTGTGGCTCTTTAGAGATCACCCTTGAATACTTTCTGGAAACTCTGGGAATTTGAATATTAAATTAACAATCGTTCAGAATATGATTAATATTAACTAATATTACTGGCTAACTAAACTTAAGTTACTTAACTACCAAATGGTCGAAGATTATTTGAGACGGTTTTTCGCAAAGAATTGGATTACAACGGCGTCCATGACGAGGTCGCATCTTTTTATCTGACCATTTTCGAGCTGGCACTACGTGATTCCACTTCAGCGTCTACGCTTTCACCGCATCACGTGTGCCGGACAAATCTATCCACCTGCATTCATCGATCGGCCACGGCGGGGTCCTCTGATCCGTGTGCACTTTATCGTCGAGTGCCGCGTGTTCTAGGTGCCAGGACACGTGTTAGACGCACGCGTGCACTCATATCCTCGAGTGTCTTTGTCGTTCGCCGGTCTTCGCCTTTCGTGCATTTATGCAAAGTGCTACCCGACACCCACGAAAACTAGAATCTCGGAAGTGGTAGTGGTGATGGCAGTATCAATAGTACTTGGGTTACTGTAATAGGATTGGTACTAGTAGCAATACAATAGTACAGATACTAGTAACAATATTTCTGGTACTAGTAGAACTAGGACCAGCACTTGTGGCAGATACTAATAGTAATAAAATGAGTAAAAAACAAATTTCACCCCTTCAGACATAAAAATTAAAAATAAACCCAGTCTGACCCAACAGTGTCTCAGAACTGCTCTTCGGAAACCACGTGTCATCCGGTATCCAGCGACAGGCTCGAATCCATAGCTTCTCCCCCCCTCCTTGTTACCCTCTCGTTACCCCCATGAAACTTCCATTCGAAAGTTCATTTCGCTCGTGTCATCTTCGCTAATAGTTTAAAAGGCCTGGCTGACGAATGGCTGGGGACAGGCTCCATCCAGGACTCGTCCCGACAGACGTCCACCCTTCCGTCCCCCTCCTCGCGTCCCGGAGTTTTCGTGCCCCAGCCGTTCGAACGAATAAATAGGATGAATTTAATTTTCTCCCCCTTTAAAGCGTGCATTTAAAATACGGAAGATATTAAATCGCGATGTATCGCGCGGTCGATTTCGAAACGTAAAAACGTCCGACGCATAAAATATCACCTCTGTCATATTAAATGTGAAACTTAAAATTTCCTGGATACGATCGTATGAATTTTTTATCTTTACTCGTTCTTCGATATCACCTTCGACGAACGGAGTTTCGTTTCGCGGAACGAAAAGGAAGAAATTATGATCAATTGACGTTTAATGAAGATTCACCCCCACCCTCTCCACCCTCCTTGTTCGACCTTCGTTCCTTGAATAGGAGAAGAAAAATCAGGAGGTCGGAGGTGGGGGTGGACAGGGGCCTAGAGACCGGTATTACCGTGGCTACGGGGTGAAAACACGATAACACCATTAACCATCCCCCTAATGAATTTATCGCCGGTAACTTAAGAACAATTAATGCGGAACTTTTGATGTATTGTTTCGAACGCTCGTGGGTGGCATCCCCGTGAATACCTTGGTCTCGCTGTTTTCCATCCGACCCTCCCTTCCTTCGCGCACCCCCCGCTCCCCCGCCGTTTCATCCCCCGCTGCTACACAGCCCTTCTGGAGGTCTATTGTTTGCCGTTCCGCGGGAGCTTTCGCGACCGGCAATTTCCACTGCCACTTCCCGCCAGAGGTTAATGTTTATTGCCCCTATTTCGGTTGCTGAATTTTGCAGCGGGGCTGATTTTTCAGTGAGATCCTCTTTTCATTTCTCCCGGTGACACTTTCGGCATCTGCGGTCCGTGCACGATGCCACATGCTTCGTTTCATTGTTATTAATACGCTGAAACCTTGCCCAGTATTCAAATCACTTCACTTTCATAAAAGTAATACTAGTGCCGTAAGTACTGAATAGTAGTAATACTATTACTGTGAGTACCAGCACTGTAACTTCCACTAACTTAAATACTATAATACTAATAACAGTTGTCACAGTACTATAACATCACTATCACAAGTAACAATTATTAACAGGTATTTGACCACAGACATTAGCAAAGTATTACAAATACTGCCAAAGTACTCAAGCACTACAACTGCTATTTTCAGCAAGGTCCAAAATGTTGAAGCCTGTTCCATTCACAATTCCCTTTTCAATGAACCATCAAAGGTACCCACACATGGGATACCCGCGCTGTAACCGTAATGAAGATCCGGGTGTACCGATATTAAGGACAGTCGGAACGATGTCAGTTCTTAACGATTCAGTTGCCGGCGGATCCGACCATTCGACGGTCGGTTTTCTGTTCGGCTTAAGGTTCTTCGAGGCTTCATCGTGATTATCGCGAAATCGCATTTACGTGGCTGGGTTTTACACGGGCCGGTCCACCTCCCTCCGTCATTCAGCCCCGGAACGATATTATCGTTCGAGTGTTTAGACCGGCCTCTTTCATCGTTGATTTTAATGGAAACATTTCGTTCAACGGCAGCGGGGGAGGGAAACTAGGACGGTACGAGCCCGGCTCTTTTCACAGACCCCGGAACACGATGAAGCTTGTAACTCGTCGCTAAGTACGTCGGCCGCTACTTACGGCGAAGGGATGGTTCTTTAATATTCGACGAGTTGACGTGTAACGAGCTAATTGGAAACCGGACATTCAGCCCCGAGCCGGCTGGATTGAATGATTCACGAGCAATTAAAGTGGCCAAATAAAAATCGGGCGAACGTCTGGCTCCTCGGTGCTGCTCCGTCGCTATTTTAGGCCATTTTTTTCAAGGGGATGAATGAATTCGTTAACGGGTTTACAGTGAAGTGAACGTTTTGGATTATGGGGGAAGGGGTGGGGGACAAGAATACTAAACAGGATGAGTAGTACTAGCAATAATTTAGCAGTGCTGAAGGTACTAATACTAATTACTAATGCCGATACCAATAGTACATAAATAGTTACTTACTGTCTTAATTACGTATTGTACCATATATCAATTGTTTGTTAATGAATAATTGCTATCATTAACCCCCACATAATTTTACATAATTTTAATCAAAATAAATAATAGATAAAAATCGTTCAGCTGAAAGGAGCAACATTATCGTCGCGTAGGTTCACTTTACGAGTCGTTGAAATCGAGTTGGCGTGGGTATCGACTGCCGATGCCGTCCGAAACATGATTTATCCGAGCCGTTTGACTTCTATTGTTAGTCGGATACACGATGACAGTGTTATTTTCTCTGGCAACGATCTGTTCGAACAGAATGGACGCGCAACCGGGCGTCGAAGGTTTGGGATGGGAGGGGTGGTGAAAGGAAAGGGGTTGAAATTGGTAGAAAGGAGCGTAATTTCCTGAGGGGCACAGGGAAATATGAGCTCACGGAGTTCCTCTTTCCGTCGTTTATCGACAACCTCTCTCGGACAATATTTTATCGAGGAAATATCGTCGTCCGTTAAACATGTTTATCTGTTATTGATACATGTTCGAATCGTTCGTTGTAATATCTTCTTTTTTCATACTTTTTTCGCTACGATCCTTTGCTCCCTTTCTTTTTCACTCCTTTGCGATCATTTCTCCTCCATCAATTTCGCGTACAATTCATTCAATCGTTGCTGGCAGTCGTTGGAAAATAAAGAATCATGGACGTGTCGGAAAGGTATTTAAAAATTATTTTTGATTCGGATTTGACTTTGAAGTTGCTGGAAACAATATTTCTCTCCTCTGTGCAATAAATTGTTAACTTTGATGTTGAAATGGTATTCGGTTACAATCGATGTACTAGATACTAGATACCAGCTACTATTCTCTACGCTCTAGATACCGATAGATACGATACTTGATATTAAGTATCGCATACTAAATACTACGTAACAAGCATTATCCGCAGGATACTAAATATTCAACAGCGAATACTGCCTACTACACAACGTATCGAACCTACTAAATCTTGCACGCTAACCCCATACCGCGCACTGAATACTAATACTAGACGCTGCATCCAAATTACAATCTAACCTGTGTACAATTTGGGAAACACGGGGCCATAGCACCAGATCAACATTAGCACAGACTTATTTCACCATTGCCAGACGTCTGTCCAACGTAGACCTAACACCAGCGAATTTACTCGCCATTAAAGCCTGGCGATGTGACGTAGTCGTCGTGTACACACGTTCCTAAACGGCCTGAACGTTCACGTATAAGAGGGATGGGCGGAGGGGGACGGATTGAAACGGGATATGGATGTAGAGGGGACGTGTGTCTAGGGGTGTGCGTACGAGGAAATTGCGTACGAGCTGTCATCGGCACGGTGTCGTGCCAACGATATCCAATTAATTTGCTCTGCCATCATTAAAATTAAAAGCGGCCAGTGTCGTACCGATGCACCGTGAAACGCGAGCCCGGCTCTTATTACCGTACAAATTTTCTTTTTCTAATAATACACCCATTCTTTTTTATTAATTATTATTCGAAGAGCGAAGGCCAATCGAGGGTTGTTTCTGGATAAAGCACTGTTTATAGCGCCATAAACGGGGAAAAATTGATGGCTAAAACTGAATCGAATTAAATGGGATCGAAACGAATGAAATTAAACGGGACTAGGGAACACGTGTGCCTTTTACACGGCTCGCAAACGATTATTTACTTTGTCCCGTACGTTTCAAAATTACATTTTGTAAACGCATCGAAACATACAAATCACCGGCCCGTAAACAGCCTGATAATTAAGCGAGAAACAGCCAATTCGGTATTTCGTTACCGGCTCTATGGTGATTGAGCTTTTCATCGACGCCGGGTCCGTCGTGAGAACGAATTTACGGTATTTTAATCTTTTTTAAAGTAAACGAATCGTGGACGAAATTCCAAAGAAGTACAAATTCCTCGCTTCCACCCCCTGCCCCATCAAACGAGCTACACATGTCAGTTTTCAAACGGAATCGAGGCCATAATCGAATGTCCACGATTTCTACGAATTGCTCTTCGTCGAGCTACTTCGTCGAGCCACCCTTATTCCGCGGCTTATCCCATCCAATTTTGGCCAGGATAACCGTTCGCAGGCCACCCCCGTGTGTACGTTTTCTTGGCTGCGCGGGGGAAGACAATGGGGGCGATCAGCTGGTCCCAGCGCTGTTCCGTGGCTCCATGTACGGGGTGGCGTGTGACAAACGATCGTACAGCGGCCGCAATATATCCCCGTCGGGCTTAGGCGCGTTGTACGAAAATAACGTCGGGGGCGGTCATTAAATTTTTATTCCGCTCTCAGACGATTTGCTTGCATCCCCCGGCCTAATGATGATGTATCGGGCTGCGGGGGTGCGTTAAAGTCGCCGCCGTTTGCCGGGTATCAAACGGATTCCGATTTTATTACATCGGGGCCCTTCTTCGTTTATATTAAACCTCGGGGTTACCGGTGTCTAATTCTCGAAAATATGGACTCGGGGATCAACCCTTCGCAGTTAAAAGCATCTTTCGCGAGGAGGACCGGCCGGCATCCATCAACCAATGCGTCACAACACACTCCGGCCCCGCATAACCGAAAAAAGCCCCGTTTCGAATATCAATCGGAAGCTGTGTAAATGGACATCGATCGGCGGAGCCAGTGATTCGAAATCTAACCAACGCGTCTACGACGTAGTCCGAGCCACGTACACCATGGCCACTACGGGGGCGACCAATGGGGATTAACCGTGCGTTTACCCGTTATCCTGTAAACTTGATTAAGGCGATTGCCAAGCCGAGTTCGTTACCAGGATCGAACGATTTGCGTGACTCCGGTGACTGCGGCCACAGCCGGGCTTCTCTCTGTGTGCCTCGACGTTGCGGCCAGATCGATCAATCGTTCGATTTACGGCCGGCCCGTTACGACAGGAAACGAAAAAACCGCCTGGAACTAATCGCGACCCATTAGCCGACCGAGCTGCTGCAGTTCGTTTGAGTAACGCTGGTTAAAGTAGCTTTCTTGTGCAATTCTTGGGAGTGTGTGGGATTCACCACAGGGAGACGGCTTCCACCCGCTAATACCCCCTCCAAAACGTGACCCAAACGGCACCCATCCCAGTACTTGATCTTGTCCCAGTTTAGATGGACTCCAATTAAAACCTAATTTAACCAAAAATTTTGTATAATAGAGTCAGATTTTCGTCTGCATGGAAAAAGATGACCCCATGACACATATCTGGCGAGGCTGTGAGGCTGGGCGACGCCACTGTCGCGAGTAACATAACCTATTCAGACGTTATACTTCTATTATCGAAAGAACAAAGGGGCAGGGTTCTTTCCTGCACGTCGCTGGCCGAAATTCTGTTCCCAGAGACATCTTTAACCCCGTAACTTTTCATTTTGCATTCATTCGTATCCGCCGGAGCGAAATGGAACAGACACTTAGGTCCTCGGTTTAATTGAAGAGCCGGAGTTTTAATGACTGCGTTCGTTGGAGTACCTTAAAGCTTTGATAATTTGCGGTCTCCCTTTCGGCCGTCGTATAAAAGCTGACGCGAAACCTGAGCGCAAATCTTCGCGATAATATATTTATTTCGAACACACGTCAGGACGCTCTTCCCCGTTTTTCCTTTTTGAGGTTAAAGTAACTTTCGTCGAAGGCTGAATCGAACCGTGGTTTCATTAAAAACATTCGAGTGCTCCGCTTTTTCAGCGACACGAGGGCGCGGGATCAATTCGACGCGCGTCGGCAAATGGCGCGAAATATAATTTACACGAGGACGGTATTTAATCTGAGATGGCCGGATAACGAAACGAGCCGTTTAAATCAATTGGAAGCGCGGATGGTTTCACCCGGTGAATCATGGGGGGAGGCCATGATCGTCGCCGGGCCAATATCACGTCGGATTTCGTTTTAATTCAGCCGCACGGCCGGCTTTATTGGACTGTAAACGTAACGCGAGGCGCGATCGCCAATTACATCGAAGGATTCCGACCGAGATAGACCGCGCCGCTGTATCGGCCCTCATATTCGCGAGATTAAGGCGGGTTTAACGAGCTCGTTAATTTATTAGCGGCCTGGCGTGTTTTCTCGTTCCCCCTGGAATCTTCTGATATCGAGGCGAAATCGATCGATTAGCCGAATAAATAAAATACGAATTTAAATCGAAGGAGGATTCTGTTTATTGGAAACGGCGCGAAAGGAATAACAATCGGCTGTGGTTCAAAAGGCCGGTATCTTTGCCGGAAACATTTGTATAACCGCGTACCGATGTTTTTTCACGGCCGTTTGGGCTGAGCGGCTGTAAATTAATGCGCCTAAAACAGCAACCGTCCGGTAATTGAAACGCATGGAAAATTTCGTCTGGCCGCGAGCCGGCAAATGAATTAATTAATACCTCTGTAAAAACGTGGCTCTCGGTTAACCGGCACGCCCGTTGTGTTTGCCGATACTTGAAATATAACCGATGATCATCGGATAGATAAATTTCTCCCGCGATTATTCAGTGGGCCGCGTTAAAGCCAAAAAGCGTGATTTTCCTACCTAACGATGCTTATCACACCGTACGTTCAGAAAATTAAAGATAAATATCGTTCTGTCCACTTTTTCCACTCACAAACCCGAAATTTATTAATTTTGGAAGTCCAGCTCGCTCATAATTCAAGGAAACAGAGAACCGTTTGAATTTGCCACGCGCGTCAAATTCGAACACCATAGAGGGCTCTCTTCTCTCGATCTTCTTTCGATGAAGAAATTTTGTAATAAAAATTGAAATAATGCTTCTGAGAATGATTTGAATTGAAATGTAGTTTATTTTAGAGGTTGGCTAATGGTTTCGAGAACAAACATTAGGAAAATTGAATGGAAACAGTAACTTCGCTCGTAATAAATGGAGGAACAATGGCGTATAGACGGGGGAAGTCGCTGAGGCGTTAATTTTCGCGAATTAGAGTCCATATCTTGTTATAGTGCGTTTGCTTCTGTATTAGAGAATGCAAAGACGTGTCCTGCTGCAGCATCCGGTTCGTTAATTCGGTTAAGCTAAGTTCCCTGTTCGTACGCGGTCGACATTTATAATATTCACTTTATATATCGCATTCGAGAAGTTCTTGCACGTAGTATCGCGATCGGAATACCGAACGATCTCCCCCGTCCCGCCATTTTCAGGTTATGTAATTTCGTTTCGTTCGCATAAACGAATACTTAAGATTCACCAAGTTTTTCCCTGTTTGATCGCGAACCTACGAACCTTTGCGAGGCCAGACACCATTGTCGGCGTCCGAGGCGCGTCGCGAACGCGAGAGGCCGATTTATTTTTAAACAAAAACAGCCGACACGTTGTCTGACACGTTTCTGCCAACAACCGGGAGGCGAAAATTATCTGATTTCGTGCCGCGACGAAGCACGAAGCGTGAGGGAGTCGCGTGCGTGCGGTTGCCGAGCGTTAGACGCCATTCTTGAGAACTTGTTGATGGTGTTACCGCTCCCCAGTGCCCTCCTTGTATTTTTCGAAAGTACTAGATTAGTTCCAGACGTTTGTGCGGCGTTTTCATCGGCACACCAGCAAACTTCACTGAGATCCTCCTCAATCGCTCGTTAATTTCGTCCATCTCGAAATAAGCACCGACAAATTTGGTACTAACACTTGGTAGCGTATTAATTTTGTGGTAGTTATGGCTACAGCATGAATTTATGCGCGGTTCGGTGCAACATGTGGTCTAACCTGAAATTAATCGAATCACGGGCCAGACTTAATCTAACATATTTATGACGCACGTGTCATAAAAGGCGCATCAATGAAAGTCATCTCCGCGCCGGGCTTCATCATTTTATCGTTGGCCCCGGCAACGATCGTTCGATCGTTCTCTTCAACTACGCGTTAATATTCTCTCCGGTCTAATCGATAATCCCGTCAGTGTTTCCGGCCTATGGCCGGCGAGTCGCACGGGCGACTGTGAATGCGGCCGGTGTGCGCGGCCGCGCGAGCACACATAACACTGTACATAAATTACCGGAACAGTCGATGCACTTTACGAGCTGGCCGCAACGTTGCATACACGATAAACAGGCTTTCCGGTTATCTTCGCGGTCTGATGAAACTGGTAAATCGTAAAAGGTGGCCAACGCTGGTCCACTCCGGACACTTGGCAATTCTGGCTCCTGTAAAAAGCTGAAGAATCTGGGATCATCCGGGTCCAGGTCTGTATCTTTCGAAAGATAATGATCGGATGACTACGTTCGTCGATACACCGGTAGCCATTGCTGGACCAATTATAAACGTTCGTGGCATCAATCTCAATTTCCTCCAGACACCCGACCCTCCTGGCAAACGGAGCACCCGCCCCTGCAGCAGCAGGCTGGTATTTGATCGCCGGGGAACCCCCTAAATCGGTATATCCCGGCGAGTCGCGACGGAGCACGCTTCCCAATTCGTATTTCGCCGAGTGGCCGGGGGTTCTTTTCTTGCCACCCCTGTATTCCTCCCACGAAGCGTTATCCCGGCAGTTACCTAGTCCTGTCCTCCCCCCTTCCAGGACGTCTGACCACCCCCGTGTTTACGAAAGGTTTTACGATGTTTGCCGTCCGCGCGGGCCCTTATTGTTATTTATAACCACGACCGTGCCCCGTGGCGAGGCGCTAATACGCTCGGGCTTAATGAAAGTTGCGGATGGATTTACAAGAGAGCCAAGTATCACGTTCCCGGTGTTTGGACGTCTCGAGGCCTGTACCGGGGCGGAGGGACGCGACTGCCCGTCCTTTGTTTGAGCCAGAGCCTCGAGGTCGATGTATGAGGACGTAAGTTTGCCGATGTCCTTTTTTGCCCCCAAGGAAGGAGGATCGATTTCAAGTGTAGTTTCTAAAGAAGCAGGTGGGGGAAGAGACGAGGTTCTTAGCAGGACTCTACTAATTGACTCGTTATAGAGGGCCTTATAAAAAGGATGCTTTGTCCTAGGCCTGGTGAACTCGTTAAGTGACAAGGCCCTAATAATGGAGGTGTCAGTCAAGATAGACCAGAGTCTCAGGTCCATGAGTTCCAGTCAACTTATCATTGAGGCTACCTTCTGGCAAAGGACTACTTTTAGATTTGGCAGTTGGTCCACCTGGTGTACTGGTGTCTGAGGCTCAGAATAGCTACAGTAGAACTCCAAAGCTACTAAAGTAGTGGTCCTACCTAGATAAATCGTCAGTTAAGGTACCTAGTATGCCCCTACCTGAGTAGTAGTTGCAGTAGGACTTGAAGATATACTACCCAATTACTACAACACTTTGGTTTTGATTGTGGCAGCTCACTAATTTAGAAATTAGGTGTAGACTTTCTTCCTAATGATATATGAATACAAGGATTTCAGGACCAAGTTTCTCGAATTCTCTGTATCCGTGACAATCTTCTAAATTCATTAATTCTTCTGGAAGTAAATGGGTCAGTTGTTACTTCGTTCCAAAATGAAGTTTACCCGTCCTGAATAATTGTCGCGATATCATAAAGCTTAAAAAGTGGTCGTAATTGAACGTTTCAAGCAACCCTCATCCCCGGCTGCGCAGATTCCCCGTCGCGGGAATTTCCGAAATTCCCCTTAACAACGGCAGAAAACACGGCTTTTCCATGAACGATCAAACAATTTCCAGCTTGTAAGCCGGCGCGAATTAAAAAACCAGCCCGAAGGAAGAGGCATTCCGTCCCGAACAGCGATATTGCCGGCGGCAAGGAAGAGGCACGCGTTCCCCGCTCCGCCCGGGTAGCACGAAGGCTCGCGAGGAATCCGCCGGAAATCTCGTCGAAGCATCACTCGAGGCGCGTATAATTCACGTTTCAACACACAACTCGAGGGTGGAGGCATTTGAATACGCCGTGCCGGGATTCTCTGGCCGCGTTAGCCGTTGAATCCGTGAAATATACAGTTATGGGAGGGGTGCATTATAAAGCGGAGGGTGACTAGGAGGGTGGGACGGATAGGAAACCTTTCCCTTTTCGAATTCTCTGCTGGAACTTTATAACCGTCGACTTACAGTGTGACTCAAACCAGCCCTTCGATACTTCGGACACCTTTGGGGGCTAATTGCAAAATTGTGTTCGAAGGTTTCTTGAAGAAACATTTCAGTTGCAACAATATTTAACCCGGAATATTGAGCTCGCGATTCTAAACCTAATGCAAAAATCATTGCAGCGATAAATTATGGGAGGGGAAAAATTTGATTTTGTTATTATCACTTGGTGTTATCGAATTAATTACGCGGAGAGCATGTTGCATGATAGATGGATGAAATTTTCATTCGCTTTTCACCTTTTCGTTCTCGATCAGCTATTACCTTCATTAATTATTATTAATTATGTCAATAAGTGGTACCGCGCACTTTTAATTGACCAATTAAGTGGACGGCGATGAAATAAAGATTCGATTTGTCGTTCGAAGGTGTCGGTCCATTTTCATACATTTATTAATAATTGTTACAAAAATAGAATATTTATTCTTAATTATTCTGAAATAATTTAACTTCAATCATCCTCCCAAAGGTTCTTCTGTAATTTTCGCCAAATTGCACACCGCAATTAACTAAACAAAAACACACGGTACGATTCGTTGGAAAGTCTTCGACAGGCAATTTTGCCCAAAAAACACCGCTCCAATCCGTCCTTGATCCGCAAAAGCACCTGCAACGCATGACTAAATCGTGCCACCCCCATCCCCCAATCGCAGGGACCAATTAATCCCCATTAAAACGCACTGAAATCCGATTCACGAGCGTCAGTCGATCGTACGAGTTGAGCACATCTGCCGATCCTGAAGAGGGTGGCGCCAGGGGGAGGCTGAGGGATGCAGGGAACGGTGGCCCGAAGTAGGGGTATCATTGAATCCTGAAATATTAAAATGTAGTGACGGGGTGCGTACAATGTTACCCCTGCCAGATATCCAGAGGGGTGGAAACGACGCTGGCGGAAATACAGCAGATATTGAAAACGTCCCCCCGCCCGCCCCCCTCTCACGATTCAGCGTGTCTATGGTGGAGACCGTATACGGGGAGAGAGAGGAAAAAAAAAATGTTCAACCGTACAATGTGGTAGACGGCAAAACGAAAATCGCCTAGAGCCTTATTAATACGCCGCAAATTCGTGCGTGAGGGGTGGAGGGCGTGGGGTGGGCTCGTCGGATGCGTGGCGGGTTTGTACAGGGTGTAAAAAATACTATGGTCATAGTTTGTCGCGAACGTTGAAACAGCCAGCAATAAAATTCATTCTAACGCGAATATAAATCGGTGCTGTGGGGTGCAGGTGCTAAAGACACCCCCTAAGAAGCCGTGTGTGTAATCAAAATTGTCAGAAATTTAACAAAAAGCGAGTACAACTGTAGCCAGACACGTATTTCACCTTCTGGATTAGTTAGGATCGAAATACGAGGTGAGATTACTTCAGGTACATGCCACAGGGTTATAAGGCCCCACCCCCAATAAAAATCACAGTCAGTTTATTCGCAAATTAGTCAAATCGAAGTTTAGCAAGCGTCTTGGCCCCAACTTTTCCACATTTGACACCCAGCACCCCAGCACGTTTCACCCCAAGGTCCGCGCGCATACCTCCCTAAATCAGTGACCGCAGTGTTCCCGGAAGATAAGGCTCGAAGAATACTTCATCATCCCCTGGAAGCATCGCCTGGCGTAAGATTTACTCGCATGCAGCCCACCCCCAACGCCTCCGACGCGAAATAAGCGTTTCCACCTTAACTCTTCCTCAACAAGTAGCTGGGTGTGGTTTTCCACGCTTTACCCACCACCGGCTACAAGGGGGAGGGGGCGGGGGATTTGCTTGTGTATTTAATTTCCGCCGAAACGAATCGGATCGCTGGCGCGTGGAGTTCCAGGGGGAGGGGGAGAAAAAAGCAACGCGGTGAACAAGGGATGAGAATCGAGGGTGTGGGGGGATGGAAGCCGGGAAAACGAAGAAGAAGTTGCACAATCGCTTTGGAGAGCGCCGAATCGAGTCTAGCAACAGCTTTCAGCGTTGCTTATTCGCCTGTATACGTTTCTCTATCTCAATTTATAATGCAGTCCCGAGACGAGACGGGATCTCCGCGAGCGGAAAATGGTTTTCCCCGGGAGACGAACCGCCCGGAGTTACGTGGCCACTCGATTCCACGGATCAGCCCTGTGTATTTTCATCGAAACCTGTATTTTGTTCCATTTTTTTTTACGTTTATTCATTTTTATGTCACCTCAAGCCCCAGGATTAGTAGCGACAGCGCAGTACATCGACGCGTTGCAACATTACAAGATCATTTTTGACATAAATCGTCAAAAGTTTTGGAATTTTTACTCCTGTACTTCTCGATGGTAATCCCGGGAATCGTTCGTGAAACCCCCTGTACAACGGACGGCTGGAAAAAAGAACAAAAGCCATGTGTATTATTTAAAAAAAAAGCACGTGCCGCGGCTGTTCCAAAACAAATTGAAAGGGGCTCCATTCGCGTGTTGTTAAACACAATACTGCGTATTTGTTACTTTTGTTCTGTATACAAAATGTGTGTACCCTGCGCTTTTTCTGGGCGCGGAACGAAAAAATATAAAAAAAAAGGAACAAGCAAATATTCGGACAAATTAACATGCGATACCCATGAGCCATTCCATCATCCCAACGAAAACATCACGACCTATATTCCATCACGGTTTCATACTGAGAAAAAGGGAAATAAACAAACGAAAAAAAAAAAAAAATGGCGAACCAATTCCTCCAACAGGAAAAAGAGTCTCCCCCTGCATCTGAAAGTGCACGCTTTCGAGGGTGATGAATGGCGAGCGGGATCATTAGCTAATTGTGAGTTCAGCCAGGCCAAGTGCAGCTTAGAATTCACCCTCCCCCCTCCCCCAGCGTAAGTTGAGGCAAGTCTTCAGCGCAAGAATCGAGGGTAGAGCAACGACGGCTATAGAACACCCAACCTAAATCTAAGCCAAACCTAAACTCCTTTGAATTGAAGCAAGATTTCAGTACCGAAATCGATCGCGGCTCGTTGAAACGCGGAACCGCTGTTTAAGCCGTACCTAACCTTAACCTAATCCGCGTATAATCTTCTGAAAATCGGGACGAGAGTCCAGCAACGAGAGGAGAGCGTGCAACCGTGGACGAAATACGTGGGGATATTTCATTTTTTATATAAAAATGGTAAATGGTTTCGTAAGTTGGAATAAGAGTTTGTTTTGGAGACAGAACGTTGATCAGCGTTGGGTGACGCAAAACGGACACTGATACGAGTCACAGTGTCCGCCTCGCGCGCCTAGGAATTACATACATCCGAATGTGACTGACGACGAGCTGTATCAGAGGATGAACATGTCAATCACTCCGTTATAATGTTCACGACAATGTTCAAGCTTTGGTTCTGATCCTCCCGCAGCGACATCTATTGATCCAGATGGTGCTGGCGATTAATTGGGCTACTTCGTCACGTAATCAAATTGCCCGATCGAATATTGTGAAATGTTGAAGGAAAGGTGTTCCTTGACTTTCACAGGCAATGATTCGGAAAGGAAATAAGTGCAGTAGTTTCAATATTGCAAGAAGTATTCATATTTGAATCAATTTTAGTATCTGAGCGGCTATACAAGTAGCAGGCTAAAATGAAGTTAGCCTAGACGACAAAAAGCAATCTATTTGCCCGGGTAATCACAAAAATTGCTAATTGGAGGACGAACGATCATTAGAAAAGTTGTCCGATAGTTGCAAGTTCGCATCGATCCTTTGTTGCCGCAACCAAAATCGACGTCATCCAGGACGAAAGTTTCGCCCGATCATAATCCGAGCTCGGCTCGGCGACCGTATAAATCCAATTAAGACCACAGTCACATTTCTCCGGTAGGACACCAGAAGAACGCAACGTTTCAAATCATTTCCCGTTCATCCCCCTCCCAAACCCCTCGATTTTTCCAACTTCCGCGGGGGAATATTAAAACTCCACCACCCCTTAAATCAATCCCGCCGGCCACGATGGAAAGATGGATTTTCGACCAGACGAATTAATCGCTCGTCATCGCCATTAAAAAATGGATTATCGAGAAATAGAGAGAGAGTGAGTCCATCTGGAAGAGTCTGTCTGGAGATTACCAATCTCGCTAGTCGTGGCTGAGTTATCGGCGAAAGAAGGGGGAAAAAAGAAGGGAGAGGGAGAAGGGTTTCGAATATGCATCGATGATTTTCAAGCCAAGACCGGCTCCATTCGGATTTAATTCGATTTTCATGTATACCTTGGGCCCAGGTTGGCCTCTTCTCGGAAAATGATCGGGTTTCAGCCAGGAATAACTTGATTAAAATAATCTATCACCCGACCAGTGACAAGGGTGATTGGCTATCCGAGTTAAATATGATGGAGCGATCACTTTTCCATACGTACACACACATGTCCACTATCCCCTACCCCCCCGTTTTCTGCCTACCTGGCAGCCAGGTCGGTTTCGTCCTGTCCTCTCTTTTTCTCTCTCTATGTCGACTCTGAGTATCGACAGAGGCAAATTGATTGGTAATATGTGGCCACCGGCCGTCAGGCTATCTCCGTGACATTTACCAACGGAAATGCCTCGTTTTTCCGATATCCGAGGCCGAAAGAGCCGTTGAAAGGGCTTTTACTGGAGGAAATGAATATTACACCGGTAGGTACCGTAACCGGGCACCCAGAGGATCAGATGATATTACACAGCCACGCGCAAGGTTGCACGAGTCAACAACGGGGGGATTTTCGGCCGCGAATGTGTCGTATGACATTCACGGATCCGGCGATACACAAACCTGTCCGCGCACGTCGGCCGAGATATCGTTCGAGGAATGGGGGGGGCACTTTTGATACGTAATTGAGCCTCGTTCGCGCGGCGTATCGATTGGTAAACCGATGTTCCTGGTCTTTTTGATATTCGTCGTGCTCGCGTTTTCGTGCTGAGAAAAGTCGTTTTAAAGCTTTTGATGGATTCACGTTCCGGTGGTATTGAGTCGGTATTGGCAGCCGAGTCGTTGATACTTGAGACAGTGTTGGAAGTCGTGTTAATATTGAGTCATTAGTGATTGTGGAAGTATCCGTATTTGATTCGGTATTAGTACTTGAGTTAATACTAGTACTTTATTTGAGTGAGCATTGGCAGGTGAGTTGGTATTGAGTTACTAGAGTCTACATTACTACTTGAATTAGTATTATCCCTTGAGTCAATACTTTAATTCAATACTTTACATTATATTTTCGAAATTTTCGCACTGAAACGATTTTCATGTTGTTTTCCTTAATTTGTAACAATAATCTTGTAATACTTTCGAACGGAATGAGAGAAGAATTACTGTCTAAAGATTCCTTCATCAAGCTGATTGCTTGAAAAGTAATTCACTTGAAAGTTTTCCCCTTTCCCCAAGCATTTCCTCGCCACTTCCTTTCAATTCGTTCTCATTTTCCCAAAATCGTTTCCACGATCCTTTATGGTTAAGGTCACGGCACACGCAGCCCGAATGCGTGCCGTACGGTTTTTAAAACAAACTCGAGCCCCATCGAAACGTGTACACGCCCGCAGAATGTCTTGTAATTACGGTACTCGGAGGACTCGTAAAATTGCAGACGATGCGTGCGATTCACCATTTTATTGGCCGAAGGGGAACTTTTGTGCCATGGGGGGGGGGGGGGGGGCATGTTCCTGGAAGATGTTACAAGCGTGTTGGTAATTTCTGACACGTGATATCCTCGTTATTGTCCGCGAATTAGCCTCTTCAACCGAGAGGGGTAGTTGTTGCGTTAATGAATAGAAGCCCGGCGAACGATTTCACCGAACCAACAAACTTAATAAATAATTCTTTCTTAATGTTAATATTTTATGATTCGAATTGTTTGTCGCGAAATTGGAAAGCTCTTTCGACAAAACCATTTCTCTGGGCGACATCAAACGGCACGTAGCTCGTTTTCCAGGGCGAGAGGGGGGGAGGGAAGATTCTAGAGCGGACAGGAAAAGTTACCCCAACTGTCGTCGGACGTGAACGCAAGGCAACGTTATTAAAACAGAAAGTATTACTTTCCCCTACGGTAGGAGGAATTATCCTTACCTCCGGTGTCCTTTTAAGCCACCTCCCACTGAAATGGCCAGCGGCTTCGAGGAACAGTAATTAATTAGTAATTATATCAGCGGGGAGGGGGGTGAAAAAGGTAAGCCAGCAGGGCTATGACGTCGAAACTCACCCCGATAACTTTTGCTTTCTGACCTAACTCCAATTTCTGCTAATTATATCGCGACTAGCTACTTTCCATCCCCCTTCTTTTTTTCGCCACCTTTTTCTTGCCAGCACCGTCGTGCCTGGAAGATATCATACACAACGGGGGGTGATTAGGGTTGCCCGGTAAGACGATAGCTTTTCTTCTACCGAGGGAATTGTTCGCGAAACAGTCCAATAGATTTTATTTAAGAAAAAAGAAACGAGTCGGAGGTAATTTAGACATAGCAATGCAATGTTATTTTGAAACCCCCTGTACGATTAAATTTCTTTAATTTAATTTCTTAATCAAACACCTTGAACAATATTCAAATTGTTGTTGGACCCTTCGAGCCTTTTACAACCCCTTGCAAAGATGAAGTTGACGATTTGGGCAGTTATTTTAATCCTTTTGGGGTGATTTTTCAAGAAGCGCAGGTATATCGCAATAAAAACCGCGGGTGAACTGTTTCGTGTACGGAAATCGTCCACGGCGCTCATTTCAACCCCTCGCGAAACGGATAAGTACATCGTCCGAAGATTAAGAGAGGGATGGGGAGAAAAAAACGTCACGAAAACCCATAAACGTCCTCATTCAAGGAACGAGAAAATCGAGTCACGAGCTCTCAAGAAAATACACGTCGTAAGACCGCGACATTATAAAACGATGACGATAATGGCCGACGAAAGCGTGGCACGGTTCGCTGAACCCGGAACAGCCGTTTCCTCTCGTCCTTTTAAACAATTGGAGCGAGTTTGCAGGCTTTGCCTTCAGTTCGAGCAACGACGAAAGCTACAGAAATCCCGGGATTTCAGGAATATTAACTGGAAAGGGTGTAGCTCGAATTTCTCGGGTGGTGGCTGCTTCTAAAAACGAACCACATTATAACTACGCGCACCGTTTGCACTTCGGGGACATTTATTTTACTTTTTTTTCAATTAGAGAGCAGCGCCTGCAGCAGATCGGTTTAGGTTCGCTCAGGATTTTAAAGAAATTTGAATTACCAGCGTTGGTTTTGTTTGAAATAAATACACGTCTCTTTTTTAATAAAAAAAAGTACGACCAAACCAGGACGATCCAATTTCTTTCAAGAAATTAAGTTTCCAACACGCTGATCCTCGATAAGCCCGCAAAAGCAAAGAATCTTCTTAAGAAGATCAGATTATCAGTTGAACAACCTGGGTCCAACCCGCTCCACCACCCCCCCGCCCTCCCAAGTTTCCACACCAGCCAAAGGATTACAAGGACGAGTCGCGATTAAGCATTGTTTGTCAAGGAAACGTTTTGAATTAAATAGATTCTGGCATTTGGGGGATGTTGCTCGCGAGCGTAATCCGTCTTTCCCGTTTGTGTTTTTGTTTTCCCCCGCGAGGGATGGGGGATGTTATTGCGAGCCAGATGGGGGGGAACATTATTGCCCCGGTGAGCGTGCATTAAGATGATTTGCGTTACCCGCGCCTACGGTGCACCTCCCTTGTTCGGGGCGAATGGATGAACGCGCGGCACCTCGAGCGGAACAGCTCGTTTCCGCGCGATTTACGACGACGATTCGCGAGATTTTTTGGAGATCCGAGCCTTCGAACTGGGTTGGGGGGATGTTAACGGGTTGCTGCCTCGTAATGGGGCTCCGATGGGGCTGCAGCTGGGCACCAGGGTGCTCGAGGGTGGGTGGCTGACATGTGTTGGGCGATATTTATAAATGGGATAATTCTTTTTTAAGCAACTTTAGTATGTAGGTTAAATTTCCAATTGGGGTAGACCACCCTGAAAGGTCACTAGAGCTAGTGACGTCCAATCTATAACTTCTCTTAAATTAGAAATAGAAGATAGAATAAATAGGGGATGAAACGTGATAAAAATGCAAGTCAAAAACTAAAATCACAATATCCTTAAATAGTCCAGTTTATTCGCCACACACCTTACTCCGAGCGAAACAACAAGGTTATGTAACCGAACCTCAACAAGCGCGGGAAAAAGTTCAAAACAAACAACGAAATAATTTCCAGACTCCATCGTAGTATCGAAAATTCTTCTACCCTAAAAAAAAGAGAGAGAGAGACAACTGTTTATACAAACCGCCCTCAGGGTTTGAATATTCTCCAACAGTTTTATATATATATATATATATATACATCATGCCTTTATTTATCCAGCAACCTTCGGTCAGATGAAAAAAATGTAAAATCCTCCCCTCCCCCCTGTATACGGGGGTCGGTGTGTTGCAGGCTGCGAGTTCCCGGCGCAATGGAACGGCCACTGGTTTCAATCGGGGAATCAGGGGTTGGTGACAGTGAACGGATCCATGATGACCAGCAAGGGCCGCTGCATCGAGACCAAAGACGACAAGTTCTTCATTCATGACACGTGAGTCTCGTTTGAATTGCAAGTGAGATATGTATATCGCCGTCCCCGTCGATATGAAACGATGCATGGATCGTATTTCATCCCTTTATCCGGCGCCGCGCCATCAAGCCCTCCCCTCCCCTCCCCCCCCACCTCCTCGACTCTGGTTTCGAGTTCGAGCTTTTATTAATTAACTGCACCCTTCGATGCTTTCGAAAACCCTCTGTGACAAAGCACCTCGGGGCTAGGCGTGCCGTTGAAAGGGGTGTATAAAACGTTTTCTGGATGGGGCGAAAGAAGAGGGGGGGACTCGAGATTCAGGGGCGCACGTGTACAGTCGCTTGTAATGTTATGACGGATACTGATGCCTCTTTTGCCAGGGAATTTGAAATATTTAAGGTGGAAGATGATTCTCCGAGGGGCGGGCCTGGAAATGTACTGGATTCTTTCGCTAACGAGTGTTGTAATTTTTACAAAATTATTAACTGAGAAATTGTTCTAGTCTGTTTTGGCAAATTTCGTATCGTGATTAGGTTGTAATATTTGTTGTTCTTCCAAATCTACAACTTTACAACCTACAACTTTGATTATTTTGTAATGGAAATTAAATTTAAACAAATCTACACTTAGTTGTACCCAGTTATAGTACGTTGTAGCACAGTGCTGTGTTGTTTCGCCGGCATTTTCCTCGCAGACACGAATCCCTCTATCGACTGGTCAGCCCACTGCGAAACAACTATCAGGAAGCTTAAAATACGCGGTCAGTTGGTCCACCTGTTTGTCTTACACCGTGAACTTAACCTAATCTCAATATCCTACAAGTTTCACGGTGAACAATAAAGCATACAGCTGCAAAGTGGAAAGTTGGACGTTAAGAATCGATCGAATTTTTCGAGAACAAAAGCCCGAGGACCTTTGAATCATTCAAAAAGGCGGAGGTTCGCGAGGATACGTTTAAAGAATTATTTGTCAGCGTTCACGAGACGCGGGGCGAAAGTACGGGCAAAGTAGCGGGAACGAGGATCCTTTATTCCGTTTCGTTTTATCTTTTGCCCGGCGAGATTCTTATATTCCACGCTGGTGACCTTAATATCCGCGCTGAAGAAGAATGGGGGGACGTTAGAAGATCATTTCGTGCGCTTTAACGAAAATTCTATTTCGTCAGTGTCGTTGCCCTCCGCGTTTTAGAAGCGATGGCGTTCAAAGATGAAAGATCAACCCTCCGGATGAAACTGCGAAAGCTTGCCAAAATGGACGTTTCTTGTACCTCGGGGATTCACCTCGTTTCCTGGAAATCATCCACCCTGTCTCTAATTTGAAATATTAAACTCGTTAAGTGATTCGTTTCTCGGTGAAAGAAACAACCCTTCGCCTCTATTAACGAAACGAGACAAATCAACAACCTAAATTGTAATTGTTAGGAATTCTAAGCTTTTAAACATTTAATAAATTCACAAATCAAATAGGTTAGCTTTAGAATTGGTGGTCACAACTGTTGTATAATCGAATAATTAATTATACAACCATCGAAACGTAAAAGTACACAGCAGCACCCAGTGGCTCGAAAGTCTCGAACCGATCCAGGATCGTGCAAAAATGTATTCCAGATAAGATTAAAGCACCCCGGGGTGAAACAACAAACGGCCGCACCTGTTACCGCGTTAAGAAGCGGGAATCCGAAAGATCAAGGCATCCCGAGGCATCAATCAGCAACGAACCCGATCGAATATCGCTGACGCCAGCTGCGACGTCATTGACATGCAAATGAGAGAGAGGGAAATCGCGGAACAGGAGAGAGTAGGAGGGGGGAGAATGGCGCGGGAAAAGACGACCGGGGGACAAGATAGCCGTGGGTATCCCGGCAAAGTTCAGAGCTAAGTTTTAATTAATGTAATGGAGAGTAGCTCGTGATTAGCCATCCAATCAGCGTGCCTCCTCTTTTTCGAGGACGCCCGGCGTCAACGCAGGAAAAGAACGTTGCCGGAGGAATGTTCTTTCGCGAACGGGAAATGGGATCAGTCGATGCTCTTCGGAGATTTTATTCTTACTGTGTCCTTCTCGATTGGTTTAGTGATGTCCCTTCGCCTTTGGTACACACTTTTTGGTCAAATTTTTGATCCAGTTCAGTTTACGGGAGTTAATTCGGGAAATAATTTGTCGTAAACTTTTAGGAACCTTGAGATATTATACCTTAGAGATTTTAAAAATACAGAAACATTATATTTCTAGGCCTACCTCTGACCCTTTGCCGTAATTTGACGAGTCAAATATCACAAACCTCACCCATACTGTGAGCACAATCGAATTTTAAATACAATTTCAATTATTATTGGAATAATAAACGTATCGTTAAATATAAATTGTATATAACATTATTGGTATGAATATTATAGCACCAAATATTTAACTTCGCCTGCCACGCCTGGCAAGCGATTGAATTTTATTCATCGTACATCCGCGTTAATTGATACTTTCCAGAAATCTATTTAAATTAATGTATCTTTTTTGAAACGACCTGTACGACAGTCGTAATATTTATGGGAAAATGATTAGCCAGAAAGTGTCATTTTTCCGTCACCATTAACTTTCAGCCGGCTTGATTGTACCTGATAACGACACTATGATGCCTCGGTGTCGGGACGCGATTAACGGTTACCGATAATCCAACGTAATGACGAGCGATTGAAGCTTGCGCTTCGTAATAATTGTTTATCGATTTAAAAAGTATCGTGGCCAGTATGCTGGTATTTACGCAACGTTAGATTCAATTTGTTCTCTGACCTTCGACCAGCACCGTTCCCGCCGCCATTATCTGCCCCATCCACCATTTTGTTCTCAATTTAAACCCGTCGTTAATTCGAATAACTCTTTACGACGATTAAATCTATATATTGATCATTAATTCACAATATTAGAATTCGTTTCTGACAAGTTGTTTCAGGAACATAAAGTTAGAAATTTAAATTTTAAATGAACAAATTTGTAATATTATTTCTGGGGAATATTCACAACTATAGTTACAAATTTATTATTCACCACGTGCATCGTTACGAATCCAACGAATGGTTCAATCATCGTAGTCCTAGTTTAATTAAAAACCGTCATCTGTTGATTTTCGATCGATAATTCGTTGAGGGATGGGGGGGTGAATCGGTATCAGGTATTTAGTTGTCAACTTACTGTTTTCGGTCCTTTCAGCAATGTCGGTTCGATATCAGATTCGAAACGCGTCGAAAGTTTTGGAAACTCGACGATTTGTTACGTTGCTCGATAATTGATTGTGCCCAGGCCCGGGAGTTAATTAGAATTCGCGCGGAATCGAAGCGGAAATGTTTAGAAAATCCAGCGCGGACAGGGGCAGGGGGAGGGGAATTGTACGGGAATTCCGGCAAGCAATTTTAATCGTAATGAAGTTTCTATAGAAACGTGGCTGTAAGTTGAACGGAGATAAGCGACTTTGATTCTATTTTCAACTACCGTCGAGAATTTCCACTCGAATCGATAATGGAGATTCGATTAACGAAAAAAGAAAGAACCTTTAATGGCACTGTGACAGATAAATTTTAATAAAACACCCTAAATAAACAGAAACAATATTATCTCCCTAAAGAAACACGTTACGCTAAAAAATTACTTGAATAACAAAGCGCGTTAATCAAATTAGCACGCTGAGTATCTGGTAACTTTGAAGCGCTTACGGTGGCGCTACCTGCGCCGTCATTTTCCTCACGGAGGTGCACGATGGCCGTCCTCGCATAACCATTCGCGTCTCATCTATCCAAGAAAACACAATTGTTTGACCCGAATAAATGTTGCCCCGCCGCGAACGAGCGCAAACGTAATTTGCAGTCACGGGGTCCACATGTGTAATCATTTACAAACACGTTGATTACAATCGCGGTACAATTGCTGCATTCTAAAACTCGATTGAAAGCACGGAATTGTAGGTTGAAATCAATTGACGGTTCGAGGGTTCGGGAGCGAGGGAGGGTGGGGTGGGGTATGTATCTCAAACGCAGCCTCGAAAGCTCTGTCCACGTTCCGACGTGGTACTCTCTGTACACGGGTACCCCATAGGTGGATATCGATTATCTCGTAGCGTCGTTAACGAGGCGTCCCGATGCTCAGGTGCTGAGATTACGTTACACTTTAGACCCCCCCCCCCCCCACCCCCTGTATCTGACTGCGTGCAACCCGGTATCGTCTAATCGAATGAACGCGATCGTTGCGAACGGATTTCTTCTTAATCAACCCGATGGATCTTAATGACGTTAGCCAATCAGCCGAAGCGCGCGGATAATTGAAACTAGAATATATTTTTCTGCGAATCTCTCCGCGTTTTCGCAAAAGCTGAAAGTGTGGAAAGGTATTTCTGTTGGCTGTAAAAGTTTGTAAACGTATCGATTGCAATAAACAATGACGGAGGGGGAGGAGGATGAAATCAGCAATTTTGGAATTTTATGCAACGCTCGCTGTTCCGTCACGTCGATAAATCATGACGCGCACATATCGCGCCGTTAATCATTCCTACGCAATACAGCGCGACAAACATTTCATATCATTCCCCTGTTTTACTTTGACACTTCTATTTTTATTTTTTTTAATATTTCACCGGACGTCCGTCAGTTTTTATTAACGCACGGTTCGAACGTTGTACGCGCGCATCTTTTGCGCCGTCCTGTATATCTGGCGAAAAACCCGCAGGAACGAGTGAGGGGTCACTCTGAGCTCAATTTTCGTTATAACAAAAGCAAGAGTTCTCCGACGTCCCTTAATGAAAGACAGGCCCGCAAGACGCGCAGGAGCGGGTTATAGGCTCGCGCGAGGCCGGGAATATGGAGTTGGTTAAAAAAAAAGAAAAATCGGGAGGGGTTGGAGGGCGGGGAAAAAAGAGTTATATTGCCTTTGCGTTCGAGAGGCCACGCGACGCCGGCATATGAATAATATCCTGTCGGCCAGCCGGGAATTTCCTCTCGCCTTTTCCTGCGCGATATCGTCCTCTCGCGCCGACAGAGAGAGGATCCGCTGATTGGATTCGAATTGAAGGGAAAGTTTATCTGTCCGTCGACGCGCGTTACTTCCGGGAATCATTTCGGTTTCCAGCCGAGCCAGCGCCGACCGGAAATGGTAATGACGTCTCGCGTTCTCCTCCGTGATGGATATACTTTATTATGGAATTGTCAGCCGGCTCGATGAGATCCAACCCTCCCTCCCGTCTGTTTGAAATACGATTTCGTTGTCGAAGTTGGCTCGCGGAGCGGATTTTCGGGATCCAGGTATATTGCCGATGAATATTTTTACCTATCCGAGTGGATTTCATTGGTTTCTTCGGTTTTTATCATTGTTGGAAATTTGTCAGTGCTGAAATATTAAGTATTTATAGTAAAAGGGGATGATACCAGGTACTAAGTACTCATTACAAGTATAGTACTTATACCATTCTCATAATACCACTCATAATGCTCCAACCATAATACTTAAAATACTATTATAAATCCTAAGAGACATTGAAATTTCTCCCACACCCAATAATTCCACAATCCACAATACCCAGCTTCTTCGACCCAACCTGTACCCGAAACTTCTCACGCCGGTCCAACCGTCAATTTCCCATACTATCCCCGGCGTAGTCCTACCACTCGGGGTTCACTACCCGGCCGCATATAATTGCCGAAAGCAAAGCAACACGTTTCCGCTCGAACTCGCCCGGTCGATCGGTTTACCCGAGGCTAGCTGACGGCCCGCTCGCGGCAAGACAATGAACAATGGAGGCGCGCGGAGCGGATTCGCGTACCGTTTTCGGCGAGGATCCAGCGTGAAGGATGGAACAGCGAGGCGTTGGCGCGCGTCCCTGCCACAAAAGCGGGGCTGAGCTATTTACCAGCGTCGCGGAGACGGCAAGAAAGCGGCTAGAAAGGATAGATAAGAAAGCGAACGGGGAAATATGGAGTAACGACCGCGGGGCTGAAAAAGATACCGGCATGATGGAATTCCTCTGCCTCCTTCCCCCCTCCACCGTAAAAACAAATGTGTTTCTCTCTTTTAATATCCGACGCACTCGAATGATTCACGATGGGCTGGTTTTAAATTCGTTCGGCGTCGACTGGCAATTAACGACACCTGAGATTTATCAGTGACGTTGCTTCGCTTGTTACCGTTCGATCATGATTTGTTAGCCGGTTGCCACGGCTCTATCGACTATTAATTAGGCTTGATTGCTAATTAGCGAGAACCGGTGCTTTATTTTGACCCGTCTAGTTATCGGTTTTGCTAATTGTACGGCTGCGGCTGAACGGGTACGCGCCCGCTCGACGATGGATCATTGTTCGTTTCATGATAATTTCTATTAGATACGAGACTCTTCGTTTGATCGTTCGGCATCTCGTTTTTATCTGGTGAAAGTGAAAGTTCTACGCATCAACGACGATTCATCTCCATCACTCATTTGTTCTTTCGCTCAATTGTTGCTCAAATTCACTCTACTCGTCACGTACACCTCTCCTTAAAAATTCAACGATAAAAAGTCAAACAAGCACCCTTGCTACACCGGCCATCGAAATATGTAATGACGATACGTCAGTGCGAAAACGATTACTTTCCGAATTTAGGTTACACGTAAGGTAATAAAAGATAGATTAAACGCAGCCTCTTAATCGACAGGGGCTGAACCGAATCCGTTGAATGGGTCGGGATTAAACGGTGGAAAGTTTCAAACCGGCGGGTCACGACCTTAATTTCTTTCCTGGTAGCCGCGTCTTCTTTGTGCGACCGCCGCGCCACGAATATGGCCGCCGCCGTGTGTCGTCGCGTGGGAACGAGCCGGCATGAATAAATAAAAGGTGGCTCGGAAAGAGGGCGAATCGTGGAAAAAGGGGGACGGGAAATCGAGGCTAGGACGAGTTAGGCCGCCGGGAAACTTATCTAATCAATCAACTCGGTTGATCAAGCTTTCATTGATCATGGTAATCCATCAGGATATCGAACTGATACGAACAGCGTTCCGAGCTGATACCCTCGACACCCTCCGCTTACCGCGTTAATTATTTTTCGCCGGGGAGCTTTGTTCTAGTCTTCTTGGTCCGTTTGGTGGTCCACCTGCAATTTTATTCCAAATTGTTGTTCATTTTTGTACAAATTTATTTAGCATTAATGTCATGAATTTTCTAAGGCGATGATTTGGATAATGTGACAGGTGGAAGCTCTACATTTCTAATAAGTAACCTTTCTGCTAGTAAGTTTCCTTTTCTGCTATCCAAAGTGTGGATAGCTCAAACGCCCCTTTCAATAATCGATTCCTTTAAATCTCCGGGCGTTTTAAAACATTACCGAGGCTGAAGATGTTAATTTGCAGCGAGGCTGGATTTTATAAACGTTCAATCTTCTCCGAACGAAGTCAGTTACGAGCACAATCAACGGCTAAATTGTTTGTCAAAACTAACTTCCATCGTTTTGACGGGGGCGAGGAGTGACGTTCACCTTTCAGTCCAATTAATTTGAAATGCATAAACAAAGAAACATCCAAAAGGCAGGTTCTAAGAAAACGGAAGAGCTGTCAGAGTGTTGCCAACCTCATCGATCGCGAAGCACCAAAGCGTGCCGACTCAATCTACGTCTTAATCGTCCCCGTTTTTGGGGACAAAGGGCTGGAAGGATAAGCAAATTGTCAGAGCTTTGCTAAATAATTGCGACAAGACGGTGTCTCGAAGATTGTTTTCTAAATGACTGTCGTCACTAGCCGTCTGCTGAATCAAACGAACCTGAAACTTTCGCTTTGAAGTCTCCAGTCTTTATTTTTCCCTATCAGGACTATTTGAAGAATGATAAATGAACTTTTTTGAACGATTCAGGGGTATCTCAATAATTCTTGATTAAATCGGGTTATTAAAGACGATGGTCCCGCGCTTAATCACGTTTGTTTCAATTTCCGTTTGCGCGATTAAAAAGGAACGTTTATTGGCGGCTCGCGTGTTTCGTTTCGCAAGCGCCACTCGAACGGTCTCCGATCCAATTAACGATGAAACTGATCCCATTCTCGGAAGTGTCCTCGATCCTCGAAAATTGTAATTTCGTTTCGTCCTGGCCCCCGATCTGAGACTCCGACGTTCGGCCAACGGTATTTCACGCAGTTTCGATTATTCGAATTACGCGCGCCAAAAAGCCCGACCTCCCCTCCCCCGTCGGTACGCTATTAAACGACGTCGCAATTAAAAGTTCATGAACATCGTGTCGCTCGTCGTACGGTGTAAATCACGTTAAACAATACCTTCCCGTTCGCGCGACACGAGATTCTCGAAATTGATTCGAAACGCTCTGTTAATCGTTTCATTTTCACGCTCTTTGATCGTCACCTAAAATCATCCCCTTTTTAATTCGTTATTTTAATTCGTTGGGTCAAATTAGACTCGTTTTACAGATATTATCGTTTCTTTAACGAAGCGTCCCATATTTCCGGGATATTATTTCTGAAATGGTCGTCCAACTTAAATTGCAGTTAATCCGTATGTCTTCCCGGTTCCGGCGGAGTTTCTCAGTTTTTTTTATTCGAGTTTAAACAGGCCGGCCGTAGTCGTTCGTTCCCGGCTCCGCGGATTTATTTCAATTTCTCCGGGACGTTTCGGTTCCTTTGCTTGTTTTACGGCGAAAATAATCGTTTGTAACGGTGGACGGAACAGGGAAGATAATTCCTCGAACTTTAGCCCTCCTAGGCGTTTTTACTCGCGCCCGATGATGGACCCACCGCGGGCAGAAAACTACCTGTAATTACCCTCACACCCCTCCGGGCCACATTTTTCTACCCCCCTCCCTCCCCCGGGGAACGGCAATATCTCTTCGCCAGAAGAAACTCGCCAGCAGGCAATAAATGCGCCCCGCTAAATCGTTGAATTGATAGGACGAAGTTCGACCGTGTTTATGTTTCTCTTCCCGTTCAATGAATTATTTAACAGCGAAATATGAGCTTCTAATTGCTTCCTATATTGCCTCTCCAGATTTTGCAAAATTATTTTAAAAGCTGGTACTTAAGTTGCCTCTTCAGGTTTTACAAAATCGTTTAAGAAACTGGCATTTAAATTGCCCCTTCGGATTTTACAAAATTGTTTAAAATATTTTTCCTCGAAGAGCTGGTATTTAAATTGCCCGTGCAGATTTTACAAAGTTTTGAAAATGTTGTAGGGTATAAGAACCTTCCCATTCCAGCACACCCCTCATCGACCCATCGACCGTCCATTGGGTCTGGTTTTTGTCTCCCGATCTTTCCCCCTTTTTATGGCCTTCTTTCGATCGGCCTGGATACTGTAATGTTTCCTTCTAAACTCTACAAAAGTCTCTTAAAGTTACAAAACCACAATATCTCAACACTTTATCCACCGGAAGCCCATTAATCGGCTTTTCGATATTAGGGATCGTTGACTGGAAAGCAATTGATAAACCTTTGGTTGTTATTTTTCCGTTTATAATTAATTTATTATAAAATAAGATATAATTGAAACGATTTTCACAATTTTTATTATGGACCTGCACCACTTTCAAGATAAATAGTCTAATAATGATTAATTTCGTTTTGTACCTTCTGTTACCCTGAATATTACATAGCTCCAGGTTCCTGACAATTTTTCTTACAGCCCTGGCCCCACTTCCTGGCTAATGTCATAGGAAATTTTGTTCCCGACCTCTCGCCCCCTTCCAGTGCGCCCACCGCACATCTCTGGGGCGATGGGGTGACGAAGTTGGCCGCTGGTGGACGGATGTTAACACCAGGGAAATTCCGCCAGCTCGAAATTACCATCCTAGTCAGCTTACGGGGGTTGAAGCAAAAACGTAGCCAGTGATTAAAGAACCGCATCCCCTTTAACTCGATTAAAGCTGACATCCTTCTGCATCGCGATGATCATCCCCCGCGAGACATCAATAACCGAAACGGGGTTGTTGCGAACGCGATACACGAAAGAAATCCGCCCCTTTCCCAATCTTGATAAGGGCTGGATAGCCAGCTGCGTTAACGGTGCACGTAACCACCCCGTTGGACGAGTTACTCACCCCGAGGCCGGGTCGCAGCAGCAACGGTATGGCCGGCCTGAATGGCGAACGGTCGGACGGTGGGCCTCGACAAATAGAGACAATTAAGCGGCTAATATGAGATGCCCTGCCGTGTGCGTCGCTCCCACGGGTATACCGGAAGGGGGTGGGATCAAGGGTGGTCGCAACAATGCTGTGCCACTGCAAACACCACCGGGGAAAACCAACAATGCACGCGACCCACCACCGGCGCTCACCACCCCTCGCTCCTCGTCGATCCTTGCTTCTTTCTCTTGATCTCTGAATCGTGATCTTCCAACGGGTCAGAATCAGCCCCGACCATTCAGGAATTATGCCTTTGATGCGGTGATCCTTTCGCGCCCTTCCGCCACGATCGCTTCAGGTATTCGAGTTCAGGTATGTTTGGACTTCCGCTGCCAGGATTCTTGAATATATTGGAACGTCTGAGACACTGGAGCGAGGCGCGAACGTTTAAAGGGCTAGTCGAGGGTTTCAGGGGGTGTTCCGTGTCTTTGGGTGCGGGGGAATGTTAATGGATACCGTTGAGACACGCCACTCGTAATCGTAGGGTGGAAAGTGTCTGCTGCTGATGGCTGATGGACGCGTGCAGCCATCTTGGGTACTTAACCTCAATTAATGAACAGGGATTGTGTACACAAACCGAACCGTGCGCTTGATCAAACAAACACAATTTCAACCCCGACCACTAAGATTTTGAGACTTGTCGTGTAAATTAACAGCGTAAGAATTGACAGTGAAATGGATGGTTGGCAGGGGGTGATTCCGTCCAAACGAAAATGAGGCGTACGAAACTCTGCGTACACACGCCCCTTCCTCCTAAACAACCCCTGTGTAACCAGGATAACTCCCGAAACGAAACGATCCGGGGAGTCGGTGGACAGTGGCGATCGTGACCGTGCATACGCTCTTGAAATTTCGGGGACGCTGCGATTCCTATTTAGAATCGCTGAATCGCGAACCCGGAAACGAAATTACAAATCACCAGAAAGAGCGGTAACTTTGATTCGTTTAAATAAAAGGATGACACTTTATATTTTCGTTATTTCTTCTCTGCGAGCGCGTTCTCCCAGCGGGTATATTAAAAGGAAGGAACGTTCCGTTTCGCAGGATTCAGCCGTTTCTAGAAACGGTCCCTCTTTCACGTCCCCGGGGACCATTCACCGGTCGCCATTGACGCGTTCGAAATTCCGAGCGCATTGAAAATCGCTCGCGAAAAACGCGGGGACGACTTTTCTTTTCGTAACGGTAACCGCGTTACCTGCAATACTTCCGCCCCCCTCTCTCCTGGTTCGTCTATTCGATTATCGATTTCCCTCATTCCGTGTTTTTTCCCCTCCTTTTTCGTTTACCTTCTTCCCAGAGGCGCACACACGCCGGATGGTAACCGGTTTACGCCAAAGAAAATTCAGGTACTCCGCGGGAATTTTCAAAGCGGCGGAAAGAAATAAGGAAGGAGAAGGCGAAAAAAGGGGGGGAGGGGGGATCAGAGCGAAGGAAAACGGTGCCTCTAATGGAGAACGTTCGAACGCGGCGCGCGCCTGGAAAATAAGCAGCGGTTGGATATCCTTGCGGCAACGCTGGATGCTTTTGCATTGAAACCGACGAGCCCTTTTTGCTCGCTTTTACGCTCGTTCCGGCTCGAGGAGAAGCCCCTCGTGAGGATCGACACTGAGCGATGCGAGAACTCCGCGTCTCTTGCGAAGAGAGAAATCCCCCCTGTATTCTTCGAATTTTTCGACCTCTGAACCGCCGCGGCCGCTCCTTTAATCCCCCGGAATACCTTCGACCGTTTGCGGTAGGTCAAAAGGTTAAAGGGTTAAGAATCCGTCGAGGGAAGATCAAACAGATCGACTGTATCGAATGGGGGATTAAACGGTTCAAGCTCCTTGCGCGATTCCAAATCGCGTTGTATAAATATATGCAATAAGTCCGAATAAATCAGCCTATCCTATCAGAATTCAGTAGTATAGGCCCCTGAGTAATCAGCCAAGACGCTTACATGCACCTTAAATTGTTTCGAAATTAAAATTCGACCAAAGAACACATAGGAAAAGAAGTAGTATAGGTCCGAATTCAGTCAGACACAGCAAGGTGTACCGAAAAGTGAGGTGGATTCAACATTCAGTAGCGCAAGCCCGCATTTAGTCAGGCATCGCGGTAAGATATGATTTAGTGAATAAAGTCGGCGCCCGGTCAGACGGAACCCTGAAATAATCATCCAGTTGCATTTATTCAACGGATACAGACAGCGCGCCGGAATAGGATCCAGTGGTACAAGTTTGAACGTAGTCAGACATTACCTTGGGCTAGATTTCAGTGGTATAGGTTTGTGTACACCCGGCCGGCACACTTAAATACCATTCAAACTTCAGACACACAGTCAGACAGTAGAATAAGGCTGAGTTCAGTAGTATAAGTTCACGCATAGTCAGACAACATATTAATAAGCGAATACTGCGAATACTAATTCAACGATTTGGACGAAACTTTGGGGATTTGTAAAGTGATCCGGGACTTAAATAATGGTATACCTTGTTTGTGCTTAATTGTTATTCAGGGGTGTGAAAACGCACCCCAAATCCAAACAGATAATCCTATCTTCTCGGGTGTTATTTTATTATGTGCAAATGGTAAATTCAGAAGCTGTGGCTGATAATCCTTAAACAATTAAATACACAAGCTTCGAATGAACGTCTCACCTGTACATTTACAATTTCGAAGGGAACTTCGCGGCGTCAATGGAAATCCCCGGGGAAGTTTCGCGGATACAAGGAAATTTGTCATTTTACAACGAAAATTTCGAAAAGGAATGTCTCCCGTTCGTTAGAGAAGTTCCGGCGGCGCACGGAATCCGTCCGACTTTGAAAATGGACGGGAAACGCTTAAAGCTAGTTGTACGAAAGAAAATATTCAATTTCAAGTCTTTGCAGGATTTCATTATCGGACGGAAGAAAATATCAAAGGTATTCTTCCTTGGTAGCTTTGGGTATTCGAGCTGTCGGAATGAAGCTTGAACTCTTTCGCAGCGGCGAAACTCTAAACTTCCTGCACCGGAAATCTCCCACCGCCCCGCCCCTCGCCACGATCCAATTTGTATCCTCAGTTTCTTTTTCGCCGCTCGCGAGCTGTCGTTAATTGAAACCGGTAACTTCCGGTGCGTCCTTCCAGGGATCGTCAGGGATCCAGAAGGTTAATCGACTTGTTAAGGGAATTTTTAGTAAACTTATTAATCGTGTCCCAGTTTGAGGACAAGACCCCCCTCGCACGCTACGAGTGGCGAGATTTAAAGCTTGGAATGTTATCGGTTTCCTTTTAATAATCAATTTACTTAAGGGATTAGAAGTTTGGCGATTACTTTTCGGGCACCCGGTGTATCGAAGAATTCTTAATATTCTTCTTGAATCAAGCTTATTACATTTCCGTTGGAGTGCTCCGAGTCAATAAAGCGTGAAGAAAAAAGTAAATTTGTTAAGATTCCTCTGCCCTTTCAGGAACAGAAGCACCGCGAACTTCATTAAACGAGTTTAATTCTTAATAAAGAATAATTCGTTCAAGGAAGAATCGATAAATTAAAAGGGACGGGCAAGGACATTCGTCATAATTATTTCCTCGGCTCGTCCCGGGCTTTCGCTCAACTTCCTTCATCAATTTGTCAGTCAACCTTTAATTTCTCCATTTTTCCGTTCGTCCTTCTTCCCTGCTTCGGCCGTTCTGCTCGTCGAAGAAACAAAAGAGGACGCCCGCGGAGAGGAGAAAATCTCGTAACCTGCTAAAGGGGAGAAGAAAATCGGATATCGCGTTTCCCTTTCGTCCAACGCGTACAGCTTTTGAAAATGGACGGCTGAAAGCAGCCTGAAGGGACACCTTTTAATTCAGCAACACTCGTGATACTCGATTACACCAGCCAACGGCCGGCCGGCATCCGGATTAAACGAGTTTAATCCGTGTTGTTTGTTCCGCCGCGAAAGACGAAAAGGAGAATTACGTAGCCAGCGATAAGACGCCACGTTGGGAAATCGGATCATATTTTTCTCCAGAAATGAAAAGGCTAGTTCTGTTTGTAACCTTCCCCGAGGAAATACGACTTTGTCTGCAAATTTTCCAGACGATGAAACCGAATTCGGCCGTGTCAACGTTCCGGGATTTCAATTAATTCGGCGGATAGCAGAAGAATATCTTCGATCAACGCGCGCCCGGCGGCGAGGGGATCACAAAAGATTCCACGGGTCGGGGACCAGCTAATTAAACAATCGGCTGGAAAGGGGATGCGGGATGCGCCGCGATGCACAAATTCCCCGTAGTGCGTGTTGCGCTCGGGCTTCCCCCCCTGAGGCGGCGATATCATCGAAGCTGATCGAGATACAGCCCTGAGCGCGGCTAAAACAGACAAATAACGAAGAGCAAAGACGCGGCACGCTGGATCCGGCTAAATCAATTGCCCGGAGGCGTCGACAACAACAAAAAAATGCCAGCCTCTCGTCTCCCGGTCGACCGCCGCGCTCGACGTCTGTTTCGGGATGAAATTTCGGGGACGAATTTAGCCCAATGGCAAGTTTACTCGACGATGGTCGCTACAGGGGATGAAATTCCAAATTAGTCTGAAATTTGAGTTTCCACAGGGTACAGCAACACTAATGACAATGTTTTAAAAGAAAATTGTTTGTCGAATTCGCTTCGAGCTTGACGTATCATTGTGTACGGCGCAATTAGCAAGCAGTGGATGTTTCCGTTGTTATAACCGTGTTCTAAATGATTACGAACCTCGAGGAAGTCTGGGAATGCTGCATCTAGGCGATGCTGTTCCCGGAGGAGGGCCTGTCCCTGCCCTTTCAAACGCTCCGCAACCCTTCAAATGCTCATGAAGGGGTGGCTCACGTGGCGTCTTGAATCGTGAACAGGTCCGCTGGGAGGTTTTGCCTGTGTTCTATTCACCGAGTGCAGCTGCATGTGCATGCTTAAGTCGTTGACCGACTTAGGCGAAATAACAAACAAATCGATATCAAGGGCGATCGACTACGTAGATTTTCCATTTTCGAATAACTATTGTCGTTCATCTCGAAATTGATTGACTAATCAATTAATTAGCTCATTTATCTCGATTAACTGATGGCAACAACGTTCGTCGAGCTTTTGTAACTACACTAATGGGTTACTTAAAGTTTCAAACACGTAGGGATGTTTTCACTCTGAGAAGATTATTATTATTCATTCATAATGCGTAATAATTAATCTGTTCTGTCGTCGTTCTCTTTTACTCTCTGAAACTTTTCTGCAATTTCGACTGGTTTAGCTATATAAGGCTTGTAACGAGTTGCGCCGAGAGGATATAATAAAACTCAAGGCAAAATTAGTCCGTCGAAGGTGGCGGGGGGAAGGTGGGGGAGTTTTTTAATTGGGATCCCATCGGGGCCCCTCGACCTCGTTAATAGATTCCTTTTTTTCCCCTCCTGGAAGTTTGTAACGGGATAACAACGCTGTGAAACGAGGCGTTTTCAAATTTGCAAAAGGACAGTGTAACTACCGGTTGTATTAGATAAGAAATGAAGGTACTTCGACCAGTCCAGTGTAGGTTTCAAAGAATTCACACTGAAGTATATTCAGAAGATAGGGGAAATCACGCCCTTTACAACGCACTTTGTTTCAATTCGATAGCTCAATTGGTTCTCGAGATAAAGTTTAGGACCGTTCAGCGTGATTAGTGATGAGTAATGTGAGTAGATCATTTGTTAATTAGTATTAATCTACATCGTTAATATGACCAAACTGGCTACGAGAAGATTGCTTGGACCTCGTACTATCTTCTAAAACCATAGAAGTCCAGAAAATAATTCTCAATCTTGAGAATTCAATAGAAACTCGTAATTAAGCAGTTGACAGTAGGAGGAAATCTTTCGACTGCAGAAATCGTTAATTACTGAATGCTGACTAACCAAATGTTATCAAAAACTATTAAAGAATGTAGCCTGGACTATTCTCTTTATTCCTCAATCATGAAAGATTACGAATCATTGCAGTGCTCGACAGAATTAATGAAAATTCAGTAGATGTTTAACGAGAACGCTAAGGACGCAGTTAACAAAGCAGTCGTTAATAATTACGTAATTAGAAATAAGCTATGGACAAAACTATGATTGGAAGATTCTGTGAACATCGCTCTACAAGAATCGACCATGATTAGTCAGTTTTGATTAGCGGTAAGTGCGTAATTAATGATTTTTGGGAGCAATGTATTTTTCATGTACAAATGTTTATTGCGCGTGACGTCGCGGGGGGTCGGTAGACGGTAGATCTCTTCGCTTTCCTGCTACGCGCGTACCGAGCCGTCTTGGAAGATTTTTACTGTCCCACGTGCCACCTCTTGTACTATCATGCTACCTGCGTAACAGGGGTTCGAATTTGGCCGATTTTCGTCCCCGGCAACATGGCTGCGTATGTGCAATGGGTGAATACATGCAATATTTAAGGGTACATTAATTAGATAATAATTACCAACCCCCGCAGCTAATATACATAAAATGGGTATGAGAAAATTGCTTGAACCTTGTACTATCTTCTAAAACCATCGAAGTCCACAGAATATTCCTTAAATTCGAGAAATTAATGAAAATTTAGAGATATGTCAGTTGGCAGCGCATGCGCAGTAGAGAAATGTACAAGGGTTAATTAATTTGTTAATAACTTTTAATCTAGGTCGTTGACATAGGCAAACTGGGTATGGGAAGATTACTTGAACCTTGATTTAATTTCTAAAACCATAAAAGTTTACAAAATATTCCTTAAATTCGAGAAATTAATGAAAATTTGGGGGTATGTAATTTGGTAGCGCATGCCCAGTACAAGGGTTAATTAATTTCTTAATAACTTTTAATCTAGGTTGTTGACATAGGCAAACTGGGTATGGGAAGATTGCTTGAACCTTGATTTAATTTCTAAAACCATAAAAGTTTACAAAATATTCCTTAAATTCGAGAAATTAATGAAAATTTGGGGGTATGTAATTTGGCAGCGCATGCCCTGTACAAGGGTTAATTAATTTCTTAATAACTTTTAATCTAGGTCGTTGACATAGGCAAATTGGGTATGGGAAGATTGCTTGAACCTTGATTTAATTTCTAAAACCATAAAAGTTTACAAAATATTCCTTAAATTCGAGAAATTAATGAAAATTTGGGGGTATGTAATTTGGCAGCGCATGCCCTGTACAAGGGTTAATTAATTTCTTAATAACTTTTAATCTAGGTCGTTGACATATGCAAATTGGGTATGAGAAGATTGCCTGAAGCTTGTACTATCTTCTATAATCATCGAAGTCCAGAGAATATTCCTTAAATTGGAAAAATTAATGAAAATTGGGGGGTATGTAATTTGGCAGCGCATGCCCTGTACAAGGGTCAATTAATTTGTTAATAACTGTTAATCTAGGTCGTTGACATAGGCAAATTGGGTATGGGAAGATTGCTTGAACCTTGATTTAATTTCTAAAACCATAAAAGTTTACAAAATATTCCTTAAATTCGAGAAATTAATGAAAATTTGGGGGTATGTAATTTGGCAGCGCATGCCCTGTACAAGGGTTAATTAATTTCTTAATAACTTTTAATCTAGGTCGTTGACATATGCAAATTGGGTATGAGAAGATTGCCTGAAGCTTGTACTATCTTCTATAATCATCGAAGTCCAGAGAATATTCCTTAAATTGGAAAAATTAATGAAAATTGGGGGGTATGTAATTTGGCAGCGCATGCCCTGTACAAGGGTCAATTAATTTGTTAATAACTGTTAATCTAGGTCGTTGACATAGGCAAATTTGGTATTAGAAGATTGCTTGGACCTTGTACTATCTTCTAAAACCATCGAAGTCCAGAGAATAATTCTCAATCGTGAGAATTCATTAGAAACTCGTAATTAAGCAGTTGACAGTAGGAGGAAATCTTTCGACTGCAGAAATCGCTAATTACTGAATACTGACTAACGTAATGTTATCAAAACCTATTAAAGAATGTAGCCTGAACCTTCCTCTTTATTCTTTAATCATGAAAGGTGACGAATCATTGCTGTGCTCGACAGAATTAATGAAAATTCAGCAGGTGTTTAACGAGAACGCTAACGACGCACTTAATAAAGCAGTCGTTAATAATTACGTAATTAAAGATAAGCTATGCACAAAACTATGATTGGAAGATTCTGTGAACATTGCTCTACAAGAATCGACCATGATTAGCCCGTTTTGATTAGCGGTAAGTGCGTAATTAATGATTTTTGGGAGTAATGTATTGTTCATGTACAAATGTTTATTGCGTGTGACGTCACGGGGGGTCGGTAGACGGTAGATCTCTTCGCTTTCCTGCTACGCGCGTACCAAGGGTTCGATTTTCGAGCCGCTCGGCAAAGTTTTCTGTCCCTCGTGCTACCTCTTGTATTATCATGCTACCTGCGTAATAGGGGTTCAAATTTGGCCGATTTTCGTCCCCGAAATATGTGCAGTAGCTGAATATATGTAGAAAAGTATCCAAAATTACGGTTCGCTTTAAACGCCGATATCTCGGGAACGGAAAGTCCTATTAACGTGGAATAAAAAGCATATTAAAGGGGAAGCTTTCGCGCTTCCAACAGTGTGCACAGCGATGTTCTGCTGTTACGGATAACCATTTTATATTCCGAAGAATTGTACTATATTTCAATAAGCTTCCATGACTTCCATTCTCTATCATTATGCATTGACGCTAGTGTAAGGGCTATTTATTCTTTAATAATGTTTGTAATAGTGTAAAGTTTAATATATGAGAGGCCAGAAGTCTTACTTCAAGCTGTTTTGCAAAATATCATCAATGAAAGGTTGTATTACTACAATCAAAAGATATCTCAGACTAATTATTAATTTCTTAAAAGAATGACTTCAAACAACAATGTTCTTCATCGAAAATGTCGCAGAAGATAATCAGCGAGGCAATTTTCCAAAAGTTCACGTTTTTCTGAGTCGTTTTCGAGCATACACGCAGCGATCGGATTCGAAGTTAATTATACGATCAGAATAATTCAGACGAGGATTAAGCTCGATATTGAATGTTCAAAATGAACAAAATGGGGAAATATAGGAACAAAAAAAGGACACGTTTGTTCGATAATGCCCGTCGTATCGCGCAGAAAACAGGATTAAACATCGAGTCGAGGGAAAACTAATTGGCCAACCAAAGAGGATTTCACGTTAAAGATTAAACGCTTTTTTCCCTCTTTTTTTTCGCATATTTTCCCGAAATCCGTTAGTTTTTCCCCCTCGTTGTATAATATTACTGACGTGTGCCCGTAAGCCGACCAGAGGGATCGCCGATGCTTTCTGGCGTGCTTTTTAAACTGCTAGCAAATTGAACAACGTTCGACTCGTGTTCGAATATTTCCATATTTGCATGTCTGACTTTTTCCAATCGTCGACTCGTTGTTAGATATTTGTTTGGACGAGCGGCGCCTATTGTTAATTATCAACGCATTCTCGGTCGTACCTGCTGATTTTAATGGCGAACATTTTACATTCTCTATTGTTCGTTTGTTCGAAGCGAGTTCATGCGATGAACGAACGACTAAAGTTGCAAATTTTTACTTTTAATTCTCTTTCATTAAACTTTCTAGCATTTGCAGTTTATACTTTCGAGTATTCAACAATAACTCAACAATAGTACCAAAATGTTTTCGAGATTCGATTGAAAAAATTCTGTCAGCCAATAAATCCTGCCGTTTCGAGCGGAATTTCGACCGCCGTCGGCAATGAAACGGCACGAAGTAAAAAATGAGAATCCTCTGCGAGTTATCTTTGGGAAATTTCGTCGAAAAATTTGTTGCATGTTTGGCCGTCGAAAAAAGTGAGGGGCAGTGCGCGGCCCGATCATTTTTCCCGGCCGAAACGGACGGAAAAAATTCAGCCCCGAATCCAAATGTATCGCGTGTTTGCACGAAACAATCCGAATTATTTCGATTTCGTGTACAAGCGGCTCTTTGTAACGCGATAGCTTTTCGACGTTACAGCGCCGTCTGCGGCTAAAGCGTCGAGTTTCCAAATTCTCTGCCCGCGTATCCGACCGTTTCCCCCTCCCTCACCCCCGTTCCACCCTTGCCGCTCTGCTCTTTCGATCATGAAATAAAATCGCCAGCCGGAAGTCCGTTTCACAGCGACAGATTTTTATTTGACCGATGACAAGATGGGAATTTTTGAAACGCAATCTGCAAACGCTGAAACGGTGGATACGGTTTTACAGAGATTGAGGATTTTTGGGATTCATGGCATACATATCGGATAGGTAATTCGACCTTTGTTGAGTTCTTTTTGACTCGTTGTGGTACTCAAATTATTAATGTTTAGCATTTAATAGTTGTTGCAGTCACTACTCAATGCTTCTTACACTAAATCCTAATGTTTATTAATCTTATTTCATTACAGCCAATATAAAATATATTTTGGCAAAAATAGAAGGGATTTTGAAGCCACGAATCCGTACTATTCTTAAAAGGTCGTCGAGCTTGGGTGAAGGAATTTCAGGAATTGAATAATCACCTGGAACAGTTCATGCTCGCTCCGTTGCACTTTACTCTAAATCATTTCTGCAACAATTTTCCAGGGTGGGGGGAGGATATAATCGTGCCTCGATTTTCACCGTTGCACAGAAAGTTCGATCGGGCGTTGTGCACGCGGCCATGCAAATTATTTCAACTGGATATTAAACGCGTCACGAACCTTTATTGCCGGTTTCAAGAGGTTTAATTCACTCGACGATATAAAAATTGATTTAAAACTGTACACGTGTTGATCGATTAAAAGGGCATTCATCATTTTTGACATTAAATATTTCCTTTGTTGGAATTTTACCCCCTTTGTTGCGAACCAATCCCGTATCCAGCGTTTAAATTGTTTCAAAATTTCGAATACGACCAAATTTCTATCGATGCCGGATGAATTGGTTTTATTAACGTTTGATGGGCTCAAAGAAACATTAATATCCGTGCGACATCTAACAATCGACGGGACTATTCGTTCCATCGTCCCGAATAAAAATTTGTTACAAGTAATTCTTTAATTAAAATCGAAATTAGGATTCAGTGGTACAATTAATTAATAATTTTACAGATTATTATAGAAAACATGAAATGACAAAATGTTGACTTTGTCTTGGAATTTTATTGAAATTTAATCCACGATATCCCCGAAAGGTAAGGATGAATATGAAAGATAGAATGTTCAATGAATATTCGATGGAACATTTCAATATTCACGATTCTTTTATTTCCCAAGGATTATTCGGAAAATAATTATACCCGTTGGTATTCGCACGTGTTTCATTTTCATTCACGAAGTGCCTTTGACCCGTGAATTCCTAGGGAATATCCCCCCGTATCTTCGCCGTTACCCTAGTAAAATATTCCGGTTTGCTGTAAATCGAGAGGTAGGAAAGGTAATGCATAAACAGTATCGATACAATATCGAGATAGAGCCCGGCCAGCCGGAATGCTCTCGATGCAGGAAACCCGACGAATTATGTATCGAACGTGCGAGATCCCTGCTACCGTGAGCTACAACAATCCCCTTTTCTGCAGTGCTGCCAACTGTATCCACTCGTTGCTGGTTTACAAGCTATTAGCTCGTTAAAGTTCCATTGAAACGATGATTTAAGCCACTTTGCTGATAAATCGAAAACGTAATCGCGATAGCAACGCCAATACACTGTATTGTGAAACTTAACTCCGCTGGGAAGATAATTGACTCAAACTTAATATTGAATAGTAATAGTAGTCAGTACTGTGAGATTCGATAAGTGTAATTAACTTAAGGTAACTTGATATTGGTGTCTTTGGAGAACTTAAAAATAATTTACTTAACTTGACTTAATAGTATTAAAATTGCAGACACAAAGCTAGTATACTTAATATTCTAAAAACTTAATTCTACTGGCGAAATAATGATATACTCAACATATTATTCACTTATTTACTTATTAACTGACATAGTTAACGCTGCGAGTTGCAAAATAATTAACTTAACCACCGAAAATACTAATCGTTTCTTGATTATTGCCCAAACACCCACTGCCAGAGTAATTTTTGTCACGATAACATCTTTGTAAAGTTTGCTCGAATCACATACAAGCTAATAATACGGGTTGCGCAAACATCCGATACGTTTCTGATACCCGGTACTACGGTAACGTTTTCGTGATTCACAATGTCTGGCTCGCAGGTTGCCCGTTGATCGACACGGGTTCGCATTCTGTTCCCGAACTCGTAGTCGATCCTGAAACTTCCGATAACATCGTAAACTACCGTGCAAAAGTTTGTGCCTTCTCGGTCGGGGTTCGAAAACGGCGCGCGATGGAGTCATCGTCGAAGTCAGAGATTCACGATTTTGTTACCGGATTATTTCTTCCCCCGCGAGTTTCTCCGATAATGCGAGCACTCGCACTCGATATCCCCTGGCTCCGCGCTCTCTTTTACCTATTTTTCGTCGCTTCCGCTCTCATCGCCGGATCTGCTTCTGGATCCGGGTGCAAAACAAGTCCAAAATTCTCAAATTTCTTTTTAACTCCGAACTGGTTGTACAGGGTGTTTCGGCGAAAACCACCAGCTGCGTTTAAAGGGACCGGGTAGGTTTATCGGCTCACCCGGTACAAGGAACTGGTACATCGACAGATTTATCCTTTTTTCAGTCACCCGCATTCCGTATTCATTGGCCTGTCGCGGATCAAGCGCCATCATCGCGCGGATCTCCCGTGCCGCGCCGGGGCTGGCTTTGCGATCTCGCTTAAAATTTAATTCGAGCACAAAGCCTCGGGCTTTGTGGCGACTCACCGACCGTGATTGGTTGCCACCTAAGTTTAAGCTGGTCGGTTTTAGTTCCGCGCCGAGGAGCGTGCGTGGCGCAATGCGTAAGCTTTGCCCGACGCTCGTAATCCGACTTGAACGATCACCCTCCCCCGTCGCTCGTTGCGCGCGAACGCCCCGCTCGATGATGGATCTGTCGACAACAATGGATTCGGCCGGCTACCCGGAGAAAATTCGAAAGAACGATCATTTTCGAATGGAGACACCGTTCTCTTGCGTACCGGGTGCCTCGAAAGTCGTGCGGGACTTTTCTCTGATGAAGACTGGAAACTTTTTGCTGTCTTTGGGGTAATTTAGCAATTCATAATGTCAATAATGAATTAATCGAGTGGGCAATGATATTTAATAATAATTTTAATAATCTTGACAAACTGAATTTGTATTTTATTGAAATGCGAGTACGGCAGATGTAATAAACCAGTTATTAAACATTTATTATATGAAATTTCCTTGAAGTTCCACAAATTTATTATACAACATAGCCGTGCGATTGTCAACTATAAACATAACCGATGTATAATTAATCAATTAATATTGACTGAAACTGGATAATCTGTAACAGACTGTTATATTTAACCGTGTTTTAATATTGCATCTCCAGTGAATAATATAACGAAATAATTATTCATAACTGTGTAAATATGCATAAAGGACATCTGCAACAAATAAACGTCAACGAAAATATACGGTTCGTGTGATATTCAAAGTCCCGGCTGAATTTCAATTATTTTAATTTAAATTCCCGTTTAAAATATAAATAAATGAAAAATGCATCGTTTCTCTTCCACTCTCTACCATTTGTTTAAAAGCTCGCTCCATTTGTCATTATTCAAAAAATCGCGAAATTTTAAACTTCCACCAAGCTACCTTTAGCCATTTTTCGAATTAATTTCATGGCTTTCGTTTAAACAATAGTTTAGAAATCTGCAAGTGGCTGTAAACATTGTTGGGGGATAATTACACCGCAGAAACTCTTGTTACGCTCGAGCCATCAGCAAAATTCGATCCCCTAATCACTTTCCGTGTTACCGCGGCCACATTCTGAAAATCCCATAAATATTCGAGCAGGCAAATCGAGCCAACCCCATGGAGCTTCTTCCCACGATGCTGACGCTTGATAAAACCTCGGGGCTCGGGGAGAAAAAAAGCGTGCTCGACAAGTTGTCAGCCAGACACGATCATCGGCTGTTTGTATTGTCTAATAGCCGAATGGCGTGCGAAAGGGGTGAGTTTAAGCCCCCCCCGAGTTCGAAACCCTTCCCACCCTTTCGGCCGCCCACGTTTCTGCCGTGGTCCGTAAACGGCAGAGACCCCGGGCGTCTCGTTCTCGGACATGGTTTATTGATTCCTAGCCTGCGTAAATACGCACCCGTGGTCCCTGCTAACGACGCCCACGAGGGCGTCGCGACGCCGACAAATTATCGTGTCACGATCGCGATGCCAACGCGTTCTCGTCCACGATTTCGATGTTTCTGATCCCCGGACGATCGCTCGGGTCACGTAAAAAGGTGTTCACCGAAATGGCCTGCTGATAAAACCGAGTTACGATCTACCCTGGCTCCTTTTTAATTCTCGACGCTTTTTGATAAAAGATTACAACCTTAAGAATGTTGGTTCGTAATTTTTGAGACATTTAAACGTTTGTAAATTAACCAGAAAAATAAAATAAGGGATGGAATAATTCTTTACTTTTAGAAAACTAGAATGATAGAAATTTTAACACCCTATAGATTAATTAAATATATTTCTGTCGATAAAAAAAGGGGAAATGGTATTGCAAAGAGTTTGTAAATAGAGAATTGTCAGAGGGTCGTGAATAAATTGTTATCTGTCGAATGTTAAGAAATAAGATGCACATCGATCAGGGTAGACGTATTTACGTCCCCATTAAGAGAAATCGGTCGTGTTAAGTCAAGTATTCGCATTTTAACGAGATTCTTCGATAAAGTCGCCTCTCGTCAGGACCGTTCAATAATTCCGATGCTTCGTCGAAGCACGTGGGTTAATAACGCCACACCATGGAACTATAAGTGGGATGGGGGGTCGGGGTGGAACGAGGGGTTCAACTCGTCCCTTACACCTCACATCTGCATTCGTTCCTAACTTTCTTCTCCATCCTACCTGTTAAGCTGATTAAATGCTCCTCGTTTAATTGGCTATCATACAAAATATCGTTATCCCCTTTATTTATTCATTTATTTTTCCTTTTAGGATAATTATATAAATACACAAGTAAAAATAAATAGTTAGTGAAACTTCTATTTTCATTTTATTATATTCTATTGTGTTGATAATGTATAGTGTAACCTGTATTGAATTGTATTGAAAGAAATATTTGTCATTTAGTGGTGTTAAATCTAATATAATAAACAAATTTAGTTTAAATTTAAGAGGTTAGATGATATTTTGAGTCGTCCTGTACATTTTCGATCTTCCCCGTCCTATCCCTTTCAAATTAAATGATTTTCAATATCGTTCAACGGCAAAGCAGCAAAGTATGATAAATGTTGAGTCGCAGGTTGTGACTCAACTTAATTCCATAATTCATAAATTCAAGGATTTCGTTACCACTGTCATTCCGCGCATTTTCCATGCTAATTAATTTAGCAGACGTAGAAATGGGCTCTCGTGTAATCCTAGTCGTACGGGGAGATATCTCAGCCGTGTCCAACGACGTAACGTTCTACCCTTTTTTTTTCCCATTTTTATTTCATTTCACAGAACAGACGTTCCTCGACGTTTACAAATGCAGTTTGTTTCGAAACCGTAACAGCCACCGTGGAAATGAATCATTTTTTTCGAACGTTTCGGGACAGAGATTTATGCTGTGCATGATTATTCGGCTAAATTGGAGGCTCGATTGCGGATCGGATCGCCGGCTGATTGATAATTAATTTTATTCTGTCAAATTCTACTGTCTCAATACCTGTTTAAGAATTGGATACAGTGATTTTTACGATACAGTAATTTTTATTCTAAGAGAAAAGGAAAATTTAATTTAGCACCCTCCGGCACTGGAAGTATAAAAAAATACAGGGTGGTTCAAAAGTTCTATGAACGCTTTGCAGTCGTGTGTTTAAATAATAGTTTATATTATATTTGCAAGAAGAATAAATTAAAGGAAAGGGTTAATAATAACATTGAAAATGTACATCAATTTTATTGACACACCCTGTGTAAACTATTAAATACCCTCACCGCTGTATATATAAAACGGACTGATAAAATGAATCGTGGAATGATAAAATAAAAAACCGTGAGGGGGGTGAGGGTAAAATAACAAACGATTCTACAGAACGATTGTTCGTGAAAGAGAGTCGTAGGACGAGATGGAAAAGCATTTTTCATCGGGAAATTTTTGCAGTGTAGCTTCCCTTGGTCGCAGTTATCAATCTGTCGATAACGGTGTTGTCATTACTCGTAGGTTGCAACGCGAGGACAGAGAATGAGCTGTCTCAGCAGCGATCCTCGTGATTTATTTATGCGATTGCATCGAAAAACGTTCGTTGACCCGGCTACGCTTCGCGGTTCTTTAATTTATCGACGATTGTTTATCGCGATCCATCCCCCCTCCCTCCCGGTTGTTTATTTTTTTAACGATCAACGCGATAAAATTGGCTTCTTAGAAGTGCCACTGATATTTCTCGCCCGGTTCTCCAATTTCATCCTCTCTTCGTGATAGAGCGTGGAACTTTGTCATCTTTAATTGTTATTTGATGTGATGACGATTTTGGTTTCTTGTAATTATAAATCTGATGGAAGATAGGCAGTTCGTTGAGTGTTCCAGACGTTTGAATCGTAACTTAATAGTTGTTTTAACTCAATAGTTGTTGGTATTGGCTTAAGTTAAAAATAACTTGACTCGTGATATTAACTTAACTTAAGTCTATAGTATTATTTAATTTAACTTAGACAACAGTCAATTTAACTCAAAGACATAATTTAACTTAACTGTATATCTAATCTACCAATATTAACTCAGCTGCAGAATAGTGATTGAACTCAATAATTTTATTCTATGGCTCACAATTTAACATCACATAAGTAACATCTCGTTTTTTTTAAATATCTGTTAATTTATAATGTTTATACTTTTAAGTTAAAAATAAAACAAGTAGAAAAGTGCTTTTTTAATTTTATTGGGAACTACAATATCGTTTCTGTGATGTTTTACAACCTCTGATTTAGATCAGAATATTCTTGCATCGTAGTCGTTTGAATCACACCTTTCAATCGTGGCAAATAAACAAATAAAGAGTAGACGACGAGCAATTATCGTTTGAAAAGCACCTCGGAGCTCGTAAAGGATCGTGTCTGAACGATACAAGGATAGTCCCTGAGACGCCAACGCGAAGCTCAAAGGATATCGTCTTGATGCTCTAGGGATCATCGAGAAACGATAAAGCAACGCTCGTCCTAGAGAATCGTCGCAGCAATAATCCGGAAGTAGGATCTATATCTATGACGATCGAGATACCCGTTGCAAACAATATTCCATGCTATAAAATTGAAACTTCCTGACGACTCGATCGTTTATATCTTCTTCAGAATTGTGTACAATTCAGTTTGTGTCAACTCTACTGATTTGTTGAAGAGAAACATTTGTTTTTAGTTTAAACTTAACATGGACTTAAACTCAATTTAAACTAAACTATTCTGAGCATCTTATAATTAAAGTTCCTTAAGTATTCGAACGTTGAGTGGGGGAATTCAGTGTCACGACATTTTAAACAGTCGACCTGGTTCCAGCTGGTCACAGACCATCGGCCGATCAGCTGTGCAGCTGCATCACTGGCAATTATCGATATTCCCAGGAAGCCTTCCTTCGGAATCGTTAACTCCTTTCAGTCAATTACGGCTAATTAGCTGTCACTGGAGGAACATGAGAAATGTCGTAAAACGACTGTCCTGACTCTTAATACAACGGGCGAAATTGTAATTACACTCGTCCCGAACCGGTCTTATAAGGTATCTTTCAGAGAATCGTGTTTATGGTCCAGGGGTCGGTGGTTTTATATCACCCTGGACGCTCATTTCTTTACTATAAAGTCTATAATTGTAATGGAACTCAAGTGCCATCCTTTGAGAATGCTCTTAAATGGTTCTGAGTAGCCGAGAAGGTTTTATCCAATTTTTAGGTTCACAAGTTGAGAAATAATCGTAACGTAACCTAGTAAATTATATGATTAATTAAATATACATTAAATATGATTAATTTTCTAAGACCAGTCGCTACCCCGACCTACGAAACGAAAATCGCCTTTGATCCCTTATGTACGAAACGAAAGTCGTCAAAGATCCCGAGAACTGCGCTCCATAGTTCTCCCGATAGAACATTCTACCTTCCATTAAAGTAACGTTTTATTGCCGTATCTCTGAGAGCCAGAACGATGCACGTCTTTCCACGAAAAGCATCAAGGGCGGCGGCGTATCTCGAAACCGGAAGAGCCGTACGATAAACCCGCTGGAGACGTTGTTGGAAACGAGCGATTTATAAATGTCACAGACTAGCAAATACATCTCCTCTGTGTTTCTTTTATGAACCATGAACCGTTCGAAATATACACGGATACGCGCGTGGCATTTGTGTTCTATAACGTTTCAACTCGTTCGTGCCCTCCCTCCCTCCTCGCGCACACACATACACATTTTGTCTTTCGAGTCCGCTTTTGTGCCGGCATCGATCTTGCGCGCTTTGAAGGCGTCTGTCTATAAACGTACGAGAAAGAATTCTTCGAAGCATTTGAAATCCGAACGACACTGGTGTATCCCAAAATTTATTTTTTCACCGACGTTTAAAGGGTGTCCGAAGAATTTCTTGACCGAAGAACGTTCCATCCGCTCTTAAAGAAAGCCAATAATGTACCCATATTGTGTCGACATTCGTGGAAGCTGAGAGGAGAAGCTGGGAACTGCTGCAAAGATACTGGCATTTGTTGGACGTGCCGAGGGAGGGACGGCTGGGGGGGATCGGAGTTGCGTCCAAGTATTGTAGTATCGCGTAGCTACTTAAAACTTTCGGAGCTTGTCTTGTGTCCCTACTAGTTGGCACCTTGCTTGCTTAGCTCGGCTCTGCAATTTCTACCTTTTCCCATAGCCCTCCCTCCGCCACCCTTTCCCTCGCTGTTGGGTGTCTCAGTGTTGGTTACACCCTCGTCGGGCGCCTGAAGACGAAGTTTACCTTTGTTTCTGCACGTCAGCTTGGTATACTTCTCGGTTGGGGATCATCCTGGATCATAGCGATGCTTAGGCCACTGGTTCGATAATTAGGGGTTGAAGAGGGCCTTTTGTGAACTCCTGTTTGGAAATTGTTGATGAAATGTTACCCCTTTGATCCGTTGCTTCTATTATTAACAGTATTTTTTCGTTTTCTGTTCCAGAGAGTTCAAATGCTACCGCTGCATCGTGATGCACATGAAACATCCCAACGTCCTTCAGTACAAAGAGAGTGAGTATCCTCCAGGAATTTGCTCAGTTGATTTGCAAAGGATTAGAGATTTATCTCGATGCTCCTTCTTCAGCGTATTGTGCAATCCAGTCGCCGAAGCCGAGTCTGAGCTCGATGTGCAGCGTGCTGACCAGCGACACGAGTCTTATATCCCTGTTCCGTACGGGCGCGGCCCCGATGCCCTGTCCCTTCAAGGGGCCCTTAGAATTCACCTACAGCTACGGCGAGGGGGAATGCAACTCGCCATCGTCCACCGCCGAGACCTGCACCCAGGAATCCCGGTTGCTTCTGCGCTATCAGGCGTGTGCCAACGTTCTTTCCTCGGAGAGAGTCGGTGAGTAATCCCTTCCCTTCGATTTTGTTGCTGACATTACCCACGAGGCAAAAGAAAGCCTCCAAATACGTGATTTAAGTGGATTGTGTCAGTGTATGGTCAGACGAGTGGAATAATTGCAGGCAACCAAATAGAAACACCGCGTGCATGGTCAGACAAGTGGAATGAGTATACTTGGTCAAGGAAGTGGAATAGGGAATATTAATATGCATTTAGTGAGTAGAATACCGCCACTGCACTTTAAATAAGTAGAACAGGTCGACGATACAGGCGGGCAGATGCAGTAGTAAGGCATATAGTCAGACAAGTAGAATCAGAGCGTACCAACAAGGGGTTGGATCAGCGTGTAATCAGACAACGGGAAGGTAGTTTGTCAGGCAAGTAGTACAAGTCAAGATGTAATCGGACAAGTATGATGCAGATTCGGCGACCTTAATCTTAAAGAACAATTTTCTTTCTTCTTTTAATAGTCAGATTTTCTGTCTTTTTTTCTGTGTACGTCTATTCCAAATCGAATAACTGTTGCAAGTTTTGTTCAATTATCGGGTTTCGCTGTTAGTTAGCACACAACGGGAAGAATCTGCAATGGTTGATATAGCTTCCGGTGATTCGATGAATGATTAACGACGTTATCGATTGCTGTGCCGCCGTTGTTATGGCATGTCCGAACGATTTTCCGTAATTACTACAGCGATATCGTTACGGTGGACAAGCGTGGCTGAAACCGAAAACCCCTGTGTAATTCATTCTAACTGACGATCCACGGTTTATTAACGGCTATTAGCCTGGTGGAAAGATTTGTTATCGAACATTATCGAATCGAAATAGAATAACATTTACTTTATAATTTATTATACGTATCTTTTTCTACTAATAGTTAGTAGTATTACAATGAGTAGCACTAGTTATAATACTACTCGGTACTACTCAGTAGTACTCAGTAAGTCAATGCTACGCTTACAAGTGATACTATTCAAGAATAAGCATTCTGTCGCTACGTTCGAAGTGTCAGTATAAAATCTCCAAATTTATCGGGCGGAACAATTTTGAAAATTGCAAGCAAACGACGCCTTGTCTAAAAACTAACTTGAAGGATTGTTTGCCGTTCCAGACGTTGAGCTGGAGTGTCTCGCCACGTGGAAGGAGGGCAGCACGCACAATTTGGTGGCCCGATTGCACAGGGCGCGAAAGACAAACGACGAAGACAGCTACAGATGCTTCATTTACGAGCAAACTTCGAACAATTCGTGGACTTTGGCGCAGAGCGTTGACGCCTCTTGCACCGGATTGATCAGTGTCAAGGAGGGTGCCAAGACCTTTAAAATGATACAGAGTGAGTACCTTTCGAACCCCCCGATCCTTTGTCACATTTTTCTTCGGCGTTCGAAAGAAACGCCGCGTACTATCAGAACTTTCATCGTTATTTTACGAGCCGCACTAAAAAAGTTATGCTCCCGAGTTTTTAACGCGTCGATCGCGCGATATACAATTTTTGGTGTCACGGAGCGAATATCGTGGCGGAACTTAATACAGCGAAGGAATTGTAACAGATTTGGGTCCGTTGTACAGATACGTTCATAATTTACGCTCGCGTACCTTTTGTTGGACAGAGTATTGATTACGGAAGCTGTATCGAATCACCCTGTACAGCGATCCTGTGCGATGGAAACCGCGAGAGGTGATACGAACAGGCTCGAAGAACGAGAGCACGTAAACTATGAGGGTGTCTATGGGCAGTAGATCGAATTCTTGCAGCGCATGCTATCGAGACCGACGCCGGGTACTTGGAATATTCCATGGTATCGCATGCCTGCATGTAACCTTATCAGATTGCGATGATTCTGGCGCTGCAGCCACGGTTAACCAAATTGAGGTGATGACCAGGCCTCTCTGTGCCACACCCAGCATTCTTGGGATTGATTTCGTCGAAACTTCCCGTGAATTTCTTTGCAACCGTCTGATCAGCCTCGCGTGGACTTTTAGTTGATTTAGTGGTCGTTCGAGAGGATAGGAAGCTTCATTTGGAGATTTTTATGGGGCAGGAAGGTAAGTTTTGGTGCGAGGGGGTGGAGGGAGTCCAGAGTCTAAGGTCGAGAGTCTAAAGTTTGAAGTTCTAAGTCCAGAGTCCAAGGATCCAGAGTACATAATCCATGGGTCCAGAGTCTGAAATAAAAAATGAGAAAAAATTCAGTACTCAAAGTCCAAGTACCATAATCCAGAATCCGATACACAGAATTTAGAAAAATTGATAGCCCAAAATGCTAATATTTAACCCTTCGGTCCACGACGGAAATCCGCGGATCGAATTCCGAATGAAAGCACTCTTCTGATCTCGGCCGACCAATATCCCTTCGTTCTACAATTTCCTCGGCAAAACAGCGGCAATTGGTGTTAACACACAGCCGGTTCGTTTTAATCCATCCCCCCCTGCGGGTCATCAATTACCCGTTTAATTGATCATCACTGTCAAATGTTCAATTCGTTCCACTGCTCCAGATTTCGTTCGAAATACGTTTGTCCGATCCCGGGGATCCCATAGACCTGGAAGCGCAGATATGAATAGACCGTCGGTATCAGATGGAGATGATCTTGTTGCTGGCTTTGTGGTAAACCGCATTCAGCCGGATATCCGGTATACATGACCGATTGCGCAATGCCGTTGCGAGCACGGCAAGAGATTTATTTCCGACGACCCCTGATATTTTCCCCGGGGTTATTTAATTCGTTCCCGATATTTAAGGAAAAATATGGCGGCGGGGTTCGAAGGAATTGAAAAATTCCGAAAATTCACAAGCGCACACGGCCCCGGCGTTTAAGCGGCTTAAGGATTTTTCAACGCCGCCATCGCGCCATTGGACTCGAATGTTTCGTTAACCTCGTTTCCAGGCGTTAGCCCGCGATTCCATTTAAACTTTCCAGAAGGCAGATTAGCCCCGGAATCCCTAGCCGGGCTTTTTCGTCGCTCGCTGGAACCGACGGAACATTACTCACCCCGATGTCACTTTTAATATTCCGATTTACTTCCGATACCTGTAACAATCGTCCCTGTAAAAGGGAAAGTTTTAAGATAACTGCTTCCGAATGACGACATAACTTTTGGCCGACTTCTGAAAATGAAATCCGAATGGCTGGGGGCTGATTTATGGCAAAGGGAAAGGAAATGCAATGCGTTAGACAGCGGGACAGAGGGGATACAATAATCGCACACGAAGGTACACGGTTCTCGGCGTCGGTAAACAGTTATCGTGTCGATGGTCGGCTGCTCGCGGCCATCAATCACCGTGCATGAATTAATGGACCGTTAAAAATGCACAGGCGTCGAAGCATTCGGTGTACAACACACGTCGCGGCTCGAAGTCGCTCGATAAATCGATCTACGAATGTCTGCTCGCGTCACGGCCCGACGACGATTTCACCCTTGCCCTGCGAAGCTTTGAACGTAACCGAACACCCGAATATCCCCGCTGAATCTTTGATATCTGTTTCTATTTTAAAACCGTAAACGTGTCCGAAGAATGGAAAATTTAAACGTTTTCATGACACGTTTGGAAGAATGCGAACGATTGTCAAACGATTTTTGTTCTGGATTTTATAATGTTGTTTTGGTACGATGCGTTGTGCAGTGACAGTAATTTGATGCTGTCTATAAAATTTGTATCAAATAACAGCGAGAAAGCGTTGAATTATTCAGGCGTCTGAACAAATATTGATTTGTACCACTGCGTTTCTCATTTCTATAATATTGCGCTGGAAAGAAAGAGACAGGGTATTCAAAATTCATCGTATAATATCTAGATTAAAAATTTTTCAGCTCGGTTGTGCAAAAAGTGGAAATTTGTGGAAAATTTTTATTTGTCTCTTGGTCTTAAAACAGTTTCAGAGCTTTAAATTAAATATTATATATTTCGTGTGAAATTGATAGCATTTGATGCTATTTTCAAAGTTAATATTAAATAGTTAGGAGTTTGTTATGAATAAGTTGACTTATACTACTGAATTTCATTAATTGTTGCTTATCTAGGAGGAATAATAAATATTGGGTGATATTATACTTGAAATTTACAGTATTTGCTTCAACTTTCAAGATTATTACCAAATAGTTTCAAGTTACTGTCAAATACCTGAGTATTTGTAAGTGGCTGACACTATATTGACTCGTACTACTGAATACCCTTACTTTTCAGTTTCAAACCCAATAATTTATCAAAATTCTACTTTAAAATATTTAGAATGACAGCTTTTTACAAAAATTATCTAAAAGACTAGTAAATTACAGGAAACTTTTGACATTTAAGAGTATATCATTGACTGTGCCTTAATTAAACTTAACCTTAGCTACCTGAGTTAAATTTTAGGTAACATTTTATTTAAATTTTGCAAAATTGCTCTCGAGATTAACGTTAAATACTTTAAGTACGATACGTCTGACAGAATATTGACTCGTACTACTAGTTTCCACCGAATTATCCCCTCTGAGAGGACATGCAAAGACTGCAGGTGACTTCCGAGGGAAATATAATTTAAATAGAATAATTATTCCCAGTACAATGATACGCTAAGTATTTCTGGGTAAATAATTTGAGAAAATGAACAAAAGTAAGGGGCTAATTCGTCCAAATCCCGTTTGAATTATGAAAAGAAGCCGGAAAATTACATGGAAGTTTGAACTATTTAAACGCGCGTCGTTAATCATCTTCAGTTCGCGTTAAAACAGCCGGGAAACTTCGGACAACTGCAGAACTTCGAAAGCTCCCTTAATGCGAATAAACGTAAGCCTGTTACACGTTTAGCACACCAACAATTTTGCGAACAGGGAATTTCAATGTAACTCGATCCATCGTCACGGTTTAATTGGACGTCGAGAAAAAAGGAGGCTCTCCGCGTAATCCGAAGGACGCAGAATGGTGGCCGAGACAGTCGTGCGATCAAATTTATATTCGAGGAGGGCGGGCGAGAAGGGCGGGGCGAGTTTACGCGTACTTCGGTTATCAGCTGACGAGACTCGGGGAACTCGAAGAGTCCGGAATGAGTTTCTGCTTGCATTATGCACTCGCGGAGCTTGGAATAACCACGTTGGCGACCACGTTATATTATTACGAGGGGGGAATAAAGATCCTTCGTCCTTCGACACCTAATCGTGTTTCGCTTCCTAAAGTTATCGAAATGAATTTTTATTTCCCCTAAATTCTCCAAGGGACAAATAATTTAATACATTTCCCAATAAATCATGGAATTCTTATTAAATTATTGCCTCAAGGACGTTAGGAATGTGGTTATGAAAAATAATACGATTTACTTCTGTTGCAGAAAATTCACCGAATCGTTGCAGCTATCCCTCTTGGGTGGTGGCGAACAAGTCATGGGTGGCCCTGGACCCGCTCGCGTCCCGGCTGCAGGCTTCACCCCACAATATGACGATCCTGGATCGAAAGGAGACTCGTCTCGTGTGCCATTCTGTGGTCCCCATCAGCGATCGTCATTATCATCATCCTTTTAATCCCGACAAAGAGAATCAGGTGCAGTACGTCGCCAAAGCTACCCTCGATTGGTGAGTGCTTCTATTTTACCATCAAGTATACTAATTTTTTACCATTATTATCAAGAATGTCCAAATTTACGTCTGAAGCTTTTTTAAATAATTAAAAATTTTAATTACTATAAAGTACCGTACCAGATATACAGAATTTAAGAAAAGTAGTTTGTCGGCGATTTGGCAAGAGGAGTCAGTCGGGGAATTATGGGATATTCGGGTTGAGTAATTAGTCGGGGTCTGCGATGGATGATGGGTGACCATTTTTCAATGGTTCTCAATGGTTCTCAATGGTTCTCGATACTTGTTCGGGTTGATTCTTTCCCTCCAAAATTCCAACTCAGGGTGAGGGTTTTCTACGACTCTTTCGTCACAAAATTCAAACTCCACTCAAGGTTTAGGGTTCTGTCCCTTTCCATTCCAATTCAAGGTTTCCAAATTTTTCAATGTCCAACACTTCTGTTCTCATTTTTATAAACAAAATCTATTTTTTTGTTTAATACAGTTTCAAAGCCACCCATAATTCTTCATAATACACTTCTAAGTTCTTAATTAAATTAATCATAATTGAGTAATTTGAGGTGAGGTTGATCACTGTAACATTGCGATTCGCTGATTTTTCCAAGTGATCGATGCGGTTGTTAAAAATACACCTCGAACAGTGTTTATTGAATCAGCTCGAGCTATCAAATTACAAACTTTTACCGAGAGGAACGAGCACTCAGCGGTATAGGTCAGCGAGTGGTCAGACGTTCCCTCTTAAGCGAGCACTAATCTTTCCCCGGTTCCCTCGGCGGTCGTGTTTCCTTCGTTTTTTCCTCGCGATGAAAGACTTAATGACGAGAATTCCTCGGGAGCTACCTCCAGGATCTTCATTCGGAGAAATTAGTTCTGAAAAACAGCTCCATTAATGGACTCGTAATCAAGTTTCATTAACCTCGTGAAAGAAAGCCGAGCTCGTGTCTGCAATGTAAATTCACGGTCCTACTTTAATATAATCTTCGTATTAACTGTAATCATAAATATTGGTACGAGAAATTCGGACAATTATCGTTAATTTATTTACTAGCTTCAAACAGAACTTATTAAATTACTATTTTAATTATTACCTGATAGTCAAATTCTTTAATTTTAATCAAACAAAATGGACGAATATCACGATCCCGGGTTCTAGAAGAATGTTTACGAGGACCCGTCGGTACGAAAATTGGATGGGAAGTAAGTTAAAGATTTCACGAAATCGTCGGAGGGGAAACGTGTTCACCGATCGCGTGCAATTTCCTCGCCGCCATTTTCTTTCCTCCATCCGTCACGAACATATGAATTTGCGATGGCTGCCGGTGCAGGATATAAAAGAATACCTGTCCCCGCTCATCCTCTGCGAGGATGGAAGGCGAGAGAAGAAACTCTTGCACGAAGGTTCTCATAAAGTCGCGAGCTGGCGCGTAATCGGGGATGGGGCGGGGGGTATATTAAAGCGCGAGGAGATCAGCTTGGATGATTCGCGGAATAAGAAGGAAAAGACGTTCCTCGGATACGGGGATGCGGCAGATAATTGGCGCCAGATAAAGTGTCATCCCCCTTTGCCCGATTCACCCTCCAAGTTATTCCTAAACACGTTTCGGTAATTAGCACCCTTATTCACTTAACAGAGAGGAACGCATCGTGGCATGCAAATTGACGATCTTCTTTATTTCGAAATCAACAATGATTTATTCATAGCGTAAATTGTTGTCCATTATACAACATAATTAATTCGGTTACAATGCACGTAATTAATTCCAGAAGGAAGGGACGATTATACGCGACACAAACATCATTGCTGCAATTAATCGATGGAAGAATTAATTAAACCTTCGAATCGACGAACTTAACGACGGCAGGGGAAAAAACAGGAGCCCGGCGAGAGGGAGGAGGAGGTGGGAGAAACCTGTGCAACTTCGAAACTGTCGGGGAAAGGTTTTTCGCCAATTTAAATTGCAACGAAACCGGTTGAAACTTCAACAAAACAGCCCCCCCCCCCTTCGATTCTCGTCTCATTTTCATGAAATTGAACGTCCTCTTGATTAAGATCTACCAGTTAAACAGTGGAACACTTTGTTTCCATTCTTTCGCGACGATATGAAGACTAATCAACAGAAATTAAAACAATCGAAAGAGTGGAAATTATAATAGTAGAGAAAAATTAGATAACAAACATGTTGATTTTGCAAGAATGAAAAGGAATCGCAGGAACTCGGCCCGGATAAGTGGTCCGATTGTTTGAATAATCAGACAACTTTCACCGCGGAACAAAAAACACAAAGGATGTTTCCTAACGAGCATTCAGTTTGCTTAACCGCGTACCTCTTAACCCTGTTTCGCAGATTTAAATGCCAGTCGCGAGATTTTCCGTCAAAACACACTGCTCCGTAGCCCTCCATTCACTGGCCCGCCGACTATACAACCCTCCTGATCTACTTCCGCCCCCGTTGTCCCGTTCAGAGAGGGATGAATCCCAATATGAGCAGACACGGATTGGCCTTGCTGCTCCTTTCACGAAATTTCATAATTAATACAGCATCGCCATATATTCATTATATTCATAAGTTAAAAAATGTACTGTGTGGGTGGTTGAGTGAGAAGAGGTCAGTCGAGGATCCATGGGGTCAGTTAAGCAGACCATAGTAAGTCAAGATCTGCGATGGGATTTTCAATGATTCACGATAGTGGTTTGGGTTTGATACTTTCTGGTTCATTCTGGGTTTTCGGAATTCACGAGTCAAAATTCCTCTCAGGGTTTTAGGGTTTCTTCCTAAGTATCGTACCAGATATTCAGAATTCTCGATTGTTGTTCGGGTTGATACTCTCCTTCCAGAATTCCAACTCAGGGTTTCTATGACTCTCGTTACAAAATCCAAAATCTCCTCTGGTTTCTCTGGAATTCCATTCCAATTTAAGGTTTCTCTCGCGAGTCCATTGTTATTTTTGTAGAAATCAAAGTATTTTGTATTTCACGAGGTTTCTGTGAAGTCCTCCAGCCACCAAAGCCGCCCATAATTCTCCAATCAACGAGTTAAAAACACACCGATTCGTTAATGGAGCAACCAATTATCAGACCGTTTAATCCGCGTAAAAAAACGGGATCCCCGTTGATCAGACAGCAGAAACCGCACGACAACAGGGGAAATCGATTCCCCGTCGCGCGCACAGAAGGCATTTTTATCCGCTAACGCTTGTATTACAAATCGAAACCTCTGTAACGATTAACCTTTCGTCCACGTTTAATTGTTATTAGCCGCACAATCGTGAGGAACAGCCCCCGCGCCAAGCTATCGTGTAACGATTGCGGAGCACAACACGGGCGCAGCGCAATGACTGTGAATTGATAAATATTCTGGTCGCCATTGTGCCACCCCCGCGATCGATATTCTCTCCCTCTTCGCTGATATTTATGATTGCTGTTCCTGTCCCTGAGTGAATAGAATTCCCTTGCAAGAGGATTACAAAGGAGCCACGTTTCTATGGGCACAGAATCTCCCAGCTGCGACTTTGTGCGCTCGCGTGTTGCCTCGGTGTTGCGGTCGAATAATTGTTACGTTGCATGCGAAAAACTTGATTATATAGAAAACTTGCTTCGTTCCTGCAATTACCAGCAAACTATTTCGCCTCCTAAGTGAAACGAACGATGTTTCTTTATTAATTAATTAAATATTTATAATCTCACATTTGTAACTCACTGACCATTGAACTGGAATAGTACCGTTCTAACTGGGAGGGTAGCAGAGGGGGTGGAGAGCTCGCTTATTGAATTAAAAGCGTCGCCATATAAACATTCCAGGAACGAGATATCGATACCGCTGACTCGATCGGAAACGTGCTTGTTCCCGGGCTGGTGCAACAGGAAAGGGTGTTCTTATCGTGGGAGTAATGTTCTTATCGCGGCTATATATCGAGCCGAACTACATCGTGTACCGCATAAAACTTTCGTTTCGATTCGACGCTGCCGCGGACTCAAAACGGGCGCGGTGAATCTATTCCTTGAACAACCCCCGTTTTCTGCATTGTTACACGAGCCACCGTCGACTTCCGGTGTTCCTGCATCTCCAGATAAAACGGATAAACGTGTTGTTTTCCTCCCCGTGAGTGTCGTTCCCTGCAACACGGAGGGAAATAATGATCCGAAAGAAGATTCGAATGTTTAGTTCGTCTTCTTATTTCATTTATTTAAGATTAGGCAACTTTCCATGAAGGTATGGCGAGGGGTTAATGGAAATTCAAGTGTCACCCATGTGTAGGTGACATGGCAGCCGAAGTGTTAATTTGGTCTTCAGCATCTCTACAAATAAATGGCGCGGTTGAGTTCTTGACTCGTCGATAACAAACCCAGCACCCTTCGCTGGTAGGGCACCCAGTGCATATTATATCTGTCCATTCCACTGCGAAATACGTTACAGCCCGAGCTTTTTACCGTCGAAACAACCGCGCCAATGATTCCCGCTTACATAAACCAATCACTCGCAGGGCTCTTCGCCGTCCATCCGCCATTTTCTAACATATATCTCCGCGGCGACAGTGTCGCCCTTCCCCATACATTACACCGTGGTATCGCGGCTCGCGAAAAAACATCTTCGGCCAGGCGTTGCGGACGAATTCATAAATCGATGAACGCCAACGGCAGAGAGGTAGCTTGGACACTTCGAAAGGACAAAGCCGGAGCCGGATATATCGAACCGACACAAAATAAAAAAAAAAGAATAGAAAAAAAGAGGAATAATGAAACACTGTCTGGCGCAACGCGAGGCAAAATGAAAGGAGGAAAATCCCAGCCAGTTTTTGCAAACTCGTACCAAACACTCGTGTACAGAAGGTGAATCTCCTTCTAAATAAGGACTGTGATCCTCAAAGGACTATAAAACCTAGAAAACTAAGATTGGGTTCGTTGGCACCCTTGCATTTTTAAATTTCGTTACTTAATGACTGAGACTATTATTACAAAAGTGGAGTCCAAAATGTTTAGCCCCTCCCCGAGGAGGATTCCTCAGGACACCCCTGAGCTTTCAATTTCGCAGGTGTCCAACAAAGGGGGACTATTTAACGAGCCAGCTGCCCGGTAACTGGCCGCTGGCTACTTGTTTTTGATTCAATGAACCGAAGAGGAAATGATGCATGAAAACAAGCTTTGATCGACGCTGGACACGATACCGGGAACGTTTGAAACTGTCCAAGCTGGATGGCTATTCAAAAAAAAAAAGGCTGGCAAACGGGACTGGTTATTAGATCGCGACTACCAGCCGACAGCCCTGAAAGGTTTTATTGCGCCACGTGGTCGGTCTCAAAGAACGCTTTTCACTGAAATGCAACCATTGACGTAGACAGCGATGATCGGTCGGCGGGGAATGTCCGTCATCGAATAATCGATGACGTTTCAAGCAGGTCCTTTCGGTTAGATTGTTTCGTGACTTCTCTACTGATAAAATTGGATAATTTCAATACTTTGCTATATTTTTTTAAATATCGACGCCGTACGAAAATGTTTATTTTACGTGTCTCTGTTTTGTAGCTTCTCCCCCCATTTTTCGTCCATTGTGCATGGTTGCTGTTTGTTCTACCCACACTTTTCAATATTTTCCCTGTGTAGTGCTTCCTCGTGTTTTTCATCCGAACAGCTACCCTCCTTTTTTAACTTTTCGTTTCCCTTCGGCTTACAAACGTTTAAGGAAAGTTAATAACGCGAGCTGGAATTCCCCATTTGTTTCTTTCGCCGTTAACATGGAACTTCCAAGAGAAAAGAGATCTCGATGGCTGAGGAATTGTTTAATTTCGAGAGTCTGAATCTGAAAATTGAAAGAAGTAATGAAATCAAAGCGCAAGGTTCGTATTTCTGAAATGCAAAGTTTCGTTAAGACTTCACTTCCGTCGAATCATGACGATTTTCTTCGTTTTCCCGGGGCCACTGTTTTACTCCAACAAATTCATGTATTCACGAGGAGTCCCCCGGTACGATCCTGGCGAAGGAACTCGGAAAATGTGGTTATTGTTATTTCTAGAGGTAATAGAATATAAAGTAAAAATTCTATAGATGCACTGCGCACGTGCAACTGAAATTTTAGCGAATCAAAATGCATGGACGGAATTTCGGAAAATGTGGGATCGTTTTTTGATCCTTCCACCGTGCAAGGATATCTCCTTGCAAAACTATCCAATTCAATTACTCTTCTTTGAATATTTAAACAATCTTTTTTTAATTCTGGAAATTTGCAAAATGATTTATAAAATAATTTGGTGGCCATCTTGAAACCACCCTTAATTATTAATTATCGTATCAATGATATGATTTAATTTGCACAGGTAAAGATTAAAATAAAATTTTCCTTTGTTCGGGGGTGAAAGCTTATCGAAAATTCCCCGGGGAGCGGGGCTCCTCTAATCACCCCTTAAGCGTCCGACAATTCCCACAAAATATCCATTTCATTCGAACAACACATTCTCCAACCCCTATCATCGTCCCAAAGCAAACACTTACCCTCCGCAAACGGACTGGAATCGACCCTTTACCCTTTCCAACCCCCCGAAGAAAAAAGCAACGGTTTCGTTCTCGCGAGCTCTGAATGCAGCCACGTGGCGATTCCTGAACCGAACCACCCTCGAAATTCGATCCGGACGATGCTGGTCACGTACCACGGCCCGGTAATATACGAAGGACACGTCTCGCAGAAAGCCACCCCGCCTCCTCCACCCCCTCCTTCCTTGGGGTTAAGGAGCGAACGTATGTAGCGTTTAGGGGATGAAGTTTGGGGGGGTGGAGGTGGCCACGAGGTAAACAAGCGTGTCTCTTTCTGTCGACGGAGATCGACTTGGCCTGGAAGTTGGACGTTTCAGGGGCCAATTGGCCGGAAAATTGCTCGTTCAGCCGGGGGATCTGGCGACCGGAAGTGCAGTGCTCCTGTCCGGCCCGGTGCACCGGTTCCTGTTCAAATTATCCGCCGCAAGTATGACGGTTTGCTCGCTCGATATGTATCGCTTAATCGATTTCCTGCCCTGCCGTGGTTCCGATTCGACTGTTTCCAAGAAATTTCAATATCAATTTCCTTCGTTTTTCCCTTTCTTTTTAAAGTTCGAATTGTTTTTAACAATTTCAGTCATCAGGTTCTTTGTTACAAATTGAATTTTCCAGATTTATTGAGACGATGAAAGCACGAATCAACAATCAAAGAGTCAGGGCGGAAAGAGAGGACCATTAATTACTGTCGTCCGCCCAATAAAATCGTGTTTCTCAACTTCCCAATACTTTTAATCGAATGTACTGGGGGGGTGTCGGAGAGGTCCCGAACTGATCGCAAAGCTAATATTATTTTTCATAAATCTCCTCGGGGCATATTTACGCCTCCTGCCTCCCTCCGCTCCCTCTAATCTTCTTTCGCTCTTTAGCTGTTTGTTATCATTATTCCCGTGCCGGGAGTTTTTGCGCCAAGATTTATTTTGCTGCTTCCAATTAGTTGCTCGGACGCAGAACTCGCCGAGGGGGGCTACAAAACAAAGATTGCTTTTTAACGCCAAACATATTAACAATTTTCAGAGGCACCGAAATTCCTAGTCCTGTGTTTTTAGTAATACAACAAACAACAGCTAACGTTTTAAAATATTTCTAAATAAACGTTTTCGATTCTACAATGGCACCCAATGGCACCCAATGGCGCCCGGATTCTTGCGCCAGTGGCTATGGTCCCATTCCTAGTTGCCACGGTTCGCCGTGTTGGTGATTGGAGTGCATCAGACAGCGCGATTCTCGTCGATATCCGGCGGATGTTGCGGTCACAACCGCAGCCGCAGGCCGGTGATGCGGGAACATTGAATGAAATGAGTCGAGCCGGGGAAACGGGATCGAGATAAGTGGGAACCGGGACCCGGGACGTGAGACAAACGTCTTTGCTTGCGTGGCTGGTGTGTGTCGCTGATGGCGACGAACGAGCCTTTTATTTGTCGCCGCGGGGCGCCGCTCCGCTCTGACAATATGCGGTGTTTTAGGTTAGATGCTTGCGCCGATCATCGGAAGTATTTAGTCGCTTTTGTTCCCTTATTTTTTATATAAATCGGACGATAACGGATGAAAAGTCGGCCGGGAAGGGAAATAGAACGAAATGGGAGCCTTGCAGTCACATATTGCCCTCGTTTGCCAGCGTTTAAGAAGGTTACCAGATGCAGAGAATCGTTCGCGACTCTTTCTTCCTGGCATCTCGAGTTTCCAATCTAATTTATGTCCGGTCGTTAGGCGATTCAATGAAAGGAGCGCACTTATGCGGCCAATTTGACGTGCACCCTCTCTCATCCAAGGGTCTGCTACCCTCTTTCATCTTCCATCCCCTCGTATTTCCTTCAGCTGCTCCTCTTCCCCATCCCAACCTCTTCTTCTTCTTTCTTTTCCTTCATCTGCTACCTTATGTTCCGACTCCAATATTTTTCTGCGGTTTCCTAGCCTCATATTCCTTTTATTCACCGTTGTTTGTATCGATTCCGCGCCTTGTTTACCGTATCGGTGGTACGGTGAGCTTTTATCAATTCCAGTAATTGCTTATATTAATTAAACACAGCCTTGTGAATGTTCATAAAAGGCAATTTATTATTTTGTGAGTATACGGTTAAATTGAGATTCCAACGAAATTTCCGAACTCTGAATTTTGATTGGATATCCCGGGAATGTGGACGGTGTTTCGTGAAATTTTTCGTCTCGGCGTAAAGTCAATTACCAGATCGAATAGCAAACGAAGTTGCAAGAGAAGTTTACGACTCGCAGCTTCGTGCAGGAAGGAAACTCGCTGTCGAGCCGCGTTTATTAATAGAAGTTATTATTAATTGATCGGTTTAAAATTCCCGGGGTAGTCTTCGGTGTAATTACACTGTTCCAGCCTGCCAACTGTGTTCGCGTGACCCTTATCGAAAATAAATTTTCGTGGGATTGTTTAAACCAGAAGCTTGAGAGGGGAATTTGTTTATTAAATTTCCGGCGACAGGGAACTTTCGCGGACCGAGAGGAAAACTCGAAAATCGAGAGAGGGATCATTGGAACGGAGAGGTCTGCCAATAACTTCTACTCTTTTTATAAAATTGAACCGTATCGAGGGGTCCCCGAAGGCGGAAAGCGCGGCAGACACGGTGGGAAGTGTCTAGAATGGGATTATACCGGGTTACATTTGCGCTTCCTCGTAAAGAGAGGGTTGAAAATGTACACAAGTCCGTAAGAAGCCGCCATAGCACCCCGGGGAGCTCTAACACCGTTCGAGACTTTGTTGGATACACTCCAGGAAGTCAGAATGTAAATGGTTGCGGCAACTCGATTAATTAAATTGCCTTCTCTCTCTTCATCTTCGACCCTTTCGCAACTAACCCCCTTCTTTTTCACGCTTAAACGACCCGGCATTATCCTCTGTCGATCTTTCCTTTTATACAAATTAAATATCAATATATTTTTGGCATAGCACCCAACCTCGAAGAACGATGCAAATGAAATTAAATTTTGAGTCAAACTCGGATACGTGTAGAAACGAAGCTGCAAACAGAGAGGTTATACCCTTCCAAGCCAATAATCGTGAAATATGTTGAAAATTTAATTTTCAAAAGTATATGGCTGCAAGTGGAGCGCCATCTAGCCAGCGTTTACGGAAGGTACGTTTCATCGAGAGTAATTAGCCTCTTCTGCTAAAGTCTGGCAATTATAGAAGCAACTACCTCCCTCTCTCCTCCTCGTTCCCGGAGCATCGAGGTTGTTTTATTCAAAGGTTCATCAAACGCGTTCAGAGAACGAGCGGATACTTTCCGGAGTAACTGTATTTTCCTTACGATCCCTTGCGCCATGAAAACGGACATAAAATGGCACGTATTGCCAGCCGTCGGGTCGTGAAACGCCCGTGGACCGCCCCGCGATCGAGCCCGGATTTTCGGGTTTATAACACGGCCATTCTTACGGCCGCGTTTCCCACGGATTATTGTTATGGCGACAGATCGGCTTCCGGCACGCCGGAACGTCTCCCCGCGGAAAATCGATTGATTTTTCATTCTTCCCTTAAGCGCGCACCACGAAGATTTGCGACCTTTCCGGTTAAGGGAGCCGCCGTTTACTCGCGATTTCCGGCTTCCGCCAGGACCTTTACGACGCGTAGCTCGACGATTCGGGCGAATACGAATTTTAAGGAATTCTTCAAACATTTCTCTCGATATTCATCAATTGTTTAAAATAATAATTTATTTTGTCAGAAATACACTAATCTGGACTCGAGTTTGTACAGTGTAGAGCAAGTAGGACTTTCCTAGGGAGAATGGCGGCGTACGTTGGCGCCACCACTCGTCGTGGACTTAAGAATGGCTGAGAGTCATAACAATTTTTCTGGATCGTAATATTTATATTCCAGAACGCGTAAAGAATGGAATCGACTCAGGAACAAACAGGAGTTGTTTCTGGTGCAATTCAAGCAACGTTATGGAGTCCCCGGATTCCTCGTAAAAAGAGCGAAGAGGGGGGGAGGGGGTTAAGTCGTAAACGGATTACGTTAAAGTTAACGCACGCCCGCTAAGAAACGTCCTGATAAAATAAAATCTTAATCCTGGTCCAACCACGGAAGCGACCAGAGATTTAACGTCTTCCGCCCTCCCTTTTTGCCCCCCTTTATTTGTCTCTCCACCCAGTTAGCTGAACGCCGTCAACTTTTACAGCGCACCGGCTCGATTATTAGATACGTCTCGTTTTCATGAACGAAAATGGCTCGCTCGTTCCTTTGTGATGCAAGATTTGATGGTCAAATTTGCTTCAAATTTTGATAGCACGACGAGAGTCCCTGCTTTCCAGGGTAGGATACGTTCCGGGCGAGATTAAGCCTAGTTACGACGATGTGGAGGATAAATTGGTTCGAGTCCTTGTACCCAAGTGTAGTACATTCACTGCCACCCCATTTTTATTTCGTAAATCATTGTTAACGTCCGAAACTGTCACCCCTTTTCTCAATCTTGTAGTCGTTTAAAGATAAAAAGTGCGCAGACCAGGTTTGCCAATTTGAATAAAGAGGGAAATAATGGCGCCCTCAGGTAGGGAACCCGTATCACGTGTCAAGGGGCTAATAAATACCCCGCAATAAATGGGGGTGAGTTTCGAAAATAAAAGTATTTATTGAAATCGTAAATTATTTTTATGATAATTTTGCTCCAAAGCGCGCGAACAGGAGTCGACCCCATATTTCCCTCTGGTTTTTTCCCTCCCTCATTTTTGTTTCATCCGTTGCGGAATGTTTACCGGCGATTTCTAACCGGAAATTCTGTTTCCGTTTTACAGCGCCAACGGCTACGTGTGCCTGATGTTCCACCGAAGGGACGAGCATGTAATAGAGATGCAGCTGTCGGAATGGAGCCAGCAGCCCGACGACGTGTGCAATTCCAGTACGTTCAACTCCCACTCGACACCGTACACGACGTTCATTGGTAAGTCAATTACGATCATTTATTAACACTTGCTCGCGCGAACTACTACTCAATTCAGTCCCGTGCGTTCGCACCCGTTCAAACTTCTTGCCCCGTTGCGGGGCACCCTGTTTGGAAAGAATCGAGGGTGTTAATTTTAATTAGAGAAACGTATGTGAAGGTAATTTGCACTGAGAAGCACTTTTTAATGTCATTGAGAAATTTGGAAATATAGAATTGCACATTTTAAAATATTCCAGGTTAGTATTAAATTAAATTGTGTTAATATAATGAGCGGTTTGCAAACGCACCCCTGTAACCCTACATTCCGCAGAAACGAACGGTCCGAAACAATTTCCATCCAGAAACCGATGAAATTTCCTAATCGATAGATCGAACCGGTAACAGTTCACAAAAAAGGGGGGGCCGGCTTAAAAAGGTTCTGCCCCTGGTCAGCGAACTCGAAACTGAAACGGCAGCTCACTAAAATTAAAAGCGATATTTCACTGTCGAATATTGCCAAAAAAAAACACACACACACACACACACACACACACACACACAGGGGAACAAAGAATAGCAGGTCGAACGTGCAGAAATATAAAATATACACATACATCGCGCGAAGATAGCGAACTACCAATGGAACTGGTTGAGGGGTGGGGGGTGGTTTTTCAAAAGGGATGAAAATCCTTTTTAACACGTGTAACGATAAATAACATCTTAACAATGGCCGCTATGAATGTCTCTCTCATTTTTTTTGGTTTTCTCCCTCCCCCGTGTCCTTTACTCATAAAGTACGACTCGTTATTTAATATCGGCCACGGTGAAATTAATTAGACGCGATATTTCAGTGATTTTTATCCGGTCGGACGAAATATTCGCTGGGAAAAATCGGCGAATTAATTATCAGTGGCGTTGATTAATTTGTTGACAATGAATTGGACGTACACGGTATGCGAGCGAATTTCGTGCCAATGGAGGCGCGTATAATAAGATTGTATGCGCGTTTGGACTCTTGTTTTTTGCAGCCGGCGCGAAAGAATCTCTAATTATCGAACGGAACGCTCCTCGTGTACGTTCGACTGTATTTAGGGACGTAGACAAGATGAGAATAAAATTAATTAGCGAAATCTGAAAAATATGTTATTCCGACAATTATAAATATAATATATTAAAAACTATTTGCTAACTTTTCAATTTTCTGATAATTTCAGTTATTTCCGTACGATATCTTTTTGTGTTTGGAGTTGAAATTCGAATTCGGCCATCGAGGAGTTATTGATTAGCCAGTTTGATTTGATAGAAGTATTTTCGCGAAGTTGAGAGTCAATTTTGCAGGAAGACAAATAAGACGCGAGTATCGAGGAAACGGAAACAGATAGAGGGCGATGAGGAAGCAGCAAACGGGAAAGTTTAACAATTGATTCGCCGGTGCAGCTCCTTTACGATTGCGTTAAGGATCATATGCCGAAACCGTCGTAAACTCAAACCTCTCAGGTCTGCTCGCAGTTCCCGTTTAAGCCGATTACTCGATTCCATAACACTGCGACGAAGACAGCGCTTGGAATTTATCGCGACAGCATTGAGATTGCGATTCCTCCGTCGTCGCCGAGCCAACTGAAACTATTCAGCGATCTTAACATTTACGTTCATCCTGATTGTTCTAATCAGTTATGTAGTTTTCATGAAAATTTTATTATAACCTATGTGGCTGCCAGTCCAGTTAGTACACGAAATGACACTCGAGCGCCCAACGTCATCACCCATATCCCGCAAAACGAATATGGGTCACCTCGAAATTGATCCAGAAGCACATCTAACGTATCTATGAAATATATATATATATAGGACACCTTTTGAAACGTCTGAAATCGACCTTATCCTTTCAGCGACCGACCCGATGACCAAGCAGTGTCCCAACCTGGGTCGCTACGAGATCGTCTCCGTGCTTCATTCGCACGTCGGCGACAATGCCGAGGAGATACTGGGCGTGGAGGGTGAGCAGAACATCGCGAACGCGGCCGAGGTGCAGGACGTCAGGGTCACATCGACACCGTATCCGGGACGATGTCGTTACGGAAGTGTCCGTCGGCTGGATATCGGTTGCAAGACACCGGACCGCATGGAGTTCGCCACGTCCTGCAGCGACGAGTCACCCTCGGGTAAGATTTCTCCTTTCAACGGGAATTAGGGGATAAAATTGATCCCTCCTCTGTGAAACTTACTTCGTCCTCCAGTCCTGGTCCCTTTTCTTTCACGACGAGTAGTTTGGATTGAATTCTTTCCACTCTGTTTGACGTTGCTTCAAGCAACACTGGGTTAAGGTAAGTGGAGAAAACTTAATGGCAAAAGTATTGCTAAATTCTCGAAACTTTCATAAATTAAATCATTTAGCACTCTTAATATGCGAGAAGTATGATTTTCCTAATTAGCCTGAAAGCGTGTTTCAAATCCGCTGGAACATTATCATTCATCATCTTCGAATCTTCATTACAATTCCATAATTCACGGTTCGCTTTTTGCCGCCCGTCCCCTCTTCAGAATCATGAGATTAATATCTCGAACGATTAATCTTTATCCGTGCCGGGTACCCTGTACCCCCGTTTCCATCGTTCATTACTTCCCGTCTATTTCCCTTCGGAAAACAAGGGAAAGGGAGACATAAAAATTCCCGACATCGAACCGGATGACGGGGGCACACGGAAAGTGGCTAGGAACATTGATGGCTTCGAGACGTGGCTTCTGACGTATTTCAGACGCGAACAGTCGTCAGACTCCGTGTTACGTACGAAGGGTTGCTACCCTCTTCAATTTTGCCCGAACGCCAGACAGAATAACTGTTCGTAGCGGCTGGCACGGGGAGAGAGGAGCCTATGTCTGCGGGGCATTACGTATATAACGATACTACTTAACTACTGACCGTTGTTTATGAATAACTAGTATCTACAGATAGATATTTATTTGAAAACTTAACTAGTATCTAACGAGTAACTACTGAATACTTACTAAGCTACTATTTATCACTGCTTCTCTCTCCACTCTTCAAACAGACTAGGTGTAGGATCTTAACCCTCCCTGCAGGTATTCTAGAAATTTGCCTGAAGGGTCGTGTAAGCACTCACGAAATTGATCGTCCTACGTTGTATGCACCTTAAGGCGACACAAATAGTTCACCATTCGATAACTCCTCAAACTTTCCAATTGCGTTATTTATTAAAGGATACGTGTTATTGCTGCTCCTGCTTGTTACACGTGTTCTTCGAACTCCAGCTGGGTAAAAGGGTTAAAATCCTCGATAAGAAAAATCCGGGAGACCAGCGCCCTTCGATTGTCATCCGTCTTACCTGTATCTCGTTTCCACCCCCTTTCGGAATCGACTGCACGCGCTGGCTGCAGGATCATACGGGGTCGAAGTGAATCCTCGAAGGGTGGTTTCAACCCCCGACGGGGAACATCTTATCGGATTACCCGCACCAGGCCAAGTTATCCTTACGTACGGAGACGCGTCTCCCGCTTCCCCATTTACCTCGTGCCACCACCATCGCCGACCACCCCCCTCATCCGCTGGCAAAGTTATCGCAAGTGGCGATAGTTAGTTTGCGGGGAGTCAGCGGCGTGACGGTTGCCCCGGCTGCCTGCTTGCTTATGTGCAAAGTTTGTTGCTTTATTCGGCTGTACGTGTTTATGGCGCGTGCCGATCCGCCCGCGCCGAAAGATACCTACGTATCGAGCCCGCTTCCAGGCCGTGTGATAAAAACTTGATCTTCAAAGGGGAAGGGGGAGAAAAGAGATACGAGGATCGCTTCGGGTACCAACTCATGGCGATGGTGTCACGTACTCGTTGAGGAATCAATACGTACGATAAGAGGATTTATGTACACGAGTTAGGCCAGGGTTAAAATTTTATCGAAATTTACAGGAATTTTTAAATGGAACCACGTATCCCTCAGCCGGATCGATGGTTCCAGGTAAAAAGGTATCGAGGTACAGCACGCTAGCCATCCCCAGGGCGAATGGAAATATAGGGAAGGTAGATTCATTCATCTTGCGCTCGGAAAGTTGCTAAGCATCATCCATTTTACTCGGTTACTAAATTAAGCAAGTGGTTTCGAAATAATTACCACTTTCAGAATCGATAAAACGGAACGATCATGACGCGACCATCGATCAGGTGGTTCTGAAACGAACGTCCAGAGAGTAGCTTCCGTCCGGCACGATTTTAATCTCAAAGCGGACAAATACGGCGGAAGGTGAGTGTGATTAACGATCGGCGCCGGAAGCCAGCTCGAGACGTCCCGAGATGTTCTCGGTCTAAGAGCTCCGGCTAAGATCGCTGTTTGTACGAAGTCTTAATGACCAATTCGCGTTCTGCTCGAAGACAGAAGGGAGAGCGCTGCAGCCAGGAACGCAATCCCCTTGTCGACAGCCGTAAGACACGAAGCTCTGAGAGCGCCTAAATCCACGGTTATGTCAACCTGCTCTCCGTTAAAATAATTCCGGATACTAAACCCCTTCCTCACGAGATATCCGCTCGTGTTTTTGTGGATTAGGCCACGACACCCGCTCCGCTCTGCTCCTCCATTTTCTCATCTAGTTGATCTTTCACGGTTGCTCCCGGGTTTTAGATATCGAGAACTTCTTATTACTAGGGAATTGGCTTCATTTTTCTTTTTGCTTAACGGGGTATTGCGAGTTTGGAGATAATTGGTTCTCTTAAAAATTCTGGGGGATAAGTGCTGGTTCTCTGGATACCAACCTTTTTAATTGAACTGGTATTATTTACTTCTTGGTTCTTCAAGTATTTTAATCGCTGTTTGGACAATAGAAGGAAGCAGTTGATTTGTTATCAATAATGCTCGTTTCAATCATATCTAACAGCTAGCGAAAGGTATTAAAGTAAAATTCACCTTTCTTGTTTATTTAATAAAATCAAAACGCATAGATCTAGAGATTTAACGTTGATACCATCAGAAGCAGGGAATCTTCCTCTTTAAAACGACGTTTATCTCGTGTCGCTGCGATTCTTCGTTCTTGAGTAATTTTTCACGTTTTGACTAGTTGCGTCTCTACTCGATACTTCCTACTATTGCTACTATTGCTACTGCTACTTAATTACTCATAGTTGACTACTAACTCAGGCGCGGAGGCAGGGAAACTTTGAAGCCTTATATCTCTGGATCTAGTTAAGATATCGGGATGAAACAAATTGCGTTATCAAGCTCATTTTCCTCTATATTGTGAATATACTTGCGTTTCAAATTTCACAAATAAGTTCGACACAATATTGTGGTGTATAGTTTACTTACTTTTGAATAACAATTATAACAGCAAATATATTTTTTAAATAAAACCTTAAACCTTTTTAAAACTTTTATCTCCATAACATACGCTATTGAGAGTATTAAAATATCGTTTGGTAATGCAATTTTCTGACTCGAAAAGAAAATTTATCACGATTTAGGAAGGAAATGGAGCCGACACCTGTGATCGACTTTCGTCCGTTCGAAACATATTCCATCGAGGAGTGTACTATGCTTCTGGCGCTAAATTTTTGTTGTTTATTTCCATTTTCAGTCGTCGGACTGTCGCGGGATTGCTGTAAATTCTCATCTTTCTATCTTGCAGCCTCGATAAGGTATCGGTGTCGAGACAACACGCCAGATATCGACATGTTCGAGCGATTTACGACTTTCGTTTATTTCGTTCTCGTTCGCGCCTTTCTCGAACTCCGACACACCACCTATTCTCTCTCGAAAGCATCGATTTTCTTGTTTTCAAGTATCGTTTCGAGCTGTTCGAATTTCAACAAAAATTGTACCTGTTTAAGCGGCTTATTTTTCAAAAAACCCCTCTAAAAGAAGCGGGGATCGTATGTTTATCACTGATTACTATTTAGACAATCATCATTTAGGTAATAATTGCTATTGGGTTTCTAATTGCTGCTCAAATTACTGTTCTACCGGGGAAGCTGCTGTTCGGGTAGTTAATTACTATTTTGATTGCTATTTGGAAGCTAATTATTCCATGGGCAGCTATAAACAGGCCATTGAAATTTATTTGTGTTATTCACTGCTTAAATGATTAAATAATAATATTATCCGATTATTAGTATTAACTCAACCATATTTCTCAAATACTGGTCCCCACTAATGACTAGTATCCAACTAGTATCTCAGGTTACTATTTATACTACAACTACGAAGGCAATTACTGCTGAACATTGTTGTGCCCGCGATTTCCGATAATGCGGTCATAATTGAACGTTCTTAGCCTTATTTGCCGTGTATAATTTAATTCTTATCCTCCGCAGTGCCTCGTTTCAACCGTTTCCTCCTTTTCCCCCTTCTTTTTTTCCACCTGTACTCACGAGTTAGCCTGTAACTCGATCGTGAAACGACTCTTAAGGTGAACGAAATCGTACGCTTAAAATCGTTGCATGGATGATTACCCATTCAGTGCTTTCGTTAGAACGATAAACGTTCCTCCGTTGCTATGGGAACTTCTTGTTCTCTTTTTTCTCCCCTCTGCTTCTTCTTCTTCTTCGTCTCTTGTTCCATCGCTGTCGAAACCGATAAACCACTCGGAAATTGTGCTTTTACATGTACTTCGATTCGATTCTCGATAATGAGGTCACATTACCCAGGGATGTAATATTCCGATGGCCCACCTATCTGTTGAAATTCGTTTCGCGTTTATTCTTTCACGAATACTCTTAAAATACTCGATGACTTTTGAAGTAATACTTAATTCCATACCTGAACTTAAGCTATACTTGAGTCACGATTAAGTAGCCATACTCAAATTAGTACCACCACTGTTATTTAAGTCCCAACATTTATACAGTAAATAAATTGACAAAAATTTATGTTATTCTTGCCCTAATAGTCTAAAAGTCGAGGTGTGATGCTATCTCAGGTCCGTGTCGAATAAAATAAATCCCGTTCCAGAATACTGGTGCCACGGAACCTGGATCGAAAACGACACGGCATATTTGATCGCCAGCACGGACGTGGGACGTTATTGTCTCGTTTACAGTGCATCCGCCGCGGCGACAGGAAGTCGTGAACTCTCGGTGACGGGTCATCTTGCTTCCTGTCCGAGGCCCTCTCATCGTCATGTAGTATCGTGGCAGGTCAACCTCACGTCGTACGGTGAGCATTGCTGACGACTCGACAGCGTCGAGTCGACGTTTCTAATTAACTTAGGCGTTAAGTGTCCCATCGATGACCCTACTGTTCCGATCCGTTAATTAATTAGCCAATTACGATCCTCATGATTCGTGCCTGACCTTCGCTCTGGGAGTGAGCGTTCCGATCGATCTGCTCAAATTTCGATTCGAACTTGAGGAACAGTGAACTGAAAGAGTTCTTGGGTCAAGAATTGAACTTAAATTGTCCGTAATTGAGAGGCAGAAGTTGAGTTCGACCATAATGGCGACGGTAACGCGTGTACCCTGTGTTGCAGCGCAATGTGGCGACATCTCGACGGCCACATCGTGGACCTTCCGGATCTCCGCCTCGGTGTACCTGCTCCTGGTTCTCGGCATCATTTTCGGCAGATACATCGCGAGGTGATACCACTGAGTGCAGGGAACGGGCCAAACAGAAACGGCCGTGTAGCCAGCTACACAGAACGACGTGCACAGCAACTACAACAAATCTCTATATAAATATATAAATAAATATATATATATATATATATATATAAATATAAATACAAGACAAAAAAATGATATATATATTTAACGGAAGGCCATCGAGATCGAGGGGGAGAAAGTAACCTAATAATCAAGCTTAGAGGATAAGTGATCGTGGCTGCAAGAGTCAGTCGCTTGGAAGATCTTCGTCGGAGGCTGCGAATATGGTGGACATCCGAACGATCAGCTGTAAATAAGCTGGGAACGCGTCTCCTTACCGGTGGCTGATAAGATTGATCAGAGAGACGGGTGCTGCCCTCCTGACGCGTGGTCCGGCCGCTGGGACCTGGGGGTAGTGTTTGGTGCTGTAGAATGTGGTGCTGGATGGATCGTTGTGAGCATGTAGATAGGTCTTCGAGATGTTCCTTTCAAACGTGTTTGTCCAATTTTCCTTTCGACAGCGTACTGCGAAACGCTTTGCTCAGTGTAAGTATCAGGCTGTCAGAGTACCTTCCATAATTCACCAGGCGTGGAATATCCTTCACCGAATTAATCAAAGGTGTGATTCCATTGATACCGATGATTAGACTGTGTATACTCACGCAAACTTCTTGTACAATATTTTCCCTCCTGAATCGGCCATCCTGCTTTCCATACCTTCAATATCGCGACGGATGTTCAGCCTCGAACGCGAATACGTTACCGATCGAACAACCACGTTAGTTATCCTTCAACATCTGGGGAGATAGGGGGAAGGAAACTGTAGAACAGCAGAAAATAAAGAAAAACTAAAAGACAAAAAAAAACAAAGGGTGCTGGGGCCAATACCGTGTGAGTCGAGCGATGACTGTATCCCAGTGAACGAGTGAGTGCGAGGGAGAGAAAGAAGACGTGCAAAAGTAAATGAAACCCCAGGAAAAGGAGGCAGATAAAAAGCGAAAGGGGTTGGGGGAGGGGGAAACTTTATAGCACTGTGCTTAGGGTGCTCGACGTCCGCCACATTCGCAGAAGGGCTGTTTTCCAGGTCGAACGAAACGTGTATTTACTCGACGGCCAGGGGAATACTGTTTCGACTGTAATTATACACGTTTTAATTAAAGTTCCGCGGCACGATCGCGTGGTCGAAGAAAAAGCACGAGAATCTTCGCCGTGTACGTGTAACCCGATGCCCGTGTGTGTGTAAAAGAAAGAGAAAAATAAAAGAGACGAAAGGAAGATAGCGTTGCTGCGCCACAAGAGTACTAACGGCTAAAAACGATCATTATTATTATTATAACTATCATTGTGCGTGTAAATGGACTTCTCCCGTTTCCTTTTATGTGTCGTTTTACTACTCTTCGGCTTTCATCCGCGACCCCGGTAGGCGTCAACCTGTATCCACTGTTAATTAACACTTTACCTACCGCGAAATGGCACCAACGCTGTGTTAACTCGGAGCTTACGCTTCGAGGAAAATGGCCGTGCGCAGGGCCCGTCACAAGATGGCCGCGCGGAGGGCCCGTCACAAAATGGCCGCTTGAATCGAAGTAAGATTGTATATTGACATTTTCATTTTGAGAGTTTGGCAATTGAAAAATTGTTAAAGAAAATATAAAAGTGGGTATTTTAAATTGTAAAGGGTTTTAAAGAAGGTTAAGCGGTATGCTTAAATTCTCGTTTCGGTTTTTAAGCAAATATTCGACAGCATCGAAGGGTCTGTTAATGGACTTCCGGTCGGTGAGGTGTTAAAAGCTACCATGACACTGTGTTTTAGGAATGGGGAAAGGGGATTCCCTGATTTAATCTGAACGACACGATCCTTGGGATCCCTTCTTTCTGGCCGACCCCTGAATTGAAATTCACCAGGCGAGCTCATTACTTCCTCTTTTATTTCTGCGGTTTTCCGAATGAACTGGATGTCAAGATCGTCTTGTGACGTTTTCGATCGTTTGAAAATAGGTAATTGACAATGAGTTGATTAATAATACTTAAGAGTTAAAAATACACACCTGACTTTCAGCCCAATAATAATTACCAAAGGTTCATTAACCATCATCCAGTTATAAATAAGCTCCCGGTAGGTAAAGTGTTAAAAACAGTGACAACAATCGCTTGTAATTGACGCCGATTTAACGAAGAAAAGGGGTAGTAATTGGTCGCATTAGCTAGTCGATTCACTATACATATTTGGATAGTTGGGTATACATATTATAAATATGAGATATAAATATATAAATATATACATATATACATATAAATACGAACGAATACACGAGGACAATTCGATGTTGATCATAAGCTTGTACACTATTAGATAGAATGAAAAAAAGAAGGAGACCTGGGTGTCTGAAAACGAAGGGATGATTTGCTGTTGGGGGTTGTTAATCAGAAGATCAATTGATTTCTGTGTCAATCGACTATTCGTGATGCTTTTGGTGTATTTTTGTATCAGTTGTCTCTGATTTGTTTTTATTTTGAATGATAAGGTAAAAAGTCCTAGATTGACTCACTCTACTCACTTGACTCGCGCTACTCAATTGACTCACTCTACTCAATGGACTTACTCTACTCAACTGAGTATAAGTACAAATTAATTTCAAGTCAGATTAGCATTGCCTCGGATTCAACAAACTTAATACTACTCAAACTTGCCATAACTCATAACATGACTCAAAGTATGAGTCAAACTTAATTTCAATTACTACTTTCATTCAAATTCTCTTTTTAAAGTCTCCAATAGTCTAAACGAAAGTCTATTCTATATTTTTGATACGATTAAAAATTTCTATTTCAAAAAGCACCAAAAGCATCGAGCTTAGTCCAAATCATTGTTGCTGATCGAGCAACTCGAGAATTCCATACAGCTTCCCAGTCGAATAAAAAAAAAGAATGAATCAAAACAGAGACAAAGAAAACAACAGTTTCAATTTTCTGTTTCTCGAAAAGGGGGAAAAAGAAAACAACAGCTCCACCTATCTGTAAATAGTAGATTTAAAAATTTTTCGTGCAGAATGAAAAAGCGAAGGATACGAGACAAAGGAAACAGAAAGAAAATGGCGGCGACGAGGAAGAACAAAATGAAACACGGTCAATCGGTTCCACGCGCGTTTCGACGCGAATTTTTTCCTGTATAAAAAAAAAAAAAGAAAATGAAGAAAAAAATAACGAGAACGATGTGTGTGCAAGAGAATCTGGATTTTATATAGAATGCGAGAATGTAGATTTCAGGGTATTTGTATTGAGGGTTAAATAGTTATACAGACACGCAAGAAAAATATTTAAATATAAATTATATATTATAAATATGAATATAAATATGGAGGAATATATATATATATATATATACTATGTTTTTATTGTTGTGAATTTATTGAACGATGGTCGACGTTTTAAAAAAAAAAATTTATCATCGACCTGGATACTTGTTTCGTGTTCTTCATCGAAAAACGAACTTTTCTGATTCTATTACCTTCTTATAAATTAATTAATTAATTTAATCAAAAAAATAATAAATTTTGTGATGTCAAAATTCAAAATTATTAATATAAGGATGAATATTGATGATAATCTGTGTTTTGGGAAATTTTAACTGTGTATACTCGTTCCTTTTGGTCGTTTTTGGGAATTTTATTTGGATTGGAATGTTTATTTAAAATTCATTTGTTTTGGAGCTGTCGGAAACGTTCTAATGTTCCCGTGTCCATGGAACAAGCATCTCGAATCGGTGGAGTGTTTGAGCTTTCGAGTGGAGCAGTCTCATTTCGAATTCTCGAGAGTAGAACAAATCTGTTCTACAGGTCGACGTTTTAATCGACAGTTCCGAGAGATTCGATGAATTCTTCCTTCCCGTCTGGAGATCTCTGTTCCATGGACGTAACGAATAGCAGGGGGAAAGTATTTGGACAGAGACCCTTGAATTCCATGGGACGAGCTACCATGAATAATTGTAGCATACCAATACCTTTAATTAGAACGAAAACGTTTAAAATGTTCTCGATTATATCAAATTATGGAACTTCATAAAATTAAACAATGACATTTCATTCGTGATGAAAAATTGATGGAATTTTGATATCTTGGTATTGCAATAATTATTAATTTATTTAATTATGTTCTCTGATGGAAAAGAAAAGGACGTTCGATGGAATGACGATGGAAGACGACTGAAACGTATCCATATTTTTTCGACGATGTAAAATAATGTTTATAATCGTAACAAAAATTCGAGAAACAGGTATTTACGGTGGTGCGTGATGGGTAAATCAATTTTGTGACCGGACGATGTATAAGGTGGCCTGTTTTAATTAATACGATGGTGGATTTCGTACGGAATATTGATTGGGTTGAGGTTTAAATGCGTTTGAACTGAAATTCGTCGAATATAAACGAAGATCGATATATTAATTAGATAGGAAATTTATTTGCAGTTTGTTGACGATGATAAATATTGCCATAAATTATTCTGTCAAAAGGGAATAAACAAAAACAGCAAATAAAACGAGCAGATTCCCAGAATTTTATTTTATTTCAAAAAGTTAATAGTTTATATTATAACTTTTTCAATATCAAGCAACATTGTTTTATGTAAGTTTCAAAAAATTGTCCAGCAACAATTAACAAAAAAAATATAGAAAGAGTTCGTTCCATACCCTCGTCGCGCACACGTCACTGCCTGTAAAACGAAACACAACGACTATTACCGTCTCTAGTCTTAGTAATTAACATGGTAATTTCAATTTTGTAAATTAAACACGAGCAACCCTCGATCGAAGCAATTTTCCTCCCCCTTCAAAGTCAAAAGTGCGCCAAATGCAGAGTTTTCCAACTCACCTCCTGCGTCCTATAAAAAAAACAAATTAACAGAATGAAAAATTAATATCGAGGCAACGAAGGGTGGAAATTTCTTAAAATTCAATTCGATCAAGGGGTGGCAGGTATCTCGATCGATGGTTGCCGAATCCATCTCGATATACCCGCACTAATCACGCTAGATTAAGGATAATCACGTGTAAAGGACGCCTGATACATTTTTTACGAAAATGATAGAGGGATGATTGGGGAAAGAAGATATCAGCTTTATGTCACTCGTCAACGAGCCATCGTAGCGTTAGTTGTGGGGCGGAGGCGGTGGGTGGTTGTTACCGCCCCCTCGATAGATTTTCAGGGCTTTGAAACACGAATTCATGCTTTGAAATCTTCTTTATGGTGAACTGAATGCTTTGGACAATGAATTTATGGTGTGGGAGTGAGAGTGGAAGACGAAGACACACAGACACATACATACACATACACACATGAACTATTACGATGATACTTATTAATGTAAATGGTTTTTCATTACTATATTATAGATGTTAACTTAATAATATACAGGGTGTCTCAGAACTCTTGTTCTGGGACATTCTGGGACAGGAGCCGGAAATGGGGGGTAGCTGAGACTATTCTGAACAACAATTTCCTTTGCAAAAATATCGGATGGGGCTTTGTTTTTGAATTATTAAGCAAAAACACTGACCAATCAGAGCGCGTCTCGGGCGCGCGCTCAGTACCGTCAGTGTAGCGTCGAGCCTAGTCGCCCCGGGACAAGCGCCTCGGTAGAACAGGAAGCGTTAAACACAAGTAATATTGAACATAAAAGTAAAAAACAAATGGTAGAATGTTATGAGAGTAATCGTACCTTAGAATAAAGGGAATGACTGAATGGCTGGATATCCCAACAGAAGGAATAAGTAAAAATTGCAGAATATTTTCAAATACATTTTCGGTAATTCCTAGAATTTCAGTGACGTCAAATTCCAGGAATTTTCGGAAACCCTTTATAACCAATTTTACTCTTTTCTGTACCTTAAATATATTTTTCGCTTTTTTTTTTACTTTTATGTTCGAAACTTCTGTGCAATGTTCCTTTACACTATTTCTCGCTTTTTAAGTGAAATTTTTTAAGGATTGGATAATGGAAGTTAGGTTTATAAATGAACAAACAATTGTTTTAGTTTCATTTGATGTTTATTGAAAATTCTTTCAATTATGTATGTTACATAAAGGTTACATTCTTAATTCTAACGCACTTAATTCTAACTACTAACTGTAAAAGCTGCATTTATTCAATAAACTACATGATTTATACATTCAGCTTTACAATAGTTATTATATTATTTATAACTAACGTTTACAATTGTAACTTTGCGAGATTGCTGCGGAGGGAGTGGGAGGTCCGATCGGCGGACTAGTGTTCACTCTCTCGCACATTGGTGTTATGCGCAGGCGCGAGTTTGGCGTAGAGGGAGTGAGAGACTAGATGCTCGATGCTCTCACTCGCACATTGAGGGAGTGAGAGGTCCGACACGCGGACTAGTGTTCTCTCCCTCGCACATTGAGGGAGCGAGAGGTCTGATCGGCGGACTAGTGTTCACTCTCTCGCACATTGGTGTTGTGCGCAGGCGCGAGTTTGGCGTAGAGGGAGTGAGAGACTAGATGCTCGGTGCTCTCACTCGCACATTGAGGGAGTGAGAGGTGAGATTGGCGGACTAGTGTTCACTCTCTCGCACATTGGTGTTGTGCGCAGGCGCGAGTTTGGCGTAGAGGGAGTGAGAGACTAGATGCTCGGTGCTCTCACTCGCACATTGAGGGAGTGAGAGGTGAGATTGGCGGACTAGTGTTCACTCTCTCGCACATTGGTGTTGTGCGCAGGCGCGAGTTTGGCGTAGAGGAAGTGAGAGACTAGATGCTCGGTGCTCTCACTCACACATTGAGGGAGTGAGAGGTGAGATTGGCGGACTAGTGTTCACTCTCTCGCACATTGGTGTTGTGCGCAGGCGCGAGTTTGGCGTAGAGGGAGTGAGAGACTAGATGCTCGGTGCTCTCACTCACACATTGAGGGAGTGAGAGGTGAGATTGGCGGACTAGTGTTCACTCTCTCGCACATTGGTGTTGTGCGCAGGCGCGAGTTTGGCGTAGAGGGAGTGAGAGACTAGATGCTCGGTGCTCTCACTCACACATTGAGGGAGTGAGAGGTGAGATTGGCGGACTAGTGTTCTCTCCCTCTTACGCATTAGCGTACTGCGTAGGCTTGGTGCGAGTGAGAGAGGTGACGCTCTCGCGGAGTCTTTCCCCTCGCTGGTGCATCGGCGTACTTGGCGCGGGCTGTGATGTATAATTTTTAATTGTTGCGTTACAATAATTAATAGTATGAGTTATTCGAGGTTCAGACTATTGTAGATCGGTTTTTCGTGTTCGAATATGTAAAATTTGATACCAAATTAGCCAGTGCTTCTACGTTTTCTATTATTCATTAATGGTCGGGTAGTTACGTTCATCCCTTTTGTGTGAGGTTATGACTAAGCCCCTGTAATTTTATGTACAAGCTGCCTTAGTTTAATGATACATGACTAGAGAAATACAATTTTGCAAACTCAAGATCATTGGTTTCTGAGTCTAGTTTCATGTTACCAATAAACAATGGGAAGGATTTATCTACTGAGAGTAAACATAATCCATCAAATTCAAACCTGATTGAAAATGATCAATTTTGTTATATCGTATGTAAGTATAAAGTATTATAATTTTATTCAAGTAGTTAATAATAACGTATTTTGCTGTGTTGCAGATTAGAAGATGTATTTGTTATACATTTCTACGCCACATAAGCTGCACATTAACATCATCAAATCAACAGGAAACTTTCTGGCAGTTTCTCAGATATCAGTGTTCGGTAATTTTTGAAATTGGACACTACTAAAATTTCAAGAAATGGCACGAAGAATACTTCCTGTCACATCATGTTCTCCTAATACAAATCTGCAAACTTGAGATCCTTGGTTTCTGAGTCTAATTTCATTTTACCAATAAACAATGGAAAGGATTTATCTACGGAGAGTAAACTGTTCTTCAATAGTTATACTGAATATATAAGTACATATGTAATTGTAGAATGTCTTTATTTCATAAGAATATTGTACTGCGCTTAAGCTATATGTTAAATAATTATAAAAATATGTTGTATGTAAAAATACTGATATGTAAGTTTTACAATTTGTAATTATAAGTGCGTTAAAGTTAAGAATCTAATATTTAAGTAAGTTTTACAGTTAGTAGTTATAAGTGCGTTAGAATTGTGAATGTAATATTTAAGTAAATTTTACAATTTGTTATTATAAGTGCGTTAAAGTTAAGAATCTAATATTTAAGTAAGTTTTACAGTTAGTAGTTATAAATGCATTAGAATTAACAATGTAACATTTATGTAACATGTATAATTGAAAGAATTTTCAATAAACATAGAGTTAAACTAAAGCAATTGTTTATTCATTTATAAACCTAACTCCCTTATCCAGCCCTTACAAAATTTCACTTAAAAAGCAAGAAATAATGTAGAAAAACATTGCACAGAAGTTTCGAAATACAAAAGTAGAAAAAGAAACGAAAAATATCGGTTTGATACAGAGAAGAACAAAATTCGGTACAAACGGTTTCCAGGAATTCCTGGAATTCGACGTCACTAAAATTCTGGGAAGTGGCACGAAGAATACCTCCTGGCACATCATATTCTCCTGATACAAAGTTCTTATGTCAAGATTCTGATTTTAGGAGTGCGAAATTTTTGGAAACCATTTTGGAAGGTATGTTAAATAAATACATTTATATCACACTTTATTTGTTTATTTTTATCTTTCTTTCTACATTATTTTAATACTTAATATATAATTTGTATAATTTATACTATTTACAAAGTACGTACTATCTCTACAGACACTGAATAATAAAAGTAAAAATTATAAACTATTATAGCAAAATTCTATATAGAGAAATACGGCGGTACTATTATTCTTCTGATACGTTTTTAGAAATTCTGGAACTTGGTTTCGCAAAAGGGGATCCCGGAAATTCCTGGAATTCGACGTCACTAAAATTCTGGGAAGTGGCACGAAGAATACCTCCTGGCACATCATATTCTCCTGATACAATTTCTCAAAATCTGGATTTTGATTCCGCAAAAGGGGCTCCCGAAAATTCTGATACAAACTTCTTATTTCCGATGCTGTTTTTAGGTTTTTTACATACATTCACCTTTATCCCAATCAGAATACCAACATGTAGCACATCGTTGAATTCGTCTCGGTGCCTGCTGTTACATTCTGAAGAGAAAATTATAGCATCCCATTTAAAAAAGTTACATTGACCGTCAGATCTCCTCTACTACTCCACCCAGAAGAAAATAATTATTACCACACGATGCACCCCATTTTGCCAAGCAACTTTTGTACGAAAACATTTTTAATAACTGCATCCCCTTCCGAGATATCTTAGAATATTGCTATAATAGTGTATTATAGAAGATTACCTCCTGGCACATCATATTCTCCTGATACAATTTCTCAAACCTGGATTTTGATTCCGCAAAAGGGGCTTCCGAAAATTCTGATACAAACTTCTTATTTCCGATGCTGTTTTTAGGTTTTTTACATACATTCACCTTTATCCTAATCAGAATACCAACATGTACCACATCGTTGAATTCGTCTCGGTGCCTGCTATTAAATTCTGAAGAGAAAACTATAGCATCCCATTTAAAAAAGTTACATTGACCTTCAGATCTCCTCTACTACTCCACCCAGAAGAAAATAATTACTACCACACGATGCAGCCCATTTTGCCATGCAACTTTTGTACGAAAACATTTTTAATAACTGCATCCCCTTCCGAGATATCTTAGAATATTGCTATAATAGTGTATTATAGAAGATTACCTCCTGGCACATCATATTCTCCTGATACAATTTCTCAAACCTGGATTTTGATTCCGCAAAAGGGGCTTCCGAAAATTCTGATACAAACTTCTTATTTCCGATGCTGTTTTTAGGTTTTTTACATACATTCACCTTTATCCCAATCAGAATACCAACATGTACCACATCGTTGAATTCGTCTCGGTGCCTGCTATTAAATTCTGAAGAGAAAACTATAGCATCCCATTTAAAAAAGTTACATTGACCTTCAGATCTCCTCTACTACTCCACCCAGAAGAAAATAATTACTACCACACGATGCAGCCCATTTTGCCAAGCAACTTTTGTACGAAAACATTTTTAATAACTGCATCCCCTTCCGAGATATCTTAGAATATTGCTATAATAGTGTATTATAGAAGATTACCTCCTGGCACATCATATTCTCCTGATACAATTTCTCAAACCTGGATTTTGATTCCGCAAAAGGGGCTCCCGAAAATTCTGATACAAACTTCTTATTTCCGATGCTGTTTTTAGGTTTTTTACATACATTCACCTTTATCCCAATCAGAATACCAACATGTACCACATCGTTGAATTCGTCTCGGTGCCTGCTATTAAATTCTGAAGAGAAAACTATAGCATCCCATTTAAAAAAGTTACATTGACCTTCAGATCTCCTCTACTACTCCACCCAGAAGAAAATAATTACTACCACACGATGCAGCCCATTTTGCCAAGCAACTTTTGTACGAAAACATTTTTAATAACTGCATCCCCTTCCGAGATATCTTAGAATATTGCTATAATAGTGTATTATAGAAGATTACCTCCTGGCACATCATATTCTCCTGATACAATTTCTCAAACCTGGATTTTGATTCCGCAAAAGGGGCTTCCGAAAATTCTGATACAAACTTCTTATTTCCGATGCTGTTTTTAGGTTTTTTACATACATTCACCTTTATCCCAATCAGAATACCAACATGTACCACATCGTTGAATTCGTCTCGGTGCCTGCTATTAAATTCTGAAGAGAAAACTATAGCATCCCATTTAAAAAAGTTACATTGACCTTCAGATCTCCTCTACTACTCCACCCAGAAGAAAATAATTACTACCACACGATGCAGCCCATTTTGCCAAGCAACTTTTGTACGAAAACATTTTTAATAACTGCATCCCCTTCCGAGATATCTTAGAATATTGCTATAATAGTGTATTATAGAAGATTACCTCCTGGCACATCATATTCTCCTGATACAATTTCTCAAACCTGGATTTTGATTCCGCAAAAGGGGCTCCCGAAAATTCTGATACAAACTTCTTATTTCCGATGCTGTTTTTAGGTTTTTTACATACATTCACCTTTATCCCAATCAGAATACCAACATGTACCACATCGTTGAATTCGTCTCGGTGCCTGCTATTAAATTCTGAAGAGAAAACTATAGCATCCCATTTAAAAAAGTTACATTGACCTTCAGATCTCCTCTACTACTCCACCCAGAAGAAAATAATTACTACCACACGATGCAGCCCATTTTGCCAAGCAACTTTTGTACGAAAACATTTTTAATAACTGCATCCCCTTCCGAGATATCTTAGAATATTGCTATAATAGTGTATTATAGAAGATTACCTCCTGGCACATCATATTCTCCTGATACAATTTCTCAAACCTGGATTTTGATTCCGCAAAAGGGGCTCCCGAAAATTCTGATACAAACTTCTTATTTCCGATGCTGTTTTTAGGTTTTTTACATACATTCACCTTTATCCCAATCAGAATACCAACATGTACCACATCGTTGAATTCGTCTCGGTGCCTGCTATTAAATTCTGAAGAGAAAACTATAGCATCCCATTTAAAAAAGTTACATTGACCTTCAGATCTCCTCTACTACTCCACCCAGAAGAAAATAATTACTACCACACGATGCAGCCCATTTTGCCAAGCAACTTTTGTACGAAAACATTTTTAATAACTGCATCCCCTTCCGAGATATCTTAGAATATTGCTATAATAGTGTATTATAGAAGATTACCTCCTGGCACATCATATTCTCCTGATACAATTTCTCAAACCTGGATTTTGATTCCGCAAAAGGGGCTCCCGAAAATTCTGATACAAACTTCTTATTTCCGATGCTGTTTTTAGGTTTTTTACATACATTCACCTTTATCCCAATCAGAATACCAACATGTACCACATCGTTGAATTCGTCTCGGTGCCTGCTATTAAATTCTGAAGAGAAAACTATAGCATCCCATTTAAAAAAGTTACATTGACCTTCAGATCTCCTCTACTACTCCACCCAGAAGAAAATAATTACTACCACACGATGCAGCCCATTTTGCCAAGCAACTTTTGTACGAAAACATTTTTAATAACTGCATCCCCTTCCGAGATATCTTAGAATATTGCTATAATAGTGTATTATAGAAGATTACCTCCTGGCACATCATATTCTCCTGATACAATTTCTCAAACCTGGATTTTGATTCCGCAAAAGGGGCTCCCGAAAATTCTGATACAAACTTCTTATTTCCGATGCTGTTTTTAGGTTTTTTACATACATTCACCTTTATCCCAATCAGAATACCAACATGTACCACATCGTTGAATTCGTCTCGGTGCCTGCTATTAAATTCTGAAGAGAAAACTATAGCATCCCATTTAAAAAAGTTACATTGACCTTCAGATCTCCTCTACTACTCCACCCAGAAGAAAATAATTACTACCACACGATGCAGCCCATTTTGCCAAGCAACTTTTGTACGAAAACATTTTTAATAACTGCATCCCCTTCCGAGATATCTTAGAATATTGCTATAATAGTGTATTATAGAAGATTACCTCCTGGCACATCATATTCTCCTGATACAATTTCTCAAACCTGGATTTTGATTCCGCAAAAGGGGCTCCCGAAAATTCTGATACAAACTTCTTATTTCCGATGCTGTTTTTAGGTTTTTTACATACATTCACCTTTATCCCAATCAGAATACCAACATGTACCACATCGTTGAATTCGTCTCGGTGCCTGCTATTAAATTCTGAAGAGAAAACTATAGCATCCCATTTAAAAAAGTTACATTGACCTTCAGATCTCCTCTACTACTCCACCCAGAAGAAAATAATTACTACCACACGATGCAGCCCATTTTGCCAAGCAACTTTTGTACGAAAACATTTTTAATAACTGCATCCCCTTCCGAGATATCTTAGAATATTGCTATAATAGTGTATTATAGAAGATTACCTCCTGGCACATCATATTCTCCTGATACAATTTCTCAAACCTGGATTTTGATTCCGCAAAAGGGGCTCCCGAAAATTCTGATACAAACTTCTTATTTCCGATGCTGTTTTTAGGTTTTTTACATACATTCACCTTTATCCCAATCAGAATACCAACATGTACCACATCGTTGAATTCGTCTCGGTGCCTGCTATTAAATTCTGAAGAGAAAACTATAGCATCCCATTTAAAAAAGTTACATTGACCTTCAGATCTCCTCTACTACTCCACCCAGAAGAAAATAATTACTACCACACGATGCAGCCCATTTTGCCAAGCAACTTTTGTACGAAAACATTTTTAATAACTGCATCCCCTTCCGAGATATCTTAGAATATTGCTATAATAGTGTATTATAGAAGATTACCTCCTGGCACATCATATTCTCCTGATACAATTTCTCAAACCTGGATTTTGATTCCGCAAAAGGGGCTCCCGAAAATTCTGATACAAACTTCTTATTTCCGATGCTGTTTTTAGGTTTTTTACATACATTCACCTTTATCCCAATCAGAATACCAACATGTACCACATCGTTGAATTCGTCTCGGTGCCTGCTATTAAATTCTGAAGAGAAAACTATAGCATCCCATTTAAAAAAGTTACATTGACCTTCAGATCTCCTCTACTACTCCACCCAGAAGAAAATAATTACTACCACACGATGCAGCCCATTTTGCCAAGCAACTTTTGTACGAAAACATTTTTAATAACTGCATCCCCTTCCGAGATATCTTAGAATATTGCTATAATAGTGTATTATAGAAGATTACCTCCTGGCACATCATATTCTCCTGATACAATTTCTCAAACCTGGATTTTGATTCCGCAAAAGGGGCTCCCGAAAATTCTGATACAAACTTCTTATTTCCGATGCTGTTTTTAGGTTTTTTACATACATTCACCTTTATCCCAATCAGAATACCAACATGTACCACATCGTTGAATTCGTCTCGGTGCCTGCTATTAAATTCTGAAGAGAAAACTATAGCATCCCATTTAAAAAAGTTACATTGACCTTCAGATCTCCTCTACTACTCCACCCAGAAGAAAATAATTACTACCACACGATGCAGCCCATTTTGCCAAGCAACTTTTGTACGAAAACATTTTTAATAACTGCATCCCCTTCCGAGATATCTTAGAATATTGCTATAATAGTGTATTATAGAAGATTACCTCCTGGCACATCATATTCTCCTGATACAATTTCTCAAACCTGGATTTTGATTCCGCAAAAGGGGCTCCCGAAAATTCTGATACAAACTTCTTATTTCCGATGCTGTTTTTAGGTTTTTTACATACATTCACCTTTATCCCAATCAGAATACCAACATGTACCACATCGTTGAATTCGTCTCGGTGCCTGCTATTAAATTCTGAAGAGAAAACTATAGCATCCCATTTAAAAAAGTTACATTGACCTTCAGATCTCCTCTACTACTCCACCCAGAAGAAAATAATTACTACCACACGATGCAGCCCATTTTGCCAAGCAACTTTTGTACGAAAACATTTTTAATAACTGCATCCCCTTCCGAGATATCTTAGAATATTGCTATAATAGTGTATTATAGAAGATTACCTCCTGGCACATCATATTCTCCTGATACAATTTCTCAAACCTGGATTTTGATTCCGCAAAAGGGGCTCCCGAAAATTCTGATACAAACTTCTTATTTCCGATGCTGTTTTTAGGTTTTTTACATACATTCACCTTTATCCCAATCAGAATACCAACATGTACCACATCGTTGAATTCGTCTCGGTGCCTGCTATTAAATTCTGAAGAGAAAACTATAGCATCCCATTTAAAAAAGTTACATTGACCTTCAGATCTCCTCTACTACTCCACCCAGAAGAAAATAATTACTACCACACGATGCAGCCCATTTTGCCAAGCAACTTTTGTACGAAAACATTTTTAATAACTGCATCCCCTTCCGAGATATCTTAGAATATTGCTATAATAGTGTATTATAGAAGATTACCTCCTGGCACATCATATTCTCCTGATACAATTTCTCAAACCTGGATTTTGATTCCGCAAAAGGGGCTCCCGAAAATTCTGATACAAACTTCTTATTTCCGATGCTGTTTTTAGGTTTTTTACATACATTCACCTTTATCCCAATCAGAATACCAACATGTACCACATCGTTGAATTCGTCTCGGTGCCTGCTATTAAATTCTGAAGAGAAAACTATAGCATCCCATTTAAAAAAGTTACATTGACCTTCAGATCTCCTCTACTACTCCACCCAGAAGAAAATAATTACTACCACACGATGCAGCCCATTTTGCCAAGCAACTTTTGTACGAAAACATTTTTAATAACTGCATCCCCTTCCGAGATATCTTAGAATATTGCTATAATAGTGTATTATAGAAGATTACCTCCTGGCACATCATATTCTCCTGATACAATTTCTCAAACCTGGATTTTGATTCCGCAAAAGGGGCTCCCGAAAATTCTGATACAAACTTCTTATTTCCGATGCTGTTTTTAGGTTTTTTACATACATTCACCTTTATCCCAATCAGAATACCAACATGTACCACATCGTTGAATTCGTCTCGGTGCCTGCTATTAAATTCTGAAGAGAAAACTATAGCATCCCATTTAAAAAAGTTACATTGACCTTCAGATCTCCTCTACTACTCCACCCAGAAGAAAATAATTACTACCACACGATGCAGCCCATTTTGCCAAGCAACTTTTGTACGAAAACATTTTTAATAACTGCATCCCCTTCCGAGATATCTTAGAATATTGCTATAATAGTGTATTATAGAAGATTACCTCCTGGCACATCATATTCTCCTGATACAATTTCTCAAACCTGGATTTTGATTCCGCAAAAGGGGCTCCCGAAAATTCTGATACAAACTTCTTATTTCCGATGCTGTTTTTAGGTTTTTTACATACATTCACCTTTATCCCAATCAGAATACCAACATGTACCACATCGTTGAATTCGTCTCGGTGCCTGCTATTAAATTCTGAAGAGAAAACTATAGCATCCCATTTAAAAAAGTTACATTGACCTTCAGATCTCCTCTACTACTCCACCCAGAAGAAAATAATTACTACCACACGATGCAGCCCATTTTGCCAAGCAACTTTTGTACGAAAACATTTTTAATAACTGCATCCCCTTCCGAGATATCTTAGAATATTGCTATAATAGTGTATTATAGAAGATTACCTCCTGGCACATCATATTCTCCTGATACAATTTCTCAAACCTGGATTTTGATTCCGCAAAAGGGGCTCCCGAAAATTCTGATACAAACTTCTTATTTCCGATGCTGTTTTTAGGTTTTTTACATACATTCACCTTTATCCCAATCAGAATACCAACATGTACCACATCGTTGAATTCGTCTCGGTGCCTGCTATTAAATTCTGAAGAGAAAACTATAGCATCCCATTTAAAAAAGTTACATTGACCTTCAGATCTCCTCTACTACTCCACCCAGAAGAAAATAATTACTACCACACGATGCAGCCCATTTTGCCAAGCAACTTTTGTACGAAAACATTTTTAATAACTGCATCCCCTTCCGAGATATCTTAGAATATTGCTATAATAGTGTATTATAGAAGATTACCTCCTGGCACATCATATTCTCCTGATACAATTTCTCAAACCTGGATTTTGATTCCGCAAAAGGGGCTCCCGAAAATTCTGATACAAACTTCTTATTTCCGATGCTGTTTTTAGGTTTTTTACATACATTCACCTTTATCCCAATCAGAATACCAACATGTACCACATCGTTGAATTCGTCTCGGTGCCTGCTATTAAATTCTGAAGAGAAAACTATAGCATCCCATTTAAAAAAGTTACATTGACCTTCAGATCTCCTCTACTACTCCACCCAGAAGAAAATAATTACTACCACACGATGCAGCCCATTTTGCCAAGCAACTTTTGTACGAAAACATTTTTAATAACTGCATCCCCTTCCGAGATATCTTAGAATATTGCTATAATAGTGTATTATAGAAGATTACCTCCTGGCACATCATATTCTCCTGATACAATTTCTCAAACCTGGATTTTGATTCCGCAAAAGGGGCTCCCGAAAATTCTGATACAAACTTCTTATTTCCGATGCTGTTTTTAGGTTTTTTACATACATTCACCTTTATCCCAATCAGAATACCAACATGTACCACATCGTTGAATTCGTCTCGGTGCCTGCTATTAAATTCTGAAGAGAAAACTATAGCATCCCATTTAAAAAAGTTACATTGACCTTCAGATCTCCTCTACTACTCCACCCAGAAGAAAATAATTACTACCACACGATGCAGCCCATTTTGCCAAGCAACTTTTGTACGAAAACATTTTTAATAACTGCATCCCCTTCCGAGATATCTTAGAATATTGCTATAATAGTGTATTATAGAAGATTACCTCCTGGCACATCATATTCTCCTGATACAATTTCTCAAACCTGGATTTTGATTCCGCAAAAGGGGCTCCCGAAAATTCTGATACAAACTTCTTATTTCCGATGCTGTTTTTAGGTTTTTTACATACATTCACCTTTATCCCAATCAGAATACCAACATGTACCACATCGTTGAATTCGTCTCGGTGCCTGCTATTAAATTCTGAAGAGAAAACTATAGCATCCCATTTAAAAAAGTTACATTGACCTTCAGATCTCCTCTACTACTCCACCCAGAAGAAAATAATTACTACCACACGATGCAGCCCATTTTGCCAAGCAACTTTTGTACGAAAACATTTTTAATAACTGCATCCCCTTCCGAGATATCTTAGAATATTGCTATAATAGTGTATTATAGAAGATTACCTCCTGGCACATCATATTCTCCTGATACAATTTCTCAAACCTGGATTTTGATTCCGCAAAAGGGGCTCCCGAAAATTCTGATACAAACTTCTTATTTCCGATGCTGTTTTTAGGTTTTTTACATACATTCACCTTTATCCCAATCAGAATACCAACATGTACCACATCGTTGAATTCGTCTCGGTGCCTGCTATTAAATTCTGAAGAGAAAACTATAGCATCCCATTTAAAAAAGTTACATTGACCTTCAGATCTCCTCTACTACTCCACCCAGAAGAAAATAATTACTACCACACGATGCAGCCCATTTTGCCAAGCAACTTTTGTACGAAAACATTTTTAATAACTGCATCCCCTTCCGAGATATCTTAGAATATTGCTATAATAGTGTATTATAGAAGATTACCTCCTGGCACATCATATTCTCCTGATACAATTTCTCAAACCTGGATTTTGATTCCGCAAAAGGGGCTCCCGAAAATTCTGATACAAACTTCTTATTTCCGATGCTGTTTTTAGGTTTTTTACATACATTCACCTTTATCCCAATCAGAATACCAACATGTACCACATCGTTGAATTCGTCTCGGTGCCTGCTATTAAATTCTGAAGAGAAAACTATAGCATCCCATTTAAAAAAGTTACATTGACCTTCAGATCTCCTCTACTACTCCACCCAGAAGAAAATAATTACTACCACACGATGCAGCCCATTTTGCCAAGCAACTTTTGTACGAAAACATTTTTAATAACTGCATCCCCTTCCGAGATATCTTAGAATATTGCTATAATAGTGTATTATAGAAGATTACCTCCTGGCACATCATATTCTCCTGATACAATTTCTCAAACCTGGATTTTGATTCCGCAAAAGGGGCTTCCGAAAATTCTGATACAAACTTCTTATTTCCGATGCTGTTTTTAGGTTTTTTACATACATTCACCTTTATCCTAATCAGAATACCAACATGTACCACATCGTTGAATTCGTCTCGGTGCCTGCTATTAAATTCTGAAGAGAAAACTATAGCATCCCATTTAAAAAAGTTACATTGACCTTCAGATCTCCTCTACTACTCCACCCAGAAGAAAATAATTACTACCACACGATGCAGCCCATTTTGCCAAGCAACTTTTGTACGAAAACATTTTTAATAACTGCATCCCCTTCCGAGATATCTTAGAATATTGCTATAATAGTGTATTATAGAAGATTACCTCCTGGCACATCATATTCTCCTGATACAATTTCTCAAACCTGGATTTTGATTCCGCAAAAGGGGCTCCCGAAAATTCTGATACAAACTTCTTATTTCCGATGCTGTTTTTAGGTTTTTTACATACATTCACCTTTATCCCAATCAGAATACCAACATGTACCACATCGTTGAATTCGTCTCGGTGCCTGCTATTAAATTCTGAAGAGAAAACTATAGCATCCCATTTAAAAAAGTTACATTGACCTTCAGATCTCCTCTACTACTCCACCCAGAAGAAAATAATTACTACCACACGATGCAGCCCATTTTGCCAAGCAACTTTTGTACGAAAACATTTTTAATAACTGCATCCCCTTCCGAGATATCTTAGAATATTGCTATAATAGTGTATTATAGAAGATTACCTCCTGGCACATCATATTCTCCTGATACAATTTCTCAAACCTGGATTTTGATTCCGCAAAAGGGGCTCCCGAAAATTCTGATACAAACTTCTTATTTCCGATGCTGTTTTTAGGTTTTTTACATACATTCACCTTTATCCCAATCAGAATACCAACATGTACCACATCGTTGAATTCGTCTCGGTGCCTGCTATTAAATTCTGAAGAGAAAACTATAGCATCCCATTTAAAAAAGTTACATTGACCTTCAGATCTCCTCTACTACTCCACCCAGAAGAAAATAATTACTACCACACGATGCAGCCCATTTTGCCAAGCAACTTTTGTACGAAAACATTTTTAATAACTGCATCCCCTTCCGAGATATCTTAGAATATTCCTATAATAGTGTATTATAGAAGATTACCTCCTGGCACATCATATTCTCCTGATACAATTTCTCAAACCTGGATTGTGATTCCGCAAAAGGGGCTCCCGAAAATTCTGATACAAAATTCTTATTTCTGATGCGCAAAATTACATTTGTATACGTTAGTTGTAAATAATTTAATAACTATTCTAAAGCTCAATGTATAATAAATCATTTAGTTTATTGAATAAATGCAGATTTTCAAAAATAACCCAGAACTCGTTTATTTATTTAAATAAACCTCTCTTGATATCCTTATCCCATAAATAATTTCAGAAAATAATGAAAATTAACAATAGCAAATCGAAGACTATAAAATTTAAATTTACAGAATTTCGGATCCCGAAATTGTATCAGGAGAACATGATGTGCCAGGAGGTATTCTTCGTGCCACTTCCCAGAATTTTAGTGACGTCGAATTCCAGGAATTTCCGGGAACTTGGACTCAGAAACCAAGGATTTAATTAATAATCGGAACTTAGATACCTGTTGTATCAATTCTATAACAAATCCGATTATAAATTAAAGTTGTATAGATAGTGCGCGAAATTACAATTGTAAACGTTAGTTGTAAATAATTTAATAACTATTCTAAAGCTCAATGTATAATAAATCATTTAGTTTATTGAATAAATGCAGATTTTCAAAAATAACCCAGAATTCGTTTATTTATTTAAATAAACCTCTCTTGATATCCTTATCCCATAAATAATTTCAGAAAATAATGAAAATTAACAATAGCAAATCGAAGACTATAAAATTTAAATTTACAGAATTTCGGATCCCGAAATTGTATCAGGAGAACATGATGTGCCAGGAGGTATTCTTCGTGCCACTTCCCAGAATTTTAGTGACGTCGAATTCCAGGAATTTCCGGGAACTTGGACTCAGAAACCAAGGATTTAATTAATAATCGGAACTTAGATACCTGTTGTATCAATTCTATAACAAATCCGATTATAAATTAAAGTTGTATAGATAGTGCGCAAAATTACAATTGTATACGTTAGTTGTAAATAATTTAATAACTATTCTAAAGCTCAATGTATAATAAATCATTTAGTTTATTGAATAAATGCAGATTTTCAAAAATAACCCAGAATTCGTTTATTTATTTAAATAAACCTCTCTTGATATCCTTATCCCATAAATAATTTCAGAAAATAATGAAAATTAACAATAGCAAATCGAAGACTATAAAATTTAAATTTACAGAATTTCGGATCCCGAAATTGTATCAGGAGAACATGATGTGCCAGGAGGTATTCTTCGTGCCACTTCCCAGAATTTTAGTGACGTCGAATTCCAGGAATTTCCGGGAACTTGGACTCAGAAACCAAGGATTTAATTAATAATCGGAACTTAGATACCTGTTGAATCAATTCTATAACAAATCCGATTATAAATTAAAGTTGTATAGATAGTGCGCGAAATTACAATTGTATACATTAGTTGTAAATAATTTAATAACTATTCTAAAGCTCAATGTATAATAAATCATTTAGTTTGTTGAATAAATGCAGATTTTCAAAAATAACCTAGAATTCGTTTATTTATTTAAATAAACCTCTCTTGATATCCTTATCCCATAAATAATTTCAGAAAATAATGAAAATTAACAATAGCAAATCGAAGACTATAAAATTTAAATTTACAGAATTTCGGATCCCGAAATTGTATCAGGAGAACATGATGTGCCAGGAGGTATTCTTCGTGCCACTTCCCAGAATTTTAGTGACGTCGAATTCCAGGAATTTCCGGGAACTTGGACTCAGAAACCAAGGATTTAATTAATAATCGGAACTTAGATACCTGTTGAATCAATTCTATAACAAATCCGATTATAAATTAAAGTTGTATAGATAGTGCGCGAAATTACAATTGTATACGTTAGTTGTAAATAATTTAATAACTATTCTAAAGCTCAATGTATAATAAATCATTTAGTTTGTTGAATAAATGCAGATTTTCAAAAATAACCTAGAATTCGTTTATTTATTTAAATAAACCTCTCTTGATATCCTTATCCCATAAATAATTTCAGAAAATAATGAAAATTAACAATAGCAAATCGAAGACTATAAAATTTAAATTCACAGAATTTCGGATCCCGAAATTGTATCAGGAGAACATGATGTGCCAAGAGGTATTCTTCGTGTCACTTCCCAGAATTTTAGTGACGTCGAATTCCAGGAATTTCTGGAAACCGTTTGTACCGAATTTTGTTCTTCTCTGTATCCAACCGATATTTTTCGTTTCTTTTTCTACTTTTGTATTTCGAAACTTCTGTGCAATGTTTTTCTACATTATTTCTTGCTTTTTAAGTGCAATTTTGTAAGGACTTGATAAGGGAGTTAGGTTTATAAATGAATAAACAATTGCTTTAGTTTAACTCTATGTTTATTGAAAATTCTTTCAATTATACATGTTACATAAATGTTACATTGTTAATTCTAACGCACTTATAACTACTAACTGTAAAACTTACTTAAATATTAGATTCTTAACTTTAACGCACTTATAATAACAAATTGTAAAATTTACTTAAATATTACATTCACAATTCTAACGCACTTATAACTACTAACTGTAAAACTTACTTAAATATTACATTCTTAACTTTAATGCACTTATAATTACAAATTGTAAAATTTGCTTAAATATTACATTCACAATTCTAAAGTACTTATAACTACTAACTGTAAAACTTACTTAAATATTACATTCTTAACTTAAATGCACTTATAAATACAAATTGTAAAATTTGCTTAAATATTACATTCACAATTCTAACGCACTTATAACTACTAACTGTAAAACTTACTTAAATATTACATTCTTAACTTTAATGCACTTATAATTACAAATTGTAAAATTTGCTTAAATATTACATTCACAATTCTAAAGCACTTATAACTACTAACTGTAAAACTTACTTAAATATTAGATTCTTAACTTTAACGCACTTATAATTACAAATTGTAAAACTTACATATCAGTATTTTTACATACAACATATTTTTATAATTATTTAACATATAGCTTAAGCGCAGTACAATATTCTTATGAAATAAAGACATACTACAATTACATATGTACTTATATATTCAGTATAACTATTGAAGAACAGTTTACTCTCCGTAGATAAATCCTTTCCATTGTTTATTGGTAAAATGAAATTAGACTCAGAAACCAAGGATCTCAAGTTTGCAGATTTGTATTAGGAAAACATGATGTGACAGGAAGTATTCTTCGTGCCATTTCTTTAAATTTTAGTAGTATCCAATTTCAAAAATTACCGAACACTGATATCTGAGAAACTGCTAGAAAGTTTCCTGTTGATTTGATGATGTTAATGTGCAGCTTATGTGGCGTAGAAATGTATAACAAATACATCTTCTAATCTGCAACACAGCAAAATAAGTTATTATTAACTACTTGAATAAAATTATAATACTTTATACTTACATACGATATAACAAAATTGATCATTTTCAATCAGGTTTGAATTTGATGGATTATGTTTACTCTCAGTAGATAAATCCTTCCCATTGTTTATTGGTAACATGAAACTAGACTCAGAAACCAATGATCTCAAGTTTGCAAAATTGTATTTCTCTAGTCATGTATCATTAAACTAAGGCAGCTTGTACATAAAATTGTTAGATTTATATATATGATACATTTATATTGTATGTTTCTGTAGTTGTTGTTAACGACGGTTGATTCCTATATTCATTCTGTTATGTTAAAATGTTGTGATGAGCACCACGTATTTTGTAGTAGTTTATTAATTAAAGTTTATTATAATTATATAGTTGTTTATTTAATTTCACGGATTCTAATAAAAATTACAGGGGCTTAGTCATAACCTCACACAAAAGAAATGAACGTAACTACCCGACCATTAATGAATAATAGAAAACGTAGAAGCACTGGCTAATTTGGTATCAAATTTTACATTTTCGAACACGAAAAACCGATCTACAATAGTCTGAACCTCGAATAACTCATACTATTAATTATTGTAACGCAACGATTAAAAGACTCCGCGAGAGCGTCACCCCTGTCACTCGCACCAAGCCAACGCAGTATGCTAATGCGTAAGAGGGAGAGAACATTCGTCCGCCGATCTCACCTCTCACTCCTTCAATGTGCGAGTGAGAGCACCGAGCATCTAGTCTCTCACTCCCTCTACGCTAAACTCGCGCCTGCGCACAACACCAATGTGCGAGAGAGTGAACACCAGTCCGCCATTCGGACCTCTCACTCCCACAATGTGCGAGAGAGTGAACACTAGTCCGCCGATCTCACCTCTCACTCCCTCAATGTGCGAGAGAGTGAACACTAGTCCGCGTGTCGGACCTCTCACTCCCTCAATGTGCGAGGGAGAGAACACTAGTCCGCGTGTCGGACCTCTCACTCCTTCCGCGACAATAGTTCTACGAGCTGATGGACCGCGGAACTATTGTCATTTCCAACATGGCGGCTCTGTTTTCGGCAATAGTTCTGCGAGCTAATGGACCGCGGAACTATTGTCATTTTCAACATGACGCAGCTGTTGTCCATCTCGTATCAAAATGAGAAAAATGTTATTTTCACAATTATTGAGAAATTATTGATACATAAAGATAAAAGTCATGTCTAAAAACACCGTCTACAATCTGGTATCGAATTTTACATTTTCGAACACGAAAAACCGATCTACAATAGTCTGAACCTCAAATAACTCATACTATTAATTATTATAACGCAACGATTAAAAGACTCCGCGAGAGCGTCACCCCTGTCACTCGCACCAAGCCAACGCAGTATGCTAATGCGTAAGAGGGAGAGAACATTCGTCCGCCGATCTCACCTCTCACTCCTTCAATGTGCGAGTGAGAGCACCGAGCATCTAGTCTCTCACTCCCTCTACGCTAAACTCGCGCCTGCGCACAACACCAATGTGCGAGAGAGTGAACACCAGTCCGCCATTCGGACCTCTCACTCCCACAATGTGCGAGAGAGTGAACACTAGTCCGCCATTCGGACCTCTCACTCCCTCAATGTGCGAGAGAGTGAACACTAGTCCGCGTGTCGGACCTCTCACTCCCTCAATGTGCGAGGGAGAGAACACTAGTCCGCGTGTCGGACCTCTCACTCCTTCCGCGACAATAGTTCTACGAGCTGATGGACCGCGGAACTATTGTCATTTCCAACATGGCGGCTCTGTTTTCGGCAATAGTTCTGCGAGCTAATGGACCGCGGAACTATTGTCATTTTCAACATGACGCAGCTGTTGTCCATCTCGTATCAAAATGAGAAAAATGTTATTTTCACAATTATTGAGAAATTATTGATACATAAAGATAAAAGTCATGTCTAAAAACACCGTCTACAATCTGGTATCGAATTTTACATTTTCGAACACGAAAAACCGATCTACAATAGTCTGAACCTCAAATAACTCATACTATTAATTATTATAACGCAACGATTAAAAGACTCCGCGAGAGCGTCACCCCTGTCACTCGCACCAAGCCAACGCAGTATGCTAATGCGTAAGAGGGAGAGAACATTCGTCCGCCGATCTCACCTCTCACTCCTTCAATGTGCGAGTGAGAGCACCGAGCATCTAGTCTCTCACTCCCTCTACGCTAAACTCGCGCCTGCGCACAACACCAATGTGCGAGAGAGTGAACACCAGTCCGCCATTCGGACCTCTCACTCCCACAATGTGCGAGAGAGTGAACACTAGTCCGCCAATTCGGACCTTTCACTCTCTCAATGTGCGAGAGAGTGAACACTAGTCCGCGTGTCGGACCTCTCACTCCCTCAATGTGCGAGGGAGAGAACACTAGTCCGCGTGTCGGACCTCTCACTCCTTCCGCGACAATAGTTCTACGAGCTGATGGACCGCGGAACTATTGTCATTTCCAACATGGCGGCTCTGTTTTCGGCAATAGTTCTGCGAGCTAATGGACCGCGGAACTATTGTCATTTTTAACATGACGCAGCTGTTGTCCATCTCGTATCAAAATGAGAGCGTAGGTTTATATCGATTTATATACTTAAATGATGTTCTAGGATCACCAAATTTGAACTAAAGGAAGGGGAAACTTTATATTATCATAAAAGTATCAATTTGTCACCGTACAAGCTCTATTTTTTATTATTTTTACCATTTTTTTAATAATTATATTTTTTTTAAAGTTATATTAATGAAGAAAAGACATAAATGTAGGTTTTTCTCTTATTGAAACAATCAGAAATTATACACCAGTTCTTCTAGTTTAATAATTAAAGCAGAAGTTTAATTAATAAACCTTTATAAGCAATTTAATTAAGAAATATCAAAATAGTACATTACTCATTTTGATAAGCCCGCCATTTTTAACGATGTTTCGGAAGTCTAACATTTAATCTTTAATATTTCAATATTTCGGGCTTCTAGGATTAATCGGACAATTGGAATCGATAATTAGTGTAAAATAGAAGCGATTAGGTGCTTCAAACACGCGAAAACAGCAAAAAATTATTTTCTTAAAAAATAATCATTGTAGGTACGGCAGATTCCTGTCAATTTTTGAGCAGTTTCAGCACTTTCCGAAGAGATGGCGCTAGAGGTAAAAATTTAAAAATATTTTTTAATTTTTAATTATTTATGCAAAATACAACGATTTTAATGAAAAAAATCATTAAATATAAACAATTTAAGTATTTTTTATCATTTAGTTTTTGCAAAATGAAGAAAATACAACGGAGAGTATATATTTCTCTTAATATAACAGTGCTATAGAAATGGTATATTTAACATTTGTTTCAGTACCATATTTTAATCTCAACAAATTTCAATTAATTATGGTCAATTATAATTCCTAATGGTAATTACAAGTTATATCCTTCCATTTCTTATTCTGTTAATGCTTGACCTGTTCGAGGGTTTGTGCCATTTTGATATTAATTTCACTGCAATTTCGATGCAGTCTCCTATAATACATAAATTTTCTTAAAATTAGCATTAAAAACCCTAATGATTTAGGTGTTCTAACTGATGAATAATTCTACACTATAATTACAAAATTTTTATTTCAAAATTCGTACCTATCTCTTCTATTGGATAAAGTTTCCTCGACAATGTACCGTCCTCAGTTGCTCTTTAAAAAAATTGAAAATAAGGCTTGAACGATATTAAATTCATTATTTTATAATAATACAATGTTTTATCTTTCTACTATTCAAATTAGATGACCCCAGGACTGTATTTATAATACCGAAAAATATTCTGCAATTTTTACTTATTCCTTCTGTTGGGATATCCAGCCATTCAGTCATTCCCTTTATTCTAAGGTACGATTACTCTCATAACATTCTACCATTTGTTTTTTACTTTTATGTCCAATATTACTTGTGCTTAACGCTTCTTGTTCTACCGAGGCGCTTGTCCCGGGGCGACTAGGCTCGACGCTACACTGACGGTACTGAGCGCGCGCCCAAGACGCGCTCTGATGGGTCAGTGTTTTTGCTTAATAATTCAAAAACGAAGCCCCATCCGATATTTTTGCAAAGGAAATTGTTGTTCAGAATAGTCTCAGCTACCCCCTATTTCCGGTTCCTACAGGAGTTCTGGGACACCCTGTATTTACAAATAATTAAACGGGAGTGGTGGTGTCATTTTTATATCCCCCCCTACACTGTTCAACCCTTTAAGAATTAAAAGACAAAAGATATTTTTATATTCTAGTATTCTTTATTTACAATAATTCTCTGCGGTCTATTTTTACTATTTTGGATACAGTGATAATAAATTTATGAAAGCCACCGATGGAACTACCCACCCATATGGGACACAGCGCCACGATCGATCCTGTGGAGGGCGTTATACCACCCATTCTGTGATTAATAATGAATCTTGGAATTATTTGAAATTAAAATTCTGAAAATTGTTTAAGGTGTCAAAAGGCAGACAGCAAATTCCGACAATAAATATGTTTTATTACACATATATCTCGTACGAGGGTTACACGATATTAATACATGTTCATTTAACTGTCCAGCAATCAAACACGTTTTTGTATTTCAATTTGTTTTTCTCTTTTCTCTCATGTTTTTTCTTTTTTTGGTTTCATCTCTTTATCTTTTACGATCCGACATTCGTGACCAATGTCCTTGGTATACGTCATCGTCATCACCATTTTCGTGTCACGGTTAAATAACAAACAAATCACACATCACATGAAAATCATCATCGATATCGTCATTCATATTTTTTTTTTTACGTTTCACAAGTAAAAACATCATCTCTAAAGCGTCGTTAGTCACGAAATAGGAAGCTACTGGGCACGATGAAAGTACATGGGTGATGTAAACGAATAAAAACCATGAAACAATTCGATACAAAAAAAAAAAAGAAGAAGAAGCGGGAAGAAATATTTTCTTTCGTCGTTCGATCGTTTCGATTACCGAAAAGTTAAGAAGAAAACAAAAAAAAAAAGAAACAGGTCGAGCAAGTCTTTCGTTTCACGGTTGAAACGATGAGTTTTATCATTAATTAACCTCGGTTTGTCGCTTACGGCCTAAAAGAAGTCCTCGTGTTCTTCTCTTCTTTTGTTTTTCTTCTTCTTTAAGTTTTAAATTCCTCAGCTTAATATCTAGTCGTGTACTTCGTTAGCCTTAATTACTCTTAATCGTTACCTAAAGCTTGGTGGCCAGCACCAAAAAAACACTCACTAGTTTTTTCATACTGCCTACGGACACAGATACGTGTTTCGCCTCTTTCTCGAGTTCCTCGTCCAAGAAAAAAAGAATACTCGTTCAGCCAGTCTTAGTTCTTTTTTTTTTCAGAAAATCGCGTCAATCTTGTAAAAATCAATTAACAATCGTCCTCGTCGTTTAAAAAAGAAAGATCGAAGAATCATAGATGCGGCCAATTGCTCGAGAAAGAGTGCGACGAATCGATTCTCGACGTATTCTTTTATTTCTTATCGCGATCGATCGAGCCTCGATTCGCGAGTTTGAGCGATTCACAGACATCCAAGCGAGAGAGTACTTCGTTTATTTGTATTTTTTTTTTTTTTTTATACTTTTGTAAATTTTCTTGTCAACACATCGAGCTGCAAGGTTTCCTAACTAATTAAAATTCCCCCTCGATCCCCTAAGTATCTACCATCGCTAGAAAGCCAGAACTCGCGATGATTAATGACGATGATAAATGACGATGATGATCCATCATTCTTTTATATAATTCTCGAAGTCTTGGATGATCGACTATATAACAATACTCTTTGGTTAAAAACGATCGCCTCGTGTGCGTCTGATAGTGTATGTGTACGTGTGTGTACGCGTTAATTTCGACGTAAAATCGAGGGATAAAATCCAGCCCTCGTATTTTATATGGAAATCAACCGATCCGGCTGTCTCTGTCGGTGACATCTACGATTTTTCACTCTTCTACGAGACGTTGTACATGACGAAGAAATCCTACGGTTTTAAGGATAGGCTTAAGGTCCTAAGACGAGTCGGGTAGATGATCGTCGGAGAACCAAGGATGAACGTGTAAAGCGCGCGACAGCTAGTGCTCCGGTAACGGTCTTCCGTCCGCTGACCCCCCACCTCCGTGCACCTTTGATCCTCATCGGCGTATCCTTATTCGTTAAAGAGGACGTGCGTCCATGGACTAGAAGAACCCGGGGATCAGTGGAGCGCGCGGAAGAGCCGCGGCATCGATCGCTTGTACCATGTAATTGATATGTCAGAGAAGGATCGTTTATCGTGATGAGATTTCCTGCGTCCTCGAGCGGTACCGGTCGCGTGGACGGTCCGCTTAGTCGTGTACAGGTACTTGGTGAAGAGATTCGTGTCCTCCTTCGAGCTAGACACCGTAAAGAAAGAGAAAAGAAAAAGGAACACGGTCGATCGAACGACGTCAGGGGTTAAGGGTAAGGGGGGGAGGAGTGGAAAGCGACGATGACAACGACGACGATACTCTCCAGTCTCCAGTGTTGAGTCGAGGATTCGTGAACGCCCTCGGTGCGCCTCGAGCCAGCCGAGACGCAGCGATCTAGGATCGTCGCCCCCCCTCGCTGAGGCCCGCGTCAGCCGCGGGGCGGACGATCGCGTCAAACGGGTGTCCTCCTCGCGACGATTACATTTCGTGCGGCTGATCCTCTCGTTCGCGAAGTTCGCGAATGACCTTCGGGGTCCCAGATCTCTGAGCTAGCAGCGACTAGACGTTTCCCATCGTTCACGTTTGCTCTTCGTTATCTCTCTCTCTCTCTCTCTCTCTCTCTCTCTCTCTGCCATCATCCACCGTACCAGGGAGTGGAGCTTGGCCAAAATAAGGTCAATAGGTCGACACAAAGAGACCCGGCCGGCGGCAGCGAGCTAAATGTCACTGACGCACGCGCCACCAGGTCTGCTGCACCTTCTCGTGGAGCTTCCTGCAGATACCCGCGAGCCTCCGTCACATCCCAGCCTCCGCGGCGTTCTCCTCCGTCTCACCGCCCCCTTCCTCGCTCGATAACGTCGTCGTTCGACCCGCTCCGCCCGATTCACCGGTCTCTGTGGTCTCGCCTGTCTCGTCACCCTCCTCCAGTGTCACCTGAAGCAACATCACGTTCGTTAGAAACTTCAGTCATTTAGGAGTGGCCAGTGCCAGATGACTACAGCGACCTTCGGTAGCCAAAGGGTTAAACGGGGTCCTGAGTCTTACCTGGAAGTGTATCCTGTCGGATTGCTGCTCGTTTCCCTGCTGCTGTTGCTGATCATCGGACGGCGGTGAGGGAGGAATCATCGATTGGTACCAGTCTCGGTTCTCCTCGAGCGTGTCCAGGATCTCCTGGGCGTCCGGGTGTACCAGGTCCGCCCAGGTCTCCCATAGAGGATGAACGATGTAATCGATGAAGCCGACCTGCGACTTCTCGATCGTGGCGCTGTGCCTGTCGCACATGGGACTGATGTCCATGTTCTGTTCGCGTTCGCGGTCTCCCTGGAGGAAAAACTCTTCCATCAGCAAACCGACCCATCGTCGATACAGCGGCAACGGTTTCGTGGGGTTGGACAGGTCGGCGCAGTGCACCAGATTCTCCAGGACCTGGATGCGGTCGGTGTAGTTGTCTAACAGAAGGACACCGGAGCCGGCCACCTTCTTTGTCTCCACCATAGTCTTCAAGTCGGCGAGGAGGGACATGTGCTTGGACATGTCCGTGGAGAGAACCATGTCGATGACCATCTTGCGGAGGGTCTGACGCTGTTTCTTCGTCATGTTCACGAATATGTCGCAGCCCTCGTTCTGGAGCAGCTTGAACGCCACCGCCAGATGGTGATTCTCCAGAACGGACTCGTCATTGTACATCAGGGCAAGCTCGGAGCCTGAAATAAGCACAGGACATGAGTATACCGTCTGGACCAGGTCCTGTACTTCAGGATTAGGACTCAGAGACAAGGGAGGCCTTCAACAACCAAGGCTCTGATGACCTTGAATCGATTAGACACTTACTCGAATTGATGAGGAACTGGTTGGTGAGTCCGGGATGGTCCACGTCGTGGATGGTAGCGGCAAACAGTGCTGCGGTGATTTCCAACGGCGTGAACACCGACTGTAACGAAAAATCAACAAAGTCCCATTAGCCGGCAAGTCAAACAACCGGTTAGCGTCATTAGCCCGCGTTTGGCGTTAATTAAAAGGCAATTAAGGGCCGGTGAGCAGCAATTAACGGGGGATACCGAAAGGAACGGGCACTAAATGGTCCATCAAACATCAACGAAACTCTAATTAGCCAGGCTCGTAGGGTAACGCGCAGTTTCTACGACGCGAACGATCCATGAATACGTATTAACCTCGAGTGCGGGCGTGTTGAGCAGAGTGTGGGTGGATTGGGTCACGTCGGCCGCGTGCAGGCTATTGTGGAAGGGATTGTCCTTGACGTAGTGATCCTCGAGGGTCATCATAAAGGTCACGAAGGTCTTGGGCGGTATGGCCAACGATTTCAGCAGATCACGGGTCTGGAAGGCTGTGTAGGCGACGCAGGTCAGCGGTCTGTTGTTGCTCAACTCGCCTATCCTGAATATGTCGATGCCCCACTTGTCGATGTCTGACAGAAGCTGCAAATATTCATGAAAACGTCAGTCCAATTTTACCATTAATAAATATCAAATGCCTCGTCATTAATAATTGATCCTTAACACGTTCACTGAATTTCATGAACCAATTTCGAGTTGTTGGGTCACTTTGGGCCAAATTGAGTTAGGCTTTCAAAAACGAATCAATGCAGTGAACGTGTCGAAGTAGCAGAACGTGCAAACTGACAAAAAATTAATAACGAGTTGATTTTGGGGAAGAAATCGCTACAAGTTCAGACGAGATACGTAAGTTTCCACGAAATTAATACATCGCAGTCGGTCGTCGGAGACTTTTTAGCCTAGTTTCGCTAAGCAAACAAAACCACGATATCCACGAGCCAAATAAGGATTCTCGAACGGTTTTGCGCAGTCTGAATCAGAGCGTGTGGGCTTCGGAGCGATTCAAAGACCTCAAAAGGTAGTTTCCATGGTCCGGGAAGTATCTGATTAGCATACAAAGCAGCGGCGGCCGCTGATTACGCGAAAGTTGCTACCAGCTCTCTCCTCTGCGGAAAGACTTCGCGTCCGCTGTACACAACGATAAAAACGAAACCGCCTTGTCCACGATGCTCCTCCTTACAGCCGAACGAGTTTCCCTACTGAGATTTGATCGTTTCCCTTTGGTACTTGTGAAATGAAATTTCCTCCAAGTGAAATCCTTACAGATTCAGGGTTTGAATAGCTGAGGTATGCAATTTTGAAGTTACAAGTGGACTACTTTTGGATAGACATATTTATAAATTAATGAAATTTAGAATAGTACGATTGGAATAGGAATTGGCATCGATACTAGTATTACTACTATATGCCAATCATAGTATAATACTGATACTACTAGTATTTATTAATACCAAACCTACTAATACTATTAATTACTATCAATTCTACTATCGGACTATTTAATACCCTACTGTGAAATTAATGTATGCCGGTGTGCAAATGACCCGAGTGGCCCAGAAAAGTGGAATTATTAAAATGCATGCAGATTCGAATAACGCAATCCTTATCGCCGTTGAACAAAATCAATGTTTAATTAGCTTCTCGAATTGAGAAATCACTCTCGCTAGGTGAAGTGAGTTAAGGTGGGACGATAATGATAAGAAATCGAAGAAATTGGGTTATCAGCTGACCTCGGCCCAGATGTTGGATACAAGTACAAACACAAGACCAGTAGCCAAAAAACAACACCTCTGCCTCTCGACTAACTATCAGTTCCCTATATTTGGCTAGAATCTTAGTTAAATGTACACAAATTTTGAAACAACCTGTAAATTTTAGGATTGAACAAAGGAATGAAATCTGGGTTACCGTGTCGATTGTCCGAGCACCTTTTTTCTATCAAAGTGCTAGAAATAAAGGTAGCGAGCAGGTGTGAAACGGGCATAAACAAGGAAGCGGTGTGCGCTGGCTCGATCAGAGATTACACGTGTTCCCGGCCCGTGTCGAACGCGATTAATAAATAAACACTGGCGTGGGATTAACTGCGGATAAACCGACGGGACCTCGGGTGCCATTGTAATAGAAACGACGGAATGTCTACTGTGAAAATGTTCTGTCAATTTACATTAACAATTCACGAGCTTGCAGCGTTTCAGCTCACTTTGTTTAAAGGCATAACAATGAATATTTCTCTTTCCAAAGCTAACAATAAAAATTCTCGGCTACTCGTCTGTGCTTTGTTTAAACAAATATACAATGAGAATTCTATTTCACTTGAAAATAGTTTTGCAATCTTTCGTGGGGCTTTGAAGTAAACAAACGCGATCTTGACTGGCCGACGCCTGATGACACTGAATCCGTAATCGAGGCCTTCCGGACAGGTAGAAAGTATCGGCACCGTTAATTAATTTCACTTTCGCGTGTTCTGTGAAACGCTTGCGCAACTCGAACGTCGCTGTTATTCAATCGTACGAATCAACATCGATTTCCGTGATTCGTTTCGATTAAAATCACCCCGCGGTGCACTTAATTCCTCCAGCGAATCTAATTCAATTAACGGACGCGTGTCAAATAATTTTCTTCGTCGAACATCGGTCCCAAGGAGATACGTATTATCGCAGGTGTTTTTTCGTTCAATTATCGCGTTGAAATTTCCATTTCTCGCTATCTACGAGTGTAAACGCGAACGGTTGTGAAAACAACCTCGAAGAACAAAAGAAATTTGTAAATGTGTCCTGAATTAGACAATTCCGAGCAAGAATGAACACGTTCTGCTACTATTTTTAAGGGGATGAAGGGTGATGAGGTCTTACCTTGCCAAGTTCTTCTTCATGGGGTGTTTCAACGCCATGAAGCGGCACACGCTCCCCTGTGAAGCTGTTCGTGTGTGTAAGTGGCCGTTTCACACCGCTAATATGGGACATCGCGGCAGGACCTCGCTGGACTCGGTCCTTCTTCTTCGCCGCCCTTGCATCTGTGCTGCCCGCAGCTGCGACTGCATCCTCGATTCGTAGGGACGGCAAGTCCAACTCTTGTTGCTTGTCTGTAAACAAATAGCAATAGAATTGTTAATAATAGTTAACTGGCACGATAGAAAATAGCTGAGCCAAGTGCATGTAATGGCAATTTTTAAGTTGTATATACCCAAATGAAGGGTTTTAATTTACCACTTGCAATGTTAAAAGAAAAATGGGATTGAGTATTGTAAATGAAAATTAAGTAAATTCTGAAGTGACGTGTACTTTCTTACGTGTAACAAACAATTGAAGATGCACTTTATTGCCGCGTCGGTTCCGAGAACGGGTGAAATTTAATTGGTAAAAGCAAACGGTCTGATAACAGCCGAGGAAACGAGCAAACAGGAATTACTACGAGACAAAGCACGTGAAACGGGATGAATGGCTGCGAGATACGCTTTGCAGAGTTTCTCAAGGGCTTTTAGTGCGTAAGTGTCTGCCATTTTTCTTATTGTCCGTGATAAATCAATTTCTCGCGTTGGCCTCGGAAGAAACCGGCAAATTTGCCTTTGTTCGTGTTACATTCTTGCTGCCTCCTTTTTTGTTTATTAACGCGTACGTCACGATGAGCCGTCGAAACGGTTGACAGTGAATGGGGCTCTTTATTTATTGCGTCCAAGAGTAGCTTTGAAGATCGTTTGATTTTTTTAATCTCAACTCACCAAGGAAGGTGCTGCAAATGTATTCGGAAATCTGATTGCCAGATTTTGAGGATTCTGAGAAGTGGGAGAGTTCCTTGTTCAGCATACGTTTGAACTGTAATCAGAAAAAGGAAAGATCATTAGTATTTATAATATTAATTAATTACACTAATAAGTATTTAGATATATCAGAAGTTTTGAGTAACTTCAGATTTTAGTTGCTTGATTTTCTAATTTTCTAATTTTCCATGGATAATTTCCCAATTTCCCCATTCACCAGCCTAATAATTTTTCAATTTCCCAGTCCTCCAATTGGAAAATTTTCTAATTTCCTTTCAAAGCCATAACTTTCCCATTTTCCCATTTCCCAATGCAATGAAAAAATTCTCTGCTTTCGCAAAAATCCGTCTCTCGTACCCGAAGATACCTCATCATCGCCGCCAGATACCAGAATCCTTTAATTACACGATTTAACGGCCCGTAATTTTCCGACGTCTCGGCCCGCAATTACTTGAATTATTCAGCGATCAGAAAAATCGCGTAAACAACGAATAAAAAAGTTTTAGACAAAGTGCAAAAAAAGCGAGGCGGCGGTATCGTCGAAAGGAGAAAAAACATTGGAAATTGATCAAACAGATGCGACAAAAAAGCTGAAAGAATCGAGATGCCGGCCTCCGATTGGACGACGCGAACTGTTATCTCATGAAATTTACAATATTTGCGCGTCTCGCGCGAAACTTCGACGCAGATACGCGAGACCCACACAGTTCCATAGAAAATGATAGATGACTCGTAAGTGGACGCGCGCGTATTGTTGTCTGTGCATCTTATCGGCCCTTGTTTGAGCTCCGTGCGCGACCGGCGAAACGATCTCTTTGTTATCCGACACGATTACATAGGTGTATTCATCGATAAGAGCACGCCGGGAGGAAACGGGAAAGGTGGAGTGACCTGTTATCGAATCGGTTTTGTTTTCACTCCGCGATCGCTCAAGACTTACGATTGTTTGTCTCGTGAGTGGCGAACCACGTGCCTACGACTCGATAACAAAATCGCTCAATGAATCCGACGGCGTTCTGGGTGTCTAACGCTTTTTCTGGAAAATCGAGTATCTTTTAAGGTTTTTCGATTTTTTCATTTTCCAGTCAAGTTCGAAAATCTCAGATTTTCAAGTTTCGAGGATCTATATCGTGAATAAATTCTCAAATTGACACCCACACCTGTACATATATTAAAAAAAAAGGAAACAAATTGCATCTCATTAATCAACGTCAGCGAAAAAATCTTGAGCAAACTACACCTGACAAGGATTAACAGATTTCAGATTGTTTATCAATTAATAATTCAATTGTGTCAAAATTTGTTTGACTTGAACGTTCCATTCAGAGATCTTGGGATAAGGTCCAGTAAAAAATCATTTTATGTTTTTATTATTCGGATTGTATAACGTCACTCAGGTAATTGCGTCGGATTATTAAATCATCGCTGATAATATTATCTCCCATGCCAGGAATAATTACAATTCGCTGATTTTTTTGCGATTGAACTGATTGGAAGAGTCGATTGATCAATCGATAGGCTATTTTTAGCCAGGTGTCATCGGGAACCGATCGGATTCTTCATTTCTAACAGGTTGTACATGGTCAAGGACGTGTTGTTTGTTCGAAATGTTGTATCTCGGAGGAACATGGACGCAGTTCGTACGTAACTTAATCGATAAGCTTGTTTTTCTGTGCTGTTAATTAGCATGATATCAGTTTGTGAAAAAAACGGGAAGATGTACGTAAAGGTTGATAATAAATTTTGTTGTACAAAAATGTTGCTCCTGTGACATAATAATTTTGCCTTTTTAACTTTTTGATTCCAAACTTTGATACAATTTGTTAAAAAAAAATTGTTTATATTAAATATTGTAAGTTTATTTACATTACTTTCGATGATCACATTGATGATACATATGATAATAAATTGTTTACAAAGTCGATCATTTATATTGCAATAACAATAACAGGAAACAACAACAACTTCAGAGTTCTAATTAATTTCACTAAGAAAGCGTTAATTAAAACGTTCGATTAGATGATCCCCCGGCACTTTCATCGGCAATATTCTGAATCTCGTGAAGTGATTGATAACGCTTATCGTGCCACTCGAAACAGTCTCGATTTTTATTATTTGTTTCCTGAGAGATATGCAAACAACAATATTCAAGCGACTAGAAATGGTTCTTATTTAACTTTGTTCCAACGTTCCATAATTTATAATAACTTGCAAAACTAATTAATATTTATTTAAACTTCTGCTACTTTAGTTCAATTATCACAAGACCAAAATATTGTTTAAATAATATTAAGTACTTGAAATTTTCATTTTTTATTGAATTTAAATCAGATAATTCCAATATCCGAAACGTTGTCAAAAATCGATCAATTAAAAGAGATGTCGAAATTGTGCATTAACAATAACAAATCTGTCAACTGCTACCAGCATTCGAGCACCCTGTCGATGAAGATTAAGATAATTCTACCAGATTATCGATTAACAACACGGACGCGTAATCGACAACAAAGATACAACGTTAAGCACATCGCTGAAAATATCCGCGAAAGGAAGTTTCATTTCTTAAACGCGAAATAATGGAAAAAAACTCTGGATTACTTTATCCGCGCTTCTTCGGATCGATTTCTGGCAGATAACTTAATCTTGAGGGGTTTCAGATTCCCTGTAAGCCTCCTTTTCGTGGAAAAATCGATTCCTTTCGTCGATAAAACGCGCCCGGAGTCGCTTGCGATAATTTAATCCGCTTTACCGTATTGTTATAAATAAAACAGATAAAGAAAAAGTATTATCTGATTCGAGGAACGAGATACGAACGAATCGATTCAGTAACTGGTCTTCTGAGATATGGATATTGGACATTGTCGATCATTTTTGGGAGAAATAATGGTAAGTTTGATGGTTTATAGGGTCCCCCCTATGGACTCGTCATGGTTTATTTGATTTTAATTGCTCAAGTAATTGATTCAATTAATCCGAAGACTAATCTGAATTAAAGTGTACGGAAAAAATATTATCTCCATCGTTAAATTAAAATATTAATTATTAATTGTAGATGAAGAACATTTAAGAAGAATATTTCTGTATGTTTTAAAAATCTGCAATCAGAATGTTCGTATCCTTCTTTGAAACAAAATAAAAATGATATTTTTAAACTTTTCTGTTTATCATTCGCGTTTGGTAGGTCTGATAAAAGTTCAAGTTCACGGTAGAAGAAAAAAGTGAAAAGTGGAACGAACGATTTCTACGAAAATTGCGGTAAAGGACTTTCCACGCCGGCTCTTTTGTTTGACAACGCTTCGCATTTTCCAATTTTCCCGCTGTCCGTGCGATTACTCATCTTTCCAGTGATTATTCAACGATCAATGAAGGAAATTTCATTCAACGTTGCTTCACCGTTAATGCCTTATCATTGACACACGTCATTCAGAATTACCATTCGAATAGCAATCGGGCCAGTTCTGTAATTAGTTGATGCGAATAGAATTCGTCACTTCGTGCAATCCGAGGATTATTTTGTGAAACTCATCTACTCGATCTTCGGCAAGATTCGGTTCAACATTATTTCATTTACAATATATATTTTTTAATTTCAATTCTGGACGATAATTAATGTTTTATTTTGCAATTTTAATTCCGGACCCTAGTTAACTTTTATTTTCCAAATTTTCGTACCTTCCAAATATTTCTTCATTAAATTTTTATTGAAAAAATTGTAGATTTCTAAAATGTGTATTAATGGAAATTCAATTCTTCCAAGTTTTATTCGGTACGGAATAAATGTATCGGGGGAAATTGAATTCCGCGTGAACTGCAACGGGCTGCCATAAAAATAGATACCTCTAATTAACGAAATGTCAATTAGGCCGCGATTTGATGCAGGAACAAACGAAGTTAAGGTCGATCGATCGATTTCTCGTTTCGTGCCAATTAAGAGCCTTGGAGCGTGTAGTAATTATCGATTACTTCTGAAACCTCGCGTCAAGGCAACATATGGCGGGAAGATTTCATGCACGTGCGAATCTAGCGATTTCAATGAAATCCATGGATTAATAACCTTTTTCACTCCGTTATCATTAACTGTAATCCACGAAATCTGGGTGCAAATGTGTTATCAGCGAATTCGGTAACGTTTCCCTTGGGAACAATTTCAAAATAATTAAAAATTTGTCAAATTTAGAGCTTCCTATTTTCTAAATTCTAAATCTAAAATATATTGAAAAATATTCGATAATAAAATTAAATTTCTTACAAATTTCTTAATTCGAAAGAAAGATTTAGCACCTGAAGTAGGATTTATTTAAGATTCCCAAGTTCTTTAATATCTCCGGCGCTAAAAGTTCGTGATTTATAAATTTGCATTCCTTCAATTTCAGAATTCGAGGGAAAGCTTCAAATTTAATGTAGGATACTCTTAAAATTAACCAGATCCTAGTAAATATTTCTCTAGCGGAATTTAATATGCGCGTGGTATCTGCTACAATAAATTGCAAATAAAATTCTAATAAATCTCATTCTGTGCCTTCTATCACATAAATAGAACCAGTATCCTCAATCCTAGACATTCGTTTGCCTAATTTATTAATTTAGAAATTACAAACTTATGAAATATAATTGCTTGAATTAATTATTGTCGCACAGAAACTTTGGAGCTTTCTGTTTTTGTAATCTCAAATCCCTATGCAAGATCTCTGTCAGGGTACGTTCAACCACCCCCTCCCTCCAATAAAGGTTGATAATTCGAAAGGTTGTCCCATTCGACACTTTTTCTTGAATCATTCCAATAAAACAGTTGAGAGCGTTGGGTGCTACTTGGGTGTAACAAGATTGAAATACAATCCGGACCGAATGATTCCGTATTATAATTCACACTTCATCCCTTATTTATTTCGTTCTCTTTGAAAGAGAGTGCAGATTAGACGTCAGTGGTTAATTAACGAACGAAAGTCCCAGGTAATTGGAAAGTACCTGAACAGCAACGATGCTAGCCATGGCGGTGAGGTCCGCGAGGGTCCTCAGGCAGTCGAAGTACCTCCCGGATTCGTCCACGTTTCCGGTCGCGAGTTCCGTGTCCGTCTGCATTTTCTATCTCTTTCTTCCACACAACGATACCGATACCGAAACCGACCAGTGTCACTTTCACCGTCCCGTACACACTTTCGATAAAAGAACTACCGCAACACGTGGTACCGCGAGTTCACTGAATCCTATGCCTCACTCTCGCTAATACTGTTTTTTTTCCTCAAGTAAAATAATAAAAAGATCGCGCAAGCGTCGAGGTAAAAAAAAAAGTGTGCCTCGGAGCGAGTCGCGTCGACGTCGCTCGACTGCTAAGCGTGGTCTACGTGCGGGAATCGCGTCGAGCAGCTTTTTATCGGGGGCAGAAGCGACGAGTCGCTCGCGCGAGCCCGCCGCGGGGGTGGGGGAAGCGTTAGAAGAGCGATTTCGCGAAACCGCGAGACTTCAGGTGAGAGCGATAGTCGGAAACAGCCTTGGGGAAGTTTTTGTTGCCGATTCTGGGAGGAAAATATTTTCAAGACGGCTTGTTTTCAATTTCCCCCGAAAATAGAAACTGAACTTTTTAATTTATTCATGAATTCTGTTAGAGGGATCTAATTTCGGATAAAATAATTTTAAGTGGACTGGCTGAGTTATTCTTCTATTTATTGTCGGAGCGGGGAAGATAGAATTCAAGGACCGCTGTTCCTCGAAATTTATTTGTCTTCGCCGATCGTAGGGTATTCGGATGTGGCTAACTTTGGACACGAATCGGTAACAAAGGAATCGACTCATCGGCCCGTGTCCTGAAATTTATGATACACTTCGGGAATCGGCCGATACGATCATCGTCCGAATGCGTCCACTTTAGCTTTTTCCGAATTCTATTCGAAGTGAGTCAACGAGCTTCGACGAAGTCGATCGCTGTCTCCTATTTTGCAACCTACGTGTCATTTCCGAGTGAAAATTCGTGGGAGTTCTCGTTTTTCCTAATAGGCGATCAGGTGACTCGAGGCGACTTAAAATAGAGCTCAGGGATTAAACGCTGTCACGTGTTTACCTTTCACGTTGAAAGAAATTTGAATGATTCATAAATTTTTGCGAACCGAAAACAGTCTACGGTATAATGGATTCGAGTAGGAAATTTAGGAGTCAGAAGTCAAATTTTTGTAAACAGGTATCAAATTTAGAAATAAATACTATAATTATAGTATAATAATAGTGCAGTTACTGTAGCAGTACTATAGTTCACTAATTATTAAAATAATTATAGTGATTAGTATAATAGTATCAGTAGTGTAGTGATACTTCAGTATAGTATTAATGCTATATAGTACCAGTAGCATATTAGCATAATGATACTAGCAAAGTATTATAATCCAAGCGCTGATAATAATAACAATAATATCAACAGTGGTATTAATAAATTCTAACAGAACATTTTCCTTGTATTCAAATAGCATGTTATAATTAATGGACTATTTGTAACCAGGAAACATTTCTTGAAAATTTTTCTTCTCTCGGTTTTCACCAAGCCAATAAATCTCTCTCGAAAAATGGCTACATCATTAAATGCTTCCTAACACGTAATAAATTCACGGGAGAAGCATTTTGGCCATTAAAAAAATTTGCGACCGATGAAAAAGAATGATGCCGAGCACATTTACATATGAATATTCCTCGAACCGCACTGACTTACATAATTTAAATTTCCGATTCTCTCATATGTTGCAGACACGTGCCCCGAGTTGCATGTTAACGAACCATAATTTCTGTTAAATGTTGATAAAAGTACAAAATAAACAACCTGAACAACCAAAAATATGCACTGAACAAGGACACTTTAAACAAAAGCCTGTGAATATGCATTTATGCATATTAAAATTATTACCAGCAATGTTATTACTCTCTACTATTAGTGATACTAGTACTATTACAGTGCTACTTCAACTGGTATCGCACAAATATAGTTAATAAATTCTAATATTACTATAGTTGTTGTTAGTATTAAGTAGCCTATTGTTCGATTAGTATCACTATTACACTATTATAGTAATCAGTATCCCAAAATTCTTTACAGTACCTATTTTTATCAATGTCACAATTACAGAAGGTTTTGTAAATAAACACATTATATCATCGCACGTGGCCAAGGCTCCTGTAAGATCTTCTTCGACGATGTAAAAATGAATCGAGATAATCATTTCCAGGAATACGGTAACGGATAATCAAGAGAACTATAATTCTGCAAACGTGAATCGTTTGGACAGCCGGCAATTAGGGCGAGGAATAAATGAGCATACGTGACACACAGCGCGTACACTTAGCCATGCTAAGCCCCGCCGGTATCTCCGTTTGGTAACTTCGATGTAACAGACCGAAAGATAATTTTTACTTCCAAATTAATATTCCTCTTCTCTGTGCCCGATTCGACCCATACTATCGCTTCCATGTTCCATACTACATTGCCGTTCGAACGTATCAGCGCGCGTCACCGACACAAACTGTGGACTTTGAGTCTCCTCGTCTCTCTTGGATTTCTTATTCTTTTTCCTTGCCAGGGACACGTGGCCTTTTACACTATACTAATTACAATATTACTATTATAATGGAATAGTAGTCACATGGTACTATTATCAGTTGCCTTCACCGATGTACTATGATTGCATACTGATTATAGCTTTACTATAGGTAATAGTACTATTTTGTAACAACTATAGCTGTATAGTAACGTTAGTAGTGCACAATTTATAGCAATGCCATTAGTCTATTGCAAAATATAGCAATCTAGAATAGTAGTATCATAGCTAGTGGTGCTATATTCTACTAGTAGCAGCATAGTAGCGCTACTAGTACCATTCTACTAACGAAAACAACTCGAAACGCATTCTAAATCAGAATCCGTTTTATTAAACTGAACTCGACCGTCTTCCATGAATATAAGAAACGTTCCACACCTCAACAACGACTGGTGAAAGAGCACTTCCGTTTTGGAATAATAATAGTGACTGATTTAATGCCGGGAAATGAATTGTTTTTCGCGCATTTAATTCAAGAAGGGAACTGGAATTCCCAGACGGGTTTGATACGGTTCTTGCAAGTTTATTTGAAGTGCCAAAAACGTGGGGGGGGGGGGGAGAGGACCGGAAGTCATGACGTTTATGTAAAAGTGTGGCTAACGTTAATCCTCCGCTCCGCAAGTAACTTTCCTTCCAACTCCACTTCCAGCCACTTTAATTCTTAAACTCTCAAAATGAAAATCTTCAAATTTTTGAAATAAGTAAACAATTCCCAATTAAATTACAATTGCTCTCCATGTATAATAAAAAGCATCAAAACGGACGATGTGCATTCCATAATCGACCTCCTCCGCATAGGTGGCGCCACCGTAGCACCCACAGCGCCCGCCCGCCATGAAATATGAAAGAGAGCCCGTAAGAGCGATCGATGAGCCCGAATCGCTAAACAATCGAAGAAAAGAATAAAGGGATAAAAAGATGAACGCCCCTCGACGACAATCCATCGATCCGCCGGGTTGGCGCGCGTGGCCCGCGGCCGGAAATAACTTCTGTTCCTCCTTCCGACGGATGAAGAAGAAAGAAGGCCGCGTCCTCGCGAATCGTTTATTCCCTTTCGTGCCTTCCTACGCCGCGTTCAGCCCGGCCATAGTCCCCGTCTACCGTGATTACCGAATCGATCATACGGCTGGGAATCGGGGAGGATATAGGAGGAAAAGTGTCAAACGACTTATATTGGGTCACTATTTTTAATGAAGGTAACCGAGGTAATTGAAAGTTCACGGACACCTTCGTACAACTGATTCTAAAGGCCGGCAAGGAATCTATATTCGATAAATACTTCCTTAAAGAGACCGCATCGATTCGTTGAAACTTTGTTCTTTTTTTACTGTTATCGAAACAGGACAAATATTTGTAATTTTGTTATTTTAAATATTCAAGGTTGCAACCAAGTTCAGTAAAAAATCAGCGAAGAATTCGCGGGATTGTAAGATTCAGAAGCATCGAACGGATTTAAATAATCAATGAAGGAAAGGAAAACAAATTTCAAAACGTTGTAAAATTGAAAACAAATGGAAACATAAGGGATTGCGGACTATTAATAACAAAGTGACTAAAAATAGGATACGGGCGGGGAACGTAAGAAATCGTTATCGAACGAAAATACTGAAACGATTCTGTGGTTTACGTAATAAAACCTCGCATCTCATAACTCTAATACGTATTCATGAAACGCAACAAATCATTGCGGAGACTTTGGCTCGTTAAATTGATCGTGTAATGATTGACATCACCGGTTATTCCATATCAGTTCTGCGTCTTACACATGCACCTCACTACAGACCGCACCACAACGCGTTGACGACATCTTCGTTTATCAGGGACGCTTTTTGCCCCGTAAAGTAACGGCACTACAGACCACATAATTTGGGGTCAGAGGTTAATGACAGCGTCGGGAAATAAAGAAGTAGTACTTAAGACAGTGGATACATTGGATGTATGAAGATTAGCTAAATTTAGGATTTGAAAGTTGACAATTTGGAGATTGAAAATTAGAAAATTATGGAATTAAAAGATTTGTAACCTGGAAAATTGGGGTTAAGTATTATATTGTTCCTCAGGTGGAACCCCCATTCTCCTTTCCGCCATTTTCCCTAGGAAAGCCAACATGACAGACAGCCCACGTGACATGTATCAGCGCAAATTATTTTTCATCAATTTTTATAATTTTCTTCGTTTTTATGGATATATGATATCTTTTGTGAGGCACACTGTATTTTATGAAACTTATTTCTCTAATGCTCAGTGTAATCGGTGTCAACAGTAGTCTCGTCAACACGTGTCAACCTCGTGAACAATCCCGACCGACATCCATTCTGTGCATGCTCATCTGAATCTTAGTTTTATCGATTCATTGACTCCGGTGCTCTTATAAACTGTTTGCAGAGATCATTTTAATTGTCGTTATATTTCACTTTTGATCCGGATAAATTGTGCATGTGACTATTAATAGTCAATACTTGCAAAATCAATGTAATTATAGTGATGATAATGTTGGTAGGCATTGCAATTATTTAAATGATGGTTGAAAATTGGAGGAGAAGAAAAAAAGAATTAAAAATTAAGAATTTGTAATTCTGAAAATTAATAAACAGGAAAACTGGAAAATTTTGCCCTAAAAATGGGAAAATTAGGAAATTGGACATTTCCAGCTTTGAAAGGAGAAAAATTGTCGAGTTAAAGTGTTGGAAAGTGGACAATTGAAAATCTACTGCTTTGAAAACTGTCAACCTGAAAAATTGCAAAATTAGAAAACTGAAAGTTCAAGTCTCCAATCTTCAATTTCCAACTCTTCACTTTTCAAATCTTCCACACCTTTTTGCGCCTGCACTATCATCCACCATCAAATCCAGGTTCTCAGTCCCAAAAACCACGTCACACTAATTTTCCTCCCCAGTTCCCCCAAACGTTTAAATTTCCAAATGTCACAACCCACCTCTGCCACTTCAAGTTTGCTGAAAATCTGTTCTATCGGTTTCTAATTCATCGGGAGCATTCGCAAACGACCTCGTCCTCCGACGCACAAGCTCGCAACGAGCCTTGCTCGCCTGCGAACACGAAATTTAATTACGTCACGGAAGCGTGTCAGGGTAGCATCCCTCCCTCCCTCCCCCTCGCGGAACGCCCGGCGGTAAAGCGAAATGAACAACACGGTCGTAAATTAAGTGGCCGAAAAACGAGGGGAACGTGGAATAAATGCAACAGCCGAGTCGTGTGCATCGAATCGTGATCGAAAATTACGAGCCACTAGCAGCGGGGAGTTTCTGTACCGGAAACGAAGATCGTTCCTGATTCGGCTACATTTACCTCTAGGAAATGGGATCAATATTTGCATAGAAAGCACGGTATTATTCCGCGCCCGGGGAACCGTGGAAAATCTACGGGTTTTTTCCAGTCCTTTTATTGGAATATCGAGTCGTATAACTTCTTTTTCTTTTTTTTATCAATTCAATTTGAAATAAATCCCGCGTGCAAGACGAGTCGATTATTAAAAAATATGAAATTTACACAGGATATTAATTTTTTAAATAATTGTGTTGCGGTTGATTTTAATTGTTATAAACAATTTGCAGATTGTGTTTCGGAAAGTGGATCAGGTTAAAAAATAGGGGAGCAAGGTATTGTTCCGTGAAATACAATGGGAGGCTGATTTATCGCTACCCACCGAGATTATCATTCGGTATAATTGAAAATTAATTGGACGGAAGAATTGGCTAATTAGATTCACGGATTATGCTGTACCAGATTTACGCTCCGCACGGAACGCCGCAGTCAACAATTCAAATTTCAATTAAATATAGCGAATGGGAAACATAACTTGCGGTTAACGAGACAGGCGTTCCCCGGCAATAATTAATTGGATTTTGCAATGCCGTGATTGCGGTGTATTAACAACAAAATGTATCTATTAGAAATCTCTGGGAACTAAGTCTTCGTATAACAAGATTGATAAATTGTCTAATTCCTTGTTTAAACAATAATATATTGCGAATTGATTGCCCAAACAGCGAATATTGAGAAGAAACATTCGAGGCACAGGATTGACATTGTGTGTAGGGTGGCACTTCGGGAACCCTATCTGCTTGTTTTAATTAGCCCAGGTATTTCTGTAACCATACTGTTATAACATACAAAGAAAGCCTAATAAAAAGCCCAATATTAAACCGCGTAGCTTTGAACTAAAGCAGATTTTTATAATTTTCTATTTAAGAACGATTTATGATTGACACCGGCGTGTACAGGATGTCCAGAAAGTAGCGCACACCTGTTCAATCTTGATATTTAATACATTCAGTTTCAAAAATGTAATTTATTTCTTAAATAACTAAACATTGCAGAAGTATTAGTCGAATTTTAAATTGCAACGCACAAGTACCTTTTCGTATCGAAACAAAGACTCGTTGAAAGAATGTTTTACGTGCTTTGACGCACGAAGGTTGCCTCGTTTGGAGGCGCGATATGTTTCTGAGTCACCCTGTAGAGTGACTCGTTACTTTCCCGGGCAGAACGGTAAATCGAGCTGCCATAAAGGTAATCGTAGATAATTTGTCTCGTTGTTTAAGGTATCTGGAAGCAAAGCCCAGCGTATATCAGACAACGTTTACGTCACTCGTGTATATATTTGCACGTCGTCGTTATCGTGCGTTTACAGAATCTATAAAAGATCGTACAGGCCTGCGAGCGATGGATACTAACCAATGAAAACAGTCCTGGTAATTCCCTGGTAAATTGGTAAACGATCATTCGACAGATTCGATGAAAATTTAATTACCACCGTGTTAATAAATTTCGAGACGGGCGCGCCATCATCAATTGTTCACAATTTTTTGTAAGAGGTGTACAAAAAAGTGTATTATGTAACATTTTTACTTAACTATTGTTGATAATTACTAACAGAGTTTAGTATTTCTGATAGTAGTGAGGAATTAGAATTGTTAGTAGTGATGATAGTAGTTAATAGTTATGGTTGCAATATGTGTCTAATATCGAATAGTACTAGTACCTAATTTATAATAGTAGTGGTATTTAGTATCTAGTATTCAATGTACTAGTACCTACTAGTGTTAATACTAGTATCTAGTATTCAATAGTGCTAATACTAGTATCCAACAGTACAAGCATAGTATATTAACCACTACCTTGTCACCACAGAACCATTTATGAGATATTACCAAATCTTTATCAACTTTTATCACTAATTATACATACTGTCGATTAATTTTATCACCGAATACAACAACTATTGATGTCATAATTAACAAACATCATTAATTATCATATTTCTGGAGAAGAAATTCAATCCCAAGGTGACATTTTGTTTTTCTGTTTAATTTCTCCTTCGTACCACGAGAAATCTTTGATCAAATTCGTTTTGATTCATTCAGAAGTTGTTGTATCAGCAGTTCCCTTCCCGGAATCAATGTCTTCGCTTTCGGTAACGATATTATTTGTATACTTGTTCCTTGTACCAACTGTTTGTTTGATTTCTTCCATTTGCAAGTTGCAAGACGAGAATATCTCTCCTGAATAAATTCTTACTTAACGTTTCTGCAACGCACGCACTAATTTTACTCCCGATATTATTCCGATCGCCGATTAGCAATTCAAATCACGATAGAAATTAAGATATTCATTCATCAACGTCGCAGTCGACTTCAGATTCATCTATCCAGTGATTCAGAATTGATGACTCGAGTCGTTGCAAAAAAAAAAAGAAGGAACCGATCAAGTGTTTCGTCAATTGTTTTCCTGATAATTTTTAACGATGAATCATCAAATTATACGTAACAGCTGATTCAATTTACCCATTATCTGTAATTGCTCTTGAAACTTTGGACTTAATAATCCACTCGAGCCCTAAAGATCACGAAAATATGCAGCAACGCGCTCTTTTTATTCGGGGACGTCATACGCGAACAATTCGTAATAAATAAACTATGTGCAACCGTCTATAGAATTAACAACATAAATAAATTAACGTTTTTTGCACCGTCACGAGATTAATTTTTACAACACACTTTGACTAATTTATTGTCCGTAAATGCGACTCAAAATTTAAAAAAAGAAATGATTGAGTAATAATTTATAACTTTCGTTAATTAATGGGAGAACGTAATTTCGTTGCGGCGAATAAATATTTTGAGGTTACACTTAAATTTTTATAATTTCGTATTTTCTTTCAAATTCCTCGTTTTTTCTGTCACGAAAAATTTTATGAGTTTTGTTTAAAGTAACCGCAAGAGGCACGTCTGCTTCGAATCGGAATTATTGGAGGCCAACTGTCCGGCTATTCGAATAAAATAATATCTTCGAGGAATTCGACCGTCTGCCACGTGTTTCCATGAAACTTCATCTTTCTTTTCCTTCGTTTTTTTGCTTCCTCACTTTTCATCCAATCGATGCATAAAGAACATCAACGACACCTGAGCGAAGATTCCGAAAATTCACGGCGGAATGTTGTATTTTTAACAGACATTTGCTGCACATAAAGTTGCTAGAATAATAATTGTTGAAGAAAGATTTTTATAAATAAATTCGTTGGCCAACGCTTCAACAGCTGTCGAACTAATAATTGTTGTACACTTGTTACAACGAATGAAATATTATTTTATTTAGAAAGTTGAAAATTTAATTTAATTAAATATTTTTTTAATTAAATATTTAATTTAATTTAATATTTAAATACAGTCAAAGCTTGTCAAGTGTGAATTACGCGTAACATTTAAATTTCGTTCATTTATTTTAATATTAAAGTAAAGAACCATAGGTTATGGGTCAATTTCCAGAAGCAATTTTTATTTCATTCCTTTGGGGGACGGAATTACGCAATGCTGAATGTATATTTTTCGATGCATGTAATCGGACCACGAAGACCTGTCCGTTGCAGCCCCCGGGGACGCTTCATTACACGGCCTAAATATAAACGGAATTTAGGAATCGAGCGAATGCTTCAGCGAAATCCCCAAAATTCATCGCAATTGTATTCGAAACGCTCGAGCCTGGAAGCATCCCAACTTCCGAGTGGCCTATAAACAAGGAATTACCATGACTGTTCGTACCGCGAATGATCATCGCTCGAAATTGCTCGAAATTAAACGCATCAACGTGGTCTTCCAAGAAAAAAAGAAGTTATCTACGATCGTATCGGTTCCGAACACTTATCGTTCGATAAAGAAGACCGCTTCTGAGTACGCCAATTACCAACCGCCCGAACAATCTGGTAGCGCCGAATCGATTTATGAAATTAACAAGAAAACACGAACGGAAAGCCGATACGGGGGATAGAGCGGAAGAGAAACAAACTCGCGTAAGCAACAATGAAAATAACTGTAACGGAGGGCTGCGCGACGACCGGCGCCGCCTGGGCAGACGCCGAAACACGCTGCCGAATAATTTTGCCGGAACACCGGCGTATATCTTGTTCAATTGTTCCAGAGAATAGATCTCATCTAATCTGTTTAACATCGCCGCTTCTTTTTCCGAGAAGATCGGCCACTTACGAGAAATCGTTCTGTTTGCGGCCGATTTAAAGATTCCGAAGAATTCAACGAGGAAGGATGACGTAATTTATCGAAAAATTATCTATGATCCACGCTCGGCCGAATATCTCTCGTGGAAAAATAAATCTGATCGATTTATTACAGAAATAAGAGGAGGAAACTATTTTTTATGCAAGTTGCTTGTGATTGAGCATTCAACTGAGTGATTAAGGTTAAGTTCAAGTTCACCCTACATTCATTTTCACAAACGACCAAAAATCAACACCAGGTGTCCCCTCAATATCGATGCCTGTCTCGCAAACATGGCGAAGTATATGAAAAATTCATGGATCAAATGTCAAAATTCGAAATTAATCACTGAAAAATATTCACCGGCTATGAATCTGGCTGGCTGCCAATTCGATGGTCGGACATATTTGCTCCCTGTACCGTGAACGATTGATTTATGCGACCGAAGGACACCGTCGAAAAACCAATATAAATACGCCCGTTCGTGCGAGTGTACCGGAAATCAAACGATCAGTTTTTAATCGGTTTCCAAATCTCGATTCACGAATTGCGAAATAATAGGAGGTTCCTTTCATTCGTCATAATTAACGTCGAATTTGGCAGACACTCAATTGTTTAAACAAAATTGCAAACTGATTATCTACAGTCTGATTCAGATTTAAATCAGATGCACCACTTTTGAGTCATCCTGTATATTACATAGTCATTCGTCCATATCTTGCTCAATTATTTATAAAAAATAAAAAGTTGTGATAATTACTTGTTCGTTTGTTTATTCTTCTTCGTTTCTAATAATAATTGGAACGGATAAAATATTAAAATTTTATGAACAATATTGTAATATATTTTTATAATAAACAAAATTAATCGAGTTGAATAAATGATTTGCAAAGATAAGTAAAGACGATGTATTTAAAAAGGAGATTGGCTAGTAGGAAGTGGCCGAAGCGGATGTCCAGTAGTGCGAACGCAGCATTAATCGGGCGGTCGATAATCGGAGCCAGCGGGCAAGTAGTAAAGGTCAATAATTATATGGACCACACGTTACACAACAATTAAAATTACCCACACCCACGCGACACTCTCTATGCCACTATTTCCACCTCTTTTAAACGTTTACACATCACCGTGCGACAATTTTATTACAAATCTAATCCCAGACGTTAACAATCCTTGAAGCAACAGGTCGTCCTACAGATCCATAAGGAAATACATAAAATCGATGGAATTTCTTGAACTTCCCTTTTGCTGAGGTTCTATGTAAAAGAAAGAGGGGGGGAATAAACTGTTCACCAATTTGTTAGATCACCGAGAACACGAAGAAGAGGCGCAGATCACCTGCTCGCCGTAACGATATTCATAGTTCGTCCACGTGTACGCCGACCTGCATATCAACTCGCCTAATCGTGAGGTCACGGGTCCTCCGATGTAGGTCAATCCATTCGAACGATCGATTTTCAACCGGGGCAGGGAGAGAGGGGGCGGCAGAGAAAGAAAGAAAATAAAGCCGAGGCAGACAAGGGCGGCCCTTGAGTCACGCGAGGGACTCCGCTACTTACACACTTTCAAATCGACGAGCTCCGACATGCGTTCACAGGGGCGCCAAGGATTCGTTCGTTTGGCGGCTTTGAAACGAGCGTCAAATAACGAATAAGACCTTTACCGGTGACATTTTGCACATCCAAGGCAATTATTGTGCAACCGGGGCTCGTCAAACGCTTTTAAATATACACGCTCGAAGCTCGCTCGATGAAACAGACAGGTAACCCTTGAAATTTTACAAGTTTTAATATTTTTGGGTGTCCTGTTCTTAAGGTGATTAAAGTTTGAGAAAGGGCTAGCTTAGGAGCCCTAGGTAGAGCTAGTCTAAGTTATTCATTTGAAACATTTTGCAAACAAAGTATACATGAAAAATCTAGAACCAGCGAAGAATTTTGTTATTTATCTTAACGCAAAAATACATCCCTCGAGTTGCTACGAATCAACAAAGTTATCTATCTTTTCCAGAATAAAAACAGCGAATCGAAGCCCAATCGATACTGATATTTTTGGGCGTGTAAGTGTTAGTGATATATACCCATACCCCGTCTGTATTTATCACCAGGGAATATATTAAGCTCTCAAAGTTTGCCAGGATTTTCCTTGAGCTCTCAATACCCATTGGCGTATGGTAAACAACACTGTTTTGCAAGCCATGGATCAATATTCCAAATCAAGGCTGCACCACGTGTACCACTGTTCTGAATTCCTTCTGGTACGAATTTATTAACAATTTAAGAAATTACGAGGCGTTCATTCAAACAACTGTTTGTAGAAAAGTAACTCAAACATTGAAAAATTCCATTCAAGATAACTATCGTGACCAAAGTTCGACCTTACCAAATATTTGGAACGTTAGTCTCGATGCTACGCGTCGTTATCAATTAACAAACTTTATCTGCGATGCAGATGACATTAATTCGTTGCTTACCGCTGCGCCATTGTCGGCCCAGAATGCACCGCGGTGGCGCCTTCTGCGCGATCGCCTTGGCCGTGAAATCAGCGATTATGCAATCGCACGGTACTCTCGCAGGTAGCATGGGTCAAAGTCGACGATCGGAAGCTTCGAGGCTTCGAAAGTTTCTGTTTTCCTTCGAGGCTGCGCGATCCAACGAAAACAAGTCGTAAAATCGTCGTAAATGAGCGGGAGCACGCGCAATTGCGCGGCTGCGAATCAAATCCCCGTCCATTGTGACTTTTATCGTTTCCATCCACGCTGCGCGACCGTATTTGCCGGAAGTAACGAAGTTGCTCCGTATTTACCTCGCCATTTTTTTTATATTTCATCCAAGTTTCGTCGACGCACTACCTTGACCCCGCCACGTGACGCGCGAATTCACGCCGACTTCCGGCGGGCGAGAAAATCAGAAATTCCGTTTTCTAGGAATTCAGTCGAGGCTGCGCGGTCAATATTCTGTCAGTTTCTTTTTTTTCCAAGAATCCAACCCGAAGCGGGCGCAATAAAACTAATTGGATTCGTTAGGGAGGATGATGGAGGTTGGTAATCAATTTCCTTACACCTGGAGCTACTACAAATGTTCAAGTATCTTCGATACTTTTTCTGTATTCCATGATAGAAACTAGAGCTTACAGGAGGGTATAGTGATTTATAGTAGTACTAGTATCTAGTATTAGTATTATAGTGATGCATAGTAGCAGCGTATAGTGACATATACTAGTATATAGCATCATATAATATTGCATAGTAGTGCATAGTAACTATTAGGAGCTCACAGAAGTATATAATGCGACATAGTAACTAGTATTAGTACTAGTATCTTATATCAGAGCATTCTAGAGCATTCTAAAATACTATTTGAAGGTGTACACTAGTATATAGTACGATATACTAAAGAATAGTAGCTACTAGTGTATAGTACTATTGAATAGTATGTGTGTAATGAGAATATAGTACCATCTTTTATTCAGAAGAGGATTATGCAGAGTTTCCAATTCAGACATTAATTTAAAAAGAATCCATTTGAAACTTTCAATCTGATGGAATGTCTGTTCGTAGGTTTAACATCGTTTCATGGAAAGACGCTCGGGGATTGGGAACGCTTCTCCCGTCGAAAGAAATAAAACGACCCAACAGTAAGTTAGTGTTCGTAGCGAAATTACAATGGCTATAGTTCTCCGGCGAGCTTTTAGTTCTTAGCAAGACGATATCAATCAGCTGCCGCGCGAATAATTGCGCTCAATAATGTTCCGTTGCCTTGGAAAGCTGCTTTGTGACGAAGCTTGACACAAAGAACTCGTGTAAAACAAGGAAATTCACGAGCTTCGAAGTGGAACTACAGCATGGCCTGAACAACACGGTATGTAATATATGGAATCGCTTTTTTTAAGTAGTATGTACCCAGCACTCGGTAGAATTTAGTAGTATATAGTACTACTATTTTAAATAGTAGTATTCAGTAATATATAGTACTACTATTGATTAGTATACGGTATTACTATTTTAAATATCAAGATCGTCTCCAGATCACGTGATACATCGAACTTTGTGACCAATCGTCCAGCAACACCAATAGAAGATAAAAACGAGGAGGACTTACCTTAAGGGAGGCCATGTCCGACACGGACCGATGGGTCTGAATGGTTTCCAGCTGGTCCAAACACCAATCCAGCTCTTCCATCGTCTCCACGGCCAGTTTCATGTAATTCTCCTCTGAAAACAGCAACGAAAATCAAATTAATCCCCGAAGCAGAATGAATTTTTATCAACTGCGAAGATTAACTCTCAACGGCCATTGACGCCACAGTGGCGTCGCTACCCGAGGCTATTAGCGGCCTCCAGCTTTCCTCTCAAGCGAACACACATCTTGATGAAAATTGCCCTTGAGAGTAGTCAGCCATCACAGTGTCGAAGCAAAAGGAGAAATCCTTACCTCCTGGTGCCACAATCCGTGGTTGCGGCGTACTGCTACCCTGTGCGCCACTACTCCTTCGTGATCTGAAAGCAAAACGAAGAAAAGGGACATTCGAGAAATAGAAAGGGATATCCGCGGAGGAAATCGAAGCAAGGAATTCTTCGTGGTTTTACTCACTTGTTCGTGGGCACATTCGTAAGGGACAGGAAGTTGTTCCTGACCGAGCGCAGGGAGGCAAGGATCTGCGCGAAGGGCGTGACGATGAGATCCTCGCCATGGCTGTAAAAAGGAAACACGTCATCAGACCTTCGTCGAATCGGAGGAAATTAAAAAATGATTGGGAAATGAAGAACTTTTCTTTTTTTTCAAATGTAATATAAATTCAACGCTTCATGCCCCCAAAACTCGCTGACCTCTACCGACATGCAAGCCTGTGATCTTCTTGCAAACTGTACACCCTTTGTTTAAACATTTAATTAACGATATTCGATTATTTTATACATTTCTGAACCTCGTATTAGAAATAAATTTTGGAAAATAAAATTATATTACAATATTTATTGCATTTTATTATTAAGGGGTGAAATAAAAAGAAAGAAAAAGAAAGAAAAATGTTAAACATTCACCTTAGAAAATAATTAATATTTAATCAACCCAAAACTCCTGAAAACAAATAAGGAGCAAAAATTGTTGCTGTTTTTGGTGAAGGCAGAGCCGGAAATGAATCGGTCGGATCGTAAAGAAAATAATCGAGATCCAGAGGGACCCCCCAAGGGAAAGACGGCGATGCAGACTACATTTATTTTTCTGCGGCAAAGGCGTACAACGTCCTCTTTGTGCAGCGTCGTTTCCGGGAAAGATCGAAAGAGAAAAAGACACTACCAATGCACGGAAAAATAAACGAAAGCTTATTTGCGTCATCGGCGTTCCATTCTTTCAGATTCTTCGTCGAAAAAAAAAAAAAAAAGAGACTCCAATCTTTCGAAGATTAAATTCTTAATAAAAGAAAAAATTCACATCGCGAATTTAATGTAACAGTTAACGTCGATGAGGAATTTAATCCTCAAAGGCAGCGGAAATGATAAAATAAAGAGTTTTTCAATGAAAAAGGAAGAGTGGTGTATTAAAAAGTTTCTTTGATACGTTGCCACGTGGATCACTTATAATTATTAAATCGATAACGAAATCAAGGTTTAATCAAATCGTTGTTAATACAATTATTAATTTTAGATCAAGAAACATTTGATCTAGAATGCAAAATTATAAAAATTTAAGATATTAATATCCTTGTGTCCATTATAAACTTCTAAAACCGTAAGATACATCTTTCCTCTGGTTCTTGTCTCGACTTCAAAAACGAATCATTTATTTGCAGTAAATGTTTTATCGAAAATTGATCGATCGAACAATTAAAATTACCGACCGAGGGAGATCTGTCAGGGAGGAACATGTTTAATTCGATTATCAGGCAATTTTTGCCCGTCCAATTACATTCTGATTAAAACGGACGTGGATCCAAACAGAACTAAAATTTATTTTCCACCCGGGAGAAATATTGTGTCGTCGTCTCTGCTTTCGTTTCCAATTTCCTCGGTATTGAAAGAGACAGCACGGAATTTACTTTAATTAAATCAGGCCACCTCCACGCGTGTAAATCATTTTACCTCTCCTCCACCTCCAACGATATTCATCTAAGGTCACAGGTCAGGTCACCTGACCGTCGTTGATCTGGAAGTATCATCGACGTACACTGGTCTTTGATAATCGCTAATCTGATTACTTCATAGCTGCTTTGATACTTCCCTTTAATTGACATTAAACACGTACACTAGATGTTAAACGTTTCACCCGTTAGAACTGTACGTCTGGTAGTACTAATACTATATTATTTAATAGTAGTTTGATAGTAGCACATGTCGCTAGTATAGCACTACTATACTAGTATAGTAACACTATACTACTGTTAATTCTAAACGTATTAGAAACGAAGAAAGCCGTCACCCACGGCCAAGAAAAGATTACCAGCTGGTTTCAACGAAATGTTTAAAAAGGTATTGCGGAGTGTAGGTCACACGGGAGACCTTCTGAAACGTCCACGATGCAGAATAAAATCCGTACGGAAGGAAGAGTCTACGTCCACCCCCCAATAAAGTGTCCAGGGACAAGGAAGTCGCGTCACGTACGAGCGTACAGGGCGGCTTCTTAAGTTTTCGGACGCCGAGGATGGCTCTATCCGCGGAAGAATCTCGGGGCTTATCTGTATTTATTCAACTCGGCCCGTTGAATCGCTGGTCCGCATCTAAAATTGATGAGGACGAGGGTGGTCCGCCGGTTTCTGGGTCAACGGAAGCGTGCTGCGAATGCCGCGCGATGATAAACGCCGGCTGCCAACGGGATCGTTCCCGGTGTTTACGTGCGTGCAAACACGAAGAGACGAAGGCAGAAGCGTTTCTTCTGCGTGGATATTGCGATGCAGCCGAGTACCTCCGGCCCGTCATTCGGTTCGGTGTTTATGTCATGGATATATTAAGGTAAGTTGATAGCACTCATTGTGTAGAGGGTAACTACAGTCGTAGTTGAACAATTCTTACGTCAGAGGTAACGCGACGCGACAGACGTCTAAGGCTGTCCACCGTTCTGTGATCTTCGTGTACGCAGAAGAACATGAAATGCTTCTTTCGGTTACAATGGTGGATTAAGTAGATTAGTAGATTAATATTAGTAGGAAAAAGTAATCTAGTATAGGGTCTAGTTTAGCTATTCTACTACCATAACAAGTATCGAATACTAGCTCTAGTATTTTATGTAGATTATAGTATTTAATTCAGACGAAACCCAAAAATAATAGTACTGTATAGCATGTATTAATAGTACTAGTATCCTGCTGTTTTCATAAACACAATAAACTAACGTTTACTACTAGTATCGATTAAACTTTGATACAATTTCGTAAATCAAATAAAGTATTCATCATGCATCACTGATATAAATCGTGGCGAAGGAGTACATGTGGTGATTGTCAGAATTTATTTGTTTTCCAATCGAAAAAGCCGAGACGAGCATCTGGCTTTGCTTCAAATTACAAATTTATTCCCTCTGATAGTCGTTCCACCTGATTCGTTATGCAGATATGTACGTACGAACGTCGAGCCGATAAACATGTGACTAATAAACGTTGAAGGGATCCGTGAACGGTTCCTCTGTAACCGGGCCAATTATTTTCATCGTTTTCGGTAAATTGCGAAACGTTTTCGTGGTCCCGCGTTCGCGTGATCGTTAGTCTCTCTGTCAACATCGAACAGGATTTACGTCAGCTGCCAACGATCGATTGTAACCGCCTTCATTGATAATATTTTGTTAATTATCTGAAAAATTAATACATTGCAAGATGTAATTATTTTAATTTAAAATCATGTATAATTGATGATCAGCTGTGTGACGAGCTGCGATCAATTATAATCTGATAAAGGAACGGGACCTGTGAAACTGAACGTTATCAACAAAGAGTTATCAGTTGAATAAACATCGGACAGATATCATTTGACACCTCTATATTGTCAACGACAATTATAATCTAATTAACTCAGAATAATCATCCATCAAAACTGCATTAACGTTAATAAACGGTGCGAGCATAACGGCAGTCAACATTTCATCGTTTTTATTACCGCGGATTGAAAATCGATCATGCCCTTATCGCGAGAGGGTTTTCAACCTGAATTTAGTTGACTTTAAATCGATATCGTACAGTTCCTATCGCGCACCGGCCATCAATAATGATGTAACAATTGATTGAACTTGTTTACTCTGGGTTATTGATTTTATCATTGTTTGTCAAATACCTTTCAATTAGTAATTAACAAGGGTTCAACATGCGATACGCAAATATAGATACTCGTGAGTTAATTAATCAGTATACCGATAAACTGGCTTATGTTGTTTATTTACAGATGCAGGAGTAATTGATAGAAGATAGGTAAGTTAATGTTCAATCAGAAGATCCTCTGTACTTAATTTCTGGTTTCTATGTGTTTCTGTAGATAACAATACTAAATTTTGTAAGTAAAGTACTTAGGTTAGTTAAGTTATTTGAGTTACTTAAGTTACCAGAATTAGCTACTCAAGCTACTTAAGTTACCTGAGTTAATTTCTAACTACAACTCAAGTTAAAACACACCAGGCCCTCCAATATACAAAACAATGAGTACTCAATAACTTAGAACCTTCCCTAATAAGTGCAATTAAGTTACCCTAGTTCCCTTTTCCTAACAAAATGGTGAAAAAGTTTGCTACAATTAACAATTGTATTTCAATAAACCTTACTCAGCAAACTGCTACCCTCCCGATACATTCAAAACCGGCTCGTTCCTGAATAATTCAACAGACACCTCAGCAATCTCAGCGTCCCACCCACAGCCGTACATCAACAATCCACCCCCCGGCAACTTCTTCAGGAACATCTAAATCAAGCCGAAGATCACCCTGCAGCCCGGTACGTTCACCCGTCCAACCCTCATCAGAATCTTTTCAGCGAAACCCCGAGGTGCCCTCAGCAATTACCGAACTCGTACCGAAGATCGTCGACCTCGATTCGACGCGACCCAGCCCAACCCTGACGATCGTCGTCCACTTACAAGTCTCTCTTTGGCGGCGACTCGAAACACTGCTCCCAGAACAGAGCCTTCCTGGACGGTCGTAGCCGAAGAGCGGAAGCGGAAAGAGTTCGAGGCAGCCCTCCGGAACTTCCTATGCTGCCGCCAAGTGACGGGGAGCTCATGCCGGCCCCGCACCTCTTCAGCCCCCCGCTGGACCCCGGGAAGTCCATTAGGCCACCACTGGAGTCAGACATCGTTAGGCTCTGATGTTCATCGTTTCATCTGGCCCTTCAGGCTCCGTCTTTGAACGCATCCCGGCTACCCTGAAGACGCATCCTGACTGGGATCCTCGATACCTCGCTCAGTTCGAGTGGAACATGTGGGATCAGCAAGGTCCTCCAGTATCCGGGTGTGGTCACTTAGAGTTCACTTTAAAGGACTTTTGCACCACGAAGAATCACTGTGGGGGAAATTTACAAGGCTGCTGGGTTTGACACGCTTTTGGGGATTTGGTGCGCAGGTTCTTCAGGTACTTTAACCCAGATGTCGTTGAACCCTGATGACACATGCCTTCAGCTACCTACTAATTAATGTTGAACTTTCGTTCAAAGATGGGCCTCAATCCTGGACCCAGACACCTGACTTAGCCCTCAACTTCCAGACCCTGAAGAAAACCAAAGAGACTCTTTCACTTTCACCCTAAAGATACCTCATTCTCCATTCGAAACATGGCGAGAGCTTCATCATCAAACCAATACTGTGAAGATTCACGATAAAGTCTCTGCAGGGTATAAAAAGTAGATTTTTGTTTACTCATCAGGCTAGTCTATTAAGGTGATTGCGTTTACCGGGGGTAGGTTCGCCGGGAGTCGTCGTGACGCTTCCACAAATCACGACGTCGGCGAAAAGCGTTACGTTATCAGAAGTTGAAATTGCCGTTGAAAATTGGCCTCGTTTGCCGCTGTGAAAGCTTGAATGATACGTTCGTTTCGCCCGCTACGGAAACGAGGCAATTTGTCCCCTTTTGCCGGCGGATAAATCTCTAACTAACCGAATGCCAGTTCGTGAAATCGTGTCCCGATTGTTTGCATTCAACAACGTAAAATTCTATGACGCGTTCCCGCCGTTGTTCGCCGGGATCCTTCTGCCCGACGCAACAACTGAAATGCTCGCCTACTCTGCTCGGAATTCTGTTTGGTACCGACCTAATCTCACTTTGCGGCCTTGTGAGTTAATTAGTTAGTAAATCAGTAGAAATATTGAGTTAAGTGAGTGAATAGTACCAAGATACTACGTTAGTGAGTTAAATACTAAGATGCTATTAGTACTTAACTGACTCACTAACTTACTTAACTTGAAACTTCTACTAACTTACTAAAACTTAAGTATTATTATTAAGAATGATTTGCACCAAAGCTATCTTGTTGAATATTTGCAAAATTTCAAGTGCTACGAGTGTCAGCTGACGGGAACGCGTTTCACATCCGATTTCCGAAATTTCAACACTCGTATGAAAAGACTCCCTGTTAAATTTAGTGGCGGAAAGTTGGCAAAAGCTTACGTTCCAATTTAGTATCCCCGTGTCGCTTAAATTCCGAGATAAAGAGACTCGATGCCAACAAGTAGCCGAGGGGTCTAGCCTAATTAGTTTCCTCCTGGTTAAGTTGGTACTTGCCCCAGTTTGTCCAACACACCATGATACAATTATCCGGCTACTGTTCCATTCCAGTCAGAACATTCAAATAACTCCAATTCCTTCTCGTTTCTTTTGTCATTTATTTCTATATACAGGGTGTCCTAGGAAATATTCTATGTACCAACTCGTTCTGAAACGTTCCATAATTTATGCATCGGCGCTTTCCGTGGACGTAAAAGAGAATAAAGAGGAAGAATATTCCAGGATGGTAACATGACATCCGCGAACGCCGAGAGAAGGAAACTGACACCGGATATCGAACAAGGAAACGTAAACTTTTCTTTGTAACCCCTCACTTTAAACGTCGAATCGCGTTTGGATTGCGAGGGTGGCGAAGAATGGGGAAAATGGCCGCGAAAGTCTGATTGAATTTCGATTACCAGAGAATTCAATTTAGAATTTCGAGGAGGAACTCGATGGCTGACGAGGAAACGTTATTAATGCATTCGAGAGTTTTTGCAAAATATTCGGAGAAAAAGTTATGTAGGTTAATGTTGTATTAAACTGGTGGCTTAGTAATTAGTAACTTAATAATTTAGTCAGTAGTAACTTAGTTGCCTACTAACTTGATAAGTTAGTAATTTAGCAGTTTAGTAACTTAGTGATCTACTAATCCAATAACTCACTAAGTTACTAAAACTAATAAAATCTCTGAACCTACCTCAAAATTCATCAAACTATAAAATATTACAACAGATATTCTAGTAACTCACTCTATCCACCAAAGATAAGTTACCAAAGCTTCCAAATATCAACTTCCTTCCACGATCCCCGCTCAAAGAAGAGAACAAAGAGGAATTACCGATACAGTTGTTCAAATACACCATGCTTTTTCGCCCATAAATATCTAAAAACAGCAAACGGTCCGACAAGAATCGATTTAACCGAGCGTTTAAACGGCCGTCACGAAACAATGGCGGGGGTAACCATTAACAGAAGATAATGAACAACGTTCGAGTTAATCGAGAAGTTATCGTACGTGTACGGGCAACAAGGTTATCCAAGGGAAACAGGTATGCAAATACGTCACCGGCTGCACTCGTCGCTCCCCGGCAGGTTTCTCGGACGATTTCGTTCGACTCGAAACCAAAAAACACGTCGTCGACGTAACAGCCGTTGCGCAACACCTGAATTCGTAATTCTACTCGATTCGAATCAAAGTCTCCCTCGTTAGACGCGCGGACGCGGCTGAAATAACGTTTTCATTCGATAACGAACGGGATCCACTCTCGATTTTCATTCCTGTATCGGAATAATTTATCGTCCATGACCTGACCTAGACACCTCGATGAATATTCATCGCGAAAATGAAAGTTCCTCGACGTCATTCGCGTTTCTAACGCAGGTAAGACCGAGTCGAACAAGTGTACAGAAGATTTTGACGATTTAATTAAATGATTTGATACTTCGGGAGGGTTGTTTCGTGCATAACCTAAATTTAGTTCTTGGAGTTGATTCAATAGTTCCCGATTTTGTCGAAGTAACAGGCAATTAAAAATAGAATTTAGAATTGAGGATAAATAGTGTTTTATGTGAATGGTAAAATTTACAAATTTAAGTAATATTGAGTCAGTGATGGTTGCCTGTTAACTCAACCCTTTCTAATACCAATGACAGCATCGTTTTCGTCGAAATAAAATCCTCCGGCTTAAATACGACACCACCGGACTCTTTTACATCACGGTCCTTAAGAAAAAAAGTTAGTTGGTATCAGCGATTTCCATCTAAAGCGAGAGAAATCTTGTCCAAGAATGTCGTTACGAAGTTTTGAGGCTCGGTTACCCTGAAGTCCAGGCCACTTTGAGCCTGATGATCGTCTCTCGTTATTCCCTAGAAGGATTTCGCTCGAAAACGTGCCTCTAGGGCACGGTGATCGATCCACGTGCCTCTCATCACGCAATTCAGGAAACTACGTCGCCCTTGTTGAGAAGTGTGACGACACTGAGCACAGTTCTCGTCGACGATCAATCGAGATTAAGCGATTTCGAGTATCTCTAACAGTACCCTCTCGTTGTTTTTTGTATGGGCTGATAACGGTCGAGATACTGGGAGCTGATTCTGAATCTGGATTTTGTTCTCTGTTAGCAGATTTTAAATGAATTTTATAAATTGTTAGACTGTCAGTGTAGGGTTAGGTTTTATTTTAGACTAACGATTAGGAACATAACACTGAAACTTCTTATGTTGCTCGACTGCAGAAGCTACATGAAAGACTTAGGTAAGGTGGAAGGAGAGGAGAAGCTCATCTTAGTATACGAGCCGAAGAACAACCGAACTACACCCTTAACACCGATGTAATTTCTAATTAAACCACAACTTATATCACGTGTATACTATCAGTTCACAACTTCCTCAGCAACTCGTATAAAAAACGATAAACTGTGAACCCCAACCTTAATACAGTGCACGGTTCCCCTATAACGGCACACCTTTCAGCCATCAACCTGACATCAACAGAATTAACTTTCCACATAACACCACGACCCCCAGAGATTCGAATTTATTGTTAACACTTGGACAAATGATCTATTCCTCAATGATTTTTAGCGCTGGCAGGGGAAATCATCGTTCTCTCCTGCCTGGGCGCTGATTTACCTCGTCTGTCATCGATCTCCGCCTCCGAACGACGCGTACACGCCATTGTTAAATAAACAATGATCAATCAGCACCTAGAAACGAGGAATTTCCTGTCTCTTCAAGGTCTTTCCCGAAGTAACATTTAAAACGACCAAACATCACTGATGAAGCGATTCAATGGCAAGCCAAGAGTGCATCCCTCAGAATCCTGAAGAGATCCTCAAAGTAACCAAGCACGACCTTGGCCCAGGACCCAAGAACCTGCACCAGCCCCCAAAATCTCGAAGGGCCAAGCGCCTGACCATCAAGCACCTGGCCCTACGAACGCTTCGGCTTCAAAGAACACGTGAAGGACGAAGAACAGCGTCTGGCGACGCGTGGTTACCCTGAAGAAGCGGGCCAGTCGATGGGGCACCCTGCGATCGGCCTCGGTCACGCGTAAGAGCGGTTCACGTGACGTGACGTGACGTGACGTGACGTGACGTCGCACACGGTCACACACACTCAGTTTCACGTGCGCGCACACACACACAGGGGCACATAGCGCGGCGTTTAGGCTGACGTTGACGGGCCGGTAGGTGTCGTCGTACACCTCGTGTTTGTTCAACTGGCCAGGGTGATCTGGTTTCGCCGGAGATTTCACCGTGAACCAAGGGGTGGGGGGTCGCGATTTGCGCGGGAAACTTGCGCGCTGCCCGACAATCTCTCTCTCTCTCTCTCTCTCTTTTGCACCTTCTACCGTTCATTGTTCCCTTTTCATTCTCCACCTTCGTCCACCTCTTTCTCTATTTTTATGCCTCCCTCTCGCTCGATCCGCCTCGTACTTCATCGTTTCGGTACTTCCTTTCACGAGGTGTTTTATGAGGTGTTTGCAGCTATATCGGACGCATTCTTCTGGCTCCGCCAGCTTCGCGGGACCGGATGCGAGCGTCACGCGCCTGTTACACGGGGAGGAAGGGGGAGTTTTTTTTCGTTCGACGCACCTGGAACCTGTTCCCGAGTCAATAGCCGGCTGTCCGGGTAGACTGGTTGATTATATTCCTGTTGGAGTAGATCTAGGACAGCGACAGGTTCTTCTAGGGATGTCTAGGGGACTGGAGACCCACCACTTACAATATTTGAGAATTACTAGGCATTGATTTAAGTTGGGTCAAGTAATAATTAGAAAATTTTGTACTTTAGTGACTAGTAGTTACCAAATTACTACTCTACCGCCATTTTCCCTAGGCAAAGTCTTTAAACTTGACACGAGACAAAGAAACAGTAATATTTAGGACTCCTATCGGTATTGTCCCTTCATTTTACTATCAAGGGTTCTCGTATAACAGCCACTTCCTCCGCATTTTCTATTTCGATCAATGTTATCATCGCCTATCTCGTTCCCCTCCCCCCTCCCCCCACGTTACCCTTATCAACCATTACTTTCTCGTCCTTTGTCCCTTCCCTGTCAGATTCACCTCGATCTCTCAGACGTCCTATCTCCGTGCACTTATCTTAATTCACTGCTTATCTTAAACGGCGATTTCCATTTTCGAACGTGACACACGATTTCCCTTCGGGAAACGAGCATCCCCCCTCGAAGAAACGATACAAATTGGATGCACGGGAGAAACCGAGCCGCGTAGGATACAGCTCGCGACACAAATCAGCCATTTAATGAATAATGTATTCAAATTACCCCCCCACCTGCGCGAACCACTCGTTCGGATTTGAACGGAACAATGTCAACGAGGCAATTTATCGAAAGACGATTGGGCACAGATCGGAAATTGACAGATTATGTATTTCGAGATTGAACATTCAATTTAACCTCATCGATAATCGAACCCACCTATGAATATATATGCACACTCGGTCCAGGAGATTGCAAACTGATTAATAAATAATAAACCTTTCGGAAGATCGTTTTAATTCAGACCTTACCCCAACCTTTGCAAGGTAGTTGACCCAAACCCTGACAAAGATCGTGAACGTTCGATTTTGTAACAATTCTTCCGAACTGTTTACACCCCCACAGTGTTCGTCGCGACTTCACTGCACTCGATCCTCGAAATTGAGGTAAAAACGCCTGATCAGAGCGCCAATTACCGATGACGACGTAATGTCTCATTTGAGGAGCACGCAACGTTATTAGATGATGAGACAACCGGTCACAAGCAAAGGAGAAGAGACACTGAATCGGCACACAAGCGGCACGGTGTGATACACACGCTGCTATGCTCGTAAATGACTCGTCCTGACGTAGAAACTAGCGGTCATTATTTTAATGAACGCCTCAATCGGCCTTAATTCACTGGATTCCTCTGTTCCACCTAGGCGACCCCGCCGGGAAGCCCCGAGGACCAGGACCTAGGGGTGGCGTGGGTGGATCGAGGACTTTTAGGTTAGAAATTCAAGTTAGTTCAGGATTGGGCTTTTCAAAATTATTTTATTTGAAAATATGGTGTGAAAATTAAAGTCGAACGAATATATATAAATATGGCTTTAATAATTTATAGGTCCTCCTGGTTTTATTATAATTTAAATAATAGTTATGCACCGCCCTGTATAAGATAAGCTAACCTTTGTACCAAATTATTTGCTCTACATTCTCAAAATAAAAATGATAAAATGATAAAACTGAATAACTTAACACTGATTAGGGTGTATTTATGTCTAGGACCATTCGAGCATTTTGAACGAGCGAAGAAGACCAATGGCGCCTGATTAATCAACATCAGACTAATGGTTGTCGATAGTACACCTTTTTCTTGTCAGGTAAAATGCCTCTGATAAAAGGGAGGTGAAAAAAGCCACGGTTCCTTTATTTTCTGATACGCACAGCGTCCATTAGAGGCGAACACGTGACCGGTGAAAAGAGATCGTGATGGGAGGAATTTTTCTTGAAAACAAAAAAGGAAACGAGAAGAGGTTTGGGATATGCAGATAGCCGTCTGTCGATAGAACGCGAATGCGCGGGAAAATAAATAGCACCGAGCACGGTATCCACGTAAACGTGTCCAATCGTTACTTTACCCCCCTCGTCCAGGGGTCAATATTGATTTTCAACGACGGTCACGCCGCAATTGCAATTTCTTGCCACATTAACTTCGCCCAACCTTAGAATTTTAATAAGTCGGTTCGACAGCGAAGGGAATTATAATAAATAAATAATTAAAGTAATACGAACTGAAGGTTTGTAAAATGGCACGTTTCTCGGGTTGACTATGTGCATTCCTACGTGCAACTTTATACGCGGTTGAAGATAATCATGGCAGGACAGATGGAGCGAAGCGGACACTCCATGATGTTTGCCCATCGAGAGATAAAAATATTTGCCAACGGTGCACTTGCTCGTTCGTTGCACACGCGAGGCGCTCGTTAAAGAAAATATTTATGACACGAAACGGTGACGATTGATTGCTATTTTCGTTTGAATATACTAATTAATTCGTTTCTGAGATGCTAGTAGTCAGTATCAAGATAGTAAAAATAAAAACAACTAGCGGTAGTTGCATTACTTAGTAGTATTATAGTACTTTAGTAAAGTACTAGCACTGTACTATGCAATGCTGTAATATAAATATGGTAACAGTAATACTACCATTTATAATTGAAGTTATACTGTAACTAGTATCCTAGAACAGTGCTATAGTACACGTACTAGTATCACATTTAATTATAGATACAGTGATAGTAATTTAATTTAGTAACTTAATTAATCAAATTTCAAAGTTTTGTAAAAATTTTGTTACACGAAAAGTTGTTCCCGTTTCGATTCGAAATACAAATTGCACGTCAGATAAGACAATGAAACAGATAATGGCAATTGTTCAGGTGTACAGTTTGCAACGGCGCTAATTGCAGCGTATTAAAAAAAGAAAAAAAATTACGTAATAATGCGACTTACCTATACTGATCGGTAAATATCCTGAAAATAACAATTGGTATTTATTCGAAAACGTTCCACTATATTCAACATGCTGTTAATAATTTTTCTTTGTGTGTACCTGAATAGAAAGAATCTCTAAAATCGCTAAGGCTATCGTTCGTCAACTTTTCAAATAGTGTAACTATACTTTACAAAAAAGCTAGCTGTACGAGTGGAAATATCTAACGTTCAGTCTGTACAATTTTTACATCATCCTTTATTTTTAATCGATGAAGCTGTACAATGTTCATTGTTTGCGAGCAAAAGAAAAAAAAAGAAGATAACAATTCAGCGGTGTTCTGCGAGTGTTCTTTGTGCGCAGGTGTGTGTGTGTGTGTGTGTGTTCAAGCATCAATTTTGATCAGAGCAATTCCGCCATGTGTCATTTTTAACCCATAGCCATTTGTTGTTCCTTTATTTCGAACAATTTGTTGAATAAATACAGCTATCCATCTATCTTCGATGCATTTTTCAAAAAAGGTCAATCAATCCAACTTCCAAAAAGGTAGTAATATAATTCAGTTGAAGAAAATACAACTATTTTACAAATTATTGCTAAAGATATTAAATATACTTTTCAACACTGTAGCTACTATAAGAAATTGTTAGAAATAAACACCCCTAAAGAATGCAGCATCCAAATTGGCCATAACTAATCACTAATTGGATGATTGTATACCAAGCCCCCTCGAAAATTATTTAAAGGAACGTCTATTCTATAAATAATTTGATGAAAAATTCACGTGGCAAAGAACCAATAAGCGATAACTTTAATCCAACTGCCAGAAACAAGCAACCGTTAAGCATAGTTAACAATAACTGAACAAATCAAGACAATACCGTTCCACAAATTGGCAGAATCATTTCCCTTTTTGTTGCCCCCACAGCAAACGAATAGTTCATGCAATTTTGAAACCTCCCCCCCTTCCCGGGTGTATTTACAGCGAATCGAAAGAGAACGAGGGATGGGGTCAAGAAATCGAATTGATTCTCAAGCGATTGAGTTATCGTCGTGGCGAGGGGTGTTCGTTAAAGAAAATCTGTGAGTGTGTTAATCTGTGAGATTGACATAAGAGATAAATAGGATCGTGTACATACGCTCTCTCGACAGGAAGCTCTGTCTCTTTGAACCTGCAACCCAAGGATCACATACATGATACGTATCGTTACACCCCGCACCCTTCTTGACAGCTATGTCAAATAAACAATCGAATTTTCATCGCAACAAGTCGTGAAACTCGATTGCAAGAAGGCAACTCTAAAAATTAACCGCTATAAATATTATGAACGATTTCTCGCACGGAAATGTATTTTTAGACCAAGCGAGATGTTTATCATAATTATTCAAAATATTTGTCAGTCGTTTCATTTTCATGGAAATTAAATCGAATTTGAATTACAAACGAGGAGCATAAAATTTCAATCTTACGTTTCATAGCTTGCTGCATAAAACATAGAGACACTATGTACAAGTGAAACAATAAATCGCGGCAACACAGGTTTCTAAGCACCGCCATCACCATCATAAAAAGCTGCATACAATATAGAACCACCATGGTACAAGATCGGACCGTCTCCCGTTCGAATTTGCTTTTGTATTTCAAAATTTACGATGAATATAAATTAGTCACGTGCAGGAACACATAACTTTTTTTTGTACAACTTCATTTTGTTTCCCCGGGAAATTAATTGAACGATAATAGAAGTATCGTTGTGTATCTCAAGTTCGCAGTAGAATAGTCGTGGCCATGATCAGACGTACGCAGCAGTGTGATGTAACCGGCAATTGTTCACTTAGTTCGTCGCTGCAACGAAGTTCTTAATAAACTTTATGTATTTTAAATTCATTTTGTGTCTAAACCGAGGTTAAACATCGTCGAGGTAAAGAAAATGCATTGAGTACTTAAATATTCAGTTCCAATTCCCCACCGATAGATGGCTAGTGAATTTCAGGGCCTGTGGCGCGATCTACCGTCGTCTCTGTTCGATCGGTACGGTAGGAAATGATTCTACCGACGATTCCAGCTTCCACGAGTCCACAAAATACATTATTTTTTCTAAATTATTGATTCTAACGTCTTGAATAAGTTGTGATGACTTGTCTGAGACTTCAGGGATCAATTCTTCATCATATAAGAGCTAAAGATTACTAATTTAGATTAAAGATGGCGCTAACTCTACGTCTCCCTGGGCGCCGCCATTGTTGTATTTTTTTAGCCTACATTTAAGCCTGCTTAATCGACAATCGGTAATGCAGTGACGACAGAGAATACGTTTAAATCCCTGCGGTTAATTAACATGCGCGAACGCGCTATTAACAAACAACGCTGATTCGAACAGTCGATAAATCGATGTTAGAGGCATGCCTCGTGTTTATTTCCTAATTACCTTTTAATTATTCATGAACACGTGCATACCGCCGTTACAGCTCGCTAATTATTACCGCGATGTGTACAAACGGGGTTCATTAATGGCGCCCTATCCACTTAGGGAATCTGTAACTTACGTGGGCGTTAATTACACCGTCCCCGTTTAATTACGAGCCATAGTCCGCAGGTGAATATCTCTCAATTATGAATTTCGCGCCAACACGTGTGGCTGCTGATTAAACGCGTAAGCCACGTCGCTCTAAATCCGGCATTAAATCACCTGCTGCTTCGTTGTTCCTTACTTTTATCAAAATTGTTCCCATCTGAATACAACTTTTGTTCAAAAATGATATTTAATGCTCAAATATTATCAAATTAATTAATTCCCCTTGTTAATTGTTGGTCAATAATGACCCCCTAGGCAATCAACCTTGTCAATATCGTCTCAATTAGCAAAATTTTAAGGCAGTGTTCGTGTTTTGCAGGCATGTCTGACCATGGCTGACCTATTCCACTGAATCCTTGAGTACACAGCCAACATCGCAAAACTGATACTGAACTCTTTCATACGAAGATGAGCAATTAATTATTCAACAGATAAATATTTACAGGGTTAATGTTGGCTCGATTCGCTCGCACAGTGACAGAATAAAGAGAGAAGAACAGCTTGAGAGATAAGAAGACGATGGAAATCGATGTTGTTTGTTGAAAACCTACCTTTCGCTGGCGATCGAACTGTTTCGGGACATCGATTTCGGTGACATCTCGAAATCGCTGTCGCTACGATACAGGAAACTCTCCCGTCGCTGTGGCAGAGTTTGGAGAACGAGGCCTGCACTGGGTGAGGCGCCTCCGCCGCCGCCGGCGCCACCGTCCAGCGTCGAGGCGCCATTTTCCACGTCGAAACTATAAACAACAAAGGAAAACATTAATTTCATTACCGTTCGATTTTCACGTTTTGTGTATTTTTATCGTTATAACTTTGTATCGTTTACGTGACCCTGTATTTTCTTTATTCAAGCCATTAGGTCATTAGTTTTAACGAAGATGGGACAACAACAGTCCTTATTAAATATTGCAATAAAACAAGTGTAAGTTCAATTTAAAAATAGGTAAAAATAAAATGCAAGAAGCGTTGAACTAATTTCCAAAGTAATTTTTCAGAAGAAACTCTTGCTGGCTGAGCATTAGCATAATATAAATGGCTCGCGGAACCGTAATAGTCGAATTTCTTCGTTAAACTAACGACGGTGTACGATTTCAGCATCGAACGGCGTCGAATTCAGCTTATTCTGGGTCCGCGGTGTCCAATAAATACGTCTAACGAAGTCACGTAGGAGTTGAAATGGCACCACCTTCTCATTTCGCGAAACTTATTTATCCCGCGCCACCAGGGACCGCGCACAAAATTGTAAAATACACGCCGTGTGTTTTCGCTTGGCGAGTAATTATGATTCGGGGAAACAATGGCGCGGTGTTCTTTGAAGATAGATTAGAAAATAAGACAGGCGGAAGAAAAAATATTCACGCATCTGCGATCAAAGAAGAATCGAGTTCGGTGAAGCTGGTATATGTTTTTTTAAATGGAGAACGTGAGAAATAGACGAAGAAAGATGTTGGTGGGTCAGGGATCAGGATTCTAAAACACTATTAATTAGTAGCAGTAACATCAGTTGTATTATCAATGATACTAATTAATATAATACTCATTAATTGATAGAATACTAGTGTTACTAAATACTAATTATTAATAGCATCAAACCATTAGTGTTCCCGTCGAAACAAATATTTATCTTCAAACGTACTAATTTATTTAGCACTTTAAGTGTAGAAAAATACTCAATGTTAATAGAATATTTAAAATTCACAGATATTCAGCTTCAATCAGAGAAAATGAAACTAAACAAGAAATAAATAGTTTGAACGTGTGAATTACGTTTTGACGTGTTCAAAAATAATTATTCGGATAATTATCAACTTAGATCGGGATCAATTTGCTCGTTAAAGGGGTCTAATTAACCAGGTTTAATTAACATTCTTTCGTTCCGTGTTGACCAGAAAACACGACTCGTCTTCCTGCTTTCGATAGCGATCATTGCATGCGATTATGTAAGCCACGATTAAATCCACGACCTTGCCATTGCAGCGTTTAAATTGTGACACAGTGAACCTCGATAAACAGCAACTATCATTTTTTATTCCTTAATCATCCTCGGTTTTTAATTAGAAATTACGATTCCAATATCTCTAACTATCATCCTTAATTTTTATAATGTCAAGGTGTTAAGAAATAAAATTAATTAAAAGTTTCATTACAGCAGCGTAATCTTTAAACAATGTAAGTAGCAAGATGGAAAGCTTCGTAATTAATTATTCGATGTAGGGCTCGATGTTAATAAAGATGCTCGCGGGATGGTAGCTAAACAACGATAATAAGAGAGGCTTTCATTTCCGGTGATGTGCACGTGACCTAAAAAACCTGTTGCAACAAGCTTCTCCCCCGAGCAAACTTACAACCGAGACATCTAGACAATCTTTCCCGTTTATCTATAACCACGGCCAAGCCTGAACAGCTAATATTGGTTTTCGACCAGAGCTGCCAATAAAGTAGTGATTAAAAGGCACTTCCGGTCCGTGGTTGCCGCGCCCATCAACCGTTACGTAAAACGCATTGAGTAATGGTTAAATGTAACAGGACAGACAAATGGGGGATATAGAATTCTGTACAAAACCAACATGAATGATACCCAACTTCATTTGTCAATCATTTTAATGCATCACTCGATGCTACTCACTAATTTAATTATAATTAATATTCTCTAACACTCATGAGAACGATTCGAACAAAGCAGACTCCGAATCAAACTCCTAGAAACTATTCTCCTATAAATTCAAGGTAGAAGCAACGTAACAGGGCATCCTAATTTTCCCAAGAATCGTTAAATTAGCAAATCGAGACCATGTGGGGTACCACACGATCGTTAAACCCAACGATCTTACGGCAGGCTGTAAATCTTCCTCGATCATGAATAGCACTAGCGTGATTAGGTTAATTGCGCGTGTACCTAATCATTTCTCTCTCTTTCCCTCTCTGCGCCTCTACTGTTCTACGGCAAGGATAATTAAAAGGAATCATTGTTCGACCTCATTTCCTAATGGGTTCTATCGACGGTAAAAATGATAGAGGATCGTTTATTAAATCTTAAGTAAGGCGATTAGAAGAAATTAAGCGAGGTTTTTCACTTTAATTCACTGCACTTAACTCTCCTACGTCGTTTCAAATATTGGGGGCAATTATAATGGCGCCATTATAGGCCAGAGTGACCCTTGTAGAAATATTTTTCATTTCCACAATTCTAGCCTTAGATGATTCATCATCATCGTTAATTTTGAACAAACAAACAAAGAAACAAGTTGGAGACCAGGGCTGCACAATGGCTACTCAGCTGGCGTCCATGGACAGTATCGGTAACGAAAATGGCGGGCAATGGCGTAATAAGCTAACCAAATATCCCCTTTTCCATATTCGACATTCAACACTGTGTACTTGTTGAGTTCTTCAGCATTGTAAACTTACGGAACGGCGACGTAGACGAGTTTCGGGTGCGGTTTCGCGCGCGACAACATCGCGACGCAACCGCTGTGCCTCCTGAGCGAAGTGACCGGAAGTGTCACCCTCATCGTGCCGGAATCTCTGCGCGCCAGTCTCGAGGACACCTCGTGCGGCACGAGAATGGCGTAGTCGCTCATGACGGGCGGTGACAGGCCTCTGGTTCAGGACCGTGTTCCCATCGACGCGTCGGGCGTCACACGTCCAATTTAAAGGCCAATCTTGGATCGTCCAACGTTTAAACAATCATTTGCTCACGGGACGAGGCCCGAAGAGTTCGAACCCGTCGCTTTCGGACGAGTTTCGAGCCGCGCCGGCACCGTGGCGAGCTCTACACCACCGTTTGCTGAAGAGAGGTTAATTTGAAAAGTTATACCGATGTTTATAGTTTGACTTTATGTTTGCCCTTTCGACTTGATTCTGTGCTCGAAGGAGGTTCTCGCTCCGGCGAATTAAAAGTTCTTTCGGTGGTAATTAAAGAGAGTCTGGCTATAAATACTCTGCTGCCTTTCGGAAGGAGAAAAAAGGGATAAGGTACCTTTAAATAGCAGGACCGAAGGGTATATAGGTGCGGAATGAGAGAAAGATTCTGCTATAACATGATAGTAGTATAATGGAATAGTAGTTTAACGAAATAATGTAGTATCTTGAAACTAGTAGCATACCAGTTTATAGCGATAGTAGCAGAGTAACTAGTTTAGTCTAGCAGCGAAGTAGCGATAGAGGGCAGTAGCGCAGAGTATAGTAATCTAAAATAAAAAAAATGATAAATTGTACGTGTTATTGTTTTCTACGATCGTTTGTTTTTAACTAACAATAGAATAAGTAGCAATTCTTTTAATGAAAGTGAATCTGTAACACATCCGAATTCGATTGCCCGAGACTCGACTAATTGCACCGAAGGATTTACTTTAATTTCCCTCGGAAGATAGGAGGAAAGTTCCGAGGAAATGAAGTTAAGCTGGCGCCGTTTCGTTCGACGCAGGAAACGCAAACTGAAATTGCTTTGTCCCTGTGAAGTTAACTGCAAATCCGTTCCCTTTACCCTCCGCGAACTTGCATCCGGTTTATCGAACATCGTAAAATGGAAGAAATACAATTTCACGAAGCAGAACCGAACCGATATTTTCACGCACACCGATCACCGTAAAAGCTTTAACTCGATTGTGAATCGAAAATCTTTCTCGCTGAGATTGATGGAATTCTTAATATTTCATTTAAACAAATAGTTTACGAATACTAACGCTGATTAGTATCGCTGCCAATAGTAATACTAACGCTAGTATTATAGCAACAGCGCCAGTACTAATACTAGGATTAACGCTAATAATTTTGATGTTTCATTTGTTTAAAAGTTTATTCCCATAAGGTTTTTAAATTATACGCATCAACGTGTATGGGCTAAAGCGATCCTTGTTACTTTGCTGAGCACGTGTTGGCTTATCCCAGCAAGATTCTCCATTTTCTCGGCGAACAAGTTTACAGAACAGGGATAAAGGACATTCTTCTTGATTTTCAGCGAGCCAGCGGAAAATTTCCTCGAACATATGTATTAATTCACCAACGAAAACGGAAAGGATCGTAAAAGTGTTTTTATCGTTTCATTTTACCACTGAGTCATCCAATAAATACTCTGAACACTTTTATGAGAGAAAACGTTGTTCACTTTAAAATATCAGAATGTATTAACATCTCGGCGAATCAATTTAAAGCGGATGCAATCAGTGTAAAACGTTCGGCGATCGATGTCAAATGCTAATTTCTGTTAATTTCTTAAATTGACCGGGAGGAAAGTTACTTATGGGGATTATTTAACACTTTTGATCGAAAGTTTCCCCGGCGAATTCCACGAAGTACGCGAGGCAAATTGCGTGAAGCAATTTAAATAGCAGAGAAAGAGGGAATGTAAGGGAATTTTTGTTCATTTTAAATTCAAATCGACCCGCCCGTTTCAACGACGGAACAAATGAAGTGAACAACAGTTGTTAAATGAGATTCATCGTGGGCGATGCTTGGAATTCAGTTTGCTGGAAGTCGAAGGAAGTTCATCCCATTCCGTCGCTTTCCTTTTGCGAGAGCGTAAAAATTCATCTTCACAAATTTACAAATATTACGCAACTGTATTGTCATAGTATTTTACTATTTTCCGTTTATTGCTTCCAGTTGATAACTAAATTCGAAGTAGTACTGATACTAACGCTAATATTATTTGCTAGTTATTTAAAGGAACAGAGTTCGTATCATAAACTTTGAAACTTGAATGTTGGAACGAGGAAGACGATACTATACACGGTCGTCTCACAATAGCACGCGGAACAGCGTCCAACTTTTGTACGCGATCGAATCGCGAGCAAGTTTTCTAACAAACAACTTCAATTTCAATTTCGGCCAGGTGTAAATACTGTAAGCAGCCCGCAATCGGGATCGCCCGAGAGCAAACTGAAGCGGTTCATCCATTTGTCATTCAGCCATCTCCCCTCACGGACGGGAATAATCAAGTTCGAACGACCGTCTGTTCAACAACACCCGGCTTGTATTCATAACAAAGCTATTCATAGCGAGCCACGAAGACCAACCTTTTCGTCGGCCCGCTTTCAAACTTCTAATCGTCGGGCTTTCTAATTTTAATGCAACGCCGTTTCACGCGTCTGCCGCCTCCATTTAACCGTCAACGATCCAGAGCCCGTGAATCTTTCACGGTCCCCCATGAAGACCGTGGCAAATTTACCTACGGCCACGGCTGATGGCGTATGCTTTACTACCCAACCACCTGGAACTTTTTCCATTTCCATGGAAATCCCCCGCGCGGTTTGGTTAGCACCGGGCCACCCCCGCCCCCGCAGCCTTTTCATTTTCGGTTTATGCTCGCCGTTTCGGAAAACTATAGGGTGGTCGATTTTCTGAAAATCACCGATGGAGTGATGGATCGTTAAATTTGAAATCAACGACGATTTTACATCTTACGATTGTCCTGTTTTTGGTATAAAATTATGGAATAAATTTTCGTTTAATCTGTAATATTGTTTTTAAATAATTAACTGATAACTTGTAATTACTTTGCGCTTGTATATTTCCGTTGGGTGTTCATTTTATGCGTTTTTTTAACTTAATAGCCGTTATTATCTACGGTAAATATTGTCTTTATGAATACACTGTTGTTTGCACAAAACCAAGATCCATTTGTACTTTGTTTAACAATACTCAGAGTTAATCTTCGAATGTTACATTGTTGCAATAAATGTACAAATTATGGAGAATGTTGTGAACGTTCTTTGTGAGAATAAAAATTGAAATAAGATATAATATTATGAGAATAGTGAATTTCGCCGAAGATAATCAATCAACGTCTACTCTCTTTACTCAAATCTTCTATTTCGAGAAACGCGTATCCACGGCCCATGTGGACGAAAGTAAAGATTCTGACAGTTAATTTGCTGTGGATGAAGGTAATCAATCACCTTGTCTCGTATTTTCAGTTAAACCCCATTACATGAATAACCCAAGAATAATATTACCTTTGGATTGCGATAAAAGAAACGTATCACCGGTTAAAAAAAGAGTATATTACTTATTAGTACATTTGTCTCTGATTTCATTTAAAATATCAGTTTTATTATATTTTAAAAAGTTATCAAATCCTACGAACTCAACAAAAACAGAAATGAATTTTTAAACACAGTTAAATTCAATAATGAATTAGTGAAGCATAAAAGTTTAGTAGAAATAGCGTGTAGTATAGTAACATAGTAGCAATATAGGGTACTAGTTTGGTATAGTAGCGAAGTAGCAGCAGAGCTTGCTAAAATAGTAGAAAGATAACACTATTGCACAGTAACACAGTATTCTACTAGTATTGCCTACTATTCTAGTATCTCTATATCATTATAGCACAGTATAGCAGTATAGCAACCCACTAGCCCAACAACTATTCAACTAGTATACTACTATCCTAATAGTAGCACAGAAACAACTGATGCAACAGAATGTCTATATTGTGGGCAAGTATTAAAATAAAAAATTACAACAGAACCATGATCGATAATAATTGTGGCAACGATACGAGCTCTCTTGATACACCTCGATCAACGCTTAATGCTTGCATAGATACGGAAATCTATTGACGTTTTTCGATAACAGACACAAGTCCCCATCAAGTGTTACGAATTTCTTCTTTTATCAATTTTTTCAACTATTTTTAACCATTTTGAACTTTATTAATTGTTGCAAAATGAAAGTTGCACTTACGCAAAATTCATCAAACGCCACTATTGCAATCACGAATGTTTAAACACTTTAAAAGAAAAAAGGGGGATTGAAATATAATTGTTGCAACAAAAAGAATTACTATCTTCTTTTAATCTTTCAATTCGAAGTAGCATTATCCGAACTTAAAATACCTTGTGAAAATAATGCAATGTAACGCAAAAATGACGTAATAACAAATACCCAAGTTCGTAAAATCGTTTCCATGTTAATGTTCGAACTTATCATTACTGCCAACGATACACCGATAAACCGTGGAATCATAAAATACAAAGAAGAAGAAGAAGAAGAAGAAGAAAAAAATGTTATTGCAAATAGTAAAGTCTCTGATTCACTCAAATCTTTTCTAAGAAACAAACAAACAGGTCGATAAATTATCTTACATCAGCGGTATTAAATTACATAAACAATCGACTGGAAAAATTCTTCAATTTTTCTTGATCCGTTCAGAAATTTTCAAAAGTTATTAATACAATATTAATTCCAATTTTCGATGTTAATTAAAAGTTGGTTCGGTTCGGGAAATTGTTTATTTGTATCGAGGTACGTTGAACCAGCGTTCGTTCGAAATACCGTCTTGCTCGAATCAATCACAACGGCAACAAAAGTGTCATTCCGGCTCAGAAACGATCGGGAACGAGGTATAAATATTTGCTCGTTCACCTCCGATCCCACGCCTCACACCCCCTCGCCCGACATCCTTGATTTAACACTTTGCTTCCCCCGTTTCGAGGAATTGCAAAAGAAACGAGTTTTTCGAAGTTAAATTTCGTTCAAATTACGGACCGGGATGGGGGAGGGGGTGGAGATTTTAACGAAACGGAGGAGAAAATTGTTGTAAATTATTGCGTTGTTCGAAACGTAACTTCGAGAATGAAGTGAAAGAAATTGTTTCATTTCTAATGAATTAATTAAGAAGAGATTGACGCGTCACACGTTGCAATTCCTTGTGTAATGAATAAATAATTTTTAAATTTCGAACAAAAGCATTTGCTTCGCTGAATTTCTGCCAGGCCGAAATAACAATTCCTCCCACAACGAAACAACAGAAGGCGAAGAGGTTTCGTCCAATATCAGAGTCCTCGCAAATCCCGAAGAACCTCCATCGAAAGGGCAGACAAATAATCTCTGAAAATCGAACCTGAAGCTCGAGGCCCTCTCGAAAGCCCTGGCCAAAAAAACAGGACCGAAAATCCTTCTTTCACGAAACGAAATCACAGAAGCGCACAGCACGATTTCACGGACGGCACTGGTTCTCGCGGCCAGCCACGCGACACAACTGAGACGTACACGCGAAGCGACACCGACCGGTAAACACAGAGGACTACCGGGGAGAGGCTCGTCCTGGCGCGTGTCCTACGGCAAGGACACCGACACGTTGCTCGTCCGTCCAACCGGCGAGCCGCGATCCTGTTTGCTCGCGTGCCGCCCGTCAACTGACGACTGTTGCTCCTCGTTGCCCGCACACGGTCCCCCTTGTGTGCGTGTGGGTGTGCGTACACAGGGTACCCGCGATAATGCTTTACCTCCGACCAAGGGCTAATTCAGAGGAAAATATTGGCCGCTTTGCTGGTAACTATTAAGCCACTTAACTGCTTTACCATGGATTACTATGAATTTTTAGTGGTATAGTTGCCTCAAGTGATCTGGGTTAGTATAAACTAGTATCTCATAGTTGCTACTAATGTTACTGTGGACTAGTATTTGCTACTATACTACTATTGACTACTAGTAACTAGTATAGACTACTCTAGACTACTCAAGACCACTGCCAAGGACAGCCCTCTGCCACAAAACGTACCCATATGTTTTTAAAATAAAATATGGTACACAATTGTGATACCTGGCAAGAAATACAGCAATTAGTATCCCTGTTTCTTGCTAACCAAATAGTCCAGGTTTAACGGCGGGGATTGAGATTTTTGCGTGCTCCCACGGGAATTACTCAGAGGATTGTGGTCAGTGGAATTAATTTCTATCATGGGACTCGAGAACGTTGGGCTCGTTAGAAAGTTATAATTTATATTATGAGAACTACCATCCTCAATCAAATGTCCAAATTGTATAAAATTAAGAATTATTAATCCTCGCTGTGGGTTTACTTCGGAAATAATTGTGGACTATTGATGAACCTTAAGAATGCGACAGAATGATGAACCAACCTACATGGTAATCTATGAAGTAATTAACCAGACTATATTTAACCCTGTATCACGTGGAATATTCGAATTTTTGTGACTGTCGGTCTCAACAAACACGAGATAAGATCGATAGATAACCCAAGAGTTATACGAGTCTGGCCACAATCACAGAGTTAGGAAATAATAACGAACATAGCTGATGCCTGTCATAGGCGTAGCTATTAAAATCGTTCGTTTTAATTTCACAGTAATTTCCAGTTAATAAATCCTTTCTGCAATCACAATAAGGATAAAACTTTATTTATTTCGATCACTTCTGGTGGATTGATGTTGACGGCGGAGGGGGGTTAAGCCCACCCTGACCTCCATCTAGTTACGCCACTGATGGCCATCTAGCGGATCCTTAATCCTCGAAGGGCCAATTTAAATGAAACTTCACGTCACGCGCTTCTTCGAATTTTATCCCAAATTCTTCCTGAAAATACTAACCCTCTGCCACAGCAGTTTTATTAAAACTGTAATGTTACTTAGGCCACCCATCACTGAAATTCCACATTTCCTATTTTATATTACAACATTTCAAATTTGCCTCACGAGTCTGACTTGCCAAGGGGCCAACAAAAATTTCTAATATTTTTAATTAGAATTGGACCCATTTTTGTACAAAATTGCCCAAGGATCCGCAAGAACCGCGTGACGCCACGGGAAATCCGTGTCTTGTCATCGCAAGACTCATTGCACAACCGCGCAGACCTCTCATTAGTTAATAACTCGAGAATTATCCAAGCTCGAAGCAAAAGCCTCTGTCGAAGACGGCGATCAAACAATACAAACTTTATTAATGCCTCCTAGTGGTCCCAGGACATAGAAAGGTGCGAAATTTCAACTGGGACCACTGGCAGAGGCGCCAGGGGGCACCCACCCCATGAGCACCCACGCGCTCTATGAGCAGCGGAGTTTAAAGCTTGGAATGTTGTTAAAACGCCATTAAATTTTCAATTTTTTTCATTAATTTACCAAGTCCTTGCGTTTCAACAACCTCAGGGTATTCTGACACCCGAAGGAGGTTGGGTGTCGTGGGAGCAGCCGGATAGGAAAGAATGGCCGAGAACGTCGATACATAAATAGGTAAAATAACGAAACGTTACGGCTGGCAGTAAATCTGCAACCGGGCTTCGACCTTCGGGCCAGCGGGTGTAAATTATACGCTCTGCAAGCCGTTAAATCGTACTCGATTATGGAACGAAATTTCGGGGATAATCGGGAACGTAAACGCGTTATGGGCGTGTTGCGAATCCGCTAATGAGCGTCACGAGAGGAGCACAACGCCGGGCAAATTGTATTATCGGGTCCCGACGGGAGCCATTTCGCGCCGCGGGGATCCTGCGCGACTTCGAAAACGTACGATTTTATATTCCACTAGAGTTTATTGCTCGACTTGCAACAGTGGCTTTTACTGGATCTCGAATGAATATTTTATGACCTTTAGTTGAGGATTTATTGCCGAGATTAGGTTTTGTTATGTATTTTACAATCGCATCGGAACCGACTTGTTTTTGCGATTAAACCCGATGCTTTATGGTGGATTTTATTTCTACCAAATAAATCGTTCCACGAGAAAATAAAATATTAAGGATCAGGGTCCTTTAAACTCATTTTTTATAATATGTACATCTCTGGATCATTTATTATTTATTTTTCCATCTGATATTCAAAGGTTATTCAACGCCCCCTAAAATAATTCTTTTACCAAATTATGTACCCCTCTTAAAGGTTAAATTTAAGATTAGAAATCATTTTTTAAACAAAATATGTACCTCTGTAAAATATCACTTATTCAAAACATTTTCTAAAATAAGTAATTTTGTAATAAAATGAAAGATTAGAACTCAAGTATTTTCCCTCAGAGATTCAAAACAGTCCTAAACCATATTTTCCAGGGTAATTCTGATTTCCCATGTATCATTCACGAATTTTTCACTTTGAAACGGCATTTCGAGTGAACGAATAATAAAAGTTCAATATTTGCACAATAAACCGAAGGCTGTTCAGTCCGTGCGTCTACAAACAGTGATAATCGATCATATGATTTCGCGTGCACACTTCTCCCCCCCGTCGAAATTCCACCGGCCAGGCGTGTGCAACTTTTTATTACAACAGTATTGTATCCCTCTCGTGCGTCAATCTCCGCTACAGCGCGAAGGAGCCAATAAAAAGGAAAGAGAAAATAAACGAGCGTATAAGAACGTCGGGAAAAACGTCTCTGCGCGACTCGATCCGTGCGCTATCTTCTGTTTGCCGCGCGCTCCGAAATAGATCGTAGATTTACAATCGCGATAATTCGTCGAGGCTCGACTTTGTTCACAGCGTATCCTCGGTTTCTTTTTCGTTAAACGCGGAAGCGCGATAAAGCCGCGCGAAATCCGTACGTAGAATTGAAATTCCCCGATCGGATAAACATCGCCGAGCCGTTTCGCGTTTACGTTTATTTATCGTGCGAGCCGTACTTTTGATCGAAATCGAATAAAATCTCTGAACGGTCGTCGAAGCGTTTCCGCTGTTCGTCGTCGCGTTAATAAATTTCGCTGCGATTAATTTCCATCGGCGATAACGCCGATTGCACGCCGGCGATTCGAGGAAGAGATTGGAATTTTGTGCAAATTTTGCAACGGTGTTTTGAAATTAATATTTCAGGGCTTTCGAGGTACCAGAAATGTAGCATGTTCACGATATTTAATCAATTAACACTAGTTTTAATTAGATACACCTCAGAACTTGAGACAGTATGATAGTAATGAATTTTTGAGAAAAAGTGGGGTTAAGTTGCTTTTAGTAGATATTGCAATTATAAACGTTTAAGAAACGTTGTTGATCATTGAATGTCCAAAAATCAGTCAGGAATTACAAGGAACCTTGAAGATTTAGGTTAGATGGTCCCAAGTTAACTTAACCTCAATCCTAATCAGTCCCCTCAACGATAACAAAGTTACACTGCATCTCAAAAGCACAAAATCAAAGGTATTAATCTTGAAATAAATGAATAAAACACAGCGACATATGCAACGACCTATGGCTGCCAGAGACTGTTGCCACGACCCTGAGGAGTTAATTCGAAAATCAGCCGAAACGTTTCAGGAACGATCTCGGTTTCCAATCTGGCGGTGAACGATCAGAAATCGCGAAAGGTCGGGGTGAAAGGCTCGGCTGGTTGTATCGATCAGGGGTGGCTGGCGTGCCGCACGGTTGTTAAGGGTGTTTATCACCTACGCGCTCTTCAGGGTCGCCAGATTTGTGTCAAGAACTCGTTCTTGCGACTAGCCGCTGGAAAAACGCTCGTCGAACCGCGCTACGTACGCGGAAGAATTTACGAGCACCGCGGACATCTCGGGCGTAAAAAGTCGTCGTCTTCGCTTATTTCTCCGCCTCAAGGATGAACCGACGCGAAGGCCTCGACATTTCAGCGGACCGCGCCTATTCCCATTCAAACGCGGTGCCCACCACTTCGCGAGCAGTCGCATCCTTTCAGCGTGAAAGGAAAATTCGAGGTATAACGCGGCGTAAAAAAAAAAAACTCCTCATGAATACGCCACGAGGGGTCCCCGTTTTTGATAACAGGCTCGCGTATTAACATATTATCAAACGCTCGGGATCTGCTCGACTTTTGTTCAACGTTTAACTGGGAGAAATTTATTCCGTGTCGTTTAACGATTGTAAATTATTCACCGACGGGGACGGTCCTCGAGACGAGCCACCGTCCCTTATTTTTTTCGGCTGCGTAGGAAGAGACTTCCACGAAGTACAAACTCGACCTCAGGATGCTAATGGATTCCGGTCGTGTGGTCGGCAAAGCTGTACCGCGAGCAAGCTGCGCATCGATTACATTAGCATTAGGGCTAGCAAGTGGATCGGATTTAATAAACCCGACCGGATATAATCTTAAAGGGGTATTACACGGCACCGGCTTATTTCCACCAGGCTGGGTGTTCCTCTGCGATAGGATTATTCCGACTTCTGTTTATTGGCCATGCTCGATTTTGATTTCCACTAAAGTGTAATTAAACGGCCAGTTGTGTACCCTCATCGATATCCCTGCATTATTAAAACCTTGAATATCGAGATTCAGAGTCGAGATTAGCGATGAAAAGAGTAAAATAGACATTCGAGATTGTTAAGTAGAACGGATACCTGAGCAATTAGGTAGTAGATTGGGAGCGCCGGAGTCGTAAGTGGTCAGACGAGTAGATTAAGCGCGCCGGTATCGTAAGTGGTCAGGGAAGTAGTATGTAAATAGACAGACCGTAGATAGCGAGAACAGCGAGACTGTGGATGATCAGACAAGTAGAATAGGCGCAGCCGAGTCGTGTGTGGTCAGACAAGTGGTGTGGACACTGTGCGTCTGTAGATAGGTGCGTAAATGGAACTGGAAGAGAGGTATTGTGGAACGTGAAATTCGTAGGTGGTCAGACAAGTAGAATAAGACTACTGGCACAATAGGGGGTCACAGATATATTGGGAAATTCGTGGGTGGTCAGACAAGTAGAATAAGAACAGTGGCACATTAAATAGCCATACAAGGAGTGTAAAATTCGTAGGTGGTCAGACAAGTAGAATAAGACTACTGGCACAATAGGGGGTCACAGATATATTGGAAAATTCGTGGGTGGTCAGACAAGTAGAATAAGGACAGTGGCACATTAGATAGCCATACAAGGAGTGTAAAATTCGTAGGTGGTCAGACAAGTAGAATAAGACTACTGGCACAATGGGAAGTCATAGGTACGTAGTAAAGTTCGTGGGTGGTCAGACAAGTAGAATAAGCACAGTGGCACAGTGGATAGCTATATAAGTGTAAAATATGTAGGTGGTCAGACAAGTAGATTATGGATGACAGCGCTACAGCGACTCCACAGTTTTAGGTGGTCAGACAAGTAGAATAGGGACGATGCTGTCCCAGCTGATCAGACAAGTAGTACAGGCCAATATAAACAGTGCTAATACGAGTAACTATAATTAATCAATCAAGTAGTGCAATTTCCTGGTCTATGACTGATCAGACAAGTAGAATAGGGTACTCGAAACCACTATACAAACATAATAATGGTGCAAATAGCTAACAAAAGTGTATCGAGAAGCACTTTCACCGCAGACGTGATTGATCCTATCCGACCACACTATATTCGTATATATCCTCCGGTGTAATGGCGTAGAAACGAAATTACCCCGGGGCAAAAAAATATATTTCCCATCAAACTCGAAGCCCGTAATTAGCAATCGATATCTTGACTCACCTCTTGTTACGATCGACGTAATAGCGACGCGAGTGTCGTCGAAGACGGTGACGACGTCTGTCGATATGAGGCGGGCCAATCGACGCTGTTTCCCTCGAGTTTCGTCGCGAATCGACCCGTTCCCGATTATCCTTGCTATTCTGTTTCTGATCCTGCTGCTCCTTCGACCTGATCATCGCCCACATGAAGAACAAGAACGCGATCATCGTCGCGTTTTCACTCATCGCCTCCTTTCAGCTCATTCTTCCAGCCGTCCATCACTCCTTTAAACTTTCATCACTGTTCAAGGTGCATCCCCGCGAACATCCTTTTTCGAACGTCTTTCTCATTTTACGGAAAATTGGTGCGGCGAGATCAATTTAGCATCGATTAACTTTATCGATAATTTAATAAACTCGATGTGGAAGACTGTAATAAACATGTTTTCAATGAGGAAGGAACTAGGCCAGCTAGTCCTGCGGACATCATCGACAACTAGATAACACGATCCATTATTCCCACGGATTTAGGACAATGGCCGTTCAATATTATTCCAGGACAATATTTATTGTTCTCCGGCTATAGACAACAGCCAACCAGAAACCCGTATCCGTGCCCGAGATTCCTCTCTCTCTCTCGTTTTTATTGAAAAACGCAGGAAGCCACGAAGGACACGATAATCTACTCGGTTCTGCTCTTTGTTCAATACTGAAAATTCGGTCGAACGATTATCATCATCCTTTTTTTTATAGAAGGTGAAATGTAAGGGTTACTTTATTTTCTTAAATCGGTTACTTTATTTTCTTTGGAAATTCGAAACAGTTCCCCGGGGAATAAATTACTCATTTCCCTCTTCGCTCGATTTCACCCCTGTCCACGCACGGAATCAACCCCCTACTCAGCGCATTTTTTCAAAAATTCATCCCTCTATTTCTATTCGAGAGGAGGCGACCCCCTTCGTTCGGCGAGCAAACAACAGTCTCATTCTTGCACCGAGGCTCTGATTAAATCGTTCGATAGATATAGCCCGAAGTCAACCAATCAGCGTCATTCTGATCCGGGATCGGGCTCTTTGTTCGATGGCGAGAGCGGATCGTTAAATATTGACAGTCTGTGGGATCCTATGGAACGACCTGGGAATTCCTCGTTCCACAGGATCCGAGTTATTAATATTTGTGAAACACTCGTGCGGACTTAAACAACGACTCATTCTTCCGCCAGGTGGGCGTGAGGGGGCGGGGAACGTGATTCAGTAAGAATTTAACAGGGTATTTAGCTTTTTGTTGGGGATGCTTGAGATGGTTTATGATTTTTAAGGTATTTCAGGATATTTGGGGTAATTTTGCCGTTCCTGAAGTATTAGTAGCAGTATTACTACTAGTACAACTATTCAGTGCTTAAAAAACCTAAGTTTTTAGGGATACGTATAAGGACAAGAAGAAGAAGATGAAAGCGGAAGCAACGACGAATGAAACCCAGATGTATCATCGGTATTTGCAAGAGTGTGGTGGGGAGGGAAAAGAAGGGGAAAAAGTCAGCACAGCGATTAGAGTCCAGAGTGTTGCTAATTAATTAAACATTTTGTACTTTATCACAAGGAATCGCTGTGAAGAAACGAAAACCCAGCTGGAATTCTAAGCCACCCCAAAAATATTCTCCGCGTTATTCAACCACCCCCTCAGACAAGTTCCCTGAAACTTCTCATCGTATCACTATCCGCTGTAGAATCAGCTGAAAGTCTGCGACGAAATTTGCTTAAAAAAGCAGTCTTCTACCCCCCCCCTGCCCAGGCCGCGAACCCCCTCTAATTTGCGATGCAGAGAGGCGATGGTCAACCGGGATTTTTCAGCGGAACACAGGATCCCTGTGTGCCGCGATCGATGGAATCCATTAAGAGAATTGAAATTCCCGGCCACGAACCGTTCAACAAGTACTCCGTTCCGGGGAACAATGCACGTAGCCGTGAAAGACTATCATCGTTCGATTTCTCGATTCGCCGGGTTATTGATTTTTCAATCATCGATCCATTCGTTCCTGCCCACCACTCGATTCTCAAAGGGTTCCCACCCTTTCTCCCCGGTTATAAAAGGGATTATCTGAGTTCAGTAAAGGGTTGATCCAAAGACCGATTTCTAAATAATCTTAGTCCATGGATCCGATAAAGTGCCATTTTATCCCCCTCCTCGTTTACTTTCTGGGGGATTTTTATTCCTAACATAATTGAAATAATTCGAATCGATAATAATTTTGCAAGTATATTAGACTCATGATCGTTGCAAATATTTGCATCTAGTTTATCGATCGTCGATAATCGAATGGAACCCAAAACTGCGTTCGAAATTTTCGTTTTAATCACGGAACTTATGTCTCGTTAGTTACAATTAATTATTTCGCCGCGAAACTTTACATGGTCACGCTCAAAAAGGTGCTAATTGCAATTAAACGAGCACAAGAGTGTCATTATTAAATTCGACTCATCTGTTTTAAACACAACTGCTTTAAAGGGTACTTTTATCTGGCTTTAAAGGTGATTTAACGATCCTCGTTAACAAAATTATTATCAAACGTATTGGTATTATCGAAACAACACTGATACTGTTCAACAGTTCAAATTAAAAATAATTATTCACTTCTATGACAGTTATTTACCCCTTTATCGAACAATTATCTGAGGGCTCCTTCTTTCATTAATATTCATTCGGGGATCTCTTATCAATTCAATTATCTCTCACTTATCAATCAATCGCATTTACCGAACATCATGAAATCACTGAGCACTTCGCACTTCAAATTACACCACTCATAAAAATCATTTTCTGTTCAAAGAGCAGAAGATAAAGACGCACTTCTGGATTATTTTGAAAAAACTGATTATCACGTTTCGAACGCGAGGCGAATTAAAAGGCAGTCCGTTTAATCCGTCTCGATCAATCAGCGTCACGGGAACGTCGTAGGTGAACGTCGAATCGGGTACAGGGCGATTACGAATAAATTTTAATTGAAATTTAGATTCAGCCGGGCGGATTGGAAGAGGATTTTGGAAAATGTCGCGGCAAAGTGCAATCGCGAGGCGTACCACCACGTGAATCGAGGTGAACTAAGCGCAGCGACGCCAGGCGTCGCGACACGACCTAGAACGCGAGCACACGCGTCTCTTGTTGCACGCTCGAGCGGAACGACGCTCGTTTCCGCGCCGGAAACGACGCTTATCGTCTGCCCTGAGCTTTCCTGCCGACCGATCTGCAATCTCCTTAATCTATTGCTATTCAATTACAACAACGACAACGTATATCCAACCGTTCTATCAACAATTTGAAAAAAATTCAATTGTAAACATAACGCGATTATTATTTTAAATAATTCAAGTTGTAGTAATAAATGTTTTTCTTGGTAAATTGCAAAAATATTATAAATATGGTGCACTTGTTAGTCGCTGTACATCAAAGGATCATTAATTGACTCGACGATCGGTGCAACTCGGACTAATTGAACTCGATGAGCCGTTAAATGGCGCTAATTAAAAATAAAGGAAATAAATATACCCATTTTTATATCAGTTAATAAAGTTAATTCGTTTTATCATTGAATTAATCGTTACCAACAACCGTGGTGCTTGTAATAAGTAAATTAACACGTTGTTTCTGGCACAACAACAATTAAACAACTTATCGTACTACCTAATTTTATACCAGTCAATAATTAATTCTACCAGCCATTGAATTACTGAATATCAACAACCGTGGTACCCGTAATACCACGAATCAACACGTTGTTTCTAGCACAACAACAATCAAGCAACTTGAACTTCAACCAAACCACCACCTCAGGTTAAAAATTTGTTCGTTCTTAAATTATTCAACATCGACGAAACAACACCAACCGCACAACAACATTTGCACCAACAAAGCTTCTTTATACAACACAAGGAGTGTCACAATATCGAATCGAGGAGGAGAAAGAATGTTTGCAGCGGATATCGATCGCTTTTGCAATAAAATTCGAGGAAGACGTTGCATTGGATCGACGATAAGCAACCGTTACGATCGACCGATCACAATGGCCGATCGATTTCGAAACGAAAGTAGATCAATCTACGTTTCGAGCTGGTCTCGTGTCGAGGACAAACTAAGAGAACGGCCGAGGCGGAACTGCTGAAAATCCGTCGGCGAGACAGAGAAGGAAAGAAATCGATTGTCTTGCGATATCTTCGCGCGCTTTAAATGCGAACCGCCATTAACGTAGCTACGATCCTAGACGCCCCCCTCCTTCCGATATTCCAAGCAAATTTTCCAAATTCATTTTCCATTTCGTACAAATACATTCCAGCTTCCAATTTCAATAACTTTTTATTTTGCAGAGTGCATAAAGTTGTTCATTGGATCAAAATGACTGCTGGTTAATGAATAACGATGGAATTGAAACCTGTACTCCTGTTATCGTTTTATTCCACTTTAGACGTATTATTTTGGACAGTTAACAACTTACGTACGATCACGTGGAGTCGCTAAGCAGGTAATGAAAACAGCCACTTACCTGTAACAGAAAGAAACAACAATCTTTATTAATCGTATGGGCCATTATTAAACAGTAATTAAACATTTAATGTTTCATTATTTGAGGTTATTTCATTTCTAGTGCGATCACAATTGTGTTTCGCGATGGTTTAAATTACAATGTTGTATTCTAATTCTCAGACACCCCTTGACCATCCCAATAAATTCAAACAACTTCAAACAGCTTCAATCCTAACCTTCCTTTCTGCAATCTCAATAATACAACGTTTTTACACATTTCAACAAAGGAACTAATTGTTAAACACATAAACAACGACGGACAGCGGCGTTTCGTGGACATTTTCAACTCTTCTGTTCCTTTTTTTTTTAAAAAAAATAAAACATTCATGCGTGGACATAAGTAATCGAAAGAGCGATCGTTTGTGCATACGTTACGTTCATTATACAAGCTCCGCGTCACGAATTATCATCGTGTTACCATTTTATTTCACGCGCACAGCCACGCGCAACGCCTCGAAACAACCGCCTTGAACAACGATATTTTAACGAGGGAAAATTGTGCCGCGTTGTCAACCTCGCTTACATACATTTTCTTTTCTAACCTCTCGCCATGCTTTTTGCCACCCTGCGTTGTTTCAATCGTCGATTGTTAACGAGCGAACCGGATCGATGAATAATTAACGATGTTTAATGAGTCTCGTGTCAGACGCGATAATTAATCCGGAGAATGATTTTTAATCATGTCCCCTCGAATTTGAGATGGTAATTGTTATTTAAATTTGTTTCAAATTGTTGTCGCGGCAACATTGGTGTTGGATGTTTAAGGTTTTTTCAAATTCTGCCCGAAGTCTATGTTCGAGGAAGATTTTTCAGCAGAAAATTTCATTCTCCGCGGAGGAAAATTCAATTTTTATCGGGATTCGATGCCGAGGGATATTTGACTTTGATCGAGAAAACTTCGAAATTGAACATTCAGATTAAAAGTAGTTCGAACGTTGTCGAAGACACTTAACGGGGAAACTCGATGGCTGTTTTCGGTTACGAAAATTGCAATTTTTGTCGAAAGCAACCGCTGTTATTTTCGATTCTGTTATTAAAAATTTTCCGTCGTTTCGGGCGCAGTGAATCGTAAAATAATTTTAGAAACGGTTCCAAGATTTCGAGGAACGAGAAAAAAAGACGAGGGCCAATAAAATGTTTCGCCAAGCTTTCGGGGAGTTATTACAATCATTTCATTCGTGTTATTGAATCCGACTTCCGGTCATCCCCTCCACTTTTTGGCAAATATCGCCACTTCCGCGACTTGTTCGATTTTATGCCCCGCAATACGTCGATTGTTCGAGAAACCGCGATATTTATCGTCGGATGTTGTTAACAGAGCGAGAAATACTATTGACGTTCGTTTTTCCCTCGTCCCGGCTGCCCAGAATCCAATGGTGTTCCATAAAGATGGCCGACGCTCGGGGACGACGGCTTAACCTACATTCATTTGCACGCAAAACTATAAATCTTTCGTTTTAAACCGAGCGACGTAGCAATTTCCCTTGGCTCGTTCATAAATGAAACACGAGCGACGCGATAAAGAAAGGAAAAAAAGGGACTTCCTTCGAAATGTTTGTTTTAAACGCGAAAATGCAAAACTTTCCGCCAGGGTACGATATAACCTGTTTTCTAAGGGAGTGGCCAGTGGTAGAAACGTTTTTATCAACTATGAAGACAGCGAGGTAAAGTTAGAGAAATAAACAGGACTTTGGAAGCAAGGAATTACAATGGCACAGAAAATATTGAACGGAAATGGAACGAGAGGTGTAATGACTGGAATTCTGACAAAATTACTCATAAAGTTCATGTTTTGTTGGTAAAACAGCGACTGATGTTATCAATGGGTGATAAAACAGGGATTGACCGGGTAAGGTAAGTCGGTAAGGAAGGATTCTGTATCTGGGTTCGTTTATGGAGACTGGAAAAAATTAAGAGAATTAAATGAACGATTATTTAGTTAAATAAGTCAGAAAATGATAACATTTGATGAAACAAAGCTACAAGAAATTGTACGAAAGGTGTCAGGTTGGCTGGAGAACAAAAAGTTACTAGGTTATTGTAATTTTCCCCTATTTCGTTATTCCCTAAACGACAGCCACTTGGTAACTGCAGAAGGTTACCAGATGGCACTGTTGGTCACTTCCTCCTAAAATCAAAACAGTGGAACGAAAATAATTTCTAATTCACAAATTAAGATTAATAATACTTAATTTTACAACTTTCAAGTGATCAATAAAATGATTTATAATTGTCTGAACACTTCTTACTACCAGAATTACAAATAATGATTGAAAAACTAACAATTCTATAAAATTCCAAGGACCTTTTCGAAACAAGGTGAAAAAAACAACTTTAACCGCGTAATTATTCACAAAATTCAATCAATTTTTAGAAAGATCAATGCAGAGGCAGTTGCAAATATGAAAATAATAAAAAAATAAATCCTCAGAATAAAATAACTAAGTTTCTGACATCCTTGCAGTAATTCGAGTAAACGAAAATAATTCCACCCACGACGAAACGTCTCGACATTTCGTTTTTCTAATCGGATACATCCCGTCCGGGATAAGTGAAGTCAGCACAAGGCTGATGGAAGAAGCAGAGGGTAAAGGTAAAAAAAAAAAGAAAGGAGGGAGAGAGAAAAAGAGAGAAAAACGAGCCGTGTCGAGGGTCGGAGGTTAAGTGTGGTCGAAACTCCGGAGGGTAGGGGGCGAAAGGGGCGGGGCGCTGCAGAGATCCCCTGATACGCACCTGGCCACGCGCATTTGAGGGCATCAGTGACGTCAAAGCACGACGGTGGAGGTTCTCGATTACGTCACTGGCCCAGCCAGCCTCCAACGCCACATCATCGATCAGTTTGACCCGAAATGGAGGGGGTGAGCGCAGGGTGAACCAGAAGGCTCCGCGAGGGGCCGGTGGGGGGCAGAGGGGATTCGAGGAAATATCACTAATAGCCCGGCTCGCGGTCTATTAATTAAATTTTTGATTAGTCGACGGATATTTCGGTACCTCGCAACCACCACCTTCCGGCTATTGAAATCGAATCGAAATATTTCTGGGATCACGAAAATGGCCACTTCCTTTTTCTTTCTTTAAATAAGACCCTGCTTTTAAATAATTTTTTAAAATAATACCATATTTTTAATTTGTGATACTTATAGTTATTTGTCGAAATAGTTGATTTATCGTATTTTTGTCAATAATCTCGAGATTTTTAACAATTGAAAATCACGAATGCTTTGATAGAAAACACGAATAAAGGTTTCGTTTGAACAGCTCCTCTTTCGACAGCAAACAAAAAGGAACAGGAAAGCTGAAAATTGAACGGAACTTCCGGGATCTACTTCAACAAAGCAAAAGTATGTGAACTTTCCCACCGAAAGTGTCCCTTTTATTGACTTTTCTTCTTCCTATTTCGGTGACAAAAATTTCCACCCAAGTTTCCAACGGCAGCATCAACTTTTAACAAGTCCTTTGAGAAATATCTTTGTCGTACATCGGAATTTCTTGAATTTTCAAACTTCCGGGACACAGTTCACGAAAAACTGTCAATTGAAATGTAACATACCATGTTACTATAATTTCCATTAGGAAAATTTTCAATTACCTCTTTTTAATTAATAAAGGACCAACATTTTACAAAATTACTTTTAATTAAGGAAATAAATACTGCTAATTACTCGAAAAGTTCCCAATATTATATTATAATTTACTAGATTGATAATTCAATTATCAGTGTGACGAATGAATTTTGAAAATATGGCGCCATTGTATTGTTAAGGGTTAACGCAACACTGTCAAGACCTCGTTACAGTTACTAGCAAACAAGGTGAAAGGGAAATTCAAGAATACCCTCGTGTTCATTAATCCCGTTGCTTAATTAATTTCAAGGCAAGCATGTCAAGAGATAAAGCCACCCTCTCCTCAACTTACTGAAAGAATAATGGAAAAAATAGTGTATACCCTAGATCAATTTTCTAAATCACGTGCTTGTTGCTTAATAATAATTTTCCAAACAGAAGTCAACAGAATTGGGTGTCAATATAGTGCAAATACTTAGGACACACAGTATACTGGTACATACTTGCTAAGTAATTAGCATATTAGTATGTAATAGTAGTGTATTAGAGCAGTATTAGAGTAGTATAGTACTAGTATCCCAAGGTAGTAGAGTAGTAATATAGTAGTGCATAGCAATGTACTGGAGTAGTATAGTAGTAATATATAGTAATAGTACCGTCATCAGCATAAACACTAACTCAATTTCATTTAATTGTATCATTTATTCTGAACCAGTTCAGAATTGTAGTTATCACTGAAATATCTGGTATCAGGTGCAACATGTCTGCCAATTAACGTTAAACTAATAGACCAAAGGTGTTGATGTGCAAACGAACAGTTTAAATTCAACTTCCGTCGAAACAGCAACTATTTATCACGTTTCGTGCATCTCAAATCAAGAAACATTGATAATAAAAACTTTCCAATTGGTCACGAAATGGTTACGATTTATGCCTCTTTGAACATAGTTGGTATCTTAAACACGTGACAACAACCTTGTGAATTTTCCATGAATCAAGTAATACTAATATTAACTATTAGTATTACATACCTATAATATAAGTATTTATTTAAGGGAGGAAGGGTTAAAAAACTGGGTCAAAGAAATGCCAAAGTATTTCAAGGTCTCAAAGGTATTCCTTCAAAATGCACTATTTCCTTAACAAATTTTCAAATATGCTACTTATTTATTTCTTTAAATCACTGAGTTGATATTTAAATATTACTCAACTCTCTATTGTCCACCTATGAATTTTATGAAATATAAAATCTTCGAGTCGTGTGAAAATCTGAAATGCTAATCCGGTGGAAACGCAAAAGTCTAATTTATCTTAATATGCAAATTGTACGTCGTGGAGCGTTGCGCGCGATACTAAAGCGAGAAACCGAGCGTACGGAACGGCAAGCGATTCTCAGAATTAAATCAGACAGTAGACTAGATTGAAGTTCATGGTTTCGGGATATTTCCTTGGAAATTTTATTGATTCGACTCCGGATTACCTTCGGTTAAATACCATTTCCTTAATTACTTATCAAAGTAGGCTCCCGTATAACGCGTTTAATAATCTTCGCGTTGTATGAAGTCGAGTCTCAGTATTTATTTAGGCCACCTTAGTATTAATAATAATACTAATATTAGTGGCAAATATACTTTATGAAATACTAGTATAGTACATGGTATATAGTACACAATATTTAGTACTAGTATCACTGCAATAGTGTTTCCATAGTGACTAGTATCCAAACCAAATACTAAGTACCCAACTATTTTAAATACTAGTTTAATAATAATTAATAGTACTTAACATAATACCAACTAAATCACAAAAACTGCTATTTGCATAAGAAATTTGACATCATCAAGGGGTGAAAACCAACCCCATCGTCTCACTAACCTACTTGAGGGATGAACACGTGGTCCGCAGGGGCAGCAACCGCTGCTCGAACGTTTCCTTCTACGTGCACACCAGTCCTGACCCATCCTCCGTCAGCAACCCTTTCGATTTCACCCCTTCGAGCAACCTATCCACCCTTCTGGATCACCGACTACCAACATCCACTTCCGGTGCACGAATGACGAACGCATTTTCAATCAAACACTCAATTTTTCATGAACCATGATTAAAGAATTGTTAATTTTGGATTAGCTTAAGTTTAATGACTGAAGTGATTCAATTTTATGTTAATTTTGGATTAAAATTCGATTTTCTGGTGCTGATTTTTAATTTTTGAAAGTTTGAAAGTTTGGTGCTGTTAGCAAAGATTTTTGGTTCAAAATTGTTAATTTACTGTGATTTTCAAGTCTTTTACCTTGAGTTTTTTATATTTTGAAGGTAGTTATTGAATTAGGCTTGCAATTTTGACAAAATCTCAATTATTAAGTTTTCCACACCAGAATTTTAATTTTACAGTCTTTCTCGTTTCGTAGTTTTGTATATTTTGGAAAATCATTGAGTTAGAAGTTTCATTTTATTTAATTTCAATTATTTTCAATTTTTCTCAATTCTGAATATTTGTTATTCATAAATATTTTGATATCTGATCAAACCATAATTCTGCACATCGATCGCTATATTTACCCACCGAACACAAACATTTACCATTTCGTTCCCTTTAATTCCCTATAAAATTCATTTTGCAATCTTTTTTACAAATTTCCCTGTCAAGCACATCGTCCATTTTAATTCCCAATTAAAACATTTTCAATATTTAATTTTCACTGCTCATATTTCGTTGTTTTATCGAAACAATTAGAAATTAATTATCACTGTTGTTAATACTTTAGTAATCGAAACAACTTCGTCACAATGGGGGTAGTTTTTACACCAAAAAGAAACTTTTAATTAACATTCCGAATCACTGTCGAACATTCGATCATAAATTAATTACCACCTCCATCAGGGGATGCAGTGTAACCCCGCAGTTAACTAATTAATATTAAACATCCCGTCGCTTATTTACCACGAAATGCGTGTCCTCGCCCGGGGAGGTACTTGATTAGAACTCGAACACTCCACCGTGAATTAATCATCACTTCCACCCCCCAAAATCCATCGATTGTTTTCCCAAAAACGAAGAAAAGGACCAGGTATATTTTATCTTTGAAGAAAATTGCAGGATTACAGGATCCAATCCCATCGGCGTACCTCGTCGCCCACGGCCCACCCCTCACCCCCGAAAACTGTCCATCGATCACCGAAACTTCAATCATCCACCCTCGGATCGAGGGAAATCCATCGATCCCACGTCGCAATCCGAACAACACGCCGCACCTTCGTTTTCAGCATCCAGTTACACCCACGGAACCCACCCCCACCCTTGTCAATCGCACGTGGACACTTTTCGTGGCTGGCGAGGAAACGGAACTCACGTGACGCGACTCTTAAATCGAGGGACGTCGGAGAGGGCGGAAAAGACCAGGAACGACTGCCAGGATATATACGTTTTCGGGGGATGCTCTCAAAGGGTGAAACAGAGAGAGGGAGAGAGAAAGAGAGAGGACGAGAGGGTGCAGCCACGTTTGTGAAACGCGAACGGATGAAGAGGAGGCTCCGTCGACCACAGCGCCTCCTTCGGCGCCGAAAACTACGACGCCGGCACCAGAGGGGTGGCTACCCCCCATTCCCTCCCCCCCGGTACGACGCCAACGATGGACTCCAAAACGATTCCAGATCGTTTCTATGTTGTGAATATTGTTTAAAAATAATTTCTCTGCGGATCGTTCTCAGGGGGTGATTAAATATAGAGCGGATGATTTTTGAGGGATGGCGGATGACTCCGTTCCGTGATCGTTTGAGGGTGAATCTCGGAGGGAAGCTGGAAATTGATTTTCTCAAGGGCAGAAGGGGGATGGATGCTTTCTGAGAGACAAGCGAAATTTTATAACTAAACAACGGGGCTTTTCTTCTCCGATGGGGTGGATGAGACAGCCCTTGTACGAACAACGTGGCTGGGTTGTTTTTGCGTTCTAGTGTTGTGTATTAGTATTTTATGAGCAGTAAATGTTAACACATTTCATTGAAGAAACAACATACGCCATTAACTTGTGAATTAAGGTATATAATGTTGTAAATAAAGTAATCAACGAACCTGATTTTGTGCTTCAAAGGGTTCAAAATTTAGGATTTCAATTTGCAGAAGTAATTTGCAGCACGTAAGTAGTTCCCGTAACTTCCCCCTCAGAGAAGGTTCAACCCTTCCCTCTTATTATTTATTAAATTTCAATGGAAATGTTATGAAAACATAGTCTCTCAAGTTATCTTATAACATAATTTTCATAGTTAAACAACATTGATGCTGTTGTTTACAATTTTGCAGAATGAAAATAAAATGTGGTCAAGTGTTACTGATACACCCGGTGTGTGACGACGCTGTCAAGCGTGTTAGCCGAAGGAAATAGTTTAATATCCGCGTTGTAAATATCATTCATGGTAATGGGGCTTAAACACACGTTCGCCAGAGTACTCTGGGAACCACGTGGTCGACGACACACCCACGATGTTCAAAATCAATGGAAAGTTGGGTGGGTGCAGCGAAGGTGTCGTGACCCCATCGTACCACCCCTTCCCTACCCTCTTCCAACGACAAAAAATATTTAAAAACCATACAATTGTTTCACCAATATGTGAAATGAGCTGCAAACGTACAGGTCGTACCAAAATAAGTGTACACCTTGAAAATTATTTTATTTCATTATTATTTGATACTTTAGTTTTATATTTTTTATTACAAAATTTATGTCAAAGTGTAGATTGATCTTTGATGAAACATTCTCGGTAACGATAAGAAGAGCAGAGAAACGGGTAAGGGCAAGGTGTATTACGAGAAGCGATAGATCACATCATCCTGATAAGAAGAAAACCATGACCCTTCGTAACTAACACCAAGTCATGGTTATAAACCATGGCCTACGTCAACGATTTCCTTGCGATATTGAGCCTACACACGCCAACTGTTAACATCGTGCGAAACGGAAGATATCACGGGTTCAAGAAAAAGCTAAAGGTTAACACTTCGCTACCGATACAGAAACAGATTTTCAGCTAATCCGCTCCGCAAACGAGAGGTGTCCGCTTTCGAAACGACCCTCGAGGAAAAATCGTTAATAAAACGAAGCTATTCGAAAAAAACAAGCGATTAAATCAAGTAAATGTTTTAAAAATTCAGAGATTATTTAAGAAAAAAGGAGGAGGGTTAAATATTTTCACTTATGTCGTGAAATGGTGGATAAAAAGATGTCTTTGAACGAAGCTATCGAGTTGACAATTTATCTGGAGTTACTTCCATTAGGATAAATCCTCCCCCCAAGGGAGGATCGATCGAATCTACATTCTTCGCTCGTGTCTTCTCTCTCGACACTCGAACGAAGCTTTTTAACCTCGAGAAACATCTTGGATGTCTCGAAGGAGGCCTCGGGTGTCCCTGAAACAGGAAACATCGGGCCATCTCGTCGATTCAGGTCCTATATCGTGTACCGGCAACCGTGTGACGGGTTCTAATAAAAATAAAAGCGAATTGCGTTTCAGAATTCATGTCTTTGCCTTCTTAACCCTCAAAAATGGAAGAAAATAGAAAATTTCCTTGAAATTTATAAATCTGGACTTTATTTTGCATGATTTTACTGAAAATCTAATGACAGGTCTTCAGAGTACCGAAATGTACGATGAATATATAGGGAATTTCGTGTTTCCTAAAATATCACTAGTGTATAATTGAATCTAGTAAGATTTAGACAAGAATTTTACTGATTACATTAACAGTCTAGTGAATTTGATGTGCTTAGAGTGTTTAAAGTGCTAGGAAATTTTATATTTTGTAAGATAACACTAGGATTTTAAATTGTAATATTAACTCAACTTAATTCTGAAGTTTAATCAAATTTTTGCAACTCTGGAGAATTTTTTATGTAAACAAATATCACTAGAATCGAAAAACTTTCCTGTAAAAGAATTTACTGGCACAGAAACGAGGAAAAATCAATTTGGTCCCAGTTATTGATTCAACCCAGAGACTACAGTGCTACCACGACAGTCCCTAGTGGAAAACTACGTTCTCTCTCGCTCTGTCGGTAATACTCTACGTTGGTAAAGTAGTTTTCCGTGTTTCAGTTACCCACTGTGGATCAAACATGTTCTTACTGGGATTTGAACCAATTAGTGTCAAACTCTTTCAACGTTGGCGCCCTGGGAACATGAATAAACAAACCAGCCAACAAATTCTCAAAAATGAAGTTCCTAAACAAAAACTAATAACATAACAAATGCAAGGAAGAAAAAAATCTTCAAATAACACTAAAAAACACAGAAATTTAATTCTACTTTCTTTTGCCATGTTGTGTTTCTAGGGAAATGTACATAACTAAATTTTCTAGGTAATTAAGATGCAACAGGGTTGCATGGTTGCATATTTATAGGCGATCTCGAGGCGGGAAAATATTAGAAGGAAAGCAGAAATCCTTTTAAGTGTAGCAGAAACTGGAAATTCGTGTCTCGGAGATGGTCGAGCCGGGTTTCCAGCCGGCTCGCCTACGCTCGGCAAACAACGAAACCTAATCGAATTATCGACGAAACAACCGGTTATATTTCCTGTCACGGTGTTTCACGTGTACACCGGAGACGTGTTTACACGATGAATTATCATCAGTGCGCAAGTGAAACGGAAACGACCGTATCTGATCCCTGGAAATGGGTACCGATATAGGTGAACATCAAACACGATGGATATCAGAAACCTTGATATCAGACACATTGAGACAGTTATTTAACTTCGAAGATACAACGTCCTCGAGATTGAATAATGAAATTGATATGGAAAGAAATTTGATTCCTCAGATAATTTTATTGTAATAAATATAAATAATTTGATTTAAAAGTTAATTCAAGCAGATTTTATAAAATTATGTGAAAAATAATTGAGTGAAATAAAATTGTAGAATTCTATAAATTATCTGAGTGTAATGTTTGAAATAAAAGTGACTGACCTATTAATTGCTTGTTAAATAATGTTACGTAAGGTGGTACAAAGTGTATTTAGAGAATGAGAGATTTATCAGTTTCAATTTAAAATCCGTCTTCAGTGAAAAGCCAGCGGGGGTCAGAATAGCTGTCAAAACAGATTCAGCATCGCGTTCAACGTCAGGAACAATTACCATTCATTTCATGTTGACTGAATAAGCTCCAAAATTCCAATTACCAGGTAAATTTCTGCTTACTGGGTGCATCCAATATCGGGGCACCCAATCTACTGGGCTCTATTCAATTTTGCCTTATGAGATTCTAAATTTAGGAATATTCAACTAGACTTAAGTTCCAATTTCATAAAAACATTGTAATTTCTTAGTAAAATTAATTTCCTTAACTCCCACTTTTAATTAGCAAATATTCGTTTCCCCAAATTCCTCAATTTCCAAATGCACGATTCAATTCTCCGAACGCGTTGAATTCCTGAAATTTCCCAGCACCTCCGCTCGCATAATCCGCCATTTCAAACTCGCACGCCATCTTAGCGATTCTAAATCCCCCGAGGATTAATTCGATTCGAAGAAGAATACTTCAGGATCACCTTCTTTTTTGAATTTATAGCGTCGCAAACAATTATCGTTCGTTTACACCTCGCTCGTTCGATCGATAACAGCCTTGTTTTATCGCGATATTTCAGCGGCGTGTTGTTATTCGATAACTCCGCCATTACACTTTAATTTTATAAAGCCGCGATACACACAGCACTAATTAAATTAGAGTTTCTGCGCAAATACTTCGCCAAAACGAAAAGAGTGAACGTTTGGAAAAGTAGAACTGAAAATTCCTGCGGTGAAAAATAATATATTATTTGTTCGGTATTTTTTTAACTTATCGTGTTTGTATTCAATTTAAAATAGCGGGACATACGTATATCGAATTGGAAGTTTCTGCGAAATGAAAAGAAAATGCGTTACGTTCGATTGGACATCGAAGTTTCATCGAGCAAATGATAATTAACCATCGTCTCGTGGACCGTTATGAAGCGATTAACGTTTCCCGCGTTGCAAATTAATTCGTGAGGCACCGACGCGATGAAAGCTTGTTAGAGAAAACAAGCGGAAAGGGTCGGCATAAACGGGAATTGATTATTTCCGAAGCCCTTTTGCTAGACACGATACACGTTCAAATACCACTCACGTTTTCCATTAATAATTTTCCACCAATACAGCCATTTCATTTCGTAGCATTAAAAAAGATTAAAACATTGAAATAATAATTGTCCAGCTATTACAGCTCCTAGCCAAAACATTACCAATCAATTTCCAATAATAATCGAAAGTAAAAACGCAAGGATACTTTAAACTGTATACAAAAATAGTAACACGATACTACAGTGAAATGCATTCGGAGTCAGTAAAAGCGGAGAGCTTCTTCTTTGAAATACCTTTTATTTTACGTCGCTATCACGCTTGGCTGCCGAGATATCCTCGTTTAAAGTCGGCCGTAAATTTTAATGATTCCCTGTTTGTCTCTCACTCCCACGCTCGAACCTCTCGCTCGCTCGCGCTGACCTACCCCACGCTGGTCACGTGAATACTACTTACTACCGCTACGTAGTATCACACACCACTTACGCACGCATTGGCAGCAGAAAAACTCCCAGTCATATCTCAGCTACGCGGCACTGCGGCCAGGTAAAGTATCCTAACGCTGATACAACTTACAACTAGTATCAGTATCACCTTTAGCCTACTAGCAAGTGAAACAACCTGTTTTATAGTATTCCCAGGAATCCCCGAATGCGTATGGGCCACCTTCAAAATTTGGAGGCTAATATCTCAGGAACTAATTGAGCTCAGGAATGAATTGTATTGATTTAATCTAGAAAGGTTCAAGTTCTTAATTAGTAATTAAATCGTTAACTTTTATATCTTTTTAGCAGCTTTGGAGAAATAAAAGGCAGACTTGGAGCACCTAAGTTTGATAAATGATCACCTAATTAGAAATACGTGGCTGGGAACCAACTGATAATTCAGAACACGAATTAATTATTCTCTAGTGTCAGGCATGGTCTTCCTATTTTTTGTTTAATTAAAACGTCTGAAACGGATTCAGCTTTATTCAGGTTAATCTACGAAACGAAGTTACTGGATTAACTTTCCAGGTTTTTGCAATATTTCTGTCGACGGGATAAAAGAGAGAATTTTATTAATTAACTTCGTGCTTCGTTAAAATATCTAGCCAGGGTGTTCTCTTTGAACATCCTCCTCGATTCCATCGTTGAACCATCGAATCGTACTTTTATTATTTAACGCAATTAACCGATTATTTATTCATGTAAAATTTATTTCTTAAATTGTTTCCCTCCCATAAACGCGACGATATATTAATTCCGCTGGTATTAATTTATATCGTGTTAAACGTTAATCATAATAATGCTGAAAGGTTTCATTAATTATTATTCGCCCAAGTGTATAATAAATGTATTAATTACGTGAAAATTTATCGCTGCGAAATTACACGATTCGAACAATATGTTCATTTTTGAACGTGTCGTTTGTTAATCAACGGATTAGTATTTACTTTGCAGCCACAGCAAGTTGTTGTGATTTGTCACAAAATATCAATTGAAGAAATCAAACGTACACCGTCAATTGTTTTAATTAAATCTGTTAAAAAAAAAATACAGCAAATGAATTATTAAATTACCCAGCTAAATATTTAAACATTCTAATGACCCAATTTAGCAAAGATATTGTTATTCAAAATATTTTACCACTTATGGCACATGGAAAGCCTTGAAAACTGTTGTAAAACGCTGTTGACATTAACTTGTGTTGTTTAATCGACCATATTAGACCCCAGCACAGACGACCCACGACCCATTCCGCGTATCACTGCGAACGGAAATTGCTTCCTTGAAATGTAGACGCGTGATCCAATCAGATCCATCCATTAACATATCCCATTTTCGAAACTGTCCAACACGGGTGACCTGTATCGATCGAGGTCAACGCGAACAGAGATTCGAACTAATCACGATTATCTCGCGTTTGTATCCGTTGTTCGTCTGTCACGCGCACGCATGCTCCACTGATTACAGCCTTTCTTTTAAAACAAATTGCAACGACGGGTTGTTAAAGCGATTATTTATGGTCAGGGTGCTTTACAGTCGCAGGGGTGGGTCCCAAAGTGGGTCGAATTGATGTGGAAATAAATTTCGATTAAAATATTTAAACAAAGTCCCGAGGAAATTGAATAAAAATTATCTTAAGTCGTCCCTTTAATACACTCGGTAAACTCGGAACTCTTTCAGTTCCGCGAACGCACTCGTCGCAATTATGATTCGAGTTTAATTAAAAAATCAGGGGACTCGTCAGCGGAGTCCCTCAGTGCCTCGCAACGGGACAAATTGATCAAAAGAGGCGGTTAAATTTTGATCCAGGACTTCGAGCCCCAAACCGGCAAATTAACAACTAATCCAGGCGGACGAGGTTTCGCTTTGTACCCGGCCCTGTTACGTCCTGCAGGATCGAAATTAATTCTAAACGCGTGGCTGTTTGTGAATGCAAAAGTAACTTTGCCGTGGGTTAACGGCGACCCCGTCGCTCCGCAGCGCGAAAACAATTGCAGCCTGATCCTTTGATGTACGCCGACATGCGAAAGGTCATGCATCTGTTCTGCTACTAATGAACTTCCTACGAAGTATAATTAATGACTTGTACGAGCTAAAGCTCGGGAAAGTTCGCGCACCTGTTCTGTGTTTTAACATCTTTTTTCTACTCTTCCAGCATGCACCTACACCGCTAAATGACTCTCGACTGAGAACGCAAGGCGCTCTGCCGCTGAGTAGGTCAGTTTTTTCACCTTTCTTCGGTATCGTGATTAAGGCGACTCGCTGATGGAACGAGGTGAAAACGTATTGCGCCGTCAGGTGGAACGGGAGCATGCGGTGTTTTATGGTGCTGAAGTGTGGGGGGGATTTAGAAGCTGAATCGTTAACTTTGGACCCTGAACCCTGAACCCTAAAAATTTAAATTTGAACCTTGAATCCTAAACATCGAAACCTGCACTGAGAATTTTGAACACTGAACCTTAAATTGTGCCCCACTAACCGGATGACCTTTAATCCCGTCCACGAATCCCAGCCTCGAATTGAATCTGAACTTAGAACTCACGCCACATCGAGGGAAGAATACCCTGGCGCGGTATCATAAACCGCGAGCATCAGCATCTGATGAAATAAACGCACCAGTCACGAACTAGGTTCGATATAAACGATACCATCTCTCGGCACGAGTGTTGTGCACCGCGAGTAATTCCTCGTTTCAGATGTACCCCCGATACCGCGCCACCGCACGAGATACCCTGGAATCCTGGTTCCACCTTGAACCGTTTATCGAGCGACCCGATCATCCTTTCGGAACCAATCTCTGGACGAGCCGAAATCGATTAGCAATATCAAAAGGGGGGACACCTACAGCAGCCAGACCACGTGTTGTCTACTCACTCTAAGAACACCTCGGATTCGCTTCTGGGCAACACCAACCTCGGCAAGACGATCGCCTTCTTGCGTCTGGCCTTCAGCGTCTGCGTGGAGAACTGGAACTCGATGGACTGGATGGGCGAGTGCGGGCTGAGGATGGTGATCTTCCGGTCGCTGCCACCCGGACTGGTCAGCGAGAACACGTTCGAGGGTGGCGGCAGGCTGAGATGCTGGGGGATCTTCCTCTCCAGGCCGGTGTTCGCGAAGAGGCCCCGCCTGACCTCCGCGTTCAGGCTCTCCTCGCGCTGGAGGTTCTCGCTGCTCTTCGACTCCACGGTGACGACCCTGCGGACGTCCCTGGTGGACGAGGTCAGGAAGCTCTTGTAGTGTCCCCTGGAGCTGGACACGTGGGCCTCGGAGGACAAGGACAAGGATTCCATGGACTTGGAGTCTTCAACGTAGCGGTCGTCGGCGCTGAGGAAGTTCTTCGAGCTCCTCAGGCTCTCCATGGACCTGGCGGTCATTTGACCACCACCTCCAGCTGTCAATAGATGTTGTTGCTTCTGTTGTTGTTGTTTCTGGAGCTTGACCAGGCTCTTTATCTCTGGTTCGTACTCTTCTTGGCTGGACGAGGACTGGGGGCTGCGGTTGAAGAGTCCCAGCCTGGTCCCTACGTATTTGCTGGTCCTGGTCTCCTCCTCGCTGACCCTGAGGCTGCTCCTGGTCACCTGCTGGCGGTTCAGCAACAAGGATTCTGCCTCTTCAGGAACGTCTAACGAGTGGCGATCGGAGACCCTGCTGACCCTGTCCTCCACGATTATGGTCCTTGAGGGGTCCTCGTCCCTGGGCAGGTTCTCCACCTCGTTCTCAGAGGCGCACTCCATGGTGTCCGAGTCCTCGGTTGAGTTTCGTTGCTGGGACTCGAATCTGGAACTCATGGACGTGAACTTGGACGAGGACACCAGCAGCTTGGTCTTCGACTCCTTGTGCGAGAGCTTGTTGACCAGCGTCAGCTTCTCGTCCGTGTCATCGTCGTCCATCTTCGCGGATATCCAAGGGGGAATTACTCGGTGAACAGGCTCGATCCGCTCTCTCGAACGCGGAGCGGAAGAGGATCAAGGTAATGGAGGGATTCAGTTGGGCCGGGGGCGAGGGGACGGCTGATTCATTCGATTTCTTGCGAAACGGGACTGGCAATCTCGCGCGACGGATAATCGAGCCGCGATTCCTCCCGGATATCCGGGATCATTCCAGCGACGATTGCTTCCGTCACTTTCTGCCACCTTTCTCGCTCGGTTCCGGTTACACTGTCGCCCTCGATCAGACCTGCGCCGGCTGAAAGAGTTAACGAATCTGTCTCCGCGTACTTCTTTCGTCGAACCGGGCTGTTTGGAGTACCTTTGGTTACCGTACGTCGAAGGTTAACGCCGTTCTTGGGTCAAATATGGACTCAACATTTATACTTTGTATATTATTCAAATAAATGAATTCTTGCACAAAACTACCCCAATAAATGATATCTGATCGAAGGGTTAAACGGGATCGTTTATTAAAATGAAAAAAATGCCCCCGTTCGGTAATAAACGAGTGAAAGAATTTCAGAACTTATCGTGACCGGTTGATTGGATAATTAAGATAAGATAAGTTTATTTCCGAGAAAACTACCCCCTCGCGTGCGTTCTGCCCCGATTCGATAAGCCATTATCACCATTGTCGAGCAGTCTTGCTCTAATTCGCCGGTCATTCAACGTCCAGCATTTCTCAATGGGGATGTCGCGTGAGGGGAAGCGATTTTATCGCCCTCGGCCACGTGCTGGGCGCAAAAATAGCAATTGTACAACCATTTACCTGTTCCGAGCTTCGAGCCCTTTAAAATCCGCAATTTTATTGAGAAAAAGTGACTCGAACTATAATTTTGGGAACTTTATTATACTCAAAGGGTTATCATGGAAACGGACAGATTATCGGCGACGGATTAGATAGACACGATTAATTCAGAGGCGAGGGGGAGGAGAGGGCGCAGACAATGCCCCATCCATGAACAATGAGGACAATGGAGGCGACTGTACGGTCGGATGCCTCTTGCTTTCGAGCCTACAACGGCGTCTAATTTTGAAGAGGACCAACGGCGTGGCTGTATTATGGGACATTCTCCATGGGGGACCACCTCCTCGAACGCGTTTCTAAATTTGCTTTCTACCCTCCTGTCTCGGGGATGATGCATAGAAGCGCTTACTTTCGGTCTCGGCCTCGTCATTTAAAATAGGAATAATTCTGATTGGAAATTAAAGGAAAGATTAATAAATCGTTCTCTTTGCTATAATTTTGCTTAACTTTGCTCTTTTCGAGGAACGACAGGATTAGATTGAGAGTTATAACAATTGCCATTTTCTGCAATTAATTGAAATGAAATTTTGGCTACCAAAGGTCTCTAAATTGAGATTCCAAGAAATAAATGGAATAATATTAAAAGTAATAATGGCAAAATTCGAAAAATCATTATTTTTGCAACGTTCCTCTGTAATTTCGTATAATAATTAATAAGGTCGGCGGGAAAAAGCGACGGTTGCATCTGGATTTCATTTATTGTCGAACGGTTCGTTTATAATTGGCGCCAGGTTGGCCGGCTTCTATTTTAAATATGTCCCCGGTATAATTTGCCGAGACTCGGTGTCGTCCAACCGTGAATATACCTCGGTACGCTTGTTCATCATCCTTTCATTTATATTTGCAAGGGAACAGAGTCGTTCGAACATCATCCAAGAAGTATAACGATCGATCGTGGGCGGTGAAGAGCAATAAACTGCTTTTTGCTCCGGGAACCCAAACTTATCTCTTCTTGTTGGACCCCTGGCTTTCTTCTTCGGCTACTCGTGGCTAACTTTTGCCACACCGAACCGTTTCGTACGTCACCGTTTCGCGTTTACCTCCTTTGATCGATTGCCCCAATCGAGAATGTTTATTTAAACGTCACCGTCGTGTGCTTTATTCGATAATTATCTCAAAATACAAAATTTAGTACCATTGCAGATTTATATTTCGAATTTTGAGACTGGAATTTCAATTAAATAGACAAATTATTGAATTTGTTAGTGAAATTATGCTAAATGTAAGAGAGGACGAGACTTTTATTCCGTTTGGAAATATTTCTTGTAAAAACAGGATTCGTTTCATCCGTTTACACGCGTTAGAAAAATAACGGGTGTTGTTCTTTCCGCGGAGAAACATCGGTGAGTAATTTATATGTTTGATAATTTTATAATCACAGATGTTATCAGTTTGGTTAAGAGAAAGATAACTAGGGTATAATTTTAATTTCAAAATTTGCAAGTGACCCACAATAAGATAACACTGTTATGGTCATTTAAATTCCTGAATGCAACTAGAAATAAAACTTGCGCTAACCCGACCTATACGTAACCTACTAACCAAACCTATAATCATCTAGATCTCCAAGTTCCCAACTGAACACCTTCCACCTACCATAAGTTTCCCTAGGGAAAATAGCGTCGTGGTCAAATAAATATTACTTTCAAAGAAGAACGTAATTCCTAGTTACCTTGAAGAATAGGACCCATGGTTACCCACCGCCATTTCCCCCAGGGGCTCACAGTGCGCTCTGCATAATTCCAAGATGGAGGATGAAAAGTGATCAGATTTCGGGACTATAAATAGCGGGGTAAGGTTAAGTGGGTCCATGGCGAGCCAAGAGGACATGCCAAAAATCCTGGTAAGATTCTTTCCCCGACGACCTTTACCGATTTAACGCTTAAAGAAGCAAGAAAACGCCCACGATTTATCGTGTGTCGTGTCTCGCAGCAAACGAACGGTCGTAGAATCCTCGCGGAATACCCGGGTTCGTGCGGCGCGCGCGCGCTTTGATTTACGAGGGTCATTTACGGCCGTTCGATGGTTATTCTTCCTCGTATCATGAGGAATCGGGAGAACGATATAACACGATGACATTATGGCGGCGATCCACCGTTTCCACCCCACGTTTTATTGCCCTCGGTTTAGCAGACGCGAACGATATTGCCCCCCGGATTATAAACGATGATTACACCCTAATCAAAGTCTTGGCAACCTACGATGCTAAAATCTGACAATTATGTATAATCTTTGAATCAATATTGAATTATTATATCAAGGGGCCAGCAAACTTTGGGAATTTTTTCTGGAGAAAATATTGAGAGAAATGTCTCCATCCTTTGAGATTATATGTGTCTGGTATTCGCCTTTATTCTTAAATTTTTTGAACTGAATAATTCCTTTTGATTTATAAATAAGAAGGTACTATCTACAATCTAGCCTAGTATTTTTAAATAATTTCAATTATTGTAGAAATGGCGACAACTTGAACACGAAAACTCTAATTTTACTGAAATATCAACTTCAAACTGCTGTAAAAAGTAAAATAATTGAAGTGTCGAAATAAAACGTCGATATGTTGTAGATAAAAGGTTTGTGAATATAAATCAGAAGGGATTTTAAAGCTTGTATGCTCCAATACGTGACAGCAATGGCGGCTAATGCTGAATAGCGTGACCCACTAATGAACCGTACAATGGTCGACCCGAAAATTTTCCTAAAGAAAACTCGAGATTGAAATAAAGAACGTTTAATCTGAAAATTAGATCAATTTATCGAGGCTCGAAGATTCTAAAAGGATCCGGTTAGCGCGGCCTTTATCGTTAAAGTCCCGTTTTCCACGCGAAGCTTCTTAACCGAAGCCGTTTCCGGATGATTTAGAGGTTTCATAGAATAGGCCGGGCCGGAACGGCAGCTGGTTCACCCAGATTTGCCAAAGTTCTAGGTCAATCGACGTGGGTGCTCGGTTCGCCAACTGGAATCGTCGTGATAACACGCGAACGCTGTCTGTGTGACTGCGAACAGCTGCATAGATCGATCAAACCTTCGGAAATCTGTTTGCTGCATGGCTTAATCGTACACCTTTCGTAATTTCCACGATGCTTTTTGAACTTCGTACGAACAAACCGTACGCGTTCACCAGGAAACGTGTATCCTGTCGTAACTTTGATATACAACGAGGAAATGTTATCGAATTAATATATAAATGCGTAGAACTGATTTATATTTGCTTGTATTTTGTTTGAATTTCGTTCAGAACCAGTATTTGGTACTGTTACTTGGTACCGATACTAGTATTTAGTATTTAGTACTAGGATATTAGTAGATACTTATTACTATTACTTATTATTCGTATTGGCACTAGTATTTAACGTTAAAATATTAGTAGATAGTTATTACTACTACTGATTATTGGTACTGGTACTAGTAGGTAATATTTAGTATTAGAATAGTAGTAGACATTAATCATTATTATTTATTATCACTGCCATTGCCATTTAGCACTAGTATTAATACTGATAACTGGTATTTAATGTTCAGAATCTAGTTATTTGACACTTTCACACTAGTACCAATACGATATTAATTCCCAAGAATACTCTATTAATTATGAAAAAGTTGACCGAAGCACCCAGAAACAACAAAGGCACCCCAAAGCTAGTGAAAAGTGGCCGCCATCATTCTCAACTTTCGATATCCAGTTTCCAGCTTTACGCTTCCGCCTCCTCTTCACGGTGTTCTAAACAAGCGAGGAAATTCGAAACGGAAGCAAGCTTTGGCAAGAGGTGACTCGTTTCGGATTTCGTTTTTTCGACGAAATATTCCTCCGATCAAAATCGCGATAAAATCGGACGCCGATATTCCAGTCTCTCCTCGAAGAATTTCATTTCGAATTTCAATTAAGAACCCGACGAGGTGTCTCAAACGTCCCCGATTGAAAAAGTTTAAGCCCTCGTCCTTTCAATTTCGATTTCAATGAGACGAATTCATCGCGAACGGTTAAACGACCACCGAGTCCCGCTAATTGACTCGAGTCGCGGGGGCCAATCAAGAACACGGTCACAGCCCCGAGGTGTATAGTAATTAATTGCAACCTTTCGCGATATTAAAGTTTAAATTGCCGGGAAAGCTGCCTCTACAAGTTCGGTTTCCGGTGAACTTTGTCTCGAGTGCTTCCAGCGCGCCTGTAATTATCCTCCTTACAAGTTCACGGTTCCCGGACCTCCTCGAACATCATCGAGCACCGGGCTGTAATTAGCGCCGGCATCGAAACTTCCGCTAAAAGTCAACCGTTAAAAAGTGGTCGTTCGTGCAATAAATTAAAACCTGAAGGGAGGTTATCGAAAGAAAATAAATTTACCATCCACCGCTTTACGGTTCACGGAAAATTGGCGCGAAATCGTAAAACAGTTATGGCGGCTCGTATATAAAGCGGGCGGGGTCGCAGGAAACCGGAAGCAGACGAACATGGCGCATCGCGACGGCCACAGAGGGCCACGACATCAGGGCTGGAATTTGAAATTCATACGCGAAGTAATTCCCCGATGGCCGACGGAAGTCGACGGAAGTCGACGCTGTTTACCCGTCGCGGGGGGAAGGTTGGGTCAACCGCTGTGACACGATTCAATTACGGAGCCACCGGCCAACTTTCTGATCGAGCATTTCGCGTCTCTCGGAGGTCGATTTAATTGGAATTTTTGGAATCACGCGGACGTCCAGGGAGAGCTTCGATATTGCAGCTTTTCGCGAGGCCTCTGAATAAATTAGGTTACGGTCGGAAACGCGATCGAAAGCAATTTTTGACGGTACACTTTTCGACACGATACTTCAATCTTTTAATTACTCGCGTGATATTCTGTGCGATATGCTGTACGTCGAAGTTTTATTAAGTTAGGATGAGAATCGTAGTCAAAATAGCGGATATGGACACGAGTAGATGCTTCAGTTTTGAAGTTAAATTAGATTTCAGATATTAAATATTGTTTTTTAAGCGATGTTCGCAAGGAGAAATTCTTACTTTATATTCTTGAGACGCGAGGGAAGAAAAAAAAGGGAGGAAAGAAGTTGGAACACTGGTTGATAATCGAGTCGGAATCCCGTTCAAGCTGAACAGAACTTTCCATCGAATGAAATTATCTGGAAATCGTGGAAAGAAACAATAATTTCCAATCGCGAGCCGCTTCAACTCGGCAAACTTCTCAGTCGAAAATTCCCACAGGCGAAAAATTCATTTCTACCGGAAACGTTCTATGCTCCCGGGGGTACTGTTCCTGGAGATTGAACTCCAGCTGCTCGTTCCGCTTATTTATGGGACATTACTATGCGTCCACCGACTTTCCTAATAAACAAGTCCTCGTTTACAATAAAAGAAAACAGATAATGCATTCTAATTTGCTTGGAAATGATATTTGCATCGATTCTAAAATCTGGTGCCATTTCATGACAGAAAAGTATCTCAAAATGGCACTTGTGACACGTCATTTTAAAGCTTAAAGTTCAAAGAAAATTGCCATATAAACGCCCCATTAGGATTTTTAATGCAAAGTGCAAAATTAATAATTTTAACAGACACTGGAATCGATGTTATATGAAATACCCGATTTTGAAGTATGGAAAGTCTGGCACAATTTCATGACAGAAAATTACTGCAAAATGACACTTATGGCACATCAATTTAAAGCTTAAAGTTCAAAGAAAATCTCTACGTAAAAGCCCCATCATGATTTTTAATGCAAAATGGAAAACTGACAACTTCAATAAACACTGGAATTTTGTTGGTAATATATCAAACAGTTGACTTTGAAATATGGAAAGTCTGACACAATTTTATGACAGAGAAGTATCTCAAAATGGCATTTATGGCGCATCAATCTAAAGCTTAAAGTCCGAAGAAAATCCCTGCGTAAAAGCCCCGTGAAGATTTTCAGTGCAAAATTAAAGATTGATAATTTTAACAAACACTGGAATTTTATTATATGGAAAAGTCTGGCACAATTTCATGACAGAAAATTATTGCAAAATGGCACTTGTGGCACACCAATTTAAAGCTTAAAGTCCAAAGAAAGTTCCTACGTAAACGCCTCGTCAATATTTTTACCACAAAATGAATGATTCCTCGACAAATCAAGAAATGAACCAATCCCACACCGTTCCTTCGCATACAGGGTGTCCCAACAGCGGGAACAAAGCTCGAGAGCTATAATCCCGCGATAACAAAAGAAATTCCGCGACCAGACCGGCCGACAATGCGGTAACGACCAACATTTCCCGGCTTCAACAACGTCTCCTCTATTTTCAATTCTAAAATTATCATATCAAACAGAGTCGCGCTCGTTCCACGTAACTCGCGCCAATTGTTGACAAAGTGCGAGCTAAGTTACGTGGAAGGCGCATGCACAAGAGGCGCGCACACGTAGCGGCTCTGCATAATTTAAAACGCCAGGCCTTGCCTACAGCCACTTCCATTGTCCCCCTTTTCCATTCGTTCTGTTTGCTCTGGTTCGAGGGAACGCCGCGGAGACGTTTCTGGAAGGCGCGCAAAAACCGAGCGCGCGACCAAACCGCCTTCGACCAAGGGGGGAGGGGCCGTCAATTACAAGCCAAAAGTGAAAAATGTCCAAATTTTGCTATAAAAAGGTACTTGTTTTTAATAATATTCAAAATTATATTCAAGATTCTAATTGATAGCCCCTCCTTAATTCGAATCGTATCGCGAGGATTAGGAGCCGGCATCCCGGCAAATCCCAGGGATTATGGGTCATAAATTTCGCCGTCATCCGCGACGGGGCACAATGGAGTTCGTTACAGAATTGATCGAGCCTCGATGAAAACAACACGAGGGATTACGTCTGTTGATGGGTCGATTTCATACCGGGGATCCTCGATAAAATCGACGCATCGCGCGGATCAGACGAAATTAGCGGGGGTTTACGTCGAATTGTTTACGAAAATTCACCCAGGCGGATTAGTTGTATCAATTTTTGATCACAATTGATCTTTGTCGCTGAATAATAGTTGCCAGTGGATATTTAAACGAGAATTATTGATACGTGCAGTTGCAAATTATATTTTATCACACTATTGCAAAGCCCTCGATCAAAATTAACGTTCCATGACATCTGTCAGTTGTTTTGACACATCTTTCAATTTTTAGGTTAACCAAGATTCATCGTTTGGGTTAGAGGGACCAGAAAATAATGTCGTTTGCCATCTGTCAGGGCTTTGTGCGCTCCAAACTCGAGTCAAAGACATTTCGAGCTACTTGAAATGGCCAGTCAAACAGCAGGAGAGGTACATACCCATTTTACAAGGGTAATAATATTACCAAAACCTGTTAAAAATTGGGAGTAGTATTTCTATTTCAACGTTTAACTATTACAATTACTGGACACAGTATAATTTTTCGTATCAACCGGACCGATCATTCCTGCTAATGAGCGTAGGTGACAAAAGCAGCATATTCAGCAGGAACGTGGGGAATTTAGAAAGGCAAAAAAATGGGACAAAAGGCGCGTTAAAGAGAGCGATCGAAAACCGATGAAAAGAGGGAAAACGTAGAAAAAGCCTCGCGTGCTTCATCGATTAAATGGATTAAAAGCGAACAGGAGTGACCGGGCGAAATGGCCGGGAATTTCTACGATTGAAAGCGAAATATCCATCGAGCGTGGAAACTTTTGGCTTTTTTCGTGCGACGGGAACGGAATCGCAATGAGCTGGCATCCGGAAGAATTCCTTTTCTCGACGAGTACGCCACTCGGATTTAATTGGAGACAAGGTTGGCGGATCGAATCAGAGAGTAGAAAATTGAATAAAACAGACGGCTCGTTAAACCCTGCCCGAGGGGCCTCGAAAAAAAAAAAATTAATATAAATTGAAATTTACATTATATCCGCGATACGACAAAAAAACAAATTAAACGTCTGTTAAACGTCTACCTTCACCAAATGCTCAGAAAGGACTCCTGTTTTTAACAACACAGAAACAACAGAATTTCCTTCAGGTTCAGACCATGTGTTGCTCGATCTTGCCCTTGGGAACCTATGATTTATGACGCGTGCAGCTGTCACTGAGGTCGTCAGCAGAGAAAAAAAACATAGCTGAAGTACCAGAAAATGCTTCCTTGAAGACTTCCGTCATTTGCAAGCAAAAACCCTAAACTATTTCCGATATCCTAATCGCAGCAGCTTAAATAAGACAGGAATAGGTTAAGTGGCCCTTTACTGAGCACTAAAAATACGGCAGATAATAAATGACTGTATAATTGGAGCAACTAGCGTTAATAATAGTGAATTGCATATTAAGTAAATGATCGCGAAAGAAGATTAATGTAAGTCCACATCAGCGGTCCCGAAATATTCGAAGCGTTGGCCATCTTGCGACGTCCACCGCGGCGGGAAAGATATCAGTTAGCCAAAATGGCGAGGCAGATTGCAAGGTACACCCAAGGACGATTAATTATTCCCACCCCTGGTTGACAGCCTCTGGCTTACGTCCACGTTTTTCGGAAAAGGCATCTGCCAATTGGCAGAAGTGGTTCGATGGTCGCCGCCACCATATTGTGTGCAACAAATTGGACGTAATTTTTAAGAGAAGAATCGATTTCGCTCCGTAGGCCTGCGTCCCGACCGAACTTGATTACCTATCGGCGTAATTGGATGATGATAGTCGTCGACGAGCCATTAGCGAGGCCTTCTGGTGGCCGTTTTAACTTGTTCGATGAGCATTCGGTTTCGAAATAGAGCTTAACCTGACCTGACTTAATAGTGTGTGCTTCGGGTCGTACACTCGACTGTTGTTGGGGTTTCCCGTAATTGGTGCCTTGGGTTTTGTATAATCGAGTAATTAATGAAAGAAAACACCAATTAATTGATGGAATTCTTAATAATTATAAAGTCCCTAGTTTGTCGGGAATGTAATTGACTATTCATAGTTTTTTGCTTTGACCACGTTTACTGTTGCAGAATATAACTAAAAGATCCCTATTTTCGACGCTTCTAGGTATATTAAAAAGTCCCTAAGACCTTCTAGTAATTACTGCGAAAATATAACCAAAAATTCCTACTTTTCAACCATCCATTGCGCAACAAATAAAATAACTTTGAGGATACACTGAAAAACCGATACCTTACCTAGAAATTGATTCAGCCACCCCTATACAACCCTTAATACCTTAATATTTCAGAACGAGGCTCACCCTGCCCTCAAATTCCCAGCGCGAACCGTAACGTGAAACATCGCCTGGCGTTGTTTAAAATATTTATCAAACATTCAGTAAGTATTCTACCGAAACGTTTATTATAAACAATGTTGAACATTTGGCCGCACACTCGAGTCAATCACGAGAGAGAGAGAGAGAGTGGGAACTTGGCAACGGTCGCGATTCTCGCGAATTCCGCGCTCGTTTCGCCAATTTGCCGAGACAGTGAACTCTGCGAGGCTCCATTAAACGTTCGAGAGCGGTGTTCCCAAGCCCGATGGAATTTCCAAGCACCTGTTACAAATTTGATGGACGTGGACGAAACTTGAGGTCCCGCCGGGTTAATTTTACGACGAAAGGTGTTCAACCCCGGACCACGAAGACCGGCTGACAAGTTAAATTGGATTCTCAACGATCTTCCTCGTTCTTCAAATTCGTTTCGCGTTCAAAAATTCAGCATAATGGCAAGATGTAACGTCAGAAATTGAGGATGCCTAAGGTCATTTTAATGTTCGAGATAGGGAATCGAAGAAGAAACTGGGTAACATCTCGTCAAAGAAACCATTTCCTTCGGTTTCTTATCGTGTATCCTGTTTGCGCAGCTGGTTTGTGTCACCCTGAAGCGGCTTGTTTTGTTTCGAATTTCATCTCTGAGCTTGTTTGCTACGAATTCGATCGCGGAAAGAGAGGAGTGACGCTCTGAACGAAAGTTTTTCTCAAACAAAAACGATAGCCTTATCGATCTTTCCTTATCCGAAGATAATGCCGCCTCTTATTCGCGACTCCGTAACAGAAATTCAAGAATTAGTCGCTATTAGCTCATTAAGTTAGTTTAGGTTAAGGTGCAGAATCAATATCTACTCAGCTGAGTATATTAGTTAATGTACCAAATAAGTATTGGAGCAGTACTCAATCGATGAAACACAAACTTAACTCTACTATCCAAGGCTACAGTGACTCAACGATAAAAGTTTCCCAAGTATTGTCTCGATAAAGTTAAACATTTACAGATGAAACATTTAAATATCGTTTAACCTGTGAATCATCCCAAGGGTCCACTTCAATCCTCAAACACCGGACTCAACCCATGAGATACTGACTCGATCCGCGTAAGTATATTTACTCAACATCGAGTATCATTCTTAAGCAAATTCAAATTTATTTTATAAGCAGTCCACTTAAAGCCATGCGTATCCGAGGCTTCAACAGCTCGACGGCATAAATTCCCGAGCCGCCAACTCAAACAGCGCGTCGAAGGTTACAGAAATAGCCCGAAGACGCGGTTCGAGCTCCACTTCCGTGCTTCCCTCAAACAATACCGAAAATATTTCTTCGAGGCTGAACAAACACTCATAAATTCCAGCGATCGATGTGCCGGGAAGCGTAATGCTCGCCGCGGAATCGATACGATGACTCGTCGCGATTTGTTTCACGCGTGCTCACCGGATTATGTCAACGTACCTCAAAAGTATCCTTTGAGTCACTTGAAATCGAGAAATGTAAGCAAGGGGAGTGCTTTGAGGTCATTTTACAATTTATCATTTATAAGTAGTCCGAATTTCAAAGTCAGAACAGTGTATTTGTAATTAGTAACAGTGTGAGGTATTCTTGGCGCCAAACTAACTTCCAAAGTCGGTCATGTTTGAGTCCCCAAACACTGCCTTACCGACCGACTCGCAGGATACTCAAAATGAATCCATACAAGTGCTAATATGTTACTTTTGCCCCTCTCCCCCAACCGTAACTTTCGAATCGATACGAAATCGATCCACCTCTCGACGTACATATATGACGATCGAGTTTGAGGATCCCTCAAAGAGACCTCTTAACCTTAGAAACAGCTGACCAACACGATACGGTAACCGCAGGTACTCCAAACGGGTGGTTCGCAATCAAATTAGCCTCTCGACAAGTCAAACTGATCAATTTCATCGTTTCGATCGATACATTACATCGCGGCGATTGAAAATGTGGAATAAAATTTCCATCGGTAAAATTTCGGCAAAGGGAATCGCGATCGAACAATCCGGCTCGTTGATTCGATGATTAATGGATGTTGTAAATTAGCGAATGTAAATATTGACATTATTAGCGTGCGTCATTGTTTCGCGGCAATATTTTATATATTTTGATAACAGTTTAGAGATGGAATAAGTTCAAAGGTTACAGGAAATTTGCATTCTTCATTATTTAAGCAAAGTAAGACAATGGAATCGCGAGAGCACCCGGTGCGTTCTCAAAAAGATTCAATTCGTTTCGAGATGTACCGTTAATTAAAACGAATTGTTGAAGGTGCATGGTACCGCGGGGAAAAATAATTAGCCAAGTCGAGAGACTTTGCCGATATGAAATACCTTTGATGGTTGGATCGTGAGAAAATAAATTCGCTGGAAAAACCTGTGTCCCTTTGAACGCTCCCGTCATTTTTCTTCGCGTAAAGAATTCCGCCATGTTTTTTTACCATTTTTATCATGTTCGTGCATGCTTGTAATTTATTAGATGAAACAACAATGCACGTACCGGTGGGATTTTTTAATAATTTCGCCTCGTTTGTATCGAAATTCAACTTCGTTTAATGTTGTTTTTTACAGCACGAAATTGATCAGTTTAAGTTGCACGAGAATTCAAGGTAGATCGTCAGGAGAGTTCTTTTCGCCATAAAATTTTAATTGCATTAATTATTTAGTCATTTTTAGTACATTGACAGGGTGAGGGTTTGGAATTCAACAAAAATCAATTGTTGTATTCAGAGAGATACGAAGGTGCCTCCATTAAAATTAATGGAGTTAACAAGAAACCAAAATTGAATCCTTGAGGGAATAGTTATAAATAATTTAATAACCAAAAAGTTTGCAAACAACCACCTTTTAGCCACTTTACCCCACATACAACATTAATAGCGCTGTGTCTGCAGGGTGAACTGAAGTATAACGGGGCAGGGGGGGAGTAGGGGATGGTTCTGTGTCAAAAAAGAGGAAAACATTTTGGAATAACATTTTCTCCACCGAAACTCCGTTTCACTCTAAAATTTATTCAACTTGTTAACAATTCATTAGAATTTGCTTGTTGTTTCTGCAGTCTTGTAGCAGTGAGAGGTAACAAAAGGATAAAAACAGAGTGGAAACACTTTGTGTTGTTTATAAACACTGTTTCAGACGGAGAAAACAACAACAACAACAACCAAATTGTGCTAAATCGTCCACAAATTGAATAAACTTTGAAGTAAAAGGGAGAGAAAATGTAGCAAAATATTTTCACTCCATGTCCGGTTGTAACACGATTTCCGGTCCAGCCTCTCAAAAACATCACGTCAAATATCGTCTTCTATGATTATTACTGTTGTTACACCCCCAAACTGGCGCAACAACATTCACAGGGACAGTTTTCTGCTAAAATGGAAGCGTTGTTTCGTACAATCACAACGCAAGTTTGCTCGTGAAAGAAAGTTGGGATTTCATCGCCTCGGACGGAAGAAGTGTATACTCAACAACACGAAACATTCAGTTGAAACGAATGGGAGTTCCACATACGTCGCTCAGAATCACAGCGTTGTATTTCCAAGTTTTCAAAATCGAAAGCCATACAACGCACGTCGTTTGGTGCTGCAACCGACACGAGAGCTCTCAGCAAAGATCGTATTCCACATTTATGGTTTCCCATTTGAATAAAGTTGGAGATATGTAATTTTTATTGAAAGCAATATACGAATCAGTTTTCTGCATCGAGGATACCGTTTCCTGGGTGATACAACAAATTATATCAACGATACAACGTGATGGTAATAGGTTAGGAGAATATTCTGTGATCCTGAAGTGAATTTCGAGATAATTGAATGAATTGTATACTTTGGAATTACTGCAACACCCTTTTCAGTGTAATTTTAGTCTTCATACAACATTTCAACATTATAAGTTCCCTGCTATTTAAATACAAATTTAACTTTGAATTACGAAGGTGTTTTTCGCTGAACTCGATACAAAAACAACCGTCCACTGTTTAAAACAACGAATCGAAAATGAGAAGTAAGCACAGAGTCGAACGTCACCGGTGTTTCATTTTTAGAGTTCCAATACCCGAAGTATTGGGCGCGATGGCCGTAAAAATAGGAAAATCTGTAGGTGTCGCGAGGCAGCCTTTCCTTTTCTTCAGGGTTAATAATAAGGATCGTGGTGTAACGATCAAAAGGAAAATCTTTACTTTACCACTCGTCTTAAGTTATTATAAGAAAAACACCTGAACCTTAAGAATCCCTCATCGACAAACAAAGATATCGAATTAATCCCAGAGCACTCCTTTGTTTATCATTAAAGATTAATAATACAACCAAACAACCTTGTAAAAAGTTACAATAATTATACTTTAGAGTATTGAAGAAGCTTTCAAACTCGATTGTTGTTTAGATTTGTCAAAATCTAGATCAGTGTGTTGTTTCAGATTCCTGGAAACAATTAAAAAATTAACAGAATATCGATTTTTCTTCGATTTATTCAATCTTCTCTAAAACGCTACGGGCTCCCGGTCCCGGAACCAATTCAATCTCTCTTTTGAGCAATCTAGGTTGAATGTTTTAATTTTGAAAACGTATGTCGTTGAGGAATGTTAACAACATTGAGGAAGGTTCGATTCGAAGTTCTAAGACCATGGGACGAGGTGTTATTCAACGGAAAGGAATGTTCTTGCAGGAACAATGGAAACAATTGCTCGATTGCCTCAGAACTGACGAAAATATCAAGTTCTTCGTGTTCCAAGTAACACACAGTCATTCTTCAATATCCTTGCCAATTTCTGTTCCGTTGAAAGCCAAAGCGTTGTAACATTTGCTATTCTGGTTTCTTTATTTATCCTCGAAACATCGAATTTCATTCGAGAAAATTTGATCCTCCAAAGATTTTCACTTTTATACAATTTCGTTCCGCGGTTAATTTAAACAAAGATTTATGCCCGGCTGTAAAGCACCACTTTTTCCTGTCTTTCATTGCTAATCCATTTATTCCACGTTTCTTTGTCATCGTGAGTTGACATTTTTACAACGAGAAAGACGCCGCTACTTCCAACGTTCATTATCTCTCCGTTTATACGACCTCGGATTACTTCACCGTTTATGTAAATCCCGATTGCGATTCTTTGTCTTTCACGCGAATAAAAATCTACTAACAGTTGATAAAACGACTCGGTAAAACGAATTTTCAAATTACGATTTGCAACAAAACCCATTTTCCATTCAAACTGACCCTGGTCAGAAAATGACAACAAATAAAAATTGTGTACCAACTCTGTCCAATTTCCATTAAAATTGATAACCATTGCCACCACTGACCCCTAATCATAAACGAGTATCACAATTCTGTCGAAATGAATTCACTGGCCCCAAAGAACCATGACCAACACGGAGCCCCAACACGGGGCTGAACTTTGCGACCGGAAGTCGGGAAGGCATCCCCCTTGAACCCTCGAAATGAACTCTCCTGACGGCTTTAAAGAAGTGTCTGGGGTCGGGTCTCACCTCCGGCGTGCTCCGGGTGCACTCACGAGGACGTGGACGAGGGTGGCGGATCCACGGCCACGGAACGGCCGACGCACGACATCACTCGCGGAACGGATCACACGCGCGGACGAGTCACGGATCAGCTGTCGCGATCCGCTCGAGGTCGCGTGTGCTGTCGTACTGAGAGAACGCCAATCGAGCCGCCCTCCTACGACCCCCAGACCTCTCTCGTGTTCACCCACTGCTAGGAGCATGCTCTCTCTATCCTTCGCGGCTCCTTCCTGCTCGCTCTTCCGCGATAGAGCGGCCGTACATGTGCACCGCTCGCGTCTTTCGATTTCCAGGTGAGAGACAGGTGAAATTTCACAGACGTGGGTCCTTAATGAGGGTCCATGAGGCCGTTTGACGGTTGAAGGAGCCTCTTTGGAGCAGTTTTGAGACCTTGACGCGAGGGTTTGATGCAAATGATGACCTTCCAGGTGGACCTTGCCTGGCTGGCACTTCAGAGATTTGAGACTCGAATGAGGTAACTGGTAATTATGGACTGGGGCCAATTTCTGTTCAGATGGAGACTGGTTTTTTAATTAAGATCCCTGAAGCTTGCTAAGTTCGGTACCGGTAACTGTTAAGATGTTTGGAATTTGAACGCGGAGCAGAGTCGATTGTCAGGTGAAATCTTGCACCTTTGAAGGGGTATTAGTGCTGATGAAGATATTTGGGATTTTGATCGAGTTGGGAACTTATGGACTGTTCGGATCAAACATTAGAGGGAAGTTTGCTACCCTTCGTGCTTGCTCGTGGAATCCAATTAACGAACTCGTGACTGATAATTAAGTGTCAGGCGAAGAAACAGCTGGGGAATTTTTTCTACAGAAGTCAGAGCTAAATACTTTTAATTTTCATTGTAATTTAATTCAATTGCACTGACAGTACGAGTTAAATTTGTCACATTCTAACCCAACCCTAATCTACAGACTCGCACTGTACAATTGGATTAAATTACTATTAAATGTGAGTCAGGATTAGAATTAAGGACAACATCTAAAATAACTTCCAGGAATTTTGAAATAACCCAATTTCTTCGAGGAAGAACTACAATGATATATTTGAATTGTTCGTAGCTCGAAGGTCTGGAAAAATTCTGAGCCATCGGCGTAAAAACAAAGTACAAATTTTTCCTTCCGTCGTAACCTCATCCTCCATAAACTCTCGAGTATCAGGACCTTAAATCCTCGAGTTCCTCGTTCTTGAAACGATCCCACTTAACCTCCCGCTGTCGGCCATCATCCCCTCGAAACAAGGTCAGCCCCTTACGGGCTGTCCAGTAACTTAACACCTGCCGTCCTCCGAGAATAATTACTGCACGCCAGTGGCCAATTGCACCCGGGGGACTTTTACAAAAACGTAAGAACGTTCCTTTGAATCGACTAAATTAAGACAACCGCGACTGTTATCTCTAATAATAGGTCTCGCAACGAGCGATCCTCTTCTTCCCGCGGAAACGACAAAGGGACCCGTCGCAGCCTGACCTTTCTCGCTTTTCGAGCGTGCGTTGCGCTTCCTCTTCTCGCACCAGCACCCTGTCGCGCTTAATATAGTCGCTTGGGTGCTTGCCCTCTCTGCGCGACTGACATTGCAGCGCGCACGGAACAGAAGCAATCGCTGGGAAAGGAGCCAGCCAGCCTTGAAGCCCCGTCCGCGCCATCTGGCCGGAAACTCGGGGATACCCTCGCGAAAATGGCCGAGATCCGGGTAAGAAGCGTTCGAAATTCCGCCAAAATTGTTCGTCTCGAAAATAGAATCACAAACAACTTGAAGGTGGTATTTAAGGTGATAATTAGGGGACAGTTGGCTTCAGTCAACCCCAACACTTTGACGCCTATGTTGTTAGGATTTATTCGAAAATTGTCCAGCAATATTCATTTACTTTATCGTTTTTTTTTAATTTAACAAAAATATGAAAAAGTATTACTTTCCAAAATGGTAATAATTCACGGAATAAAATAACAACGACGTAAAGCCCGAGTTTATCGGCAACGAGGGACGAACGGGGGGGGAAGGGAGGGGGTAAAAAATAACGTTTTGCGAATTTTTGGATATTTTTTGCTCTCGGCTCGAGTTTCAATTGCCTAACGAACATCTCGAAAGCGTTGATACATTTTCCGTGTTGTTTTTCATACGAGCAACTAACAGACGGGAAAAATACACCTGCTGAAACGTACCTGTCCCCGTACACGGCTAATCGAGGCAATACGACTGTTCGATTCTGTGTTGTTTAGGCGCGCGACCGAAGATGCTGCCCGAATCTCGATCTACACCCCAGTTACAAATTGCACACAAAAACATTAAAACTTAGAAATAAAATACCGTATATTAGAATTTACAAAAGCGTAATAACAAATAAATGTTTGTTCAATTTTATTTGAAGAAGTTGCACGATTTCCCCAACCATCCCTGGTGTCGGAGGAATTAATATTCCAGGGGGTAAATATGAATTTCCAACAGTTGATCGTTCACTTAAAACAACAATTTTTTTATGCATCACGACATCGCGAGGGGGGAGGAGGAGGAGGAGGGAAAAAATTCAAAACGACGCCGTTGATGCTTGAAAGTTTCATTAAACGCACGACAACGCTTTTTTCAGGGCTGATGAAAAATTTAATATGCCATCTTTGAGCAAACGTCGCGCGATGGCCTGAAACGAACAGAGAGGAGATAAGGTACGCGGTATCGATGAGAGAGAAGAACAATTTTTTAATCTACCTTCGTTTCATTAACACAAAGAAACCCGTTAATTATACACCGAACGAGTTTCGGAAAGGTAGCAACCCCGGCCGGGCTGTTATTTTTCATTAAAACTTTTCTCATGAATTATCCCATTAAAATTCACGCACGTTTATAGCCGTTCGATAAAAATAATTAACGAACGCGCGTTTTATGAATGAAAAAATGTTATGGCAGGGGATCGGGCGAACGTTGTTTCGGAAATAACCTCTTTCTCCATCATTTATTATTATTACATTGCGATAATAATAATCTGAGATTAATAAATATAGTATTTCTTGAATTTTTCTGATATTAAAATAACAACTGTTGTATTATTAATTATTCGATTGATGAATTGTTTTTTCCATACGTGTTGAAATGTCAAAGGCCGAATAAATTTTGCGAACGTGAAAGAATTATTTCTGACAAAATGACCGGAATTCGCACGTTTCCGCTGACGAGAATAACGACGGCGATTTAATAAATGATTACGGCCACGTTTCCATTAATTTACACTTGAAATTTTCGGAATGTTAGAGACCGGATTCCGTGCTGAAATGTACAATCCACGGAAATTCAACCTGATCGTGTATATTTTGGCGGAGCGGCATGGTAGGAGAATGGGGATGATAAAATGGTTGCGATGGCGCCTCAATTTCGTTAAACAGGTTATTGGGAAACGAGTTTCATTGGGAAATTGAAAATGGACCTCTAACGAGTGCCTCTGTTCGAACTACCAGTGGTTTTGCATAATCTAATGATTAATGTACACAACAACAAACGTACTAATATGTAAAAATGATTATGAATCTTTGATGTAATGTAGTGGTTTCTTAAAGCAGATTTTTGCTTATAAAAATAATAATTTTGCTACTAATAATAGTAGTAATGATAATACTAGCAATATAAAAATACTAATAGCAGTGGTAGCAGCAATGGTAATCTATCACAGTAATAGTAACGATGGCAATACCAATAATATTTTAGTAATAATAGTATAGTAATACCAATAGTGGTAATAACTATTATAGTAATACTAATAGTAGTATTCTCTATATTCAAGTATCTAAAAGATGGCGGTGGTTCATCAGCCGCGATATTGATCTACCCGTTACTCCACGAGACTGCTAATTTTCAAAAAGCTTGCGAAAGTTAGCCGAAGGTGGCAGCAACGTCCAATTTAAAAATTTACCAACCAGCCAAGGTGTGCAGAGATCTTTTTACCGACATTCTCCGCAACCTTCTCCACCTACCCCTCTCGACCTCAACTCCTAACCAATCCTCACTTCCAATATAATTAACCCTCTAATTATTTCCAAACAATTACATCCAATTTCACTTTAATCGCTCTCTAACTTTAAAATTTTCCTTTCCAATTTAACAACCCCCAAACCTTGGGGTTAATCAACCCCTAATTAAGTCAATGATCGTTTTGTTCTTTACACAACCCTTAACTTTTAAATACCGAGCACCAGGTTTCCAATTTCGGTCGGTCCGAGGAAAATATTCGTGAATTACAACTCACCGTACTTCATGGCCGACCACCACCGTCCACCCTCTTCGTCTTCTTCTGTCTTTCCGGCGCAATGTTTCCGCGACACTGAGCCTCTCCATCGTCACAGCACGTGTCCTCGACAAATCTTCCAAGTTAAAGCGGCCTTGCCTCTTGGACCATTGCCTCGTTCCTCATACGGTGCTCTTCATGGCGAAGCTTCATGGGGCAGAAATAAGGGTAGGGTTCGATGAATTTCGATGGTTCCTCTTTGCTCGATTGCTTCCCGAAGAAGACGAAGATGGGGCTCAAGGAAATTCCCGAGTTGCAAACTTTTCGAGACTGACCTTGAATCTATCTACTAATACTTCTTCCGCAGGGATGCTTGAAAGTAGGCCATTTGTAAATTGTATTGTTTACATCACAGAGGTCTGGCTCAAGGTCTCCTAACAAAAGTACCAACTGGCCAGTCCAGGATTTTGCCCAAACTCTTCAAGGTATCCGCTTCTTCTTAGCACCGATCCTCCAGGTCGGGTCGAACCTTGACCTCGTCACCAGTTTCCAGCACCAGGATTCAAGGCCAACGGTACGATAGGTTCGACGATCCACGAAGGTGGCCACTCGAGTGTCCCGGGAGCGGAGTGTTTTGACGGCTCGCGACTTCCGGCAAACGCGATCGCGTTATCAGCGGCGGGGAATAAAAGGCGAGGAGCACGCGTCAGATAAGCATCCGATCTTCGCGACGAGCCGCACAAGACTGAATACCGTATTGTATTTATAGAGCGACTCGGATTATTTTCAACAGTGTCGCTTTTCTCACGTACACACCGTTTTGTTCGAGCCGCTCTAGGACCTGTTCCATGGTCGGCACCCCATCCGCTCGCCAGGTCCCTCCGAGGACCAATCCATTGGCGCGTCGAGCACCTTTGAGGGGTCCTTCCAAAAATCGATTTTTCAACTATGTTTGCAGAATGGTTTCTCAAAATTCGAAAAACTTGAAACCTTGCAAGCCAGTTTTGCAATTGCAGGCGCAACTTGGTGCGAAGGTAGTTTGAATAAAACAAAATATTGACAAGATTAAGTTTGTACCGTCTAATTTAGGGGACAGACTGGTCTAATTGCAAGGATTTAGGTGTGGGTGTCGAACGGCGTAATTTACAGGCGAGATCCGTGGAAGTGAGCCGGACGCGTCCTAAGGGTAGGCCAGGTGTCCTCTTCCGGTCGCAGAGCGTCGCCAACGGCACGTGACGTAGCGGTTATTTGGCCGGTGTCCCAGGGCTCGTGAAAATTATAACAGCTTTTATGATTCACGATATCTCCGGTTGCATCACGCAGGTACCACGTGGCTGCCAAGTTTTCGCGCTGCCCGCGGGAGAAAAAGTCGCGCCGTTCCCGAAATACGGGCCCATTATAATCCGTGGACGGGTACCCTTACCGCCCCATCCCCCTCCTTCGGGCACCACCGCGTTCCACGATTTATATACGTCGCGCGGCGTAGAATTTTCTTGTTTACGATAAATAATCGAGACGACCTTTCGACGATCAAGGCGATCTAAACATAACCGCTTGACGAATCGTTTTCATTCCTCTCGAGCCACCGCGATACGTGTCCAGCTCCTCTGGAATGAATTCTTTCACCTCTAAAGTGGATTCCTTCGAATTTTTTTGTCACGGCTTTGAAATTGAATAGTTCGTTTGGGAGAAAATTCAAAAATATTGTAATTTACACTCTGATAATAAATCAATTTTGCCAAATTAACATAAATTAAACTATGTAACAAGTTTTGTAATTCCATACTTTAGGGTTCTATAAACTTGGCGTTAATGAATATTGGAATTGTTTTTTTCAATTATTGGGGGAGTGAAGAAGTCGAGGATCGTTTTAATTTTGTTGGCTGTTATTTTGAAAAGGGGTCATCTTTAACCATCATGTCCATGCATCTTGCGATTTCGCAGCAACATTACAAAATATCAGTCGCAGATTTTGTGACAAGGCTGCGCCCCACATACCGTCTCCCAACCGAATTCCTAAGATTTCGATTTTTCGACCCGGATCCTCTTGAAAAATTGCCCTACGCGATGCTTAAAACAACCAAAATGTAAATACAAATCCCTCAACGTCAATTTACCATGGGTCTAATTTTAATCCTTCCTGGACAGTATTTGAATCTATCGCAAATTCGTGTTTTTCCAACATTCATTTTTGAAGTAATTAGGCACAGTAATCATTAATGTCGAGATATATATCCTCGTCAAAGTGAAGAGATGTAAATAGCGCGAAGTATATGTTGATGGTTGAGTGGCTATAAACGCGTCCGTTAATAGCGTGCTATTATAAAAAAAGAACGGAATTCGTAGGTGGATCCAAACGTCGCGGTTTCCAAAATGCACCCTCCTACCCGTGTCTTCGTTTTATTGTTGGTCTGAGGTCGATAATCGCGGGTCGGACAGGTGGCGCCATCGGTGGACGACCAACGAACCTGTCTGACACGACACGTTCCCGATCTACTGCGGCGACGATAACTGACTTCTCTACTTTAACCCTTTCCTCTCGAGCCATTTCTGGACACGTTTTAGGCTTCCAAAGTTCAGAAGCCCTATTTACTTTCATTTAAAAATATTCTAATTAACACGTTGACACAATTAAACTCTAATTATTGTAATTTCTGTTGGATAATATTTGTGGAGTCGATGAAGATCCAAAAAACCATGAAAGCCAACCTGATACACTCGCAGTGCAAGAACTAATTAGACCCCTCGCTCCGTCGCTGAATTAAAAGGCACGTTGCACGATTTTCGAGCGAGTACGCTCCGTTTTTCTGTCCAAAAAAAAAAAGATCCAGGTTGCACAAAAGTTGACCCCGTTACAGTTTGAAAATCGTCCCCGCGAGCATCCGCGATTTCCTCGCCGGCTGAAACGAGGCGGAAATCGGTCTTGAAGAGGGAACGCGCGGGTCTCGAGCGGTTCGCGAGGCATTAAAATGCAAACGAAGGCCGCCCAGCGCAGGTAAGGGCCGACGATTCGCTTCGTCGAAGCGTCGCTAACGCGGCGAACAAATACGCGAAACGTGCCACGGCGCTACCATGATGGCGGACGCAAGCATCCCCGGGACAAGTTGCGCGTTCCCAGGGGGGAGTTACGCGTTTCAAACGACGTCCACCCGCTCGTGTAATTACGTATGTATGGGCGAATATTCGTGCGCTGGGACCGTCGGGGTCTCCGATGTTTGCCCTCCTCCGGATCGTGTTTGGACGCTTCGGGGATGCGAAACTAACCGAGCTCGTTGAGGGAACTTCGTTCAGCTAATGATAATTTTGCAGTCGAGGAACTGGGAGGTGGTGTTTGGCCTTTTATAGAAATAATCCTGTCCACTGGAAGGACTAAATAACGACCTGAGTACACCCCCAAAGTCGCAGTGGAACTTGTAATTAGTGTACACCCCTTCGACAAATATTAACCCTTTGCAGTGGTATTAAGATTAAATTGTTATTATTTGCCACCCGAGGGTTAAAAAGCAATCTAATAAAATTAGATTTTGAGGTAATTAGATATGATTAATTATTTTTCTAACACGGTTAGAAGACAATCCGAAGACAATCTAAATCCACCAACCGGTACCAAGTTTGATAACGATCCTCCAGTCATTTGCTTTACTTGCAAAAGCCATTCCCTTCCGGACGGGAGAGCCGCAAATCCGAGAGCCACCCTTGCGAGGGAACGTTCAACGGGCGTCAGCCCGTGAATAACGCTTGGTGTGCAGTCCGACTCGATTATGATTCCAAGGAGGGGGGCGACGGAAGAGGGACGGTGTGCAGAGATAGGGAAAATTTGCATAATAGCCGGTACCATCGAGAGTGGTTTTCTCTGGCCACGCGAACCATGAAAATCTCCGTGGGTGGACGGTGCCGTTTCAACCCCATTGCATTCGAATGCATCGTTGATAAGGGGGTGGCTGCTTCCTCGGCCACGAAATCGACGGTGAATTCGGTCTAGGTTGCGTAATTCGAATGGAAGAAAACGTATTTCCGGTCTCGGGGAGGGGGATGAATGTTTTATTCGATCGGTCAACCTTGACACCACCGAAAGATACCCTTAATCGATGCTTATAGAATCAAGGTGACAATCCTTTATATTTGATCGATGAATTTGATAAGATTAACGGGGGTCAAGGATGACACTTGTCACGACGTGCTCCGAGATTATCAAAATGTTAAGAACGGACAGTTTAGGCCCTGGACGTTTGCATACTTTTAAATTAATTATATACTCGCGAGGTTGGTGTTAGGTCAAAGATAAATTGTGATTTATGATATCTATAATGTAAGAATTGCAAATTTAACACCCAATCAGAAACCAGGAAAACCAGGTGAAACTTGATCCCTTTGTTCCCTACAAAAACGATAGTCGAAGGGATAAAAATTTTCGATTCAAGATCTGGATACGAGCATCATGGGTGGCCGGAGCAAAAGGGGATGTAGTTATTCGACGGGACAGGAAAGGGGGATGGGGTCGGGACAGGTTTCGGGGGCGGTCGATATCACCGGTCGTCAAAGCGCCACCACGCAGTGGTACACAATCAAATTTTGGTCGACTACGATTGCATTTTGATTCTTAATCAATACTTTGTTCCATCCCCCAATTTTACAATTTTTATTCAAAAAAATCATCCAAAACAAAATAACCCTCTTTTTTATTTTAATTTTATTCGGTGTAATTAATATCGTACGATTAGGTCTTGGGAATGTTTAGAAACTTTCGTTGGACGAGGGTTGAAATGAAAATTTGCAAACAAGAATCGATGGAGCAAAGTTCGTGACACGTACTTACGAAGTTTGAAACATGTCCAATAATTTGGGGTGTCAGAATGATCGATGGGGTTGCCTCAAAAATTATTTGCTTATGACGGCGATCAAAGTCATGATTCATTTCTATATAAAGATCCTTTGAAATTCCCCGACAAATTTGTTATCGTTCCTTTTGTTTTCACGAAAATGGCAAAATATTTCTGAAGTATTTGACATTTTTTACATTGTGGAACTTACTTTTAATGAAAATAACAATTTACGATACGGAACTTAATTATTAAAACTGTGGACTAATTCCGCCTTAAGACCAGTCATTTCCATAACGGAGACGACAATCCGGGATTAATTAATTTCCATCCTGGCGAGATTGCAATTAATTCTTAAAATTGTCTGTTTCCCTCTCGGAGGAAAAAAGTAAATTCGTTACAATCGTTTCGCGCAAGACGTTTGCACCGGGTGAATCGGATCCGGGCGAGACAATTTCAGTTTCAGGTAGTTCGAAGATTATTTATAGAAAATGTTTGCGTACGCCGGCACGAACGAAGGACCTTTTTTATCCCCGTGAATCGCCCTCTTAAGGTTATTAAGCAAATTGAATTCGTTCAATTTCCCTTGAGATATTCCAAACGTTTAATCTTGGGCAGATTGATTTCCTCCGGATAGCTTTTTCTAATTGATCGTAAAAGGGTGTCCTACATTCCGATGTTATTAACAAAGTGCCTTTGCAGGTCTCAAAGTAAATTATTCCGCGAGGATGTCTTAATTAATTGAGATACGGATCGTAAAATCTCCAAAGTACATCGTTTCCGAATAAAAATATTCCAATCCTCAATATTCTAAAGTATTGAATATTACTCTCTGATTATTACACAAAATTAAGTTTCAAAAAGAACGAACGGGAAAAATATATTTCATCCCACAATTTGTTCGGAGACACTTGTCGCTTTTTTGGACACAAGCGTGCAAGGTGCACTTTCATTTCGTGTTAATCAACTACCCTTTTTGTACAGCTCGTCCTCCCATCCCCACCCCCTCCCACGGGCACCTTGTATAAAATCGTTGGCACCAGTTTTGATTTTCACCTGGAACCGCGAGATCGCGTGCGCCACCGTGTTCAAGGCCCATCGTTGAGCTTTAATAGGTCAAGTTCTCGTTTCGTCTCGTCCGTGGGTGGCACGACGAAAGCTCAAAAGCTCATCAGTTTAAGGATGTGTACGTGTGTGGGTTAACGGGTGAGACTCGGCCTAGGCCTAGACCCATCCTACTATTTCCTGCTGTGCGATAACTCGAAGGTTACTAGCCGTCTGCTCTCTTGAATAGAGCGACCAGTCACGGCCCAATTATACCCCTCGGGTAAAATTAGTCCATCGAAATATAATCGTTCACTCTCGACGACGTGAACAGCGGGTGGTGTATAGCGGTCCCTCGCGGTATACCACGGTATTTGGTATTTGGTGGTATTCAGTATTCAGTAGTATTTAATACTCAATATACAAAGGATGACGATTTAACGTAAACTTTGTACCATCAAAGCGCCTGGCGTGAGAATCGTTTTGTAACGAGAGTCGCAATTTCTTCCACGCAGTTCACCATTCACCGATGCAAATCGACGATAATGAGCACCGAGCGATTTTGCAATGCAAACGCCACGGCGAATCATCGCCGCGACTTTTTAACGACAAACTGCGAAATTATCTCAATTACGGCCGAGCCAACCGAGGAGGCCACGGAACGAGGTAACCGTGCAATAAATCATCGTGTCATAGTACAAACATTTAATCGCACGTATCGACTCGTATGAGTCACCTTACGAACTTAATAAAGAATAAAAAAAACCACGAATGGAGGGAAACGATTCATATTGCAAGCTTCCAAAATGCAAAATAACATTTTGTTTATGAAGCGATCAAAATGACACCAGGATTCAAAGATTCGTCCAGCCTGCTGACGAAAACACAGAGTGCAAGGCTGGCAGGGAGAGGAGGTTCGTGGTCCTGAGGGATCGATACGAACCGTCGCCTACTACTGCTGCACAGGGTTACACGTTCACCAATGGGCGAGGGAGCCCAGTTTAGTCGGTTGCAAGATCTACGGAATCCTGGGACATACCGAGAGGGCGGGGGGGAATGGATGCAGGAAATAGCTAGCAGCTAATGAAACACAAGTTTCCGGGAGAAGACGTTGATCCCGGGGCTTGTAACGCCATCGTTGTTACCTTCGTAATAAACAGCCCCCTATCATCCGAACATTTGTCTTCTGGGATGCTTTGTTCTATCTACTGGGTGATCCGCTCATAACATTTCTACTTTAACTTGGAATATTGCTAACATTATTTAATCCTTTGAACTCGAAGCACTTTTATCTTCGAAACTTAAATTTCACGTTTTAAAATATTCTAATGAGTTACACGTGTCGCCCCAGAGGCGCCACTCGAGCGCCAAGGGTTAAGTGTGTCTCGCCACACACTGTACCTGTCAACGTGTTAATAATTCAAAAACTAAGCTCCATCTGACACTTTTTAATTCTGGAACACCCTGTATATTACTAGGATCTTTATGCAGAGCAGAGTAGGACTTGGATTTTTCTCTCTAGGGTGCAGGGGTGCAAGAGTTGACTGACATTAATAAAGTCAGTGGCCTGGCATTGTCAATGAATTATCAGTTTCCAAATTTGTAATGCAGATAGGATCTACCTGGTTAACCCGTTTAAAGTTTCCACCTGGAAAACTCGTTCCCAATTTCAAGATCCTCTTAAATTTCGATTTGAAATTTTAATCCCCCGAAGTTTCCAATTTCATTTTCCAAACAATTAAAATTTCAACATCTTAATATTTCAAGGGACTCCGTCTGGGAATGGTTCGAAACGTTGAAAAATCGCTCGATTTCCCCGCCTGACGCGCGAGGAATGCCCATTACCATGGACACGTTCGTTATTTCGATCGACGACGCTAATAAAAACCGATGGAACGTGAATCTCGTGCCAGGACTTTCTTTATCTTATCACTTTACCAGTGAAAGACGAGGCTCGAAAGGAACGAGCCACCCGACGACTATAAATAAGAAGTTAATAAAACCACGCTGGGTGTTCTTGACCTCCGGAACGCTATATTGCATACCGGGTGTCCCGTTCGATACATCGTACTAATATTATCGATCACGGTTTACAATATTGACTTTGTTACTATTTTCAACGAATTCTCTGATTTATTTGGCTTGTTTGTAATAATAAAATATTGTTAATACTAGAACCGAAGGGATCAATATGACTGGTTCCAGTTCTTTTATTTTATACTACAAGATTCATCAATATGACTTTGCCAAAATTTGAGCTGATTTTGATTAAAATAAAGAATTGATCTGTGTTCAGTAGTATTCAATAGTATTCAGTATTCAATACTTATGATTTAACATTTACACAATTCACTACCACTTCAGTACTTTATCGATACGAAGAAGAAATATCACGTAGACGGGAAATCAAAAGTAACTAAAAATATAGTAATTGAATATCGAGCCGATGAGAAACGGGCAAGCTGTCGATGGCAAAAAATGAAATTGAATTTTTCTAAGTCGACGACGCGCGAACGTTCCTCGAAAGAGAAACGAGTTTCAGGTGTTCCCTCGGTGGCCAAGGATTAACCCAGAACGCGAAGGGCTTTTCACCCTTTGTAAATTCGGTTAGCTGTCGGCCGGCTTAAGATAGCTGAGATATTACGAACGATAAACACCGGTTCAGGTATTTTACTCGCGTGCCCGTCTCCTGATGCCTTTCGTTTAATGTCAGTTACATTTGTTTTCGTTTAATGTCGTTAACATTTTTAATGCAATTAAAATGTTGAATACACTGTTTAAGTTTGTTATTCGAGCGCGATGTTTATTGCCAGGTGAAATGTGAAAATTTTACAAAGTTCGAACGCTGTATGGACGAAGTAATCAAACATGGCAAACATCAGTTGCAGTGTATTAAACGCTCGGACGTTTTGCTTCACGAATTTCGAAATGTTATTTCATTGCGAAATTAAAAACCCTGTTCACGGTTCGTTAGGCACCTTCGACCCCGTACAATATTAAAAAATGATAAAACAGAGTTAATATTGTTAACGAAAAGTATTCTTTTGGAATAATTAAATCTTTAATTGCCTAGTAATGAAAGTGTAAGGCCTGGGTCATTGTGGACCCAGGTTAGGACAAATAGAAATACAGAAATAAGGTAAATATAGGTTTTTAATCAAACTGAACGTCACGATCGTATCGGGGATCTTTTATAAGCCGGGGGAAGGATAAAAATCGGTTTTCTCCCTTAGAATTCGAGCGGGTTTTCATTTCCAGCAAGCGGGTCTTTTGAAAAGGCTGAAGAACTCGGATCCGACCAGGGAACGGCCTTGAACGAAAGCTGTTCTGATTTCTCACTCGTCCTGATAGCTCGTACGTAGTAGGATAAATAGAAGAGGGGGGTAAAAAAGTAGAGGAGCTGAAAATGCGAGAAGCCTAGGCCAACCTGAAATCGATATTCCTGGATTTTATCCGTCTACGACACCTAGACGCTCGATTTCCCTCCTTTTGCTGCTTTTATGAGAAATCCTAGTAGCCGGACAAATTGTTACTTTCATACTGCCTTTCATTGTTGACACTTTCTATATTATTTACGTTCACTCCCCTAATATTTAACACCCTATACTACCTATCACTGTTACTAGCTTTTGTGTACCCTAAGTATTACATTAATAAATTAGAATAATTATACCGTCTACCCTGCTGTTACAATAAAATATAAAAAATGTTGTACGTTGCTAATTAGAATACTGCCTATTAATAATATATTAATTTATTCATGTGTCCTTGGTACTGCAATAATAACTACATCTCTCCCATATTATGAATAATGAATGTTAATTAACACACTAAAGTGAAAGTAGAGTCATTGCCCTAATCACTACACTAATTATCCTACTTACTAATTAGAATAACTATCAATCACTGCCAATTGATATTCTACCAATTTATTAATAATACCATACTATAATAAAAAGAAAGAAATATGAATTTCTGAAGGGGATGATCACCCCTGACAGCCCCCCACCGTGCACACATTATCGAGTTTGCGAGTGTAAGTGTTCTAATTCATCGCAGCTTGAAATTCTATCCCCGTCCAGCGATTCCACGGTCGGTAACTCGAGCGCACTTTTAATTTCCAATCTTACTTTCAGTGATCTCTATTTATTTTCCAGACGAACGGGTCGCCCGGAAGAGGACGAGGTAACGAACGAGGTTTCACTTCGCGGTACACGCAGAAAGCCAGCGCCGTGCGGTTTCACGCGCGACACCGGCCGGATAAACAGGCTGGAAACGAGTCCTCCATCTTCATTTAAGAAGAAGGATTGAGGACAAGTGTATCCTCCTACTTTCCGCCGTTCAACACTCTTAAAACTCTCTCGACTTCTATTCTCGGCGCTGTTCAATGTTCCCGATTATGTTCCGCGCGCGCGTTCGGCAGCGTTTTCGAGATTCCTCCTCGAAACCTCACCCTTCGGGCCGTGCCACGAAGACGTGGCAAAAACTAGTTTTGTAAATCTAAATTCAAAAATATATCTCTATGTTGTCAAATTATTGCAATTATAAATGAGAAAGAATGGTCTAATTGAAGATACTAATTACTTTCATTCACAAGGGTCTTCACAAGTGTTAACATTTTTAACGTCTTCCAACGGTTATTTCCGTTGAGCGAGTTAAGTTTCGAAAAAAAAGTAATAATTGCAAGTTTTTTTTTTCAATTAACCCTTTGGCGATCAGCGTCCCGATAAAACGTATAAAATGCGGCCGCGCGGGAACAAAGAAGCCATCGTTGCTGAAGAACGCGCGTGCAATTTTATAAAATAATAATAGAAAAAGAAAAAATATTGCCCGAGCGAACCCTTCGAGGGTTCCTTTGTGCGAGAACACCACTCGTCAACCGAGAAAGAAACAACCCTCTGTGCGCCGTGCCGGCGTTGAAAGCAACAATTTTTCGCCTAATGGTCACTTTTTATTTTTATAAATAATTTTATTTAAAAACCAACTGAATGAACCACGTGAAACGAGTGTGTTCATTAACAATGTAACTTAATCGTTTATAAATGTCAATGTTTTCATTCATAAATGTATTTCTTTAATATTAAGGATTGTTGTAACAGAGATGGTGTATAATTGTTTAATAACCAGTTTCGATGGTAGGCTGAGGCCACGGCTGATAATTGTTTTTCAAATCAACCCCGTGGCATCCTCATTAGCACGCGAACGGGCAGGGCAATTAATTTCGATTAGTAGCCGGCTCGATTCATCGATGTTAATGGAATTGTCTGCGAATCTGTCGCGTCCCATCAAAATCCATACACTTAATGGATAACAATTTGATAGACGATAAAACCGGGGGTGATCGTTAACGAGATTCACGGGATGGAAGAAATATTTGTCAGTTAACGAAGTTGCTCCTCTTAATTGATTCCAATTAAATGCTATAATTTTTCATTCGGTTTTGCAATTTTTGGCACGAAATTAGGAAAACAACATTTGGAAATTGTTCGAATTCATATACAGGGTGGATGGTTTATATTAATGTAGCGTCATGAAATTGTGTTTGAATAAATGGATACAAGCACTCAATCTCTTTTTCGTCAGAACACCCGGTATAATCAGCCCCCGATCGATACCATCCCCTTATCGTACAATCGAATATTAAATTTAACACTCCAGAAATATTTCATAATACTAAAGGTGAGTGCAATTAACAACAAACTTCCCTATTTTTCACGGAAGCTCGAGACAATTTTCCACCTGCCTTATCGTCGATAATCATTCAATCGATTTTCCATCTTCCTTTTTTTTCAAGACACCTCAGTAAACATTGTCCACAAAGCGAGGCACAATTTATGGACACTCCGTTCCGTGCCGATGGAATTAACGATTTAAGGGGGCAGACCAGTCTAAATGCAGGGGCGCGGTAAATTAATTATCAAAAGAAAGAAGATTTAATCGTGTTTCGATGACATTCCAAGCTTTAAATTTGGGGAGAGGGGGTCTTGTCCTCGAACTGGACCCCCTGGCGCCTCTGCCGGTGGTCCCAGGACATTGAAATTCGGCGCGAGCCTTACTGTTACGTGTCAATTCGAAGCGTCCAGAATTTTTTCAATTCGAAAATTCACCCCCAAAAGACAGACTTTGGTTTTCAAAAATTCGGGATCGACCCTTACAATTTTTTTATAGCAACGACAGTGGTAGGGACGATGACGACGTGTAACAGGAAGGACATTGAGGACAAGACCCCCTCCCCCTCGGAAGTCATTAATTTGCCAAACCCCTGAATTTAGACTGAAGAATGTAGGGGTCGTAGAGGGGGGTAAAACTCACCCACAGATCCAGGAATGCCTCCTTCTCGGCACGCTACTCTGAGGAACGAGCAGTAGGGGGGCGGTGCCCTTTCCTCCGCTTCCGCCACCGTCCCCGGCCGGAAGCCGAAGCTCCGGCACCTGAAGGCTGCTCATCTTCCGGGCTGTCGTTCGTTAGGTCAGCAAAACGACACATCTAACCCTCCCGCCTCGATCCGTGTCGCTCGTTGATCATGCATCGTTCAACGCCTCTCGCCTCTCGTCGATCGGCGAGAATGTATCATGTCCAGCCACCGATACCAACTTCCGGTCTCGCGCTTGAGATCACGGGAGGGGCATTCTCGGCTCGACTGCGCAGCACAAACGCCATTTTTTTCAGGTCGGGGTTGGACGGGTCTCGGCGACCCTTTGTAAGGCGATGGCAGTGGCATTTTGTCAATATTCTTTAATTTTCTAAATTGTTTTGTTCTTCAAAATTCATGATTGTTCATTTATTTTTAAAGAGTGTGCAAAGTATATAGGGCTGGTTTAAATTACATTTAACACTAGAGCTTGAATTTATTTACCTTGAAAAAATTAATAACGTGAATTTCTCTCATCTTAATAAATTTTGTAGTTTACCATGACTCATAGAAAAGTTATCGAGAATGATTTGTCCAATGAAAGTTTCGCCCCCTAATCTGTAGCTGCCAATTTCTGTCGAAACTTTGCTGCACAGTGCCGCCACCTTACAAAAGGTTAAATGGGGGTTCCATTGCCAGCCCCTTCGCCGGAATTTATACGAACCCTTACTAACCAGCTGGTATCAGTGCCGTACGAGGTGTGATTTTTATCGAATTTCGTTCGATTAATTCAAAAGGAGCAATTTTCCTTATATACCCTTTACTATAATATTTTAAACTTTTGTCATTGCTACAACTTTTTTCAAACGACCATATCTGGTATGATAACTGGAAAATTAATTATTAATTTATTACCGTTTTATTTTCCTTCGAGAATGAACCTATTTCCATTTTTATTTGCCACTTTATTTACGAACGATTAATATTCCCGTGCGAGGAAAATTGTGATGGAAAAAACAAGCATTTTCCTATTTAATCCGTGACGTCGAAGCAGAAGAAAAGGGGAACAAAAAAAAAAAAAAAAAGAACGAAATCGCATTCAATGTTTTAGTCTCGATCAAAGTATCGTGAGCTGTCGGTTAATTGCCCGGTTATGCATACGCGTTTACAATTGACGTTTTATGAGAGATAAAAAGGTGTTTCGATCGACATCAGGAATTACTGTTGTTTCATTCAGGAACCTTGAACATCGAATGCTGATTCGAATCCTTCCCGGCAATATCCTCCGCATAATTCAATCAATTTCAATAATTAATTAAAAGGAGAAAAATAAACCTCTTCATAAAAAAACGAAACAACACAAGAAAAATTGATCAGATTAATTATTGATTCTGTGAAATAAATGTTTAACACTAAACGCGTTACCATATTAAGATTGTTGCATATCAAATAACGCCATTTTCTCACCGATAAACGAAACAAAAGGCAAAGTTAATCAACAGATTATATAAGAATTTACATAAAGTCTGGTTATTAAAATTGTAAATCTGTTGGTAATTTAAAAGTCTTGATTGTTGTTATTGCAAATAAATTGACGACTAATTTTCGCCTAACCGTCTAATTATCAAGGTATTTATGCCGAGGATAGAAGCCTCAGGATTAACATTGCACAATGGTGCAAGAGCAGCCCTTATTGCATTATTATTAATAAGCTTTCGAGCTAAGGGGGACAAAGACGATCAATAATCGATTATCGACTATCGTGCTATAGTTTCTGCACGGTTAAATCGATATCTCGATAGGCACTATATTATGCAGGTAACCTGTGTTTTGTACACAATCTTCGGAACAACTATTAAATAATTTCCTTCCATCGATTTTCGAATAAAATAAATTAGAATAAATTAGATTTAAATTTGTCTAAAATAAAAAACTGTGTATCAACGATGTAACGCTCGAATGTTTCAAGAATTGTTGAACATTTAGAAAAATGTTCTTTGGCAATACTTGAGTAACTTGGAATTAGCATGAAGGTTTCAGGACGAAATTGCGACAGAATACTTAACATTTCCCCGGCCTGCCGTAAATAAGAAATATACCAAAAATGGACGTCGTAAAAATTTATTTTCGTCAACGTAACGCAATCGTGTTTCAAAACAAGTTGAATTTTGACGAGACACGACGCGAGATCCCGTCAAATTGTGCCAGAAACGGGCCATTAAAATTCTTCCCGCGGTTCCCGATCTGTTTGCCCTCTTTTCCCCCTTTTCTCTCTTTCCTTTTAATCATTTTCGGTTGCGAATTTCGAGAAACCTTTCGCGTCGAGCGAATACGAACGAGACAATCTCGTCGAATTTCGCCGAGTTCAACGCAACAGGTTTTCGAATAGATAACCGCGCCACGGTAATTTCGAATGATAATTAATACAAATATTATACAACATAGACGGACAATTATTAATATTAATAACGTTAATGCCACGCCGTGGAAACAAAATGTTATCGGCGTTTCATTTGTTGTTTAATTGCCTTTCAATGAATTTCTATTGAATTTCATTTGAACCGCACGGTTCAGAGGGAAATGGCGAAGAATGTTAAGCAAGATACCTCTAACACAACGTATGGGAAAATTGGGGAAAATTAAGGGAAATAAAAGGAAATTAAAGTATCAAACAGTAACTTAACGCACAGCTAATGCAGATAAGAAAATTATGGAAAATTTGGGAAAACTAAGGGAAACTTAGGGAAATTATCCCAAATTCGTATTAACATTCTGAACATTAATTATCCACAATTGTAAACTGAAACGATCGTGTTCCGAATACCTAGTTGCAATTCGGATTCAATTTTGTTAGATTAATTTCAACAGTGGACGGACAGGATATATTTCAAAATATTTAATGAAATACCTGGAAACAGCTGTTGCGTTTTGAATATCGCTTGCTTGGCAGATACTGCGATTTTAGTCTGCAAGTAATATGATAACACGTGCCAAACAAGTTCATATTTATATTTAGAGTTTTATATTACCAACCGTGTCCGTTTCAAGATCCCCAAACCTTGACTCGTGTAACCATTTTCCAAAAAACAATATGAAAATGAATCATTTCATTTTATTCCTCCAAAATTTTCCTTTTCAAAATAATAAATTGTATTAAATTTATATTGTTAATTATTAATTGATCACCCAACAATTACCTTATCAAAAATTTATTTGAAATATTGAATATTTCACTATATAATATTGAAGTTGCGTCACCACTGGAGTTATTTGTTGTGGAATTTTAAAATACAACCAGGAAACAACAGTGTTTCATTGATTCATACACTGGTCCCTCCAATCATTCACTCATTTATAGAAATTGAACGATTTTAAGTGATTAGAATCGTCACGGCGGAAGATTAAAAGGTTTCTCATGGATCCATACAGCTGTCTGATTGCAGGAAATGTCGTAGAATAACGAAATCCGATATCCCTCGTATTTTTGGAACCGTTCCAACCATTATCCTGATGGATCACGTACATTCGTACCAACGACAGCCATTCTCATCGATAAGCTTTTGTTGCTCATTGGTAAAATGTTGTTAGAAAATGGCTGGGATGCTTGGGTTAGAGAATAGATTGGAAACTTTGTTTAAAAGTGAACAAACAGAAGGCTTTTCAAACGAGATTTCATGACAGAAAAGTACCTCGAAGTGGCGCTTATGGTACATCAATTCAAAGCTTAAAATCTCACGAATATTTCTGTGTAAATACTTCGTCACAATTTTTAGTACAAAATGGCTGAGCTCCAATTACAACAAACAATGACCAATTTCGAAACACACGAACTCTACCAAGATTTGATGACATAAAAGAATCTCAAAATGGCACTTGTGCCACACCATTTTAAAGCTTAAAACCTCACCAAAAATTGTATATAAATGATTCATTACAATTCTCAACAGAAAATGACTGAGCCTCGATTACAACAAACAATGACCCATTTCAAATCACACAAACTCTACTAAGATTTGATGACATAAAAGAATCTCAAAATGGCACCTGCGCCACACCATTTCAAAGCCAAAAATTGAATAAAAGTGGCTGTACAAATATTTCTTTAAAATATCTAAAGCAACAGGAGTGATTCACAGTTGTATCTTACAAGGAATTACGCCAAGGACGTTCTAAATCCACGTCCAAGGCGCTGTAAAGATTCCTGATTGAACGGACGATTTAAAAAGGATGTTAAGTTTGCAGTACGTTCAAAGAAACAGAAATTGCATTGCAATCGGTGTATCGAAAGGTTCGGAAAACTGTTGGGCGGATAGGTCGACTCGAGGATTCACGAGGGTCGTGCTATCGACGGAAGCTGAAGAATGGGGAAACTCATTTCGTCTGGTTGCACAGATCGGCGGAGAAGAAGAAGAAGAAGAAGAAGAAAAAAGGAGGAAAGAAAAGCTATGCAATCGATGCTTTTCAGGTCCTGCGAGTGACGTACCCTTCGGAGCCGACACGTTTTACCATTCGGGACTAGATTCCCCGATAATCAGAACGCTGGGAATTCCGTTTCTGTCGCTGAGAGATGATTGGAATTCCGATGTACCGTGGAGAACAATCCTATGGTTGATGCAGTCAGTCGAATCATTCGAATTCTTGATTGATTGTTGACTTTTTTCCCCACTTATCCATTCGTTGCTGTCTAATTACTAATCGATCATAAATTTTCGATAATTAAATTAATTATCTGTTTAAGTATTTCATTTAGTTTTAAACAACAATGATTTTCAGAAAATTATTGATTTTATTATTTGCTATAATTGAATTATTTTGAATATAATTAAAATTCTTAACAACAAAAGTCAATATGAAATAGTTTAATGGTAAAAAAGATTAATTTCAGTCACAACCGTTCGCCAACACTTGAACATTTAATGGACTTTGAAAATTTAATTAAACCCATTTGGGCCAGAAAATTAATTAAGCGACAACGAAGGGTAATTGTTTCAGCCCGCTCGAAATTCATCAGAAACGCTTTAAGTAGAAGGGTTCAGTGATCAGACGCGGTTAATAGAAACTGGCTTAAGGAACCAGACACCGTTTTCCACTTTAAGTAGATTCAGACAATAACCAGACGCTTGTAGCGTTGTCGTTCGATGACTGGAAGATTTTCCAGCCCCTGTTCCCGGCCGAAACGTCATTACAATTTAGAACAAATCCCAAACAATGTTTAAAACAATCTGCCAAGTATCGTTCTAACACGACGTTTCTTGAGACCTATCTACCGTGTTATGGGAGGGTTTATCAAAAAATAATTTTTCTAGCAATCCATATTTCACGATATCTTTTAATCAAATAATTATCCAACCCCGGATACCACTAACATATTCGTTAATAATGCAAAGTACTAATTAAAATAATCAATCCACAGAACGTTTAAGAAACCAAGCGACTGTCAATGAAATCATTGCATACATTCGCAGCATAAAAAGGAAAATGTCAAAGAATCACGTACACGATTGACTTGCAATCAGTGTTGATCATAAAGGAGAAGAAACAAAAAAGGACTGCGTACACACAGAAAAGGGAACAGGTGTGTTTGCGTTGACATTAATGATCGATCGGGTAAGTGTTATCGATCACGGAATGATGCAATAGGAAATCGTACGAGTGTTCATCGCGCATACGATTGCTCGAAGGCGAATTGCGTGCCGATCGTAAATTTTCGAGCGTTTTGCTCGCGGATCGTTTAATAATTTATCTGGATTCCGCGAGGAGGCAGGGTGGCCGGCTCACCTCGGTGTCCGATGTCACCTGAATCCGATAAATTAATTATCGACGTTTTCAGCCTGTCGCGAAATTTATCGCGAACGATATTTCATCTTACACGGTTTTATTAATTAGAAATATCGCTCCCGGTTAATGTTTACAGCGGGAATGATTGTACGGCTGATTGATTAAGTATCGTAATTGTATGATAATTAATCGTTACGGTCATCGAACAGTACACGTGTACATTCGTACGTTTATCAAACCGGATACTTGATATACTCGACGGGTACAGGTTAATTGGAATTGCAACTGATTTATCCAAATTTTATTGTTAAATAATTAAAAATTGCTCAATTATTTGCAACAATACCAGTTGACATAATAGGATAATTTAAAGAGAAGAATTATAATGAAATTATAAAATACTTCGCAACCGTACAAAGTGTCGCAAAATGGCTTCAAAGCTGACGAAAGTTGATTTCGTATAAATGAGTGGCTCGAAGGTGTAAAATGGAATTTGTACAGAAAGGAAACCCTGAAGAAGAAAGGAAAACTTATTTCTTTGTGTTTTTCTTTCGAGAAGATCCTCCTGACACCGAAGTTATGGTAGTGAGGTATGATGGCACGAGTTAAATGCAGCTGCACCCAGTAAATCTCCAAAGTCTTTCAAGGAAATAAAACGCGGGAAGGGGGGGGAATGAAGATTTATTCTACAATTTTGACCTATTTTTTCCCCTGGAATCACCTGCTTTTGGATTATATCACGTTACGTACATAGAGCCTTCTGTTTTATTAACTTTACCAAGAAAGTACTAGAAATATATAAAATAATAATATTTTAGTCGTCACGTTTTAATTCCAATCATTAATGGTAACTTTTTCAAAAAAATCTTCGCTGGTGAATTTAATTTTGACAAAGTTTCAAAATTTTGCAAAGATTCGCGAATCAGACGAAGTTGTTTCACAATGTGACAGTGACTGTACTTAATCGTCGCTATCATACATTGAACCAGGGCCAATCGTTTATGTTCTCGAACGTGTTTACAGGGATCACGACAAAACTGTCTAAATATAAAGCTCGTCCAGATTGATCAACCTTGACAGCTGAAATTTTAGGTTAGTGTGATCTGGTCAAAATATTTGAAACTCTGTTTCATTTCATTCATTACATTTTAAAATATAAAAAGAGCTGAATAAGATTCAATTAAAATTCAATTAATCCACACTAATATGTGGAACAATGCTTCGAATGCAAGGTAGAGTCACCTGTATAATGGCACCAATTAACAAAGCTAAAACCCAGAAATGATTTAATTGATTATTTCATTGTTCTAAACTATCCATTGTATCATTCGATGAATTTAAAAGAACCGAGTGTTCAGAGATCTAATAACAAGGTGTCTGTTCTTAATTACGCGACGACCGGGCTGGAACAATGTGTCCCATCACCATCGAATTCACAGAGGATGGTTGTTGGTGTTCTGAACCGTGTTCAACCGTGATATGCCCGGGCATTGTGTCGGTAAACCACATGTCATCCTCTCCAGTTAGCTATCGATCAAACGGATACACGATACGCCAGCTTTTGGGCTTCAAACCCGAGCAAAGGCTGCTCTTTTTTTATCATCGGCAAATGAAATTGTCTCCACGACCAGCTACTCCAACTGATTCCCATCAATTACACTCCCCTTTTAATTTGCAAAAACCTTTTACCGGTGCACACTGATAATTATTTTATTTGAAGATTTTAATCGTTTTAATTATGGAATAAAAATTGAATTGAAATGCTTGCAATTTGGTTAATTTTCTAAAATAATTAAAACTGGAAATCTTTTACACGACACAAATATAAAATTTGAAGATTATAGCAAATATTTCTATCAATAAAGACCTTTTACTATTACACAGCAGATTAAATATGAAATTTTATTGAAAAATTCTAATAAATATTTCGACCAGTAAGAGCTTATAGAATAAAAATGAAATAAAAATGCTTGCAATCTCATTAGTTTCCTGACAGAATTAAAATTAAAAACCTTTTACATAAGATAAATATAAAATTTGAATAATAATTATTCTATTTGAAGATTTTAATAAATATTTCTACCAGTACGAGTTTATAGAATAAGAATTAAATAAAAATGCTTGCAATCCCTTTAATTTTCCGAGAGAATTAAAAGAGAAAATCTTGTACGTTTATCGTCTTCAAACAACACCCAACCTGACGTTTGTTTCTTGTGAAAACATAGACAGACAATGGACAATTACGATCGACGCCGATTGTTCGCAAAGGTTTGAAACGTTTTGAAAAAAACATTCCTCGTGTCGATCATAACAATGTCTTGTTGCGTATTATATTTTCAATCGATTACATGCCACACCGTCCCTGAACTATGGACTTTAATTGCAACTTCGAGGCGAATGCATCGAATGCAAACTTTTTTTCCAAGCCAGCAAAGTAGATATTTTTACAATCCCCGGTCCCTCGCCGTGGCGGCTATTGTTTTCGAAACTTTTTACGGCCTCTTTGACACGGCACGTCAACGCGTCATCATAATATTTTAAATGGACGATCCGATTGGCTGGTCGACGACAACCGAACGGCGCTTTGTCGAACCCTTACGTATCCCCCCGCCTCTCGGGTAACCTACGGTTTGATTAACCTTCCGAAGGGTACACTTCACGCTGTTTGCATAATTGTTGCACAGTTTTTATTAGGTAATCGTTTGTTGCTCCTTCGAGTCGATAACGACAACTTCAAGCGTTGTTTTCTTTGGTTTGTTCACGGTCAGTCGTCACCCCAACCTATTTCTTGATCAATTGCAGGGTGGCAGTGATATTGTATATTGTAGGCAATCAAAGGTTGTCAGTGGTATTTCAATGGGTGTCAGTTTGTTAATTTAATAATAAATAGCAGGGCAAAGTTCTTAAGTGGAAACAGACGTGTGTGGTCAGACACTCCAAATGTAATCATTCGAGTTGCCACTTTGTGCTATTAATTGTCAAAGTCTTATTTTATTAAATATGTCAAAGTCCACACATCAGTATTTATATTTTGCCAAGGAGGAGGAGGAGTTCCTCACCTCCACCAATCAGAGTTTGTTCAAAATTCGACGAGGCCACCCCCTCAGCCAAAACTCAGTGGGGATGCACCTCGAAACGTCGTCTCACCTGCCAGGTGACAGTAACCGGGTGCATTTCTCCCCAAAATTAAACGAAACTCACTGTCAGTTAAAGTTAAATTTGTTAATATTGCACTTTCTATGAAAATTATTAACCAGTCAGCGCTAAATAAAAACAACAATTAGCGAGCCCATCCGCCATAATTCCGATCGAATCAATACGCTTTTCGGCCAGGGGGGTAGTTTCGTCCGCCCACAGTGCTCCAAATATTAATTAATCATTAATCGAATATTCCGGAAGAGTCAACAAATCTTCCCGCTCACCTTATCGTTTCAAATCTGATTGAAAGCTTGTCGAGTGAGAAAAAATGTCTCGAGTTTCGTACCACAATTAGCTCCAATCGACGCACCCGTTAGAAAAATCCTAAGTTGAAATGTCGTACTGAATAATGCATCGTAGACGCGATACGGGATATGGTTTTTGACGGTGCACGGGGTAACGAAATCGCTTCGAGCGTCCCCGGGGAGGGTTATGTGCACACGCGTGTAAGATTGATTTCCTGCTGTTCGCGGAAACGAAACTCGGTTACCATTCGCCGTAGTGTATCGTCCAGGGATTTCCATGTCAAAGATGGATTTTGGGGAAGGAAGAAGCGCGCGCGGGTTCGTTTATCGTGGCAGACACGATGTTTCGACGAGCGGGGAACGGGAACCGCAAAGGTCGTTTCGATTCTTCGTTTCGCGTCCAATAAATATAACCCTTTGTCGCGACGGGAATATGTTGTTCCGGGAACGACTCGACGGGACGGGTCTAAGATTGCTTTTCAATTCTTATTTTGGAAGGGGTTAAAGGTGCTGCTGTATTGTTTACATTCGACATAACAACCCTCACCATAAACCGAACCTTCCATTTTTTAGACTAATTGTAAGCCGAGAATCGTGAATCATTCAACAGAATTACTTGTAATTAATTAAAGGGACAAATCGGGATTAAGTAACCAAAATTTGGCTGAAAGTTTGTTCAGATAAGGAGAAAGCGTTCCTTCTTTTTGATTCTGTATTGTGAAGGAAAGTTCCTATGTAAATCATTTCTTGGGGACTTCTGAAGCTGAAGAAACTTTCTGGAGACTGGAAAGAGGCAATCGAGATACGAACGGAATACAAAACACGTGCCTTTCCCGCGGTTGTGCAACAAATCGGCCATTAATAGCAGTCACGAATTTACATCTCCTCTTTTTTTTCCTAATTCGATCCTCCCGGATTATATAATCTCTAACGATTCGTGTTTCGATCGTACGACCGTGAACATATTCCTATGGACGTTTTTTCGTTCTTACCTTTGAATATTTGAGAGAAGATTAACAATTACAAAGTTCTATTTTACCTGTCGTACTTGAAATTATTGATGGATGGAAGAAATTATCAATTTCTGGTCTGAGATTATGAACACTGACGTAATATTACGCCAGTGGCTATGAATATGGTAATGCTTCAATGAAACTATGTAGTATTTATGCTTTATTTTACCATACACCGAGAGTTAATGCAAGTGTAACAGAGTTTTAATGAAAGAAAATGAACTTTATTTAGTTTTAATTATGCTGCCTTCGGAATAAATCATTGTAACATTTAGTGTGCAACGTTTGCATGTTATTAGAATTTAATTAATATACATTTTTAATTTTATCAACCTAAATATGGTCGTTCTCGTAATAAAATCAATTTGAACAAACTTTGATTGAATTTATCTGCTGCCAATAATAAAATTAGTAAACCATTTTCATGAAATATTTAAACTGGCGGTTGCACCCAAAATAGACTGGGTGAAAAATGGTCCCACCTAACCTAAACTTCCTCTTTCCTTATCGCAGATTTATAGTAGTATAAAATAGTAATAAAGATTGCAATTATACGGCTACGATTCGCATTTTTGCTTGGAAGAATGAAGAAATCGCCCAAAAAAAGAAAGTTATGTTTACTCAGCCACGGTTCTACGCACGCTTGCATTATTCAACCCACTTCCGGGTCGCTTGCGAGCGCAGATAAAAACGCGCACAATGCAAAATTTTCACTTCCTCTTTGCTCAATTCCTCGCACGGCACTGATACCTTCGTATTATTCACGATAACAAATCGTGTCGTACGATTTTAATTAAAAAAATCGAATATTTCACGCGTTCTCGAAGTACACGCACGGGACACATGTTCAATTGTCTGATTTGAAATGATACATTGTGAAAAACCCGTATCTTTTTGCGTTATTAATAATGTCGGTTCGATATTTGACACTTGTTGTACGACTGTCAACAGTGAAGGATCGAAGCTCCTCGAAATCGTAACGACGTAAATAAATAACTACACTCTTTAAAACGATACATTACGAGTAACGCTACTACCTGAATTTCCCTATTTGTACACAAAATAAGCTGAAAATAAATCCAATGCACAATTTCCTGTTTACTGAGATTAAATAAGTAACAGGTGACGTTAAATATAAAGGGAAACGTATTTTTCTGCCTATACAAACTGTGCGAGACAAAGTTATCGATAGAACGTTTAATATTTGTTTGAATAACGCGAGTCAATGCGTTCGGCAGACGCACAAGTGCGTGCTCGTGCGACCGTAGTTAGAAAAAAGTGCTCGTGCGACCGTAGTTAGAAAAAAGTGCTCGTGCGACCGTAGTTAGAAAAAAGTACTCGAAAGAACGCTGTCCCGTGCGTGTCCCCGCGAACCGCGAACGAATATTGGTCGTAATTTTTTATCTACTTACGTGATATGCTCGGGCTCGTGTTGTTCTCCGCTTAATTAATCGCGTGGATCGTTGTGCGTTGTCGACGCTGTGTCAACGCACTCTGAACGCTGGAGAAAAAAAGGGGCAGGGCTCGTTCGCACGTAATAACACACACTTCACCATGCACGAGCACCCAAATCGCGACGAGATGCGGCCACGGTTCGTCACCCGAGTACGGTCAAAACGGTTTTCATTCTCGCGGCTTTAAACACGACGACATGGGCTCTTTTTCAAACGCGACACGCGACCGACGACGATTTAACAGCCCGCGATGCGATCTCCAGCCGGCACCGTACACGACTGGCTGACTGACTGACTGACTAGCCGCCCGAGGCACGACACGGAACGATACGGAGAAACACGAAGAAGCACGTTTCACCGGCCGATTTCATAGCTCAACGTTTTCGTTTAATTACACACGCGAGTGCCTGATTAATTAGGAAGAGAATCGAGGGGATCGTTTCGGACGATTGTTTTTCGCGCGAATTTAACCGCACAAGTAGATCCAACGACTAACACCATGTCGAGCAGCCACGAAACTACCCGCGCTGCGGCGCTGCCGGATAGCTCGGCCGCGACCGAGACCACCCGAACACTTACGGAAGAACACGAAGGCTAATGGGCTTCAATTTGCCGGGCACGATTCGACGCTAACCCTTTCAGTGATTCGTTTTTTCATATTTTTGAGTAAAAAAGGTGGATTTTCCGAGTGATTATTGTTTTGTGAGTGCTGTTTAAGTGGCTGGAACTGGGAAAATGCAGAGGAGGACGAAAAGAATCGAGGAAAACGGTATTTACACTGCTTCGTTAGTTCGATGGCTTCAAGGTACGTGTGACAATATTATCATGTGTAAATTTAATTAACACAAATATACTGAAATATATTATCAAATGTGCACATTCAATACTCTTTTTGTGTAATTGGAGACTTATTTTTGAAGTATTCTAATTATTTTGAATGTTCAAATTGTTTTCGTTGTTATCGATAGTCTCGTAGGCAACATTCCAACCTACAAAAAGGCGGGAAATACATTTGTCTTACCCGTAGTAGGTTAACAGAAACGAAATAACTAATTAAAAATAAGTTTTCAAAAGAGATATATTTGCAAATATTCAATCATATTTTCCAATTATCTTTTTGTAAACACACACGATGTGTAAATCATATATTTTTGTTTATTTAACACCGTAATTTGCAATGTCATACTTCCATTAAATGTTCCAAAAGGACACCCCGTGATTGCTTCTCAGTAATTAAAATTTTCATCTCGCGTTCCCATTTTAATTCTCATTTCATACACTTTGGGAGGATCCGACCGCGGCTTTTAAAAAGGGAATTACGGAGGCTTTTGAATAACGCATAAAAAATGCTGGCAGGTATTTTAAGGTCGGACATAAACGAGATAAATAAAACAGAACAAAGAATGATACTTTTCATCGTCCGATATTTTCCATTTCGTACAATTCGTCAACGACCTCCCCCCAAAAAAATGATTTTACGTGTTTTGCCTTAAAAACGTATATCCGTGACAGAGAGGAAGAAAAACGAGAGTTTATATGCAAACTTTTCCAGAAATAATTGAAACGAATGTTTCGTACCCATTTCTTTTCTTCTATTTTTTATTTTGCAAAAAATTTATTTAGAAATCGAAGTCAAACGAGAACATTTTTAACAAAATTTCGCCAAACAAAACACGAAGGTTGAGGACGTTTAAATCGGGATCGGGTGAATCACGTTCCGAGTTTTGAATTTTTTATAAAACGGACGAAAAACATAAACAAATTCGTTTATGGCATTGCTGCAAAGCGAGCAAAACATGTTTTGATATCCTTCAATTATTTTAAGCAATAATTATAATTGCAAATTTATTATTTGGACAGATTGATTACAATTTTATTGAAAAATATACTGTAGCTAATTAATCACTTGATTAATTATTACTGAGTAATAATGTGCAGCTAATTAATATTAAAAAGTTACGTTCTATGATCATTAATAAATTGCTAATAATCCTTCTTAGCCTTGCTGTTATTAAATAATAATTAATAGGCAGCAAAAAGATCCTGCAAGTGGTTTAAAATTAATAGTGGTCGATCTGATGGTAATTACCGATCGGTCCATGCAGTCAACAATTAGGGACACTAAATTATTTTCGAAAAAAAAAGGAGATAAATTGATATTGTCAATTTTTTTCATTCTATTCAAAATTAGTGGGTGCAAGAAATCATATCGGGACAGCGGTTTTAATAAAGACGTTCCAATATGTACAACCACTGATTACGCGGCGTATCGTTGATACATCCTGACGTCTGTCTCGATTTAACGGGGACACAGTCGATGAGAAACACGTGTCTCTAACGCCTCGAACATTCCTAGCGCTCCAATAATTAGCGTTCGTACATTTACGGTTCATTACGTGGCCATTACATCAACAGAAATATATCATTAGCGACGGAGGGAATAATTAACGATTGGATACAATCAGACACCATGACATCCATTCTAAAGACATTTAGATAACAATTTTTTTAGTAATATTTTAGGAAAATTAACACTGACAATTTCATTTTTGACAAACTTTGTATTCTGTTCCCACAATATAACACTTTGACTAATAATTTTGTTTTTGACACACTTTGTATTAGGTATTTCAAGCAAATAAAAGAAAAATTCCTAATAACATAGGCGGTGGTTAAGGTAAGTGATTAACAGAAATAATATTTGCCAGACTCCTGCATTGGAGATTGAAGAAAATGAAATTTTGATATGGGAATAATTAACTGCAAATGTAATCTGGATTAATCGCGAACGAATAAAATAAATTAGCTCGCGGTGCGGACAAATTGCATTAGTTCGTTTAATGCACTCGGGGCAAGTGCATTCGGCGCAACGTAAAGCTGTCCATAACTTCGGACTCTCGTGCCATAAAATCGAAAGGAGCCGAGCTCTTCAATAACCTAAATATTTTTTTTCGAACGCAGATGATACATCGAACGTACGAGCATTCCACCGTGTACGAATAAATTATGCAAATTCGAAATTGCGTGCTCCCACATTGGTCTCCCAGCGATATACCCACGCCCGTTTACGCGCATTAATTATTCGTTTGCTTTAATTAAAATTCCCTTCGATTCCAGAAAAAAAGGAATTATCGTGTTCGATACATTGTAACCGAATCTATTAACAGTTTTCAGTAGTTTTTTAGATTTTACAAATTTAGTTCATTCATTTTGTACACATTTTTCCTAATTAATTATTATCCAATCTATTCATTTATTTAAATTTGAAGGAAGGAAGGAATTAATTATTATGTTACATACAAAATTTTATGCATTAATTTTATATAACTTAGCTCTTTTAATATCTTTTCAAAAATAAATTATTCAATAATATTCCATTTAAATTGCAAGGTTTTTTAACTGAGGATGTTATAGATTTGTATTATTTTTAAATATTACACATTTTATGCATTGAAGGATGGCTAATAGTCCCAAGGGAGCATATTTTTTGAACATCGCGAAGTTCCTCGAACACAATGGCCCAGTTTCTTCCGTTCGATTAAAAATCCCGCGTCTTACGAGCAGACAGGAGCGAAAGGGAAAAAAAGTTTTCGAAATAAGTAGATTTCAAACTGTCGCTCGGAAAGTTTTTCAGTTCTGGCGAATCTGCATCGAAACTCGTGCTCCCTGCAGCTATTCCCCGAGAAATTTAGTCGAATACTTTACCGGATATCGCTGCATTTGTTACTTCGAAACACCGATTCCTCTCTCGATTTTATCGATCAATCAAATCGCTTCCAGAAAATTCATTCCTTGCCATATTTTTTAATGAGTCAGACACGTGACGCGCCACTTGGAGTTAAATTAAAACTGCACTCAAAATCGTGTTGTAATAAAGATTTGAGTGCGACTCGATATTGTAATGCGACGGGTTAAAAATGGAACCGGAGAAAGAATTCGAAAACAGAAGAAAGTCTGAACAAGCTTATTCTGAAGGAGCCTTACATCCTGTTAACGTATCCATATCCTGTGCAAAGAGGATCAGCCGGGTACGCTCGTGAAATATCGACGCGTCTCGTCTGACGAGGGACATGTGCAACGCACAATGGTATGCAAATTTATCGTATGGAAGTGGCATTATCGCGACGATTAACGGACACGTTCGAGCACCGTGACGATAGTCCCCCCCGGGGTACAGAAGTTTTGTACTATAAATTCGGCATCACGCATCGAGAAGTGTCGTTTACACGCACCGTTTCCACGTGTGTATTGTGTACTTATCCGAAGTCACGTCACGTAATTCACGGCTCGTTCGTTGCTCGTACGTTTTTAGAATCTTTCTTGTCACCGCTGGAATCTTAATGTATCCGACACGCTCGCGGATTCCTTCCTCCTTTTTTTTTCGCGACAGAAATATCGCGAAAATGCTCGCCGTGTTATTGTTCCTTCCTGCAAACAGGATGAGGATAGAGCTGGCACCCTCCTCTTCAAGTTTTGATTACAGCTTAATTTTAAGTTTAATTGCAATCAAGGCTTATCAGGTGCGTCATTAACTAACCCTAGAACCTTCTGGTGTAGCACACTGGTATTTATTTGAACAATAATTACTTGATTCTTGGTGTTTGTGTTTGTGAATAAATGATAATAAATTCTACAATAATTCTGAAGGTAATAAAATATCAAGAATACAGTAAACTGTAGCAGGAAGAGAATGGAGCAAAACAGTAATCTCTATTCCGCGCTACAAGTGTCAATTTCCTCTCGATCATTTCCCTTGCGGTGCGCAATTAAAAGCGATTTCAATTCCCGTCCCGTCTGGATCGTATCAATCTTTTAATTCGCGGTCTGGACGCGTGCAGCGTATATCGGATTCCGTTGCCGCACGCACACCTTTCGCCTTAGAATAATTACTTAATTGACGTCACATCTTTACACGCGTTGTAACACCTGTCCGACGCGTCAACGTCGAAACGTTTCTTCCTAACATGTATTAATTAATGCCACGCTCTGACTGCGCCAAGAGAAACAATAACGCGAAAAAAGGAACAGAAGAATGCCGCTTCTGGATTCGAATTCATTTCAGAGAAAACTTGAATAAATAGTCGTGCGCGTTATTTATTAATTACTTTACGCGGCCACGTTTCCGCGAATTGGAAAGAAGCTCGATCGACGAGAACTTTCGCGTTTTCGAACAAAATGAAGCTTAATGTTTCGAGAGAATTTGAAATTCAAATTCTGCCCAGGCAAGAAATTCGGCCGCCGTTCTTTCGCCTTATTAATTCCCCTCCCGCTCGATAAGTTTCGCTCGTTTTACAATTTTCAAAATGTCAACGCCGGCCAAACGGTTACGAGGGCCGAAAATTATGCGAGACCGTGTGAAACGGTTTACGTTTCAATTAGGCTCGCCTTGGACCGTGGAAATTTAAACGCTCGGCGGCCGCGTGTCACACTCGATCATTCGTGATTCACGTCGCTCCTAATTTCTGCGAATATCTTCTGGTTGGCAAACGTGCCGATCGAACCGTTTCGGAGCTCTATAAATACGCGCCGTTCGGTAGGTTCGACTTCTTGGCTTCCTTGAAATTTCTGTCGAAGACGATTTCGATAAATCAGCGATGCTCCTTCCCGAAACGTCAATTACCTAGCTAATTAATTGGTCCCAAAGGTAATAATACGATCTTCGTGATTTCTGGACCCAACCTTAAGTTAATTTTGAAAAGGAAGTAACTTTCTTGCTGAAGATCGATTGTCTGAAGGAAATCACATCACGAACAAGAACAGGGATCCTTTCGGAGCGCGAACGACTTCGAGAAGGATTCGCCGAAGGATTTTAATGATTTACTCGATCGAGCGCGGTTCGTGTTTCCGGGGAACAGATGGCGCAGCGTTTGTTAAAAGCCTCGGGATCGTAAAAAACCTCGAAACTAAGTACGTTCGTTTGAAGTTTTCACCCGGGATAATGAGGTCGTTTTGTGCCCGTGCCCGTGGAACTGTGCGAGCCACTTCCTGTCCTAGCCGTTCCAACGTTTCTTCAACTATTCCGACGATGGACGCTGTCTTTTTACCGAGACGATGTTGCCGGAGTTACTTCGCAAAGTATTTCAGCTTTTTGTTACAGAGTAATAGCTGTTTGTTTTTAGTTTTTTAAACGTGGGGCAGTGTTTGTTAAACTTGTTCTGTTCGGACGTTAAAGGATTAGGGTTAGAATGAATAAATAAATAAATGGTGGAATGCACACCGTGGCACATTAATTTAACCCAAGACCGACTAGACAGGGACTTTGCATATATTTCAGAGCGGGTGATCGAACCGACTAGACCGGAACTTTGCGTACATTTCCAAGTAAATTTACGTTCGAACATCGACGCTCAAAAAGTAAGCAAAAAGCGGAATAAAATTTGTTCGATTCAATTTCCGCTAAAATATTCCTCGCGGGTCCATATTTTCTACCAATTCTAGGCCTGGGTCGCGCGGGACCCGGGTCGAACTGGAAACGATTCTTCTTCCCAAATGAAAGGGGCTTAAAGCGTTCCGCCGCTCTGGCAATCGTGTTTTAACGTTTTCCCCCGTTGACGTGAGATTAATCGAGCAATTCCGGGACTAACTGAATTTCGTGCATCGTGACCGTTCGGATTCAATAACCTGCGAATAAACTGTTTTCAATGGAGCATCGTGTGCCAGAGGATTGCCGATACATCAGCTTCCTGCGCGCGCGCGCACCCCCTCTTCTCCCCCGCCCTGTTATCGCGTTTACTTGGCAAAGTGCTAATCCGCTGATTTTCTGTCCCCTCGAGAAAGAAAATAAAACCGGTCGTGAGATTACATCCTGTGAATTGCTGCAGTCAACCTTCCCACAACACGATACCCTGAGAGCAGGCCTCCATTTATGCAAAACGGTGCGAAAATCGCTAGAGTTCTTCTGTAACACGATCTAACGATCTTGGACGATCTTCAAGTACCAAGAAAGTAAGTCCTGGAATAAATCAATCCATCTTCGGGTAGTCGATAATTCAAAGGATTCACGTCATCTGTTTAAATAACAATTCTCCTGACGGACACTTGATGGACGTCCTGGCGCCTCTCGTGCACGCTACAATAACAAGATCAGACAAAGACAACGATGTGTACAGGGTGGTCCAAGAATAGTGGTACAAATGTCTCTGAAATGGATCCATAATCCATAATCTTTTCTTATACTGAACTAGTACTTGTATTTGGATATACACAGTGTCCTGTAATTAATGGTACAACCAACAAAGGGGTGATTCTAACCCTTTAAGAACCACCCTTATGGAATATTATTTATTTCAAATAAACTAAATAATAGATTCAATACATCTTAGTAAACGATAGTTAAATATTCTGATGGGGGGATGAACGTTCCATTTTGTACGAAAAGATTCCACTTCAGATTTTGCACCTAGTTTCCCTTATCGAATGTTCTCGTGATTGTGCCATCAATTATGGACCACCCTGTACGTACACGAAGAAGGCGAGCCATGTCACTGTCAGCGGCGTCGAAAGTTGGATGTCTGCGAGTGATCGAGCGTCGTTTGTGCATCACGCGACCGAACAAACCGGACAATGACGCTCTGACATTGTAAATACACGGCCGAAGTGCCTCTGACAAGACAAATTATTGGGATCCTGGCCAACCACGCGTTCGCCGGCCCGCGTATTCTTCAGGGAATATCGACTAACTGACCATCGCACTTGCCCGCCTCTCGTTCTCCACTTCAGCGGACCTTACGACACGTCCTTTGACACGTCTCTCGAACGACACCCTTGTTTTGTCATCGAACCTGTGTTGTTTCTGCCCCGGTGCCTCTCTTCGTGGCCATTGCTCCATAGTTACCAGTTCTTCCGAGCCATGCAAGGATTTTGGAGTTTAGCCCTTTTATTAAACTAACCTTAAAGCCGTTTATGGCCGTTGTATGTCTACATCTACAGACGGGACACCATAAAATGTTTCTCTTGCACCGTGTTTTTCTTCGGCGTTTCATAACCATCAGGGAAATGGATTCCATTTCATAACCGTCGAGCGAATCCTCAATTCCTTGTAGGATCCGACGAGAGCCTTCTAAGGTTATTGAAATATAAACGACGGAAGCTGATGAATTATCAGATAATTTCCCGGGGCTGCTTTTTACCTCGTGTTTTCATTAATTACACTCTCGTTAAGAGGCTCCTTCGCTTCGGCGCTGCCTCTTTTTAAACGTATCCCAACAGGGATCTTAATGAGACGAGTGGGAGCTTTACATTAGGGGCCGAAGTTGCGAACGAGGCGAAATTTTGAAGACGATCTGTTAATCATACCTTATACAGCGTCGAGCGTCATAGGCTTCCCTAGGGAAAATGGCGGCGTAGTTGAAAGGGAACGACTAAGCGTCAAAGTTAGCTTAGGTCGGAATTAAGATGGATTTTGAAATTTGTAGGCTAAGGGCCATCTTCCATGGGGAAAAAATCGACATTTTTAAGACATCTGAGTGTCTGACAAGTATGAAATAATGTTTTGACTTTGACAAATTAGAGTTTATTTAAGTGGCCAGGTAATTGGATTGACAAGATCGAATTAATAATTAAAATATGAGCCTCCTGCAACAGTTGTCCGAGCCGTGACCATCTAGGTATTATCGACGACGGTTAGGCTCACGAATTAGCGGTGTCAAACAGATTTCCTTGGAAAACCGGTTTAAAACGAGGCTAGTCAATGGCGACGAGCCGGCTTCTGGATTATCCGCGGCCACTTATCGCCGCTACGTCACTGACACCGTTCGTATAATGAGATTCGTTTTAGCGTCGGTGTGTTTGCACGGAATGCACGAAGGAACACGGCCGCGATTGTGCAAATTAGATTTTCTCGCGAAACTGTCTGCGCTGTTAGCCTCTTCGTGAACCGATCGGCTCCGGGTACCCTCGTTCCTGAAATATTAAACTCGTAACCCTGATTTCCATTGAGTGCCTTATTTATTAGTTACACTTCACCATTTTCAAGGTGTATCCACACTGACGCAAAACACTGCTGGAAATAATGATATGTATCTTAAAAACTGCGTACAAAAGACGTCACATTCTTATTTACAATAACCGGTGGAAAAACGATGTCCGCTCTTCGATCTCCCATAAATCCAACGAAAGTGTTTAAATAAATGCGAATGAAAAAATGCAGCATCCTAGCGATGAAGGGTGAAGCCAAATCCGAAAGTTGCTGACGATCCATCAGCAAGGTCCCGCACCACGCAGTGGTCCAACCCTTGGATCCTCAGGGACGACCATCGAAGCGACGTGTACTGTGTGTTCGAGCCCACCTTGGTGAACCATTCAGGTGTCGAAGGCGAAGTCTTCTGGCGAACTCCTCATCCCGTACAGAACCTTCTTCTGGGCCTTCTTGCCGGACTCGGAGTGCATTTTAATGGACTCCGTGTACCCGGACACGGCGCTGCCTGGCCTCCTGTGCCTGTCTTCCGGTTTGCGATGGTCTAGGACGTTCCTGCAGCGCAGGGACGAACGACTGACGCAGGACAGGGACATCCCGCTGTAGCCCTTGTTGGGGGACCTCCCGCGCGACTCGACGCTGCCCTGGGTCATGGAGGACAGCCTCTTCTTGATCTTCAGGAGGCGGCACTCCATGCGGGGCAGCTGGGTCCTTGAGCTGACGGCGAGCATGGAGAACTTGGGGGGCTCTGGAACGCCGTCAGTGAAGACGATGGGCACCACGACCACCTTCTCGTCTGTCACCTGTATGCTCTTCGTGCTGCTGCCCCCTTCGCTCTCTGAAGGTCTCAGGAGAGTCTTCACTGATTGTCTCAGGACGATCTCCTTCAGGTTCAGCCCTGAGCATTGGACGTCCAGGTTCCTGACAGCCTTCTTCCGGGTTGTGGAACGAGTTTCTTGCTCTTCTACGTCAGATGTCATTATTTCTTGGTCCTTTTTTGAGATTACCAGGGACGTTTGGCTGGCCAGGTAACTGGTCTTACTTGTCAGAGGCACTGGGACACTCTGACCTTGAAGCTGGATGGCTGAGTCCTGTACTACGTCCTCGTTGAAGGATTTCTCAGCTGTGTACACCTCTGTGTTGACGCTGATGAGCTGGACCTGGGAGCTGGGTGTCCATGACTCCTTGGTGTCTGCTGAGAAGCTCTGGCGAGATTCCTTGGTCAGTGGCTTCTCAGCAATACTCTTCGAAGGGTATTCCTTAGTACCAACGTCGTTCTCAGTTAGTTTACTCGAAGATGGTGCTACATAGCCACCTATCTGGCTGCACCCCGCAACATCGTCAAAATGGTAGGCCCTGTTCCTGTGACACTTGTAACAGGTGCTGCTCACGGACGGGATCAGGGAGCCTGACGGATCCTTATGGATGAATCGTCCAAACCTAAAGTTGAAGTTGTTTAACGTGACCTGGCTGTCGTCCTCCCCGATGGTCCAGTTACTCATCCCAGTGGACACGTTCGTCTCGACGCACCTGGACGAGTGTCTGCTCGGGCCGACGTGGGTATCCACGTTCTGACTGATGGTTTTCCTGGTTGAGAACAGGTCGTGACTCAGGGAGACCATCTGGGTGCTCACTGGACTAAACGACTTGGCTGCAACCTCTTGAGAGGTCTCAGTCATCATATGCCTATCGATCAGGTGCACATTGGGGCCTTGACTGAAAGTTTCAGCGTGATGAAGGTAATAGCTGGACGCGTTGGAGAACGAGGTGCACTGGGTGGAGTGGTGTCTCTGGTTCAGCAGGCTCGGATTCGTCAGGCTGAGGATCCGAAGCTTGCCCCGTATCTCGTTCATCTGGTTCAGCAGAGGGCACAATTCGTTGATGATCTTCGTCCTCAGGGACGCGGAGGAGGCACCCCTCTCCGGGTTCGGGGGGAAGTAGAAGGACTTGATAGATGGGTGGGGGTTCTCAGCGATGTCTATCAGGTCGCTGTTCTCTGGCAACTGTTGCTGAGACCCGACGTCCCACGTGGTCGGCCGGGATGGCTTGCTCCGCCTCTTCTCCGACGATTGCGACTGCTGGCTCGAGAAATCCTTGTCCTCGGGCAACTCGTGGAACGTCACTTCCTTCAGGCGGTACGATGGATCGCAGTCTATGCTCTGGAAGAGCGTCGAGGGGAAAGGGTTGGGATTAGGATTAGGGTTGGAGGTTTTAGTCGGTGGAAATCTTACACTACCCTCCACCCCTCCGCCGGGGATTAGGATTGGGGTTAAGGTCAGTGTTTCTACACCAGCGGGAGGTTAAGGTGTCTTTAAAAGATCTCCCCCATATACGGAACAACAAAATGTTGGATAAATTGACCAAGCCCAGTGATCAATACCGCGTCCCGCAGGAGAAAGATACAGCCCCCACTAATTAGAGTTGTGCACAAAGGAGGAACGGATCAAAGGGAAGTCCAATTAGAAAGAAACCAGGCCACCGGTGTTAAGGACCTATTTATCGCGCGGCTCGAACGCCACCGTCGGCTCATTAATCCTTCACGAGATAATCACCTGGAGCACAGGTAGCGCCGTTCTCGACTCCAGCTTCTTGGCCTGGTAATTTTCTTCCCTCAACTCGGTCGTGGAGCCGCCCGACGACCTGGCCAACGTCTGGCTGGATCCCGAGGACAGTAGCGGATCGATTCTGGCCACTATCATCTTCATTTTCCTCCTGCGGGCGAACGAAGACTCCGACGAGACGATAATGGCCTCCTCCTTCAACGATGGCGTGTTCTTCAACAACGGCATCGACTCGGATTTGGTAGGGACGCTCGATTGCACGAGAACCTCTTCGCTGGTCAAGGACTTCCCTGATGACTGTTCCTCTTTCGACTCGAGGTCTTCGGCCTCGTTGTCTCCCCGCGTACCTATCTTCCAGCTACCGGCCAAGGACGCATCCTTTTGGTTAGTATCCTGCGCGGTTTCTTGGTAACATGGCCCCTCGCTAGATGTCTCGTAATCTCCGTCTGGATTCGAAATCTTTACGTTCATTTCTACACCGGTATTTAGGTTATGATCGTACACCGAACGATGTGCACTGTCGAGCATCGTTGACTTTCCTGGGGGAAACGGCAAGATGGGGGAGGGATATTAGTGAGGCTACTCCAGAACTAATCTATATTTAATTCTCTGATATTAATAATATCAGTAATATTCTATAGAAAACCTAAGTTAGGTTATCTCAATTAATTTAATAACCAAGTAAACTCGACAATGGACTAGGTTAAGTGCCTAGTAACTTCCTAGAACATCCTTCTTCCACCTTACTACCTTCCCCACGAGAAACCAACGTACTCTTCGGTGTTTAAGCAATAAAATGTGTTGTTTATAAAGACAAAATATTGCTATCGACCCTGCTACGTTATACTTCCGATTACGCGCTGTAATTATTTGAAATACCCCGTTGGGGGGGATAATAAACAATGAGAAGTGCTTATGGGGGGAACGAACCATCGGTCTCCGAAGCGCAAGTGGTCGTGCAGCTGGCTCTAACCTCAATCGACATCGCAATAGGGAAGTTAGTTATCGACACTGCTGCATCTCCGTTTTTCTCTGCCTTCTTATCGTCTAGCGTCGTCGTCGAGAGGGTACCGCGTTCTCAGGTCCCTCAGTTAACATAATTCAACAGGATCGCGGCGTGAACGCGAGATTAATCAACGACAGAACCGCGAGCCACGCGAAGACAGCGACATTCTTGTGTTGCTGCCCGCTCGTAAACGAACGATTGTTTTATCGGGCTCGCTCGACCGCATCGATTTCGTTCGGGTTTGTTTGATACACGAGCATTCGTACGTTGATTAGCTTGTTTGCCGGTATAAATTCAGAATTAATTGCGATTTGAGGTTATACGAACGGTGGCTAATGACGAACGCTCGATACCCTGCGGTCGCCAATTCGAATTGATTCTGATAATTATTCGAAGCCGTATATTGTATACAAAATTACACCCAGTGATTTCATTTCTAAACGAATATATTGAAACGTTTGATTACCAAAATTCTCCCACTCGAAGCAGAACGATCGATTAAACATCGATCCAAAATCTAATTTTCTTTACCGAATAAAAAACTGTTTGGAAACTGTTTCGCAAAATTGTGCATTTTGGAACGTCGCGAATGGGTTAAAGATCGATGGACCATTTCGGATGACAAAATGGTCGCCCGAGATAAATCGAATGACGGTTTCGATCGGTTTACAGCCGCAATCGTGGAAAAGGTTTTTATTATGCACGGCGGCCAATCAAAATGCATAACCGGTTGCGCTCGATGGCGGCAACAAAAGCCCCTCGGGGCTTTAACACACGAACGGCCGGGCAGAGAGGAATTTATTCGCGACGATATTTCACGTAGGGTGGACGCGTTTTGCCCGGGATCGTTATTGAAAATTCCCATTCTATGCGTGGCCGGTTATCGAAATGAATTCGATTGGCTTGATTAACACGCCCGGCCGATTTCTTCAGACGAGCGTAATTACTGGGAATTTTGATTAACTACCAAATCAATGCTGTCCGAAAAATCCCAGTATTTGGGTCAATCAGCCGTGTTTCGAATTCATTTTCGGGAATTGGAAAGTTTTTCGTACTGAGTCGATTAATTAATTTATACCAATAGTATAGCAATACTAATACTCATACGATACTAATAGCATATGAAAATAGAAGAAATTGAACACTCTGAATCACTTACTAGCAATTTATCTGCAGTCGGAAACAATGTGTCGTGCATGTTATATTAGATGTAATACGAAATAGATGAAAGTGATGCCGAAGGATGGTCCGAGGTAATATTTTTCGACATAAATTCTAAACGATGGTTATTACAAGCGTAACTGCGCATCGGCTATCTTGGTAGAGCAAGTTGGCAGATGTCCACCATGTATACTGATGCACAAACCATCGTAAATATGAATAATGGTCGTGATACTGTAAATTATACATGACTGGATGCGCTAAAATAATCACGAGCGTCAGTCTATGAATATACAATTACCGAAAGATAAATTTTCTACATATTTTTTTAGCCTATGAATAATATTCAACATTATTCATAATTCATTCTGTATCGATTGTTTATTTCATATTTTCTATCAAATTTGAATCTTGTAGATTATTATTGGAGTTATTATTATTAGTATACTAGTAGTAATTAGCAGAGTAATACTAACCCTTATAATACTATAAGGGTATTGTATTGCTATCTATTTGTCACAGGAAAGAAATTCTCATTAAAATAAACGAAGTTAGATCGCAAACAAAGAGAAATACATTATTGAAGAGAAATTGTACAAAAGTCTCGCGAAAAGGTAATACAAGGAGCACGTATAAAAGATGCAGTTATACCTCGATGGGCAGGTAGGTTTTCAACAAAAGAATGAAAACAAATTCCTAAACGTTTCTGAAAACGAGCTTCCTTTTGTCCGTCTCAATATATTCCATGCAAATACACCGACAGTATATTTGCCTCTTTTCAAGCGGATTCTTTAAAGAATGGACCCCCCTCCTCCGCCGTTCAACGACACGTAACACGCCATCGATTCTGTCGCGATATTCCAGGAAATTTTCCTGAATAAAAGCAACCGTGAAAAGAGTGGAATGTTGTATAAGGTGTCTGAGAGATTGCACATCGAAGATATGGGTCGAGGAAGAACCGTGACAAAAAAAAGGAGGATGCGAAAACAACGGGAACGATTGAACGTTTCCCCCCGCGAATTTTCATTCCTTTTTTCGTCCTTCTTGAATTAAATATCAGGTTCTTTTATATTCAAACTCCGCTTTTGTTGTATCCCCGAACGTATCGTCGAATCTTATTCCTGACGAGAGGAATAAAATTTTTCGGCGCGTTTCGATGCGGAATGGATTTTATTATTTCTCCTCTCGAACCCCGTATCGGATACGATTCAATTTTGCACCTGTCACTTCCGTGTCTCTCGATATCTCGCCTGATCGTCATTTTGTTCCAATCGTCTCTCCCCCCCCCCCCCCCTTTCTTTCCAGCTATAGTTATCGCGCCTTTTACCGGAACCAGTGATTCGTGATCCGCCACGATAATCAGAGTTCATTGCGCTCATTAATAACGCCGTTTTAGTTACAAAAAAGAGGGAGGAGGAAACTCGTGGCGCCATGCTGCTGGTATTTTTTTCTTTTTTTCTGTACCAGTATTCTGATTTTCCTTCGTTAAATGTTTCACCTGCGAAATGAGATTTTTATGTGTAATTTCAAAGTGTTTCCGTTTGATTCCGTTTGGAATTGTACGATTTCTTTTCCTTGAAGGCTTCATTCCTTTCGTCGTTCTGTTATTCTAGGGAGAATATTGCTGTGACAGCAGCACCTGATTGTAATAGAAAATTTAGTAGCAAATTATGCCTAAAGTAGTTTTAGATGTAGTAGTTTTAAATCAGTAATCAGCACAAATAATGTCGTAATTAAGTTAATTTCCTTACGTTGATTCTAATTATTTCATAATCACAGTTAAACATTTCGTTATGCAACTGCTGTATTGAGCAAGAATGACATACGAACCTGTGTAATAATAACAGGATGGTAATTAATTATCGTCATTCCCCAATTTGTTTAATTAAACAAGCCTGATATATCAGTGGCATTGTTTGAATAAATCAGCATTTTACGTAATTTCTCGAGCAGGGGAACATTGCAGAAAATGTTATGGAATGGATATAACTCGCTGATTAATTATGGTACATACAGACCCGAGAGAAATTGCAAGACAAGAAGTTGAAGTGGAGGGGCGGTGGATGTTCCGGTATGGGAGACGATGAATATCCGTTGGGGATCAAAGTTGCAACCAACGAACTATTTGTTCTAGCAAGTTCCAAGATTCTCCAATTAGGAAGTCTATAACTTGTTAATGAATCCGTTGTTCATAATCGTTACGAAATTCTTTGTACAATTATAAAATTTACTTAATTATTTCTAATTCCACTGAATGTACTCAAAGTATACTCATAAACGTTGGGGACTTGAGGAAAGTCTACTATGTTAGACTCTCGCCACAGAATGCTCGGTCAAGTTACAAGAACAAGAGCAAGACCTCTCGGTACACCATAGAACCGATTGTGATTCATCCCAGTCGCCATATCAGGCCCGTCTGCGCCCCGCACAACGCGGAATCGTCCTATTTCCAGCGATTGCGGTTACATCACGGATTGGCGGGATCGGATGAAGCCTGTCGGCGGAAAAATCGGAAGCAGGCCATCCAAGACAGGGCGTGTGCGATCGCCGATTCAGTGAAAGTCATCTAGGAACCGATGTATAAAACAGGGCCGTGAAACCGGGGATGGCACACTCTTCGACACGGTTGGAGGACAAGCAACAATGAGGATCATCGTAGTAAGTAGATCGAGGTCCACGAGTTTGTGATTCCCGCACGGAAACAGTGTTTTCGAGATTAGGACCAAAAGTGAGGTTAAAGTTCCATGAAGTGTATTAAAATATTAAAATCTAATTAATCCTGTGGTTAATATTTTTGACATAAGGGTTGCTAAGGTAATGTAAACTATATTATTCCCAAAAATACTCAACGACCCTCTTCGCCGACGTTCTCAAACTACGACAAGATTGCCCGTCGCGAGCAAAGTGTTTTTTAAAGAGGGTAATATTTATCTTCCCTCGGCAAACACCCTTTTAGACCTCTAAAAACCAGTCCCGCCCTGGAACCCGTATTAAACATGGCGACGAACTGTTGAACAGCTGTACCTCGTGGCGTGCGCGACGGTGCAGTCGCGGGGCGAGCAGAAGACGAAGCGCGGGGCGCTGTTGGGTGGCCTCAGCGGATCGTCCTTCGGTCTGGACCTGGCCAACGGTCTCGAGTCGGCCGGAATTTCGGAAGGGTACACGAGTGGACTGTCCATCGGGGGATCTGGAGGGCTCTCGAGCGGCATTTCCGGGATAGCTGGAGGATACGGCTCGAATATCGCCACGGGCTTGTCTGGAGGGCTCTTGACGGGCCTCCCCGCGGGGATCTCGACCCCCAGCAACCTCCACGCTCAGCAGGTGCCGCTGCTGATGCCTCAACAGTTCTCCAGGCCCTATTACCTTGGCCGATCCTTCGCTCACTCCCTTCCCATCAAAGCCCCTCTGCAGATCCCTCACCCTGTCCCTCTTCAGCACACCGCATCGCAGCCTCTGATGCTGTCTGGAGGGTCCAGCTACGGATTTGGATCAGAAATTGCTTCTGGCGGACTGGGCTCGCGACTGGGATCTGGAATTTCATCTGGAATTGGGTTAAGTCTGAACTCTGGGCTGGGCTCTGCCTTTGGGTCGGACCTGGGCTCCTTTGGGTCCAGTCTGGGCCAGGGAGCGCTGCTGAACTACGGGTCTGGGCCTTATTCTGGGTTGGGAACTGTGGGCGTGTCTTCTGGTGGGGGATTCAACACTGGATATGGGTCTGGACTTGGATGGACACTGGGAGGCGGCCTGGGCTCTCATGGTTCTGGACTGACCGGCAACCTGGAAGCTGGATATGGGCCTAGCTATAGCTATTCTTCCGGTATCATGAGAAAGTAACACTGGATTGTGGATTGCGGTCTTGTACAGTTGGTTGTATCAATGTAAATCGTTTTTTTAAGATTGTGGCGTTTTGTATACTTCTATGAAAATATATTTTTGTATGATATGGTGGTTTGGTGTGCTGGTTATTCTTCTAGCCTAACAAATAAAGTTATTAGAAGATAATACTAAATAATAAAATAAAGTTATTAATTAAAGGGACATGGTTGCACCCCTCTTTACTTGGTCCTTGAAGATAGACACGAAACACGTCTCTCTTTCTCTTCTTGAAAGAAAGAACCAACAGTTATAAACAAAAATTGGATTTGAATTATTAATTCAATGGTCAGACCATGAAATGGCTATCCAGTGGAGCCATGGGATATTTAAATATGTTCATAAATTCAGACGACATTTAAATGTGCTGCCTTCCTTTTAATGAGATTTCAGGAGAGATATTTTAATTACTCTGTCACAAAATGAGTTTCATTGTACACAAAAGGGGCGGGTGGGGGGGTTGCATCAAGACACCGATGCATACACGAACAATGGTGGTTTTTCAAGCCGATTGGTCAATACGAGGCTCACGTGGGGTGGAATTGCGTCAGCAAAGATCCTTTCGCGTCACACAAATTAAACGAATCAGGTCATGATCTCGAAACTGGGTTCCTCCCCTCCCCTGGACGAAGGACCAGAGCCGAAATTGCTCTCGGTGCTCTTCCTGGGATCTTGTATCCTCTGTTGGACACGCTTGTCCTGCCGTTGGAATGCGGACAAACGCGAACGTAATTCTCTTATCGATAAGAAACGATCGATAAGGTACCTTACCGTGTTGGAGTAGACACTCCATGTTTAAATAATCACGGAATAATACGATACTTCTAATACAATTAATTAATCCTTGCAGTAGTAGGACAAAACAGTGTATTGATAATAAGAAATCAGTTTGGAGAGGTAAAAATGTGATATTAGCCCTCCTTTTTAGTTTTAAAGTGGTTCCCGCCTCGAAACGGTACTGCTCCTGCCATCTAGCGGTGAGAAAATGATATTTTGTTTTGTAAAAGCAGTTTGAGTACAGGATAACTATTATACCATATGGTAGTAACAGTGTTCAACAATCGGTAAGATAGATTTCTTTCCATTATAATTATCGTACTGACAATGGCGGTACTATTTTTTAGTCTGTGGTGACATCTTTTTCATAAAGAATCTGTGGGGAGTGTTATTCCTTCTGTTGGTAAAACAGAAATCTTGACAAACGTAGGACCATATTACCTACAAGTCTAACATTCGTCGCTAAATGGCGCCATCAGTACCGTTTTCAAACAATCCAGTGGTAGATAATTAATAATCTTATAAAAACGAATTAATTATTTCCAATAAAGTAATCTTGTTTTACCAGACGCTGTTCAAATGAATTATTTATACCATTTTGGTTAAAAATATAAATTCCAAGAGGGGATAGTTCAATTATAAAATACCGATAATGCTAATATCAGAATTAATTGAATTATAGGCAATTAAAGGCATATAAACAAATATTTGCCTAATTACCCTTCATTACCATGCAACTAATTAATAAACTTACGGTATATCCATTAACCCGCTGTGCATCCAAAAATGTGTATATTCACTTACCTGAAACAAACAAAATACACAACAATTAATTAACAATAATAATATTATCAATTTTCTAATCAATTATATTCTATCTTTTAAAATTTTGCCTGAGAATATTAATTATTCCATTAATTTTAATTATCATTTTTAAACATACGTGCAAATCTATACATTTTTTAAAATTGATTCTTATTACCGAATGCACTTCTTTCTCCAGCGGTATAATTATTTTCAGCTGGTACAGCTGCTACCTCGGAGCCGGTATCACCCCAAATACCATTAGAGCCAGGAAAAGGGAAGTGACGTGCAATGCTCAAATCTGGTCCCGCCAACCCCCTGGCGTGTATTTCTTTATTTCCGTCCGCCATTGCCGTGTTAATTACCGTAAAAAGTATCCCTATTTTCTTTCCTCGCAAAAGGTCCCCGCGATATTACGGCGGGGGGGGGGGAAGGGCTGTCGTTATAATTCTTTTCCCCCATCTTTTGCAACAAACTTTCTTCCCAAGGTTTTTAATAATGCAACGCCGTCCGCTCGGCTAAGAAAGTTCCTCGTTTCTTTATGATTTTTATTTTTCACCCAACGAAACTGGCGGGAGAGAAAGAAATTGTTTTTTTTTTTCGAGCTCGTTTTAACAAGATACAAACGGGTGTAATGAAACCGCTAATGAGAAACGTTCATCCTTCGAGGGGGACGGTATTTTTCTTTTCCGTGCAACTTCCGGCTGGAAAAATTATTTCCTTCGTAATGCGTGCATTAACGAGTAAAGTGGGATTAAAGCGAAATATAATTAATCCGTCGGCCGAGGGCGAGGCAGGGGGGGCCGAGGCGTTGTAAGCGGAATAAGGAGAAACAGGTGGTTGGTGGTCAGACACGTTTACGCCGAGACGTAATTTCCCGTCTCTGTGTTATTTCAATTCGAGATAATAGTGTTTCACTTGTCAGACTTTATTTTATTACTCTTAGCAGTTGTATGGTTGGATAATTATGGGGGGGAAGGAAATTTTTATTGGTGATATTTATTTGAAAATTAAATATTATAAAATGAAATATTTTAATAGGAACGTATTTTAAAAAGGGATCAATGAAAAATTCAATAAACGCTATCGGACTATACCATTCAAGCGAACATGATGTAACGGTGAACTTTCTTATTTGGACCGGCGAACAAAGTTTACTGCAGAAAGTGTCGGTCGATGGATTTGCATATTTCATGTTCAGTTACTGTTACGAAAGCTCATGCACAAACGTGGTATAAATTTGTACTACAATATTGACTTTCTAATCTTCAGACTTAGTAAACATAGAAAAACAAAACAGTGGTTTCTTCAATTTGCAATAATAATTTTAATAATTAATAATTTTATCCTATTTCGTTTGTAAGAGGAATTTCAGGAATTTCACGAGCGTGTTGTAGGAGGATTACCGGTATTTCGACGTTGAACGTAGAATTTTCGAACCACCCTTGGCGATAACCAAGCACGGTTAACAGTCGATTATGCTCTCAGTTAACGGATGAATAGGGGTTGTTTCGTTTCCCCTTATCTCACGTAGATCGCATGAAAGTTTAATTGATACTCGTAGATAGTTTATCGAGCTGCATGGAAGACAAAAGCAACCCCGGGAGACCCTCGTTTGCCTCGATAATAATAACCGAATTCCAGTTTCATATTTTTCAACAAACATTTCCCTGTTCCATATAACTTTCAAATATACCTAATTATAATAACAAGATACCGTGCTGGAGACCATTACTGCTTCGTCACCGATTTAAATGTTGCTTATTATAGATAATTTATGGTACGATAATGTGCTGTTATCTCGAATCAAATTCTTTATTAAACCAGAAATAATCCAGAATCTGTATACAAGAAGCACCCTGAGGGTCTTCAAGAAACTTTTACAACAGGAAATTACAAAAATTCCACCCCCTTTCCGATTTTCTATCACTTCCCCAAATATTTTATTCACAATTTGCTATTTAATTCCTTTGCAAATTTACCAAACCACAGAAACTCATTATTTACTTGTCTCCATTAATATTCCTTGAGATAAAAGGTGTAAAAGTATAAATCGTAGGCCTGAACGCCTTAGCACCGGTGTACCTCGCCAAAGGGTGCAGCAGTCGATCAAATATGGCGACCGTTGAAAGATCACAGAGTCCAGCTACGCTAAGACACCGTATGGTGCATCCAGTAATATACAGGGTGGGTCATACATCGTGTTTGTAATATATTGCAATATAATCTTCTGGTGCGGCAGAAGCTGCAGCGCGTTGTACCGAGGCTGTACAACGAATAACTGTTGCGAGGCTGATTTGTAGGCAGAGGAGTGCACTCCTGGAATCAAACGAATCGGCTCGGTCCATCGAGCAGCTGTGCGTTTCCAATTACAACCTTCGCCTTGACAGCTTAATTGCCTCGAACCGGGGAAAAAAGCCCGGCTGAATCAAAGGAGCGTGCACGGGGGTACGCCATGTGCATAAGACCGTGGCACGATCAGCCATGCGTGCCAGTGTCCGTCTGATTTAAAATAGCGTCCAACAAGCGAGGCCAATCAGTCACGGTTGATGAACCCTTCAACACTGTCCAACCCCCCTTCGTGTGTGTACGTATGGTGCACCAGGCGTTTCATGGTGGCCTGCGGCGCCGGAGGTGCACGCTGTTCCATTGACAGTGATCAAAGACTGTGACGGTAAACACAGGCATCCTGCACAGGTGCAGCGTCACCGAAAACCCACCAGAGTTGCAGAAAGAGAAAGAAATCATCCATTCTATATAGCTGCAATAATTAATTAAACATCGACCATAGACGCTTATTAAACAAAAATTAGGAAAGGGATAAGTTTCTTGTGAATTTTAATGGAAGGAATGTTGTTAACGTTGAAAAGTAAGCACGTCGAAGGAAAGTAAAATCGATAAGAAGGCGTGTTAAGCGGAGGGAAAGCAGGTGAAATTGAGAAAGTGGATGAAGGTGAAAGAGAATGGGTTAAGAGGATTTTACGAAATTCACAAAGCCCCATAAGAAGATATCACTTTGGTAGTATAAAGTTCTCGAAACGGGTAAACAATGATAAAAGCTGAATCCCTTTTAGAAAGATACCCTATTTACATCGGAGAACAATATAGTTGTAACCTTACAATATTATCATCAAACGAACATCGCTTTCCCTTAAATAAAATGGCTCCTCTAAAATTTATCCTCTGAGAACAGCAAGGCAAGAATAATTAACGACGATTAACCACTTTTTAGCTTCCCTATCCGCACCCGCCCCTTTAATAACGATGTTGAATCGAGAATTGGGCTTTGAAATTGTTGGCTCGATGGTCCGCTGGCAGAATCGAAATCAAAATTTAACCACAGCACAAATGGAAGCTGTATTTGTAGCATTCGAAGCGTAAACCGTGAATCACTACCGCGTTCAAGGGGTTGAAATAATCTATCTGTATTCTGATCGTCACGGTGGACGATACAGGGTGTCCTGTAACCGGTGGTACAACTGTCAAAGGACTGATTAATATTTCAACAATTTTTTCCAATAATTTCCTAAACAAAATATTTACAATGTAAGGGGCGGTGCAATTGACAATTAATTTTTTAATTGGTAAATTAATGTACTTTGTTCACAAATATTTCAATTCTCTCAAAAATAAGAATCACTTATTTTGGAACCCCTTGTATAAGGTGTATCGATGAACGGGTGGGCGGAACAGGATGGACGATTGTTTTCCATCGATGGTGAAGTTGAAAAGTTCCATGGGCCCCTTTTGTCCACGAAACTCGGACATCGCGCGATAATATCCTCTGTGGTTGTCATTCACATCGATTTTCCTTCGAAATACACTCGATTCTTGTCGAAACATCTCTCCGAATATTTTTTTTTAAACTTTGCTCAGAATTAATTTGACAGACGTTTATTCTTAAATTAATTAATCAATGATTGCAATATTAATTGTTCAGACTAATTGAAAGATTGCAAATGAAATAAATTAATTAAGTATGTTATAAGATAAATCGTATTCAAATTTTGACTGATTTAATAAATGGCCAACCATATTCAAAACTTTGTACATGGGTGTTCTAATAATACAAAGAATGGATACTGAGGGGAACAAAGGGAGAATGATATTACAATATTTCGCGCATCGTCGCGAGTCCGAAGGATTGAAATTTCCCCGAAGAATAGGATCGACTCGAGTGTCGCGAGTGAATCAAAGCGGCGAGGAACTTTAACCACGGGACTTGGACGGAACTGGCCGAATATCGTATCTCCAGGACATTTTGATGGTAGTTTTTCAATGAACCGGAATACGGAATACGTGAACCGAGATTTCCCTTGGGTATCGATACCTCGACTGTCGATATTAAAGCGGAACGTGCCCAAACTGCAAAACAATTTCCCGAGGAATCCCTTTCGATAGCCGGGCCAGACTGTGTTTTCGCGTGTCGGCTACCCCCGGCTGAATGAAAAATATTTTTTGTTTTCCAACGATACGTGCCGATATATCGAAAGAACTAATAGATCGTGGAAACGGAAATGAAATTTTTAAACCGAGTTAAGAGCAACAAGAATTTGATGAACCCTTCAAAGTGAATATTTTTCGAACAATTTGCCGATGGTAGAGTCAATATTTCGAATTTGTTCGTCAGCCTGTGAAATTTTTTATTGGAAGTACGCTTGGAGTTTAAAAATCGCCGAGTATCGACAAGGAAAGACGCTCCCTCGACGTTGAATTAATTTTTCCATTAAAAATGGCCGAACCCTCGAACACCGTCGCGGAACTTCGAAGGAAGAATTTATCCCGGCAATTTGCCGGCACGGCTGTTATCCGCGAAAGCACACGCGTTGGAACTCTATCAACACGCCCGTGGTTCTAAATATACCCGGAAGTCTGTTGGACCAAGGATTTCCACTCAGTTTCCGCGTTCGAGGAGATAATCGATCAGATTGCAACGCTTTCCGGCTACGGCCGCCGCTCGCCCCCCCGCTGATAAGAAAACCCCGTGACGTATGTAACCCGGAAAGTGAATCTCTGATTGGCTCTTGGCTTATTCCATCGTCAACCGTGATTAAACCCACGGGAACGCGCGAGCCCGCTGAAATATTTCATGGGATTTTGTGTTCGAAGATTGAACCGTCAGCGGCTAACCGACCCTCAAACAGAATCCTTTATTTTAGACGGGGAATTCAAAGGCGATGCTGAAATTATTCACAATAATAACAAGTAGAAACAACAATGGTTCGTTATTTTAAATAATTACAACGGTAATACTAATAGCAAGAGTAATGTCAAAGGCGGTATAATTTTAAAGTAAAATGTATGCAAAGTCAGCCTGCAATTTGTTATTCAAATTCGGTGAAAAACAAATGTCGGTTTATATTGTTATTGATAAACGCGAGCCGTTTTACATATGGAAAGTGGCAGCCGCCGTCTGACTGTGTGTCTGACCAGTTACGTCCTCATTCTACTTGCCCTAATACCCAAGTATCGCGCGGTTTTCGTCGAACTGCGTAACAGCATAGTTCCCATTTGAGCCATTACATTCTTGGAAACAGTGACAGCACTGTAATTTTGATGAAGTATGTAGAATTTCTTTGGGAAAGCACGAAGTACACGTAACGCTGTGTAATATGTGATACGTAGGATGTGGATTGTGGAATATGGAGTGCGGGATCTGAAATGTCGATTGTGGAATTCGGGATGCAGGATATGGAATGTGAAATGTGAAATGTGAAATGTGCATTGCGTATTGTGGAATGTGGAATGTGAGATACGAAACGCAAAACGCGAACTGTTAAAGTGAATCAAGGGACGTGTGATTTGTAGGGCCCAGAATAAAAAGGCTAAAGTATGTAAAACGTCCGAAGCACTCCGGTGATATTGTAACCAGAAAATTTATTCTGTAACGTCGCAGAACTGACACGTAAGTAGAACAGATGTGAAAATTTTATGCAGATTGCAAGCAAAGTGCTTGTCCATTACCAAGTCGTTCGCCTGTTTGAAATTCAGCGCACAGTGTGGATTTTCAAGAGGACCAAAGGAAAAGATGGGGGCACCTGTTACTTTAATTCAAGAATACGTGTCATTCCGCGGGATGAGATTTCAATGGAAACGAAGAAAGCCGCGAAAGTTTGGGGGAAATCGAACCAGCCGAACAAAAGGAACGGTCCAGCACAAATAAAGGCGGCTCAAAGGAATCATTTCACAACCCTTTCTAGATTGACATTTAATCGACCAACGATTGGCAAAGTGAATGATTAAAAATCAAAATTATAATTGTTTTTCTTAATTAAAAATAGTAGAATTCATTCGAAGTCCATGAAAGGGGTTCCTGTTATTCGAGCAATTTAAACTCGCCCACAATTCCCCCCCGATTGGGCCGAAATCGAACCATAAACCCTCGAGAAGCATCCCCGAGGCCGGTGCAACGTGTACCAAGGGCGAACGCGAAAAGGGCGCCCTCAACTTGTTGGACACCGGTCCAGGGGTGAAGGAGAGGGCGCCTGCCACCTGATGATACGACACTGCGGCATCGATCCCCCAAACTACCCCTCGAACGGTAACCATGGATACCAGCCACCCCGTCTACGACCAAAGGAATCACCAGCCTCGTTTTCATCCCTTCTGAACTCGCGGAGCCAAGTGACGTCGGGTGATAAACATTAACCACCCCGTGAACCCTGCACCCAACAACCCACTACCCAGATAAGGGGAGTGTGCGGGGGGAGGTCAGACACGAAGCACCGTTTGCAAGGTGGTGATTTTTGATCAATTGGTCCTTTTTAACTGGTCGGAGCGAGGGGGTCGTTTTGAGGGTTGTTAATGGTGGAGGAAGGTACACGAGGCTCTCGTTATACCGGATGGTTTATGGGGGCGGGGGACGGGTCTCCTTTTCGTGTTTTGTTCGATAGCGATTGGGAGTCGATAGGTGAACCCCGGGGGATGGTTTTATTATGCTCCATCGGTGAGGAGAGATTTTTATGCGAGACAAGGGTGGCGGATTGAAAATTCTTTTTGTCGCCAATTTTCGAAAGGAGTTTGCGGAGAGTTTTAGAATTCTTGTGGCTTTAGAGCGAGCACCGTCTGCTGGAATTCTTAGAATATGCCCGAATGGATTTCGCAAACGCACAGAACGACATTTACATGGAAAAGCTTTCTGTAAGCAGGAAACAGGATCTTCTTAAGCCGGTATTTAAAAGTATGATCCTTGTAACGTCGAAGGGGGCTGCAGTTCTTCAACAACTCCTTGGAACTTTGTTGTTCAACAATTCAGTTTTCAAACTCACTTTCATCCATTATTTGTTATTCTATCGAGGGTTGATGTCCAAACTTGCCTCCATCATTACTTTTTTATAGAATTATTAACTTTCTAAAAATTAACAAATCTTTTAACATCTTGTCTCAGTTATTGAATTAAAAATTCTTTTGTTCGGTTTAAGAGTGGCGTTAAATTGAGAAATGGAAGGTTTAGAGGATGATAAAAGGCACTAGAACAGTTTACAATGTTTTCAGCAGTAAAAATTGATGTGAAACGGATCGGTGGTTGTAAAAGTGACGACTCTCTGAACAGATGCAAAACATTCGTCGTAAATCGGGCTCTCCAACTGTACCGTGAACGATAAATGCGGTGATCCCTTTTTACGGTGGCGCGATAAGTAATCGGCCAGTTGTACGTGAAAACATCCCCATAGAATTCACTTTCCAGTAAAACTTTAATACAAATATCGAATTTTTGTTTGTATTCTGAAAGTTTATTTAAGAAAAAATTATTCAGTGTTGCAAATTGAAATTGCACAGAATAATAAATACCGTTCACAATTTTAATAATAAAAGGTGCAAGTGATTTATTTTTACAAAAGTACTGAAATTCACCTCTTGATTGAACAATTGTAATTCTCTTGACTGAGAGGAATTGTAATTAACAAATTTGTTAAAAAGGTATATTAATCAGAACAAAAAGAATCTTTTATTTTTCTCATTAAACTGCCTTTTAATAAGAAGATTCTTCGTAATGGGGCAAAAGAGAATGAATTTTCTTTCAGGAAGAAAGAATGCGGGGCAACGAGCATCTGAAATTGAATTGCCATCAAATTTACTGGCCGTTAAAGCGTCCATTAAACTGGACAGCTTCTGTTGGGAGCAATTTTTTGAATAACACGCGTGGAAAGGGTTATAACGTAATATCACTGCGAGCGCCGCGTCTGACCATACACTGTCCGCTACTACTGCCTCCGCTTCTTCTCCCGTCCAAAATCAATTTTACTTTGCCATATATCATACTCCGCGACAGAATTCAATTTATTAGCAATTTTTCTACCCCCCTACTGCACGTCTTCCTGTTTACCACGACGTGCACACTGTCTTCCCCTTTCGACATCCTAGTGGTGCTAAATCTTATCTGCCACGACTTTTGTTATTTATTCCTTTGGTAAAATGTTTTTAAAAGAAAGAAAAATAATAAAATTTGGATAAAATTATAAATATGGTAGACTAATTATTTTTACTGTGAAAGTTTTATTAAGGAAGATTGGTCGTGGGAGTGGAAAATTATTACAAAATTGCATAATTACGATAAGATTGTAATTAACTTGCCCGGATTCCCAAAAATAAAAAATTGGGGATAAATTTTCTGTAATTTTAGACATCATTGTTCAAGATAAATAAATTAGAGACAAAGTATTGAAAAAATACTTCGGTACAACAGAGTTATGCAAGTAGTACGAATCAACGAATGATCCAACTCTCGTCACGCCCCAACACTCCTCCTCGATTTCCCAACGAAATCAGACGAAAACAACAAGAAATTCGCCTTTAACTTTCCCGTAAACTTTCTGCTGGAGTTGTCGGGTTAATAAAAATCCAAATCGACCCCTGTCGACCCTTATTTGAACACTCAAACGGGTCATTATTGAAATTGACTTTACTCCTGCAGAACTTCTCTTCTTTTGCTATATATTCATTGGCTGAAGATACCCATGGCTGAATAATTTCAGTAATTTGATTAAAAAACTGCTGTTCAAGTAACTGGAAATTTTGTTCAATTGTTTCTACGTTGAATCGAGGTTCGTGTTCAATTTTGAACAAATGTGCTGAAAAGTACCTGAAGATATTTTAAAAAATGATTAACAATTTCTAATTATAATTAACTGCGCGAAATCTGAAATATTGCGCTAAATAAATCTGGCTTAATTTATAACGGGAACGCGATACGCGTTTAAACAAATTGCACGAATGAAATTTCGTCAAATAATATTTCATCGACGTTCAAAAGTAACTCTGACAGCGTGAAATCCGACAAACGGACAGATTGAATTGCTGCAAAATTTCGTTCGCCGAATTTGGCGAGTCCGTTCGATCGGTGGGTATCGCTGGAATTATTGCAATTTCATACCCCTTTGAGCCCGTGAAAATACAAAACGCAACAAGTTTGGAAAACAACATTCTATTCCTTCGAAGGAGAAATTGAATTTTTCCTGCTACAACTAACCTCTTCCTGGGTGGACAGCCACGTCGGCAGGAATTTTTAATAAACTGAAGATTAAAAGTAAGACAAGGCTCAGTAAAGGGGGATTCTTTCACTTGGAGCAGGAATTACTGATCTATACTACTGATTCTTAATTCTAATAACTGTAGCCCTAAAACCACCCCTTTAAACATAAATATAATTAGAACAAGCCACCCAAAGTCAGCCCTCAACAAAGTCTCAAAGAAGAAACATGACCTTCCCTTAACGAGGGGGTGAACTGGGGGGCCAAGTCAATTGACGGAGGCTTCTGGACTGCCTGGGCGGACCCAGGCCCAGTTTATGATCAAGCAATGAAAATTACAGGACTGCCCAACTGCAAGCACCCTGGTCCAGCCCCTTTCAACCCCCTGAGGGGTCCTGTGAAGACTTATTTGGTTCTCTAAGTGGAGTAGCGTAGCACTAATCAGACAGGCTCCATAAATAATGCCCCCGCGCTTCTCCCTGACAGCCCTGCGCCCGAGTGCCGTCAGCCTGACTGGGTGCATCAAATATTAGCGGAATTTCACGCACGTATGCCGCCGGCACTCGAATCTTCGGGGAGAGTTTTGGGCGCCAACCCCCGAGCACGGTCGATCCTATTTGCAATGCAAGTTCAAATTGCGGCAAATCGCGTCTGGGCGCATTCATATGCATTCGTACAAGCGTTTATGGTAATTCGACGAGAAACAACGGGGGATGAATTTTTGAAGGGTGGTCGCGGAATGCGACATTGCTGCGAATTAAACGCGTGGCGTTAAAAATCTGAAGTAAGGTCCTTTCGGAGGGGGTGTGAAATGTATAGGGTGTACAATTCCAAAGCAGACACGCAATTACCAGTTCGAAATCGATTCCCGTGAGTTTTCGTCTCCGCCAGGGGTAAACGAGGTTTCCCTGTACGATTAGTTGCTTAATCTTGTTTCGAACTTCATCACGGTAGCGCGGACGGGGTTGCGTTGAAATTCCGCATTCAGCGAATCGCAGGGTGGCTGAATTTTTAGTTAACGAAGTTGCACGGGGCTGTGATTAATTTATTTTATCATCAGGCGCCTGATTACAGTCTTCCCGGTTGCAAAATTTTCCGATATTATTGAAAACAACGTCGCATAAATCATCCGGTTGCACCACTGAAATGGCGACAGTTAATTTAAGATCGAAATCGGTGTTTAATCACGTCGTAATGACTGGAAGCAATTAGTTTGAGTGTAATTTAAACGTTGTCCACGGCACCCATGTTGGGGTAATTTTGACTAGTGATTTGTTAGGTCGGTGTTGGTTGATTAATTAGAACCGTCTGGCAAATGCCGACGGGCGAAAATTAAATGATCTTCGCTCGTCAATTAGTTGATTTTATCATAAAACAATTATACATTCAAAGAAAATCATATGTCAGCTGGAATTTTTCATTTAAGCCTTGATAAAGTGTTGTTTCCTTCTGTTGGAGCAAGAATTGCTGAGATATACTACTGATTTTCAATTTTAATAATTATTAATTTATTATAATTAACCTCAAAATCCCAAAATATCCTTCACAATAAGTATTATTTTTATTGTGCAAAGAAATAAATAAAATATACAGAAGTATACAGCTGGAATTATTGACTTATACTACTGACAACTGCAATTTATCGGTTTTAATTAATTTGCTGAATCTTCTAATAATAAAAATAACTTCTGGGTCTCGTATAACACGGTTTCCTAGGAGCCTGTCTACCGCCTTATAGGAGGGTTACCTATCGAAGCTTGAAATTGTTTAAACAATCCACCGAATCAATATTACGTTCTTAAACCGTTTTCTTAAGGAAACTCCACGTCACTCTTGACATTTGATTTATATTCCACTTGGAGGCAGAGTAACCGTGTCCCCTTCAATTACCTGGCAATAATAACGTTCTTTGTGTCGACAGAGAAAAAAAGAAAGCTGCCAGAAGCTTCTTAACACAGGCGAGATATCGATAAATTGAACGGGTGAGCCCGCCAGGGTGCTCAAAATTTAATAAGAGTTGCACGATTGAATAGTTATAAATTTTTCAATTTTCCCAAAGCACAGCATTTTCTTCCTAAATTTCGATTAAAGAAAGTATCTGCAGTCGCGGTAAGGGGAGAGGGTTAATAAGTACAGTAATTTAATTCAGGTTCACCTTTAACCATACAGCAACTTCGATATTACGTTAATTAGACCTATTTGACGTGGAAAGGGACGGCAAGTTTCCAATTTGTAATTAAATAAGTTAATTCGATGAAAGGAACGCGCCCACCGCGCGCCAACTTCCGTGGATAATTATATTTTCATCCGGCTACGTTGTTCCGTGCTCTTCCTCCCAATTTTCACACTCGCGATAAGGAAATTCCCTGCGATCGATCGATTCGGCCCATCTCGCGGGGTTGAAACTCGTAATTTGACCTACCGCAAAATTCCTGTGCAGCCGGGCAACCGTCCTGAAATCGAATTCCTGAAAACGTATCACGTTCCAAATTCAAAATTCAATTCGCAAATTAAAATTAAACGTCGCAAACTCTTGGACTGACGTAACATTGCAAATACATCGAGATTGTAGCCCGGAGGTTCAAGGGTTTCGCCTGCTTTTGGGGGTAAATTTTCAAATTAAAAACTTACTTTATTTCAATTTTGTGAGTTGAGTGATTTTTTCAAATAATTTACCAAACCCTTTAGACTGGTCTGTCCCCTGAAGGGTGGCGACGGGGCGAAATTGGCGCCCTTTATCGCGACAGAACCGTCGAGGGCGAGCATTAAGTCGAACGTTGCGAAGGAAACGTCGGTTCCGGCTCGCCTGCAGCTATTTCGTGGTAAGCTGTCGACGTTCGGCCGGTCCGTAACGCGGGATAAACGCGGTACACCGATACTATTGATTTTGCGAGAGGTGCAGAAAGAAGGGCGGCGGAGAAAGTGGAGGGTGAGCGAGGTCAACCCCCTTTTCAGGCTGGCCCGACGCGAAACAGGGGTTTTCCGGGCTTAGGCCGCTCCATCCTTTAACCGTTGCTCGCGATGCGGTAAACCGGGCTGCAAAAAAGAAAGCAGCAAAAAAAAAATTGATATTTAACCCCGCCGTTACGCGCCACCCCCGACTATTTTCATCCCCTGCTATTTTCGTTGCGCTTTAACGAAAAAGCATTCGATAATTCGATAACGCGGTTAAGTTCTCGACCGTCGTTGTCAGAATTTTTAATTTGTTCGCGGGATTGAAGGGGGTCGTTAATTTTATCGAACGTTACATTAATTATTATGATAGGAAAATAAGCCGTGAATGAATAATGAGGATAGCCCGGCTGAAACCTAAGATGAATTGCTCCGGGAACCAATTAACGCACCGCGTATTTACCCGGAATGGTGATCGATACATCAATCCGACGCAACTTTTCCCTTCCCCCCCTGTTAAATCTCCTCGGGTACCCTTTTCATCCCCCCCGACTCGATGGGAACACGTCAAATTACTATGCAGAGGGACATGATGATTTATGGGCGGAAAAGTTGCGACTACTGGACGTCAGGTTCGATCGTTCGACGATAAAAAAACGCAACAGGGACGGGGAACAATTGGTATACAGGGTGGCTCGAAAAATAATGTCAGCGGAAAGCTGTACTTGACACTTTATAGAATTTTCATTTGGGAATAATTTTATATTCTGTTTCAAATAATCAATCTGCTATGTATATTAATTGACACTTTAATTACTGCAGCTGCCAAAAATACCATTTGGCTTTTATATTCTACATACGTGTAGCTACATTCGGATGATCTTACATCCCAGTGTACACGAAGCGTTCTGAAAATCAGAAAGAAGAAGTGCCAACGCAACGAATTAATCAGATTCGAAGGAACTAATGGACACGATCGATCGGCACGCCTCGAAGTTTGCCGTGTCTCGGCGCGATAGCGGCTACGTTCAAATCGAATTACAAAATTGACAGAGTAGACAGGATTCAACCGTGCTTTTCCGACAAACCTGCCAAAACTGGAGTGATGCCGAACTAAAGCGCAAGCAACAGAGCAAATTGGACGCGGTCCAACGTCGGAATCGCTTCTTCCAGGAACATGCGACTCGGATCAACCGAACGTAACCTAGTCCCTTGACACGAAAAGGTTGTGTCACCTCCGTCTTGCCAGATGCATATTTATGAAACGTAAGAACCGGTACCCAACCTCCCTCCGTTACGAAATACTTGAACCGTTCAAATATCACCAGGTGATAGCAGCACCTATCAAAAATAATAAATAAGACACCATGGAGGACCCTGAAGAGACCCCAGCGTCACCCCAGGGATCAGGACAGGACATCCCAGCGTCACCCAGCGCGTCCTCAGCTGTCAGCCAGAACGCCTCGAAGACGTCCAAGATATCGAAGATCCAGTCCCTCATATCCAACATCCTGCAGAATGGATCGACCTCAGGATCAGCTCTAAAGGAAGAGCCAAGTAGCCAGACGTTCGTGAAGGAGTCAGCAGAGGTGACCAAGATTATAGACGACGGGAAATCCTCTAAGGAAGAGCTGGTCCTGAGTGGCGAGGCCTCGCTGGACCAGCTGAGCAGGAACGTGTCCCAGGCCAGCCAGAAGGCCAGACCAACCCGCCTGCACCGTCAGTGCGGGCGCCGGTTCCGCGAGCTGATCGGCAAGCGGGAGATGAAGAACGAGGAGCTGGAGAAGCAGCAGGGCTACCTGCAGCAGCGACTGAACATCCTGGAGTGCTCGATGCCCGCGGTGATGGTGTGGAACATCTGGCGGATGAGCCAGGGCACCAGGGTCACCAGCATAAAGCAGGTGCTGGAGAAGCAGTTCCAAGGCCCAGCCTCGGGCGAGGTGTACTGCCCCAACACGCCCAGCCGCCATTTCGACTGCAGGGTCAGGGAGATCGAAGCTGAGAGGAAGCAGGCGCAGAAGAGAGCCGAGGAGGCCAGGGCGCTGTGGGCCGAGAAGGAGGTCGCCCTGGAGGAGAAGAGCAAGAGGCTGGAGGAGGCCAGGAAGACCCAGGAGCAGATCAAGGAGAACATAGAGAGGCTGAAGGTCGAGGTCCAGAAGCTGCGGAGCACTGCCACCAAGGCCATCGACGACGGCTCCTGCGAGACCGGTGAGTCCCGTAGCTAGTACTAGGTCCACGAAGCTAAGGACAGCCTTAGAATCACCTGAATCGACCTAGGCGAGTGCGGAGTGATAGAGTGCAAGAAAAAGCTCCTGGAGAAGGTGCCCAGCTGCACGTCCATCAAGTCCACGGACATCGAGTGCCTGGAGAAGCTGCAGCAGCTGGCAGAGTCCGAGCTGTGCATGAAGAGGCAGATCGCCGACCTGGAGGAGCGAGAGGAAGCCTACATGAGGACCCTGCAGCAGGCTGACGAGCTCTGGGCGAAGATGCAGGGCGACGCGGCTGAAACTGTGGGCACTCTTCAGGATCAACTGGGCGTGAAGACTGCCGCGAACCAGGAGATGGCTGACAGAATAGTCCAGCTGGAAGACGTCCTGGAGCAGCTCAGGACCAAACTGTCCACCTGCAGGGGCCAGCTGGAGAAGTTCATGAGCATAGACAAGATAGAGGCCCTGATAGGCAGGGACGACGACTTCTTCGACGTCATCGACCAGGCCGTCGGCGGGGGTGGCATGGCGAAAGTGGGCGACAAGGACACCCAGGCCAGGCCTGACGCAGCAGATCTGGGAACAGGCATCAAACCTGAAGACCTCGCTCGCAACACGCAGGCGATGGACGAGGTCAAGGGCTACCTGGACGCCTATGGGTCCCCCTCGGAACTGTGGAAGGACGACGACTACCTCTGCGCCCCTGACTTCCCCTGCAACGACCAGGTGTTCACCGAGACTGGACTAACCGAGGAAGAGCTGGCGGCCTTGAACGAGGGACGTGTCACAGCAAGGATGCTGCTGAACGTCCCCATCGAGGAGGCGAAGCCGCCTGTCGCTATGGTAGATCGTACTCGAAAAGCTTCGGTCACAATGCCTGCTGTCGACCAAGAAGAATCCGTTCTGCAGATCGTGGCTCCTGAAGTGGGAGACCACGTCACCATAGAGATCGCCAGCAGAGATAGCGAGGAACATGGGGCACCAGAGGCTGTGGAAGCTGAAGCTGAAGAACTGGTGTCTGTTAAGAAAGAGGTCGAGGAACTTGAGGGACAAGCGCCTCTTGAGGAAGACGTGGAAGATTTTGTGTCAGTTCAAGGTCCAACTGATGCGGATAACATTCTCGTCCACAAGGATGAACTGATGTTGTGGCAGGGCAATGTGGACACCGTACGCGAGACGATAGCGGTACGTACATTGATGCTGAAGAAGGGTGAACTAAGGTGACTAATTTAATTATTTATTTAGAAATGTTCTGAATGCATTACTGTGAAGAAGAATGCTGATGACGTGGCGTACAAGATCGCGGAGCATCTTGGAGTTAGTATATTGTCTTCTATGGCAATCTTAGTTGGGTTCTTCAATATTTACAGCTCCAATCTTTCCGTTTAGACAGAAATGAAAGAAGTAGTGGATGATGTACAAGTAAAGGAGGTCACGGATGAGGTACAGCCAGTAGTTGAAGAAGTCGAGGCAGTTCCAGCGGAGCCCCCTACAGTAGTTGAAGAGGTCAAGGAGGTTCCAGCTGAGCCTCCTGCAGTAGTTGAAGAAGCCAAGGCAGTTCCAGCTGAGCCCCCTAAAGTAGTCGAAGAACCGCCACCAGCCCCGGAAGTAGAAGCACCACCGCCTGCAGCAGTGGAGCCACCAGTGGCCAAGGAGCCCAGTGCAGCCAAGGTACCGGAAGTAACACCTGCCGTGGCAGAAGCGCCTCCACCTGCCGTGGCAGAGGCGCCTCCACCTGTCGTGGCAGAGGCGCCTCCACCTGTCGTGGCAGAGGCGCCTCCTCCTGCCAAGGAGGCAGCACCCGCAGCCCCTGAAGAGCCTAAGGCTGCACCAGTTGAAGTTGCAGCGGCTGAACAGGCACCAGTCACGGAGGTTGCCCCGGCGCCTGTGGAAGAAGTCAAGGTCGCAGAGCCGGAGGTCGTTGAAGCGAAGGAAGCACCACCAGTTGCTGAAGAGAAGGCAGAAGTGGAACAGGTAGTAGAAGTGAAAGAGGCGGAGGTAGTCGAGGAGATTGAGGCTCCAGTAGTTGAAGAAAAAGAAGCTGAGGACCAAGTGATTCCAGAGAAGGAGATCGAGGTCGAAATACTTCCTGAAGAAGCGCCAGCAGAAGAAGTGCCAGCTGAAGAAATGCCAGCTGAAGAAGAAGTGCCAGCAGAAGAAGAGGTGCCCGTCGAAGTCATAGAAGAAGAAGGAGTCCCCGTCGAGATCATAGAAGAAGAGGTTGCCGTCGAGGTCATAGAAGAAGAAGAGAAAGAAATGCCAGCGGAGGAAGTCGCAGAGGAGGCACCTGTGGTTGAGAAGGAAGAAGAAGTTGGAGTACCCCCTGAAGAACCAGAAGTAATCGAACTGCCCGTGGACGTGCTCCCAGTACTAGAAGAAGAGATGAAGGAAATACCGGTAGAAAAAATAAAGGAAGTGGGAGAAGTGATAGAAGTGCCTGTGTTGGGTGAACTTGAAGTGAGAATATGCACGGGCGTATGTACAACTGAAGAAATTGAATCGTCAGAGTCGGAAGAATCAGTTCTTGAAGAACCAGCTGTTGAAGAACCAGCTGTTGCAGAACCAGCTGTTGAAGAACCAGCTCCTAAAAAACCAGCTGTTGCAGAACCAGCTGTTGCAGAACCAGCTCCTAAAGAACCAGCTGCTAGAGAACCAGTTGTTGAAAAAGTAACCAGGCTTCCATGTGTCTGTTCCTTCATAACCGAAGAAGAAAAAGAGACAGAACCAGTTCCTGAGGAACCAGCACCTTGCACTTGTGATGATTCTGCACCCGGAAAACAAGTTCCTAAAGAAACGTCTTCCTGCTGTCGTGTCACTACACCTAAAGAACCCACACCTGCACCACCAGTTTCTAAAAAACCCTCTTCTTGCTCTTGTGCCTCTACACCTGAAGAGCCCACACCTGTACCACCAGTTTCTGAAAAACCCACTCCTTGCTCTTGTGCCTCTACACCTAAAAAGCCCACACCTGCACCACCAGTTTCTGAAAAACCCTCTCCTTGCCCTTGTGCCTCTACACCTGAAGAGCCCACACCTGTACCACCAGTTTCTGAAAAACCCACTCCTTGCTCTTGTGCCTCTACACCTAAAAAGCCCACACCTGCACCACCAGTTTCTGAAAAACCCTCTCCTTGCCCTTGTGCCTCTACACCTGAAGAGCTCACACCTGTACCACCAGTTTCTGAAAAACCCACTCCTTCCTCTTGTGCCTCTACACCTAAAAAGCCCACACCTGCACCACCAGTTTCTGAAAAACCCTCTCCTTGCGTTTGTGCCTTTACACCTGAAGAGCCCATACCTGCACCACCAGTTTCTGAAAAACCCTCTCCTTGCGTTTGTGACTCTACACCTGAAGAACCCACACCTGCACCACCAGTTTCTGAAAAACCCTCTCCTTGCGTTTGTGCCTCTACATCTGAAGAGCCCGTGAAGAAGGAACCAGTTCCTGAAAAGGAAGCTGTTTGCACTTGTGGCACCGTACCTGAAGAACCTGAAGCGAGACTCAAAGTTGCAACTTCAGAGGAGCCTCAAATGTCCCCAAGTGCCTGCTCAGTGTTTGATGCATCGAAGGCCCTAGACCCTGGAAGAAAGCACAAATACCTCTGCGCCTGTCCCATCTTTCCTGAAGCTGAACCAGTAATATTTCTTTTAGAATTTATTTTTTAATTAGCCAAATGACCTTGAATGATTTCTTCGCAGATACCAATCTCGAAGAAACAAACGACCCAGACGGAGCTGCAATGTTGCCCAGAAGCCAATGAAGTGGTGACCCAGACGGTGTCGCAAGCAGGGACCCAAACGCCCCTGATAAAACCGCCCCAGCGTTCAAGGATCATATCCATCACAAGGACGGTGAACCCTGACCTGGAGATCCTGGGCCAACTAACTGAGAAGATGAAGCCCATCACTGAGCCACCCTCGATGAGCACCAGCGCGAGCTGCCAGACTCACAGACCGGGTTCAGCGAAAGGAACAACCTCTGAGGTTCCACCTTCGAGCCTTCGCATATGCGAAATCCTGGAGTGCCTGAAGTGCGACGTGGCCCTGCTGAAGGCCGGCCCCGAAGAAGAGCTCAGGTCCCTCCACTTTGGGCAGAGACCTCAGGACTCTGAACCTGGGAGGTGCAACTGCTGCACGTGCGGCAAGGACACACTCCCAGGAAAGACGGTGGAGTCCCAGACCACGAAGCCGCCGTCAGGGATCCTCAAGTGCGAGCCACCACCTAAGAAGGCTCCTCCAGTGGACCAGGGGGTGCAGCACGCCCCCGCCTGTCCAGGCTGCAAGGTAACGAAGTCTCAGGGGACCGACAGGTACCGCGGGACCCCCAGGCCCCAGGAGTGCGAAAGGGAACCCAAGAAGGACTCGAAGGCACCCAACTGCAACAAGAAGGTCTGCGCCTGCCCCACCTACACGTCCAAGTGCCAGAAGCCGAGGAGGAAGATCAATCAGAGCTGCACGGCCAGGATCCCCAAGGCCAGGGCGGGGAAGCCCCCGAAGAGGGACAAACCGAATCCTGAGAATGAGCTGCGAGAAATCATGCCCGCCAAAATGGAATGCAAAGACTCCTCCTCCATGCACTGCGTATGCAGCACCGTCGTCGAAAAGAGCGGAACGTCGAACAAAGTGAGATGCGCCTGCGGTGATCCTGATTGATCCGCTTATTCGCTTCTTCGTGGATGGAGAACGACGCGAGAAGGCTATTCCTGCGAGGTACGTTTGTCAGCGTTGGTTCTCTTCGTGTCCTGCGGTGTCTTTTATGAACTTGGAAGTAAGACATAGCGCGCCTCCCCCAGGTGTCTCTGGTGCGTTCTTTTCAAGGTTAATGCAAGAGTTTGCACCTCTGTCCAATCGACCCTTCGACGATTTATACACGAAGAGGTAGGAATATATGGCTGCAAGCTCTTTACGGGGTGAGGCACTCGAAAAGGTCCTTTAAATGTTTTTTTATAAAACTGGAGTACGCTTCTGAGACTATTTTATATGAAAAGTCCTTACTCGGGGATTTTCCGGTTATGTTTCACAATTTTAGGTTGAAAGTTAGGTTCCATTTCAATTAATATTTTATTCGACGTGTATTTAGCTGAAATTAAAAGGCATTGGAGAAAAGAGAAGGATGAAAAGAGGTTAAGTTGCGACGCGACCTAAAATCCGACACTTTGAAATTGCTGGAATAAAAGTTTGAATCGTTTCAGGGAGACGCGATGGGATCAGAATTCGTTCTGCGAAGAGCGAATTCCTCGAAGATATTCCCGGAAGATGAATGAAGAAAGCAGCCTTGAGGCGCGTTCGGCAAAGGCTTCTGAGTGGTTGAACGCGAAGATGGAATCAAAGATGACCGCGACAAAGAGAACGGTATGTAATTTCCAATAATGTGGCCCCCCTGCATGCTACTCTTTTCGAAATCGATAACGCGGTACCATTGTTGCAAAAAGATCGGTACCTCTTCAACTGCACGCCACACAATGGGATTAAATATCGGTTAGAAATGAAATTTCGACTTTGGCTTAACCTCCATTCGATGAAGAAACACCTGAAGTGTCACGTGCATTGTTCCACGGCCACGTGGTTAGTCCGTAATTGTTCGAGTGGAGTGTAAACTTGTAACTCTGTCAAATTTTTAATAAACAATAACTGTATTTACTCGTGGCCACGTGTGATCATAATAAGGTAATTACAGGGTTTGAATTTTTTAAAGCGGGAGTTGTACGTGCTTCGATTGCTCGCACAACGGGCAGACGAATTTATTTATTTCACAATTAGCTATCGGGTGAACGAGATTGAAATTGAAACTTCTATTGTGCTTAAATTAAGACAATTGAATCTCGATCCAGCCCGAATGAAATATAGATTAGGCTGTAATGAGCTTCGGGGGGTGATCGATTTAAATAGATTATACTTCATCTAATTTGGCCCGATATTATATTTCTGGATTAAACACGCTCGGTTCGGGACAGGTTAGACTTTCGTTTGAAACGAGTCGAATCGTGATTAAATTTATGAACTTCGGGATCAGGTATCGATTCGGTTCGAATCAAAACCGAATTAAATTTCTTGCCAAATTTAGCTGAAACTGCTCAATAAATTCCGATCAGATTTGCAGGTTGTGCAGTAATTAGCTTAAACGGACAATGAACTGATCTTAATCCAATACAATCAGCATAATTACCAAATTTTTATGTTAAAATTAATTCTGAACCAAATACCACAAAAATTGAATCTATTAATAATAATTTGAAGGTCTGACAGAAATTTATTCATTACACTTAACGATTCCATGAATATTCTTCGCCGAGGCACATTATCGGGAACGCTTTAATTAGTCGGACGCGTATTCTTGAAAATTGTTCAGCAATTTTGCATATTAATAGAAGTGCAAACGCTGAAAGGGAACGTTGCAGAACATTTCAATGACTGGCTGACTAACGAGATTTCGTTACTTCATAAATCAGAAACCCCGGGGCGTTTGGCAACGGAACGATTACAATTTGTCGCCAAACTTAACCGGCCCCCCCTAGGCCAAACGTGGGCCGTCGATTTTGTCTTCCGGGTCGCGAAATAATCGGATGATTCATCGCGAGCCATTTGTGATTCATAGCAACCCACTTTAACAACCCAATTACAAAACTATATTTAAAGATATTTAAAAGATGCTCTTGGGCCTGAAAAGGGCCATCAGATGGTGGGTACTTACCGAACGTTGGCCAAGGTGTGCCTCCTGGACCTGAGGTTATGGTAGCCCCTCAGTTCCCCGATGCTGCCCTGTTCCGCCTGCATCCTGGCCTGTGCGGTTGCAGCTGCACTGGCGATCACGTGGTGTTGGTGTGCCGGTGCACCAGCCGTGGTGATGCTTCTCCGTGACCGCCAGCCGGTTCTGCTGCTGCCACCGCCACTCGGGGTCGGCGATTTCTTCTGGTACGGTCTGCAAAATCGCGTCCACCGAGCGCGGGCCAATTTTATCACCGGCCTATTCCGTCTGTCTACCTCCCGTTTACGCGTTCGAGACACCACTGTGCATTCACTGGCAGGGGACTTCCCTCCTTCGGGTAGTGCGTATCGATTCCCCGCGTATTCAAGGAATCTCGGTGAATAGGGATTCGATTTCGAGAAGAAGGGGGTTACACGACTGTCTTGTATCGATGATATAACCTTTCATTGACGAAACCTGAGCAGGTTGGACGTAGAGGGGATCGTGAATGACCCTATATATACATTGGGTTTAATTAAAGATCTAGGGGAGGTATTCTGATACGTTGGATACACTGTCGAGTACTTAGGCATATAATTACTACTTAAATTACCTAATTGTCTTTCTAGTAATTTACCTAGTTACCTAATTAAGTAATTAGTGCAGAAAATCGAACCCGGGCCCCTCAGATCTGTAGGCGGGCACGTTACTCCCTGGACCACCCAGGGCCACGAATGACCCCAACCTAATGTTTCTTACTTGCTTCATGATCAAATGAATCGAAATGGCACGGAATTATCTCTCGCGTAAAAGTTACGCTTCGCTCTCGAGCGAAGCTGCAGAAGCGCGGAGGATCAAGTTTCCAAAGAAAACAAAGGGGAACAAGAGCCATCGTCGGATGTAATTTGCAACGTCGGCTAAATCGATTCTCGGTGTTAATGCAACCGAGGTCCTCGTTGATTAAAGGATCGTGCTCGATAGGCCCCCGCCGTTCGATGAAATATTCATGAGCCCCGTGGAAAACTATGTTGCGCCTCTCGGATCGCCTTTAAACACGTCACCCGATAAAAAAGGGTATCCAAGTGCAAATCGATCCTCCTGTTTTGCATCGCGCGCAGAGGGAGAGCCTGCGTCGTAAACCTTCTTGAAATAACTTGTCGTTTCGTTCAATTTGCGTTTTAGCCGACGCGAGAAGCTCGAATCTTAACGGTGGCCAATAAACGTCGGCGAGCGTTCCCCGCGCAAAGTGCCGGCCATATGTGTAAACACCATAAACCCGTGTGACGGCATTTACCACGGCTAATGTGTAACACGGTTCAGCGCGAGGCTGAAAATCGAATTCACGACGCGAGCGTTTCATATGTTCTGAATAAACATGCGCTGGCTGGCGTGGGTAAATATTTCCATTACGCCCTGACCGACCACACTCTTCAACGTCTGTTGTGTGCGATGAAGAATGGAGACCTAACGAGCGACGGAAAGGCCCTGGCTGACGTCCAACGAGCCTCGATTCCGTGTAATTCGCTGCTCCGCGGCGATTAAAAAGCTCCGAACTGTGATTTCATTAACGTTAACTAGCAGGGATAGATTTAACCTCGAAATCGAGCGCCTGAGGGTGTACCGATGGGTGCTGAGGGTCAGTGTGTTGTAAACAACGGAGCCGGATTAAGAGGAGACCATTGGTGAATAATTTGGAGGGTGCGCCCTGGCCTAAAATTACAGTACACGAATATTTAATACCCGGCTAAAGTGTTTCTTCAAGGAAACAACACGGCGCCCTTAACAGGGCCTTAAAACGACCAGGACAAATTGGAGTAGAAGTAACGGCGCAAAGTCACGATTCGTGGATTAAAAAAAAAGGGGGGAGGGAACGATAGCAATCAGCGTCACATGTTCGAATCAATCCCAGCGTCAAGTTCACCTTGCTTTTTCTAACCACGCGAACGGCTGCTCTAATTGAATAGCGAATGGAAATGACGTGGGGGCTCGTGAAAATCAACGTCAGCGTCGAGCAGACCTCGCAGAGTTGAAAGGCCAACCCTGGGATTTACCTGGCCTTCTTTTTTTTTTTTTTTTATTTATATTTTTGTTTCGTTCCCTCGTATTCCAAACGGGGGATTTCCGATAATCGAAACACCGTGAAATCGGAAACAAGAAAAGCAACGTCCAAGAAGATGAGCCGTGATTGCAGAATGTTTTCGCGGCGCTGCGAGTCGGGAACAATGGCGAAGCTGCAGCAGAACCACGAGGGGGGAGGATGTAACGAAGTCAAAGCGGATGAATTTTTGACGAGTTTTAAAGCCGTCATTGTTCGAGGGGATCGGAATTTTCAGTATCCGCCGTGTCCCGAACAGCCGATGGCGACTTAAGCCCCCTTTAGTGGGGTAGTTTTGGGATAAAACCACGAAGAACCGTTCCAATAAAGAATCTTTATAGCTCGCTGTTTCCTGGGAAATGAAATTTCTGGAATCGTAACCGTGACTGTACACCGACCGGGATCATTCAATTCGCCCGAAGAAGTAAACATCGGTCGACTTTGTAATAAATTCTGAGGATTAATTTCAATTCCTAACCTTTTATACCCGCGCGAACAAAGGCCCTTTCATTTTGCTCTTCAAAGAGTGGATTCCCTTTTCGGGACGCCATTGAAAACTTCTCCCTTGTTTCCGTGACAATTTTTAATTTGAGCCCCGAAAGCAACGCGACTCTCTTTCATTTAATTCAACACCGTCCCGCGACAGAGCTGTTTAATATCCGTGTAACTTAATCTTCGCAGGTGTTGTTTTTAATTGCACTTCGGTGCTTTAAACAAACACACGTTCGTGATACAACCGGGGCGGTCTAATTGCAAGGATTCGGTAAATCAATGATTAAAAATTGAAAATTTATTTGTGGAGGGGGGTCTTCCTCAAACTGGTCTGCCCCCTTAATTCGAGTATCGAATCGTGGAGCTCGCGTTGAGCCTTCGCGAGGAAATTCGAGCTGTTAATTCCGAAACTGTTCCGGTTAGACGGCGAACGTGGCGGCAGCCGTCAAGTAACACGTTGCCGGCTTAAACGCTGTCTCGCTTTTCGACGCCATTATCGTGCAGTTGCACCTGACACGTTCCATCTCCTGAGGACGTCATTGTTGACTGGGGACGAGATAGCAACGACCGATGAGTTTACGGCTGTGTTGAACGTAACGGTTCGCTGATTAGCGAGGTATCAAGGTTACACCGCGCTGACATTCGCCGACAGGGGAACCTCGCCTAGATCTAATCTAATCTGTCGGGTATCTGGACTGGTACATATTTTTACGCTTCGCAGCTGAGTTGGTTTGTATTCGAATCCGAGGCCGGACATAAATTTCTCCCCGTCACCCAACACCATAACTCATCCGGTTGCAGCGCCAAGTGTCCGTCCATTACAGTGATAAATTTCTCCGGCTTTGATCCTGCGGAAGAAAGGAAACGGGACCCAGCTCGCCGAGCATATGTCCTTATCGCAGTCGATCGATCTTTGTCGTCGGTGTTTCTGACGCAAGCTCGACGGCGAAACAACCATCAACAGGTTGTTCCACAACGCCCACTTTGACAAAGACGAGAAAACTCGACGCGTCTGCAGACGACCTCGGATCGTATTCGCGATAGGCGAGCTGCCTAAGCTTTATTAGATTGACGTTGCGTGGATTTCCAGCCATCCCAACCTGACCCGAATACCTTCGCCGCACTCGGGATCCCGAGCCTCGAGATTCGCGAGTCTTTTCTTCGCCCAACTTCAAACTCCGTCCAATTAAGTTTCCAAGCTTCAAAACGAATCGCCTTGGCCGCCGAGCTGGCTTCCGGGAATCGTTCGCGGACCTCCGTTAAACTGTCGCCAGATAATTCAACGAGGAATTCTGCAAGAATCTCGTCTGACGCAATCGTACAGATCCTGCGACCATCTCGATCGCGCTAATTATACGCGTTCCGTTTCGAAATGGACCGGCCGCGATCGAAACGCTAAATCCGTTCGTTCTGGGTTTATTCCCGGATGTTGCGTCCCTTCGGTAGCTTTCTTTCACAGATTAAGGGGGCAGACCAGACATTTAATTATGTTTCGATAACATTCCAAGCTTTTAATTTCTTGTCCTCAAACTGGAACACGCAGGCGACGGTTTGAGGACAAGACCCCCCATGGTCAGAGACAAATGATGATGGAACTTCGGTTCCTTCTCGCTGACCTTGCTCGACCCAGCGCCTTTGACCACGCCGGCACGCGCGTGTGGGTCCAGGAGGAAATGGCCCCTACACGCTGCTCGTTTAGTCCTGATTACACTGTTCCTCGTACTGTTCGCATCGACCCGACGTTAACGATGATCGGATATCGGTTTTGCGTTAATGGTTATCGGTAACGGATATCCTGTGGAACGTATCGGATTACCGAGACATCTTGGCCGTACCTATCCCGACGAGAGGGTTTTATTGGACATGCGTTTCCTTACGAACCTAACGAACTTGGAAAATAACCTCTGGCAGTTTTTACAAGTGTTTGTTCGAGCGGACCCAACCTCTCCGACGATCCTTTGCAAGATGGTGTTCGAAGAGCACACGTTTCTATCGATAAATTAGATTCCTGTGTTGTTTCAGTCGCCCTTTGCTCGTGTTGTTTGGTTATGGGGTTGGTACGCCGTTAAAATAACCAGAATCAACCATTCGGTCCGTGGACCATCGTTGTGGGCGTATGACTGTTGTTGTTTGTTGTAAATTGAGGTGTATTTTCGGTTGTTTCATGCCTGCCTCTGTTGTTTAGTGCATCCATGAATCCACGATCCAGCTGATGCGAAAAACTTTATTTATTCGCGATGAAAATTCCCCGAAAGGTCCGGTTCACATATTTGTTGGGTAAACAACCAAACAACTCGGCAGCGACGGAATAAATTGGTGAAAAACGAGTTGCCATAAGCGAGAAATATTCGATCGAGGGTCTTTTCATGAATCCTCGCCGCCGTTTGTCCGCGTAACGTGACCATAACAATGGCGCCGCATGGCGCCCCCTCGTCCAGCCGGTTCTTTTGTTACGGGCAAACGGAATGGTGGATCTCGACGCAGCGAAACCGCGCTGTTTTATTTAACTACAAGCCCGACCCGCAACGGGAAACGTAAACCTGTTATTTCCACTGAAAATTACGTCACGTTGATGTTGGTCTTTAATTAGGAGAGTGGGTGTGCTGGAAAATCAACGATCCCCATACCTTTTGAATGTTTGAGGGATTTTTGTGTACCGGATAATATTTACCCGTTAGCATTCTGTGTTTTTAAGAAAATTTATTTCCGTATAAAGTGCCAGTTATTCCTTTTTTCACCCGGCATCACGAACACTTGATGGTTAATTTTTGTTTAATTAAACCCTACGCTGTAATTATTCATCATTTCCCCTTTGCACGATATTTGATCCTTTTTATTTCCTTTTTGTAGAACTGTTTTTGTAAAGAATAAAACAACACGGTGTTCCTGTAATATGCGTCTGCTTTACACACGGGAGAACTCCCTTTTGAAACGATAGAATCTACCTCTTTGAACATTATTATTAAATTCCATTGCACGCGCTTCTATAAATACCTTAAAATTCGTTGCTTTCACGGGGGACAGTTTTTCCTCTAAAGGACAGATCGAATAAAGATTCTTTCTTTTTTCAAGTTAATAAACAACGTTCTGATGATTCGTTTATGCAATTTTTCAAATAAATAAATTAACTTTTAATTTCTAGTAACTTTTAAGTATAATGCGAGTGGGGTTACCCTCTACCATACTCGACAGTGCTTTAAAGTTTGGATAGGTTATGAATTAAAGCCCTAAGCTGAAAGTTTGAGGACCCATTTTACCCAAAAGGAGGAAGTAATTATTGCAGCAGTACGTGTCTCAAACTTTTTTAGAAAACGAGTACATTTTTTAAATTCAGCATTCGATGAAAGTTTTGCAATATAGAACAGAAATTATCTCGCTCCCTTGTAAACCATAACAAAGAAACCATAACCCCCTTCCGATTCGCATTTAAATTCCAATATCCGAGTCCGGGAACACTGACTTTAATTATTACTTTGAATTGAAATGACAAAGCTAATTATAACTTTCTGTATATAAATTAATTTCGTCCCTTATTGCACAACTTCCACCAGACACTTTCAGAGGAGTTTGCTCTGTCCAATTTTCCTTAATAACCCTTCTGCCAAGAATTTTAAAAAATAATAAAATAATATTCGCAAAATTAAGGATTTAATCATCCCTGCAGGGTGCATAGGTGAGATTCAAATGCACCCTGACGAAGGGGTTGGCAAAAATGTCCAGAGCAGAAGATCGAACCGGAAGAGGCACTGACCTTTCCTTCGTATTCCGGCCGTCCTCATCGTCCTCTTCCTCGATGTCGTGCAGCCTGGGGCTCAATCGATGTTGAGTGTTGCCCTCCTTCGCGAAGTCCTCCTCCTCGATCCTCTGTTCGGCCTCCTTCTCGTCCTCGAGATCGTCCAGATCCTCGTCGAGATTGCTCAACGGCGCCAGTTCCTTCGTCTGCACCACCGGGACCTTCCTCTGTTGTTGCTGTTCCTTGTCCTGTTGTTTCTGTTGCGACGATTGCTGCTGCTGCTGCTGCTGTTGCTGTTGACCAGGATGCTGTTGCTGCTGGTATTTGTGGCCGGTGGAGCCCCTCTTGGCCTCGGGGGTGGCCCCCGAGACAGCTGCACCACCCCCACCCCCGCCGCCACTGGCGCACGGCAGGCAGCAAGACCACGCGCCCCCCACCTCGGCACCCTAGCGCCACTCAGCGTCGAAACATCCAGGGCCGGCTTCACCAGGCTCTTCGGGACCTCTATGGACCGATACGACCAATTTTCCACCCAATTACAGCCCCTGACCACGGGCTACATTGCCCCAATCTAATGTACCCTGAGGCTACACCTGGGGTCTGACTTCTGTGAGGGTTGTCTGAAGATTTTCTGGGTCTTCTAGGTCTGCTGGTTGACTGGTCACTTCCTTGGAACTTTGTAGGTGTTCCAGGACCTGTGACAGACTGGTAGGATCAATTCTTCCACTTCCTACTGTGGTAGACTGTACTCTACAGCTGGAACTAGTCCTTGAGATCCTGTTCCTGAATTTTCTGGGTACTTTATGCCTTTTGGTTACTTGGTGATTTGCCCTCAAATCAAGGTATACAGCTTCAAACCACTTGGGCCTTGGACCTTTAATCACCTGATGATGAGACTTGTTAATAGTCAATATTAGTGCAAACCTTATGGATTTAGATGTGACACTCTATGAATTTTACAGGATCAGGTTCCTTTAGGTCTTCTGTCGCCTATTCTTAGCCTTTTAGACCTTAGTGTGTCCTCTATAAACTTGGATGGACCACTTTCTGGGTCTTCTAGTCTCCAAATCGACCCAGTACAGGTGTCCCCTAAGTCTTCAATACCCAGTTATCAAAATTGTGTTCAATCTTGGGTACAACGAAAGATTCTCTACGAAGTTACGATTATAGGCCCTTCTTCCACACGTAAAAAAGTTCGGTAATCCTACTCTAGGTTCAGAGCGAGAGTGCTCTTCCAGGTCTCGTCACTAAGTGGCAAGTTTCTAATGCTCGTCGCGCGTGAAACACCGAGTACACGCCGAGGCTGTCCTACTTCCGGCTCCTCCGGTACCGAGCACTGACCCCACCAACCTGAACACCCGAAACACCGCACCACACCTCCGATTATCCTTCTTCCAGCTCACGTTACAGGCGAAAATGGAGCAGCCGCAATTAGTCGAAGCAATTAACCGCGGTACGGCGGTATCGGTTGCCAGGGCCTTTCGTTGATCGCCCTTCTCTTCGAGCCACCGGGCTGATTAAGCCCCGAGGAGTACCCCGGTGATCCTAGACGCGTAAGAAGTCGTCTAACGGGCTAGCCCCAGCCAGAATTCTGGATCCTGGCCACGAAGTACGTTAAAATAGGTTTTGATAGTTGAGTTTGGCACTGGGTTGCGTAGAAAACGTGCGTAGAAAGAGTGCGTGATGGACGATGAGTCTTCCCGCGTCCCTTTGTCGGCGGAACACAAAATTGATTGTCGTTGGTGATAGGACGTGCCGTCTTCGTCGCTAACTATCGGCTCGCTGCAAGATTCATCTCGTCAGACGATTTTCCAAGGAACTTAGAGAGAGAGAGGGGGGGAGAAACGACTAATCTTCCTCGTGCTATGAAAACCTTCGAGCTTCCATTAAAGTGGCTTCGTTTCGAACCAAATTGGACACCAACGATGGATCGTAATAATTTTATAGGCTGCTTTCGCAGCATTTTTCGGTCACGGTTTTATCGTTCCTAAGGTCTGCTTCGTTTCGAACAAGTTTTTTGAAACTTGAATAAAGGGGAAGATGGCGGAGTGAGGTTGGGGCGTCTGAACGTTTAGAAGGTGGTTTTTAGATGACAGGAATATACAGGGTGTCCGAGACGAAGGTCACGTCTGCGTCGTAACTAACCCCAGGACACCGTCCTTGGCGCCTGGATGTCGGTCAGGTGGCCACTAAAGTCTTTCGGTTACAAAATCTTGCCTACGAAAGGATAATTCCTTGAACAAGAATATTATAACAAGAAATTGTTCGATTCTGACCATTTATCCCAACGTTATTCGTCCAAATGTGGTTCCGCTATCGATCTAACCTTTTTCCCGGAATTTCGATAAAGATCCCTCCAATTTGCTCGGTTCGTTGGTTCCCGATGAAATTAAATTATTTAAGACGGCCAATATCGAGAAGAATCGAGCGCAGTTACGGGGGAAATGTCACGGAGGTAATCGGCCGGTGACATTTCCAGCCGGCCGATTTATTTCTTTCTCGTTTCAATAGCAATCTTCGTGTATCGTTATCGTATTCATCATTTTGCAATTGGATGAGGTCGCTTTTCTTAATCAGGAAAAATGGCGTAAACCGGTTAGGAAGCGAGAAGCCGGGGCAATCAGGCTGCACGAGGTCGGAATTTTTAATTTGCTCGCAATCTACGCTCGTTTTTATTAACCATTAGCCGGGGAATTGGTCGTGATACCTCTCCTGGACTCCGTGTTGCTTGATTTTGTAGCAATATTGCAAATTTGAATGACGGTAAAATGTCAGCGAATATGAACTTAGAGCCATAAATGAAAATTCTAATATAAATTAGGAATGAAAGTTAGAATTGTTGCAAACTGCAAAATCCGAGTGAATCAATATTGCAAAACTACTAAATCCGAGCTGTGTCCAAATCAATCAGTGATTCAATCATACTCTTATCGTGTCAAATTCAATGTCAATTAATATGCAATATTAATTTGCAAATGCAATTTTAATTTGTTAACATTGCTCCTGACCCAGTTCGAGAAAAAGTGCAATATTTTAATAAAAAGTCAGCTTCTCGAACGAAACTTCCCCAGAAATTAATAAATGGTAGTTGCAAATTTAGAATAATTTAGCAAAATGACCGAAGAATATTTAAGCCACGAAACTAATCGATAAAAAAAGGAATGATCGAGAGGGTCACGCGTGTCCCATTAAAAAAGTCCCGAGGAATCTAAAGAGCCGCAATAAACTCGAAGGAAAAGTCCTGCGGTCGCGATCCGAACGTATCCAAAGGCGTAGTATAATAGTTTTCTGAAAAAGGGGAAAAAAGCAATCTCGAGTCTCCGACACTTTCCATGGTTACCCCGGGTTCACAAAGCGTGAAAACGGAGAGGAAGGTAAATAAAACACAGGCTGCAGTAGAAAAATGAACCTCGGGGGCCATTTTTTCGATACAGGCGCACACCCACGTGAACGGTATCGGAAAATGGCGGGAACACGGTCGTAACCTAATCTAACGTCGATCCCATTTCTCTCCGTTCCATAAACGCGGTCTGGTCGGCTCGTTTGATCGAATTTGTGCCGTTATGGAAAAACGGCGCGAGTTCTCGAATTAAATCGAGGAATCGGGTAAACAGAAGAATTAGGTTATGTCATTAGCCCTGACACTTTCTTCGCACCCCCCCTTTTCAGCCAATAATCCGTCGAACGGGCTCGACTGCCGATTAATTTCTGTTTAAACGGCGGACCCGGCAAACAGGGATCGATTATCCGCCATTTCCTCCTTTTTCGGTATCGGTAACCGTGTTAAGCCGTGATTGCCGTAATTAGTCCGATCAGATATCATTTCGATGATAATCGCTTCCTTTGTTCGTTTCATTTAATTAAAAGTAACCGGATTTTAGGCAGAGGGTGTCCTATCACTCTTAACGTAATGTAATTCAATCTTTCAACCCTCGCAGGCCCGATAAACATTTTTTACCGCGGGGAAAAATTCCGGGAACATCGTTCACGGGTAATGGAAAGGAACATTCATGAATTTTTATAAATTCTCACGCGGACGAGGGTATTTTATTACGCGTAATTTAATATTCCTTGCCGTTACAATTTTCGCCGGTCTTGGAAGTTCGTTCACTATTCTGCTGGATTTTAGAAAATACTAGAATTTTCGCTTAGATTTTACTAATGAATTTTTTAATTAATGACTGGAAATATTCTATGTCTAAACTATGTAAACTCTAATCAGTTTTAGAGCACAATTATCGGATAAGTAGATTAAACTACAAATGAATTAGCGTGCAAAGAGGATGTCTTATCAGTCTAAATGTACTCGCGAAAATGGTTTAATTCGCGTTACTTGCATGCTTACCCCCGAGCAGATACAGAATTGTTGTTGTTGTTTCTGTTTCTGTATGTACGTCTCGTTGTGCTGAATTCGTTCGGATGAAAGAGGCTGATAAAAGGGTGATTCCTATTCAGAGGTTGCTTAATTAAGCCTCGGTCGCTGCTCGTTTCGCGATGAAAGAGCTGCTCGCAGTTAAGCTAGTGGATACACGGTAAAGTGTTGTTGGTAAATTGAATGAGAAACGCGAGTCTTTCTTTTTTCCCTCCACCCCTTATATTTTTTTCATGAATAGCAATAATTTCAATAGAAATACCATTGTTAAATTTATTTAAAATAATTATTGACGGTCAGGATATGATTTATTATTGATTTGTTTTTCGCAAAGGTTGAAGGTATTCAGAAATGATCGATTACAGGAAAAAAAGAATAGAGTTCAATGTTCTGAAAGGGAAGAGTGTTTTAAAGCCAGCCGTTACAGTTGGGTGAGCGCATTATTAGACGCGGTTAGTGTCATCAATTACGAGGGGTTCGATGATTACGTCCAGGGGCAGTCATCGATTGTTAGCCAAGACCCCTTGGCATGTGTCAATTAATTGCACTGGGTGGTTAATAACTGCGTGCAAAATAAAATTATCGATCGTTTCGAAAGGCTCAATGAACCTCGTTGTCTTATCATTATTCACCTGAGATTTATAACTCCTTCGAGGAGAGAAATCATTAATCAATTTAATGATGGAAAGAAGAGGTTTCAATAGTGGTGGAAGATAAATTGTTTTACTACTATATTAAATATTCAGGTAATTAAATGTTATTATATATTGTCAGCAAATAATTTTGTGGCAATTATTAGTAATAAATTATTTATTACTTAATATTATTACTACTAAATTAAATACTGCTAAATATTGCCACCAAATCAAATATTATTTAACATCTCTACAAAATTAAATATTGCTAACACTTTTCCTAAACCAAATATATAATTTAATAATAATTAATAATACCAGATCGAAACATATTCAAAAACGAATAACAGTTCACTTTTAATTAATAAAAGTACCTGTTACACCCCCAATCCAATTGCAATCAATATTTATAGTGTTTTTTAATCAAACTTCCTTTCCAAGCACAATTCTCTCCATCGAATTCCTGTTTATTCCTCGAATATATATCAAGTCCCTTTTTTCGACGAAAAGGGAACGGGGGAGGGTGAATGAGGAACGAGAAAATATCGATGGGGCCTCATTGTGGTAGCAACGATAAATCTCATTTATTGCCGAACGAACGAAAGGTCTGTGCGCGTCGATAAGAAAGCCTCGGCCGGAAACTGAACGCTTCCGTTTAACTTCCTATTCAAAATTTCCTTTTTCGTTCCGTCGAAAGAAAAATTGAAACCACCCCGTTCCTTCAAACGCAAAGAACCGAAAGCAGATCCTTGGGAAAAATATATAATTCCACGAATTTCGTTAATGCAAATTAACAAAATTAAATTATTCCACGAGAACGCGGAAGTACATAATCCTTCAATTAGTAGAAAAAAGAAGACATTTTAAAAAAGGCCGGGAACAAAGGCCTACACCAGCCCCTAAAGTATCTCTTCAGGTACGGTAGAGTATAGAACGGAGCAATTAAAGCCCATCCCCCTTTCTCTCTCCCTTTCTTTGTCTTTGTTTAATTGCTCGATGCGTGCCACGATTCGTGCAACCTCCTCTAACGATTCTCTTCGATAACGCTCGATTCGAACACGAAGAAACAGACCTGCACCGTCTTCCTCCTCTTTTCTTTTTTTATCTCTGATCTTTGTCGAGAAAGAGTATCATTGTCTAGCTTGCACTTTTGTGCCGCTCTCTTCCGTTGAATAGGCGCCGCGACACCGTGGGATTCGTTTAATTGATTCGCGGACAATGACGATGTTGTGCAACCGGCTTGACAATGCTTGTGCATGAATTAATAACTGATTAAATAACACAGCGGACTGGATATGTTTATAATAAATTAAAAATATTTGCCCAAAAGTACTACGGTACACGATCTTATCCTTTATTATTATTAATTAACGAGTGTAAGGGGTAGTTCGAGTAACAAGTGTCGGAAGTTACAGCCAAGGGTGTTTCTTCCATCCCCTCGAACACACCTTATTCACAGCGGTTCATCAACAAGTATTACACAACATCGTCCTGGCACGTTCAGTTATCGGCCATTGGTTTCGACCCGGGCGTTCAACCCCCTGTAAAGCACCCCTCCGATCACCGAAAACGGCCCGGTGAGAGCGGAATCACTGCCAAGATCCCGTCTCGGCCGCCGGGGAGGGCTGCGGACAGAAGGGAGCGGCTGTTTGTGTCACGCACCGGCACGCAGAGCTCGCTTTTTTTATCAGCAGGGGCGGTAAACAACAGGTAGCGTGCACGAGAGACACGCGACCTCGCCCCTCCAACGCAACGACGAGGATTGAACCGGCTTACTGGGGTGGTAAGGGCCCTCTGCGCTTCCGGTCACTTCGCGATTCACCAGGATACGAGAGACCGCGGTCCCACGGGACGTCGCCCTGCCCACTGCATCCCTGATCTGCTCACAGAAATCCACACTGAACCCACGACACTGGTACCGTGCACTGGGAGACGGGAAACTGGGGATTCGAGCGGACCGAAGGTGTCCTACAGGTGCGAATGAAAGATTGCCGCGCGACTGGAGGGGGTGTGGGGCATCACCTGACGGTGATTTTGGTTGCAAATACAAGGATTTTGGTTTGTTCTTTGGGAAGCAAGCCCTGTAAGCCCTAATTAGACCACCGAGGATTAAGTTGAGAGTCTTCAGAAGAATTTTAGACCTAGTAGCCTCTTGCTGAAGAAGAAATTGTCGTTCAACTTAGTCTTGGACATTTAATGAACGAGGAATATGATTTGTTGATCAATTTCATGGCTAAGGCAGGTAATTGATCGATCGGAGGACAAGTAACGTTGTTCCAAACTTGAAACTAGCACGATAGAATCATTAATCTTACATCGCCAATATGTTTGTTCAAAACAAACTTCCGCAGGTGTTTGAAAAAATACCAAATTTCCTCGAAATTAGCATCTCATGATAATAGATATTAAAGAACAATGAGAGCTTCTTCGAATAATTTATACACGGGAGGTTAAACATCATTGTTTTCGCGAACAACTAATTAAACTAGCACCACGTGCACAAACAACCACCTGGTTTTTAGATCCCTGCCATTCTATCCAAACAATGCCGAACGCGACTGCCATTTCACACTCGAAATCATTGGAAAAATGTTTCCATTGAAACTATAAATAACAACACCCACGTCCTGCGTACAGACCTCACAAACAACATAAAAAAACCTCGACAAAAAGAGCTGTGCAACAAAGCAACATATTCATTCCTTTTAAAGGTCCAAATCACGGTATATTTAACAAAAAAAAGTCTGAAAAACACGCAACGCGCTTCACCAAAGCAGAAACCTCCACCGCAACCGCGTATCTAACAGTCTCCTCGTTTTTCAACGCGAATCGAGCCCCTCTCCCATCCTATCGCGCTGTACTCTTCAGGATCAGGTGCAGAAAAGCTCCGGCTTGAAAATTCAGCCCTGGCACGATCGCTTCGACCGAGGACACCCCTCGAAATAGCACAAACACTGAGGGACGCAGGTGTACGGAGGTCTAGCTTGCGAACCGTCAGGACACTGGGGTTTCTCGACGTTCGCGACGACTTACGACGACGAAACGACGAAGAACGATCGAGGAGAGGGTTGTAGGTTATGTTTTGGGTGGAAGACCGTGGACATCGCACCGCGAGGAGGCTACAGAGGTCCAACGCGAGGCTGAACCGCTGGGACGCCGAGCGTTCAAGATGTCTGCACCGACGTACGGCGATGGAATGATCGAAAGGAGCAGGAAAGGCGGTCGCAGGTTATGTTTTGGGTAGAAGACCGTGGATTTTGTACCGCGAGGAGGCTCGGTGCTTCCGAGCCGAGACGATGAGCCCGTGCGCCGTCGTATTGACGTTGACGGCGGCCGAGACCCGACTGACGGAACGATTCTCTGTGTGGCGTCGCCGTGGCACAGTAACGTACCATTCGGAAAAACGGAGGGCCTCCGGTGCCACCGCGACGACGCCGATCCAACGCTATTTTCCTGTTTCCATCTCGAGGTTGATGAGCATGGACTGACCTTTTCGCTCCGTGCAGAAATGTTACGTTTCTTAATTGGAATTATACTTCCAGAAGCTGAGATATTTTTAGAAATTTCGAAGTTTCAGAATGTTCTGAATTATTCCATAACTAAAATGCTTCCTTTTATAAAATAAAATGAAATAATTTCATTTAGTAATTGAACAATTCACCTCTTATGGCAAGTTAAAGTCGTGTTAATTTTTCTCAAATTCTGCAAACCCAAAAAACATTGTATTTATTGCTCCTTAAACAAACCCTTGCTATTTTAGCACTATTTTTGTTACAAATTGTGTCAACGTAAAATAACCAGAATATCTCGCATATTTTTCTTCGGATACCTGAAAATGTTTGAAAGAAAAAAAACGCTGAGCTTAATAACATTGTTAGAGCGTTGAAAAAACATCGGCGTGCATGGAAAGAAGTGCAAACAGAGTTTGAAACAACCAACCCCCCCCCCCCTCCGCGCTCCCCCTCGAATTTCTCAAATCTCATCGAAAGCAAAAAACGTCGTCCCCATTTTCTTGAATGCGCCCCGCGGATTGTCCCGCTGCAGAGGAAGATAAACGTAATCCCGCGGCAACGAGACGCTACGTAAAAGCGGAAATGTTACAGAGTGCAAACATGGCGGCAATGGGTATCAGGAAGCTGGCCAACGTTACCAGCCCCCCCCAGAGACCCAGGCTCTTCTAAATTAAACAGACAAATCTGCACGCCGGGATTCTTTAAACAAATAGCGGCGAACAGCGTTGGAAAATGTAACAGAGACAGATTTGTGAAACGCGCGCGTGTGTGTCCGTGAATTGCGTGTGATGGGGTGTGAACGACTGACCTAATTTTTGCAAAACAGCCGGTGCAGCCGACTGGCCATTGCCGGCCACTAGCAATGACGCCTACGTTATCTGACACCATTGTGAGGCTGCACGTTGTCGGAGGAAAGTTTAATGGGTGAGTTCACAATGGGTAAATGTTTCATCTGTTTTCCCTTCTTTTACTTCTTGCAGAATCTTGAACAGTCTACGAGGTAACTTATTGTTTTCTTAGTTTGATGGTTTATTAATTTACCAATTTATCAATTTCTCAGTTTCTTAATTTCCCAATTTGTCAATTTACCAATTTACTGATGTATTGGTTTTCCACTCTACCACTCTTCCAATTTTTCAATTTACCAATTCAACCATTCATCAGTGTGCCAATTTTCCAATTTAATAATTTATTCATTTCCTTGTTTACTGATTACTCATTTACCAGTTTACTAATTTACTAATCCATCAATTTCCCAGTTTGTTAGTTTTCTAATTCTTCAATTCACTAATCAATCTACCAATTTGCCAATTTCCCAAATCCTCAGTTTATAAATTTACCAACTTATCCATTTCCTAATTTCCTAATTTCCCAATTTACCAATCTGACACCAACGTGAGACCTTTAATGGGTGAGTTCACAATGGGAAAATGTCTGATCTGTTGGAAATATTTTTTCGTATTTTCTTTGGAAAACTAGCACTAATATTCACTTCCAGCATTTTTATTCCGATGCCTTTGTGACAGCAAAGCCCCGAATCCTTTTTGTAATATTTCCAGTCTTCGCCACTTCCCAAGGATTACGGGTATTAAAATGTATATTTCAGTAACCTTTCACGATAATGGCTCTTTTAATACCTCCTTCTGGTAACATTTTTATTAACACGATTCCGCGAAATCTTCAACGACGTTCCCGTTTTCGTGCCGGTTTTTTTTAATATATAAATTATTTTTTAATCCCGTTCCCGAGGATAATCAATTTTTTATCACGGACCCTTCGTCCCGTAAAAGCTCGCGTATTTTTAATCCCGACAAAAAAAAAAAGTGGACTGCCGTGCAAACACAAACGACGAGGATTTAAAGCGACAACGAACGACTCGCTCTCGGCGTCGAAAACGGCGGAAGCCGATGGTTTACGACTTGCGACGTGCCAATCAATTAAACGATAACTTTCCCCAAAAATTTCTCTGAAATTTCCTTTTCGAAAACGCGAATCAACCCCTGTCCGCGCATGTCTTCGACGCCCCAGGGCCGTACCTCGAAACCGCTCCTCCGTTTCTGAAACTTGATCGATTTGCTCGCGAGATAATTTATTCCCTGAAAACGATCGTAATTCGAGCAATCCATACGTTCCAGTTAATTAATCCATCTTGCCCGATCTAATTAACAGGACAACTCTGTGGTTGTGTCATAAAAGAAAGAAGGTCTAATCAAGAAAGCAGCGTTGTTGTTTAATTGTCGATAAACGGAAGCGGTTTTTGGCGAAGATGAGTTGGCAGAGGTTATGTAAGGAAAACAGTGTCCTTCAGAGAAGATACACTCGTGCTCGGGCAAATTGTGCCAATCTTTGCGGCAGATAGCGGTGTTATCATTTCGTACGTCACACAAGTGGGTAATAGACGGGAGCACGGTCATTAGATCTGTCAGCTCTACTTAAAGGCGGCAACGTTCGGTCACGTGACGTGAATTATGGGATACACGGGAGTAGTATGGTTGTTCGCCGTCGCCGTGCAACGCCGAGGCCCCCGATGGACGCTTTATGGTGACTGATAACCCAACAACGGGTACAACGGTCAATTTTAATGAAACACGATAGCTCTCGATCTTGATCGATCAATTTTCTGCCAGAGGCTTATTCTAATCAACCTCTGACCTTTGAGGCCCAGCTTGAGGCTGAAAATTTCGGTGTATAGTGTTTTAAGACCTTTTTGCAACGGAATTTTCATTTATTTTAATTCTTACGTTATTTCATTAATGTTTTTGTTGCAATCGTAAAGGGGAATTGTTACGCGTTGCAATAAACAAGATAATGTAGAGAACGAGTGGTTTTATTGAGATTCAGGGAACTTCCTGGCCTTCGAATTGCACTTCGACGATGATTACCTCTTCGTTTCCGGTACTCACAAAAGGGAAGGAGGGGGGATGAACTCATTCGATCGATCGAAATTTCCCGAATCCGTAAAAAATCGAGAACAGGAACTAAAATTTTGCGACAAAACGAATTTCTGTCACTTTGATTCGTTTCTGTCAGGAATTACTACACGTCACTATTTTTCACATGAAAATTGTTAAAACAATAAAAATTCTTTCGTTAATAAAACGTACACAAGTATTGATAAATGTTAGAAAATTGAAAATTGCTTGTGGGTTTTTACAATTATAGTAAAATTGAGATTGATAATTATTAAAGTAATTATTAAAATTACAGAAATTTTTAGATAAACAATAGTAACAAAAATTTGTTTTCCTAAAATTATTAATTTACTTTTGTTTATTTACAATTATCCAATCTACAGGTACTCAAATATTGTCCTTACGACTCCATGTAATTGTTAAACAAACAATTCAGCAACTTGTTGCATATTTTGATCCAGCTACGATTTAACAAACATGCGAGGGTGCTGTAATCGAGTTCCACCCCCCTATAAACCCCGGTGCCGAAGAGAAAAGCAACTCTCGAAGAAAATGCAATCGATTATGTCAGTGTAATGCAACGCGGTAAAATAAATAGCCTCTTTGTTATTATAGGAGACTGCAAACATAATGCAATAATGCATCGGCCACGCATGCACTTTCAATAAGAATCGTCCGTCTCTGTCGTGACCGCGCGTGTACCGTACGTCCTCTCGCTCGCTCCCGCTCATTTTACCGGGCTATAGATTGAATTTAATTAGAGGCTGAGAATTTCCAATAATCCAATAGTCTGCGTGCAGTCATTTATGGTTGACGTGAATTTTATTTAGTCTCTTCGCTGATATTCTATTAACTACACCGCGTTTCATAACCTGCAGAGTGAATAACCTCAAAAATAATCGAATAATGATTACCTGTAAATGCAGGGTAAATTTGATACACGTTTTCGGTCATTTCATACCTTCGATTCGTTACTTTATTTGGAAGCGTGTCTTCAATTCAAATAAATTTGAATTCAATAAATTTGAATAATTATTTACGCATCCATGGAAACGATTTTTGAATTCCTGAATGGTAGCAATTAGTGCGTGGACAGAAACTGTAATTATTATCGTGCGTATCTAGAATTTCTATTATTTCGCCACGGTATCGCATTACAATTGCAAAAACGTGCGCATTAATATTGAATAACGGAACAAAGGTTTACGTATCATCGTAATAATGCAGGATCGATTACACTTGCACCGTGCGATGTTGGTCCGTATGTACGTGGTAAAACAGCAAGCCGTTGTACGATGTATAAAGAATCCGAATGGATTATCGACAGCCGTTCCCCCCTACTCGCCCCTTCCGTTCAATATTTGTTTTTGCATTTGACAGCTGCGAATCAACCAAATACGGCGACAACCAATACCGATTTTCTATGATCAAAGGACGTATAACATCCACAGACGGATGTTGTTTTGAAAAATCAATAATCATTTATTGTATTTGAGCGTAAGCTCAAGCTAAAGTTGGAAGTGTGAGAGTAAGTAGTAATTACTTACTTGACAATTTCCCAATTTGTCTATTTTCTAATTTCCCAGTTTCCAAAATCCCCACTCTATAAATTTGCTAATTCACCAATCTAACATTTTACTAATTTACCAGCCTATCAATTTCCCAACTTACTAACTTATCAGTTTCCCAATATATCATCTTACGACTCTATCAGTCTGCCAACTCACCAGTTCAACAATAAACACTGAGACCATCTAGTTACCAAGCCTAGTAATTTTCAACCCCACCAGTAAATGTACCTGCTCCCCCTAAGGTCTAAAACAATTTATTCGATTTGATGGGTGATGCCAAGGTTTCACGGTGGACAAACGGTTGTGGACGGACGTGCTCGATGTCCGAAGGCTGCACAATCGTTAGCAAATCGCACAATCGAGACAACGAGGCTCGTATTCGATGAAAGAGGAGCTCGAAGAGACGGTCGAGGGTCGATATAGGAGGAAACGCTTGCGCGGTTTGCCTTTCGTCCTCGGTTCTCCACTAATAATCGCGAGTTATCGCGAATTAACAAGGAACTACGTACGGATGCCATCGAAATCAGCTACGCGCCCATATTTCACCCCACGCACGATCCATCCCATTTCGATGGGAATATTAACCCTTTGCGCTCGAGTGCTGATTAACCAGAATACATATAACGCGAAATTTAAAGTGGCAAATTAATCAAAGATACAAGCTCGAAAGTGCTTAAAGTTAATTTAAGTTGCTGGAAGATTTGTACGAACGTAATCGATCGTGGAACCGGTCGGTATTAGCGGTAATTAATTAATTAGCGTAGCGATTCACGGATCTGTTTACCGTGCTTTGTGACGATCGTCGGAGGGAACCGAGGAAATTACACGCCTCTGCTTCATTTCGCCGATCGCACTCCAGAATTCCGTATTGAAAACCCCTCTCGACGCACCCTCCGCGATCTAATTAACGAACTTTCAAAAATTTTCCCCGAGGTTTATCCCCGTCTCGCACCCATTAGTCCTTTTCACACACCTTTTGCTACAATTCTGCGAGTTTTCAACCCCTTGTCACACTTTAAACACTCGTGACGTGGTCTCGTGGTGCACGTGGCAGACATGGTGAAAAATTAGAATATTTAAATTCGATTTATCACTAGCAAGGTGTTTACTGGGTATTGTTACAACAGGAGGAGGTTGATATCGTAATCGAACTAATTTAATAGTCGAAAGAAGGCCACGCGACGAGGAGCATTTAGTCAGGGGCAGGAGTTGGACAAGCGTGGAACTCGGCCGAAGTTAATTTAACTTTGCCCCGCGAATTCTTTGACTGTAAGCTAATGGAATGAAAACATTCTATCTTACCGACGGGAAATAAATTCTTATCATCTTTTTTCGACACCGTCCGCAAATGGAAGCAATTAAAAATATTATTAATTAACCCTTTCAAACTGGGGAGTGGGAGTGTCACGAGTATTTATTATAAATAGCATTCGATTATATTGTGAAAGATTGAAAATATATTTTCTACTCTGTTTAAATTTAATAATAAAAAGAAGGAAAGAATACCATTTATTCGGAAAGAAGGAAAAGTACATTACATCCCAGAAAGACGAGAAACTCCCAAAAGAAGGAAAAAAAAGAAGAAGGTTACCTTTCACGAAGAATAGACCCATTCACGAAAGAAGCTTAAGCTTCACCCTCGATAACTCACCCCTCGTACCTGATTTCATCCCTTATCGTCACAGCTGACCGATACCAGCATAAGGATCTTACCAAGTTAATGACTTTCGCGAGAAAAAGTATTATACGATAAGGGTAGATGTTCGAGGGTGAAGCTTCATAGGGTGGGGACAGGATAAAACTCACACCCCTTAGCCGAGATTTGTTCCTAATTCAAAAAGGAGGCATCCAGGACACAAACTTGTTAACCATTTTAACGTTCACGAATCAAGCTCTTTATTTTATACATTAAGGGATGAAAAGGGGTGAAAGTGCCTGTTTTCACAGGCTACCTTCAAAACTTCAATTTTATTATTTTCAACAACAATGGCATTCAAATAATTGTTGCAATATTTAAATATGTTTAAACAATTGTATAACAATTTTGTGTTAATTTCCTGTACACCCAGCCCTCACCAAAGAGTATCTTTCCAACCAGTAGTCGAAAGGGTGCTTTAAGGTGCTCCCCCTCGAAACCACCCTCGTTTGTGGTCCCAAGTCGAGGACACCATAAAAATTCCTAACAAACGCCGTGGAATACACGGCATGGGGTCCGGTGTACGTACGCGGTTAAGTTGGTGAAGTTGTAGCCCAGCCAGAAGGTCGGTTATTGATTGGCTGCCTGTTGCTTTTAACCCTGCCACTGCTGCGGTTATACACCCCTGTACACCCCTTTCATCCCTCTTGTTTCTCGTTCTTCAACCCTTCCGCCGTCTACAGACTAATGGTTACCCGCGTAGCATTCATCAACTATGTATTCGGATATGCTTTCCGCCCCTCTTCGCCCGGGGGCGAACTTTACCCCCTCGAGCCACCCGAAGAACGCGTCGAAATAAGGGAAGGTTTGATCAAGTTGGGCTGAGTCGAATCTGAATATTGATTATTTTTAATTTAAGTATATTTTTTAAATGACGTCATCCAAGGGTGCATTCACAACAACCCCTCTTTGTAAGATTGCAGCGAAACGACACTTGAAAAAGCATCCTAGAAAGTTTAATAAACTGTCTCGCATCACCTAGATGCTACTCGTGAGATGAATTTCTGGTTCTCAGTGATAATTGAATCGATCGGGGCGGAGGGGAGGAGGGAGGGGGTGTAGGTAGAAACGATTTACAAGTGGATTGTTGTTCACAGTCGATGCACAAGCAACAACGCAGCGAGACTAGGGTACGATATCGACGTTGAGCTTGTTACTCGAATGGATGAACGGATTTCGTCTAATTATCAGAAGAAGCTGGAAATGTACGTGCAATTAGAGAAATTGTTAAACTTCCCGGCTGGATGCTCGACAAGCACGAGGATCGTTTGAGATTCTGAACGGATAAAGCGGATATCCGTTTCGGTTGATGATCTTCAGTTACGTGGAACGATTAAACATATCACGAAATTGCGATAAAATCTCGCTGAATGATTAAAGATACGATAATAATAGAAATATCTTACGTTTTTAAATGGCATATAATTTTAATTTTAAGTTTCTTAGTGAGAATTAATTAGAAGGGTTAATCACTATCCAGTGACAAAAAACTAGGGATCAATACCAAAATTTTTTCTTTTAATATTTTAAGATATTTTGAGTAATTTTTTAGTAACTAACTATTACAGAATAGCAGTTATTCCTTTTAAAATGGTATCGGTAATTGAATGTCTTTGATTAAGGTTGGCGACTAATCGTACTATCGTGGTATTAGTAAGTACAGCTGAAGCAACCAGGGGAAATCCCTAGGGATAGTTTCAACGTTAATCCCGGCTTATCTTCCAGTTGAAAGAATCGAAAGATGGCAAAATAGCATCCTCGATATCGTGCTGATATCAATTTCTTTGCTACTTCCTTCCTGTCCTATTGATCGCCAGCATTTACTTTTTCTACTAGATGGTTTAGGAACCTTTTTGCTCGCGAAATAACATTTTATACCCCTTAAATATCGTAAATAAATAAGCAGTATTATATTATTCAAATACCTATGTGGTGTGTTTCAAAACCTACAATCGCTTAGTACTCATAAACAAATAATTATTGGCATTTTCATCAAATACCTTCCGGCCATTTAGAAATTTTTAAAATCCCTGAATTCCATTTCAATTGTTGGCATGATACGATTTTCAGTACCATCTTCTTCAAGATGGTACTGAAAAAACGGTTCGATTAAATCGATTAAATCAGAAGCATACAGACTAACCTTGTTCGAAAACCGAAAAGATCTTCAGTAGGTACACAGCAACCATGTCATGACTTACCTGAAACAGAAAACAAATAAAAAATTAGTCAACCGTCCTGTTTTACCGCAGATCGATTAAGTAGTAACCTTCCATAAACTCAGACGATTCTGTAGAACCCTGTTTCACCATTAGGTAACGTTACTTCTTTACCATACGCAGGAAACTCTTGTACCGACATCAGGTAAGCCAGGATTGTACAGAATCGTCTCAGCGAAATATCCCCAAAAATGTCTAGTAACATATTCAAAATTTGACGAAAGTTTTAGCAACAAAAACTTCGAAAACTCGATTTCCTATCCATTTTTCTTTATCCTTCCTTCAAACTTGTATTATTAGGGTTATAAATGCCAATTAGCATATTTAGGTGAAATATTACAATTTTTTGGATCAAATATCACACTTTTGAACTTAGAATATTTTACAAACTACTGATAGGGAATATTAAAAATTGCAAATTTTAGTACGGTTCAAAATCGACCCCACGGCGACTGTTCCAGCATTCCAATCACTTCCAAGGAAGCTACCGCGTGCGTTTCACATCCCCCAGTCTTCCACGGCTTTCTCTTATCTCAGTTTCAAGAAAAGCCTCCGCATTGGTATTCTCGGAACGCGATTGGCGCGTTCGGGAAATAAAAAAAGCACACGTGACGTGCGTTTGAAGAAAATTTTTGGGAAGAACGTATGACAAGCGAATTGATGTTACACTCGGCAGTTCTTTCATTGTTAATTCCTATCGATCGCACCCGTTGGGGGGTTGAATTAAAACCCTTACACCCGTTTCGATCCATCAGACGCGGTCCCGATGTGATAATATTTTTTTCAGGGGCTGCTTAAGGCCTTTATTATTCGCCGCGCGTTGCCACGCGATATAATTAGTGCCAATTAATATTTGGACGTTGGGCTTGTTAACGTTAACGACGAGGGGAGCAACGAGGTCTTCGGTAATTCGAACTCGTTGAAATTCGCTCGAATAATTGCGGTGAAATTCTGTTGCAATGATGAATTTTAATCATAGCTTTGGCAGCATCAGTTTCCATTAACGGATCCCTATTTTAATACATAATTCAGCGAGGTAATTTCAACTGTTTTTCTGTTTTGTACATGAATTAAATTGTAGCAATAAGGACTATTGTTAAATAATCCTTAATTTTGTTTATTTAACTCGATAGCTCCAGTTATGAATATTGTATTTTTAATAAAAATCTTGAAACTTCGAAACATTGTAATTTAAATATTGTTTATCGAGAATTACTAAAAGAGCATTGTTCAAAGATTCAATTCTGAAAATGGACCAACCAATCGTTGATTAACCAATCATCCTCATTAATATTTAGAGTTTAAACATGGCTTAAAACGGTCACCCAATTCCACTGTGGCAATTAACGTGTTAATAAAACGCACGTAACAGATCGATCTCGAGAGATTAATATTCAATTTCCGATTATTACTGTCACCCCTGATATTCGAACAATCTTCAACCCGATATCCCTGCAGCCCCCTATTTTCAATTTTCGATACCTGATATTATTTTTCAATCATTTTTGGTTTGTTTCACTCATTACTTGTACATGTTCGAACTTATAAGCGGATTATCACGAAGTCAGCGCTCCAATTAGAAACGTTCGTTTGACGAGTAATTCGTACGGAGTTTGACGGCAATGAGCGATCCCGAAGAAAATTTCGCGCGACACGAGACGAGTCCCGGGCGATCAATTCTTAACGCTCGCGTTTACAACACACCTGTGTGTACACGCTCACCTGGTGGCAGGTTGATGACTACCGTGAAACAGGTCGATACCAAGCCGTAACTGCATTGCAGACACACCGGCCAACCTGTTCCGCAAATCGAACGAATTCTTCTCTTCCTTTTTTTCTTATCGCGAATCCAATTTGGCTGGATTTAGCCTCAGAGCCAGCCTGAGCTTTTCAACGTAACGAGCCGAGGGACATCAGGAACAGTGTCTTCTATTCATTAATTTAATAATTTATCTGATTATTTTGGCAAAATTAAGATTCGTACGAGTTATTTAAAAAAAGGTCCCGAAGAAAGAAACACAACGGGACGGATTTACTAACCGAAACTGCAAAAACAACAGAGCTTAAAGTTCTTGCGGTAAATTCGATAAGGAACCACTTCTCGCGAAATCGTATTAAAACCCTTTGAACGGTTGCGTCCTTTGAAGAAAGCCTTTTCACGGTCTAGCCACTTCGCAGCCGTTTAAGCCGCTGAAGCTGGCCAAGGACCGGCGAAATTATTCAGGACCATTGAAAATGTTGAATCCACGATCACCGGAACCATTGAAACTATCGAGACCAAGCGGAGTTACTGAAACCACCGGTTCCACGAGGACTTTCTCGTCAATGGACCTGCCAAGTTTCAGCCTCGAGTGTCCTAATTCTTATCCAATCCGAAATTCTGTCTGAAATTTATTCAGCCATTGAAGCCTTTTAATTAACAACATTGATACCAATTTTATTTGCACGTATCCCTTACTTTATTTTGGCGTCTGTGAAATGAGAGAGATGAAGGAGCCTTCTGGGCCTTAACAGAAAGGGGCCTGCACAGAAAGTGCGTTGTATGGCGCCTTCTAGCGAGAAGGCCCCGTTGCATGGCGCGCCGCCATGCTATTCTCGAGACTTAACCTTCTTTCAAACAAGGGACATTGAATTCTACAGCAATGAAACGAACCTCGATTATGGAAGGGTCACGAAATAAAATTTGAGCACAATCTAAGGGGTCCAAAAGGGGACCCAATAAAATTAACTCGTCTGTACCCATCGAACAGGCAGCTTAATTGAGATGGACGGAACATCCCGGCCACAGGAGTTCTTTCCCCGTGAGAAAGTTTCCTGCGAGTTAACAGTTGCTGAAGGTGTTGTTCGAAGGATCACCCTACGTTTATTGCTACCGTTCAAATTTACGCCAATGGTCGAGCACCTGGCAGTTATATGGCGGGGTTTATTGGGGTGTTCCGGTGAAAGAAAATAAGGAAACATCTCACCCTAGGGTCTGCCAAGGTGATAGGTAAAATATCCTCGAATTAAACTTCGAAAGTGGCTAAAGTGGCTTTGTAAAATTTGTAATCCTGTAAATTTAGTATTAAGGACTCCAGCTAACAACCCTGTTCACACCAAGGTACCCATAAATAACCTTCCACGATTCAAAATCATTAATTTAAACAAGATCCGGCGTTGGTGCGCGAGACTGGGAGCACCCAGGACCGAGGATGCTGAATTTTAATTTAGACCCGCTGTCGCAATTACAACACGAATCCCGTCAGAAGAATCCGTTACAAGATACGTGATATAAACCACGCTCCGCCGCTTAGTCCGGGATTCCCTAGGGTTTTATCGCGAGCGTAGAAACACGCCGACGCCCACATTTGCATAGGACCTTGTAATTGTAAGCTCGAACCTTGAATTAAGCCTTCTATTAAGGATTTACCTAAGCTTGATCCCCGGGATTTGGACAGATTGCTGATCCAATCGTCAGGATTGCTCCCTGAGATCATGACAGGTTACCGCTATTACTACAATATTTAAATGCCCCTGCTCCTTAGACGCGCAGGATCTTGGTTCCACGAATTAAATTTTCAAGGAATACCAGGATCCAGCAGTCACCGGGGTCTATTTTGCAAGAAGTGGAGGCGTGGGCGCTGGGACCGACAACCCTGTCGTAAAATGAAGGGTGTTTCACCCCTTCGATCCGTCCGTTTCAGCAAAGGTTCGGGGGATGAAACGCGGCGACAGAAGCCGGCCTCGATGATTTCCTGACGCTACGCCGTTGGCCCGGGTCAAACATTTGACCAACGCTCGTACAGTGTCGTTCGATCGTCCTTGGTTATTACAACGGCCGCCCAGGACAATGGCACACACCTCCCCACCGCCCCCTCTCAGGCACCTGGGCCGCCACGCGTGCAATCAATTTCCATGCCATTAAATGGCGTCCGCGTTGGAGTTCGCCGAACGAGTCTGGGATAAATAACGTGTCAGAACTGAGGAGCGCGGACGGAATAACGGGAGTCGGATTGACAGGGGATGATTGCGTTAGGACGTCGTGGACGTGGAACTCCGTCGGAGGAAGTTTCGCTCCTTCGAGCCTACGCTTCGATATCAAACCGAATTTTCGTAATGTGGATTGGGTTGGATTAAATTATAGCACGCTACGAAAAAGTATCCAAGATATTTCTTAAAAAGAAGATATTACTTCTGGAAATTAACTTCCATTTACATTAAGAAGTCAGAGTACATTGAAATTGTTGATAGCGGATCGATTCTCCGAGTCGAATCTCGAGTAACAATTTAAATGCAGTTAGAAACGGTGCCCTTTCAGCGGAGGAAGAGTTAGTCCGGTTCGTCGGGTCGAGACAGGTCGAACTATCCCAACGGCACGACGAGTTGTATCGATTTCGTCGCGTTAATTGCACCTGTCCGACCGGCGACACATTAAAACGCGGACGGTAAAACTACGAACGGTTTAAAGCCGGAATTAATTGGCTTCCCGGTTCGTGCCAAATTCAGTTTCATTGTGGGGATCCGTATTTTGGGCTCGTCGGATAAAATGGAAGAGAAAGGAGAGCACGGTGATTCCGGGCCGACGGGGAAAAATAGTGCCCCCGGGCGTTTGAAAATTTCTGGTAAATTCGGGAGATTCCTTTTTCGTAAGTTTTCATTTCGAAAGGGATTAATCAGCAATTATAAAACCACTCGAAGTAAATTGAACTATCCTCTTCAATTCGTCGACAAGAATATATTCTACTTGTCTGATTATTCGTTTCTACATTACTGGTTCCAATATCATTGCGTATTCTACTTGTTTGATTATTCGTTTGTACATCACCCGTTGCGATATTCTACTTGTCTGACCATCCACAGTATGATTCTACTTGTCTGGCTACCCACAGTAATATTCTACTTGTCTGACCACCAGTAGCATTACTCTACTTGTCTGAGTACCTACAGTATCATTCTACTTGTCTGACTACCTACGGTATCATTCTACTTGTCCTGCCATCAGTGGCATTATTCTACTTGTCTGACCACCTATCATACTAGACTATTAGTTTGCAATCTATTATAATATTTCACTTGTCTGGCTACACAGGGGTATCATTCCACTTGTCTGACCACCTGCAACATAATTCTACTTATCTCACCAAGTATACCATTATTACACTGGTCTGACCGCCTACGGCATTGCTGCACTTGTCTAAACGTCTACGACATCATCCTTCCTGTCTGCCCCCTGCGGTTTTAATCTACTTACCTAATCCCCTGCGGTTCTATTTCATTCGTCGAACTATCGGTCGTTCTAATCTACTTGGATCAACTTCTATTTCATTTCTGTTCCTCTTCCTTATTTTCTTATGTTTGAGAATAAATAGCAATTATCTGAAAATTTGATTCTATTTCGCGAAGCATTAGAGGTTTCTTTTCCGACAATGATAGCTGTTTGATAAAGGCGTTCCTTGATTTTCAGAGGCCTGAAAACAAACTTTCTCGAGGCTTGTCCAAATATTAAGGAAGTGGGTCGCGAGCCAATCTAAGGACGTACAAATGGGATTGGTTCTGGTTGGAAGGATAAAGGGCAAATCAAATTACCAAGTATCGGTTTTGCAAACGTGACAAAACTGTGAACAAAGATATCTGTTCGATCCAGTCACGTCCCCTACGATTTACCGAATATTGCACCGATCCTGTCAATTAAATCCACTTCGTATTCCCAATTTTGTCAAAATCGCAAATAATTTACCCTCCGTCAAAATAATTATTTATTCCTTTTGTTCGTGTTTCTTCTGTTGCATAATTTGAATAAATTTGAATAAAGCGCGAGTATAAAAATGAACGAACTGATTCTTTATGCGAATTCTGAAAATTCAGCTGATTTATCGCTGGTTAAAAATGAAACCACCCTCGGGAGGGGGGTTACTTCGCAGGCCGTTAATTCGCCGGATTTTGCCTGCCCTTATACATCTCTTGAACTTTTTAATTAATACCGGAATGTTCGTTAAACGAAAAATTAATCAACGTGTTCGTTTTTAACAAAGCGAACGTTATATGATTTGCGATAGACCGGATAAAGGCGGGATTACTTTCGAACAACACCGTAAATGAGAAAAATTGCCTGTTTCTCTTCGTGAACGGCCCACTTCTTCACTTTATTTCGCAATTTTATCCAGACCACGGTGCTCCGGCCACGAAATATTCCCGTCGAGGATGAAGAAGACAATCGAGCCGACATCCCTCTTAAAGGGGGATGTTCGGCTCGAGTGGCTGGCCAATGAAGTGAAATCCAAATTCGAAAACTCTCGATCACTTCACACCAGTGATTCCTGACAAACGGTGCTGGGTTTTATCTCTGCGATCGGAAAAATACGCGAAACCACAGCTGTACTTGTGTCTGACCACATAAAAGTGTATACTACTTGATGGCTAATACAGGATTCTAATACTACTTGTCTGACCGCTTACACACCTACTCTACTTGTCTGACTCCTTATTCTACTCTTTTAATTATCTACTATCTTGTCAGTCTGACTACTTGTTGACCTATTCTACTTATCTGAGCTCGTATGGCCTTATTCTACTTGTCTGACTAGTTCCAACGCTCAGATCTGTCAATACTTGTCTGACTACTAACACTTGGCGGTTCCAGAGTTCCCATTCTACTTGTCTGACCACTCACAGCATTTAATTTTATTCTAAAATAAAATACCCGAAGAAAACAGCGAAGCAGCCAATCGAACGCAACCCCTTTAGGTTCAAAGCGTATGAATTCACCGTGGATATGAATAAAATAATTGGAAACATTTTCACGGGGATGCACGCGAACGTAACAGCTGGTTGTTCGCGGGATAACCGCGACCCTGTGGCAGTGGCTCGGACGAGAAACGGGTCGGACGGGCTTTAAATGGAGCGCGAATTTTGTTCTTTAATGAAAGTACTCCCGAAGATGAAACTTGATGCACGCTTTTTAAACATTAACCCGCCCTCCTCTCCTTACGCGACAAAAGGTGATCAAAGATAAGGGGAAAAAGGTATGGCGCGATGAATTTTTTAATTCCTCCTCGCGGAACACCATTCGTAAACGTCCCGGTAATTGCTCTCGTACGGGAATATGGACGGTAACGGCGCTCATTTCCATTTTCAAAGAAGGAAGCGAAGGTGCACTTCGGGGCGACTTTTATCCGGGTCGTTTCCCGGAAGGTACAAATGCAAATTGCGTTATTGTCCCAAGTATTCGGTGCAACTGTTTCTAATTAAGTTGGGCCAACGAATTCCATTTATTTTGTTTAAATCGTCCTTCGCGAGCTTTGATGCACGATAATTAATAAACTGAAAAATTAATTGGCTCGCAAAGCGATCGAGCAATTTCAGGGGAACTGTCTGCGTTTTAGCGAAATTGTTGTTCGGTATTTGGGTCGAATGCCCTTAAGCTTCTTTGTTGTGCAGGGGGGAGAGAGTAAAATCACAGGATTTGCTGGGTGGTTTTCGATTCGATCAGAATTTGTAAACAGAGAGGTCAACATGTTTTTCCAGGCGAAAGAGTTTTAAAATATCCCTCCTGTTTTCGTCCAGTCGAACGGATAACGTCGATACACAACCGACACTTCCGTATGAATGAAACGAAACAAAAAAAAAAATAAATAACAGAGATTTTTATTAAATCTGCGAGAATAACCGTGGCTTGTTATGAACATGCATGGTTGGAATCGAATCAGGGAATAAAAATAATGAAAAATGGACAGCAGAACAATTTTTTTAAATTATTTGTGGACTATTATTTATTTGATTTTTAATTAGTAGGAAACTTACTTCAATATATTGTTATTAATATTGTAATTATTGGGATTTTTAATTTCTTCTGTGAAGTTTGCAAAATAATTTAACGATACTTGAACTTTTTACAAAGAACATTTTGTTTCTGTTTGCAAGTCACTTTAGTAGAAAGAACAACCATGTGAATTGTTGCCTTTTAAGTCTAATAAAAATAAGTACTTAAAACAAAAATCCACCAATATCGTCATTTATATTCCAAAACAATAAATAAATTTTTGATTTTATATTTTAGACAAAATCTGCAAACTCTAATTTGCGAGATTTTCTTTTGGAACGCCCTGTGCACGCCCCAGTTAGTTCCACCTCCGCTTCACCGAGGTGTCAGCCATTTAATATTAAAATTATTGACAAAAACTTCGCCCGGTGACCTTTATTAATCCTTAATCTTCGAACTGATGTGGCACGGGGGCGATTTCGAGACACATTTGAATATCAATCATCCCCTCGAATCGGATCTAATTAGGATCCTCTTCCCCGCTTTTCGGAACTGTGTTCCCAGAACTGGCACAAACGCGTAATTAACCGGGCAGCTCCAATAAACCGTTAAAAAGCGTGCCTCGGCGCGGATCGATATCACCTGTTGTTCGCCCCTTTAAGGTGTTATGAAAATAATTTCGAGAAAAACGCGTTTCTCACCCAGCAAAAATCGATCTTTTGGAAATTCTAACCGTGTATGACCCCTTGGAAAGGTATGGAGGATAACAGAGACGCTTTTAATGCAGTCCCTCGAGGAGGCTGTTTTAATATTGATGAGTCGTCCCCGTCGGGTAATTGGAAGATTTGAAGTGTCTTTTATCTCTGCAATTTGCAGATACCCTTTGCGCGCTGTAAAAAGGTCGAATCAATCAGAAACGATCGAAAGTCCGGTTTCTTTCCAATTTGTATAAGTGCAAGGGGCGGAATAAATATTTCAAAAATCCCCCACCTTTTGTGCACGTTAAATTATCGGCAGGTTAATGACGGTTTAAAAAATTGCGAAAGTCGCCCGGGATGCCTGCAGGGTTAATTGGCTAATTAATGCCCCGCGCTGGAGTTAATTGCAAGGTGCTCGGTGATACTTCGACGGTGGTCTTATTTTGAAAGGAGAATTACTTAAATCGAACGAGAAGAATGACGAGGCCAACTGTTGAATAAGTTGGATCCTTTTCACCCTTCGGGAATAAGGGATGCAAAAAGAGGGGGAAGAAAATATCACGCGATACAATGAGCAAAGCAAACGAACGGAAAGGAACGTGTGAAATGTTGAAGGAACACAATGGGGACGGGGCGTGACGAGGAGGGGGAAAAAAAGAAAAGCGAAGGATGTTCCGTCATAGGATAAATGGAACATCGTTTCTCACACGGCTCCTTGCATAATAACCTCTTTTTATCTGGACTTCCCGCTCGAGCGGGAACGATCGGGCGATTTTATCGCGTGAATTCTTCCGGGAATTGAATTCAACGTCCGACGAACTACTGTCGTTCCAATTTTGTCACGGGATTTTACCAGTTACACGCGAGACTCGATTGGAAAGGTCGGGCTCCGACGCACCCGGGGCGAACGTTCTTGGGGCAAAAGCTACCGTATTATCGATTTCCCGGGTCGGGGAATAATTATCCAAGTTTTTGGAATTTCTGTAATTCCACCCGGAACTTCTCCTTGACGGAAGCGTTAATTGCGAAATATTTATCATGCTTTTACGCGCGATCTTTCGCCCCTGATTGGGCGAATAATTCACCCTTATCCATACATACATGTGATTCCAATTATTCTGATCGGAATTGATCCCAGCGTCACATTTTGCTACAAGGACGACCCATAAAGAAACGTGGAAGTGCAAGAAGGGCAGACAAAGCGAAAGAAAACCGTCAGACTGAGTAACAGTCTCGTCTAACTGGAGAAGGAAGCAAGGTACAAAGAATTATAGAGGATTCCTTTTATCTGATTAACAAACCGAATGTAATTTACAAATTGCACGACTCTGGTTAATGCATGGCTTTCAATAGCAACAATATTGTTATATGATAATAAGGCATTCGAACAAAGTGTGTCAATGGCTCGTTGTGGGAAATGTTTGCGTCAGGAGTTCATTATAAAACAGTTGTGTAACAGAACCTGCAAATGAATTATACGTAGCTCAGTCATTTAATCAATAAGATGAATTATCGATGAAATATATGTTAAAGTTTAATTAATCTAAGAGTTTTCTGTATTTAGTGCGACTTGTCTGGTCATACAGTGGATATTCTACTTGTCTGACCACCCAGCAACTGAGTTATCTGACCCCATAACAGATATTCTACTTGTCTGACCATATATGGACTATTCCACTGATGGAACCAGTCTTACTCTAACATTTTACAATTCCAACACTATCTATTTCTTCTATCACTCACGTTAAAGTTCCTATCGCTCACAAATGCAACTAAAACACCAACTTCTGGTGTTATAAAAATATCACAGGACATTAATAAAGGAAATTGCCTCGCAGGAGGCATAAACATCCCGGAACCCCTAATATCTTGTAATGGAAGTGTATACACGGTATAAGTAGCACAATATGAATACATAAAAAGTAAACTTGTGATGTCAGGGCACAGGTTGTGCTCGGCGAATATTTATAATGAAATTGCGCGACCCTGCCCAGGGGAATGAAACTGTTATGGAATTTAAATAGCAATCGAGGACATTTGACGGATACAGGTTCTTCAGCGTAAAAGTATTACGCCCTCAAAGGATTAATCTGCCGCGTCGTACGGCGCACAAACAGGTAGTTTCATTTCGTCGTTGTATCTCAGAGGTAACGCAAACACGTTTCCCGGCATCCCCGTCAAAAATCCATTAGTGCCAGTCGAGAGTCCTCTGCGAAGCGTAATCCTTTATTTAACAGTAACGCGAGCTTCTTTCCGCGGCGACGGATCCTTTTTCAAACAACTTGCTCAGTTTATCAAGAATTTCTCATTCAAGGAATTTACAAATCGTGCTTTTAAGATGGCTGGCCAACAATTTCCCCTCGCCACCTTATCCCCTTTCCTTTTTCACACTTTCGCCTTAATTCCACCTGTGGATCAACGTATCAGAAGCTGTCCGTCCACGTACGAGGAAGCAGAAACCCATTTCCCGCTTCCCCGACCCTTTATCTCCCCCAATTAATCCCCGCAGATGTGCTCTGACAAACGAAACGCCGCCTCGCACCCCCGCCGCCAGCCCGGCCGAAATTAATCGTTCGGGAAACGTTCGAACAGATTCTGTAGGCTCTTTGGAAAAAAAAAGAAGAGAAGAAATTGAAATGGCGGGAGCGTAACTGTTGCCATTCATGGCGGTCGATCCCCGTAATCCATGGGGGTGTGGTGGGCGGCTAACGAGCCCCCATTCGACCAAGAAATTGCAAAATGTGACGCACGGGTGTAATTTAAATTGCGATTGAACGCAGTTTGTCCGTTTTTTAACATTTAATTCAAAAATTAATTATGGATTCGGAGAATATTAGCGGTTTAATTATTCTGTTAGAGGGCTTCGCGGCTGATCACGCGGTTTCAGGGGCTTCGATTGAACTTCCGTTTGGAACACGAGTAGATTGATACGGTGCCGCGTTTCAAACGTTTCGGCTTTAATATCAGCCCAGGACGGAAAAAGTCCCCGGGGTTATGAATATATAACGCGTCAGAGACGTCGATTCGGTGTGTTCGTTTGTTTGCCGCGCATTGTAACGGGAATTATCAATTTACCGCGCTGGCAATTAAATTCGCGACCTTCGCGAAGTCAACGAATCACAGCCGGGTATCGCGTTAGCCGGTGGGTGTCGGGGAAAAGAAGGAAACGGAGGGTTTTCGTCCCCTAAGCTTTCGGGGACAACGGCTCGCAATCTATCGATCCTCGAACTTAAGGTTTGAGAGCTGGAAGCCTCATAATACCGTGAACGTGTGCGTTCGACCATAAAGCCGAACGAGAAATCGATGGTTCGCGGAAGGGGGACGCTCGGGGACCGATTGGTCGATTCGTGTCTGTCCACGTGTAGCTTAATTCAAAGCATTTAAAAGTTCGTAAATTCATGCTGGTTGATGGAATTAATAAACATCTGCATTCCTCTAATTAAAATCGCCTTAGTATTAAACGGTCCGACTAATTGCGCCCTTGCAGGGGCGGTGTAATGTGTTTCTGCTTTCATTTAATATCGTCAGCAGTATTCGTTCTTGTCTTCTATTCTACTTGTCTGGTTGGGCTTTGCTTCATTCTACTTCGTTTGAATATTCATAGTCTCATTAGACTTGTCTGATCACATATGCCCAACCTGCTACGCTACCTATTCTACTTGTCTGACCACAGACAGGAATATTCTACTTGTCTGGTGATTCATAGTTTTCACAGTCTTGTTCTACTTGTCTAACCTCCTACACTACTTACTCTACTTGTCTGACTACCTACAGGAATATTCTACTTGTCTGACTACCGCCAGGAATATTCTACTTGTCTGATCCACGTGACTGATATATCTTCTACTTGTCCGACCACCTACGACGACCCTCTACTGGACAATTCTCCTAAGACCTTATTCATCTTATCAGATCATGTACAGCATTATTCCACCGTCTGACCACTCACCGCTTAATTCTACTCGCCTGATAGCCCACAATATTTTTCCTGTCTGTCAGATTATCGATTGCCCTACCTCCCCGTCCAGCCACACACGATTTTATTCAACTCGTCTGACCACCCCAGGATCTATTCTACTTATCTGATCCAGTGTCATACATTGTTTAACCTCATTGAATATTCTAAAAGCCCACGTTCGTGGCCAAAGGTTAAAGGTCGGCTCTGCTCGCTTTCAATTTTCTTTCAGAGATAGCACATTTAGAGAAAATTAGAGAAATCTCACCTTCTGCAGTGCATCGGCGCGACAGGCCAGCTCCTTCGGGTCCTAAGGATAATCGCAGAACCGCGAGCGTGGCCCACGACAGGCGCCGAGGTACGTCCCTGGTTCCTTTTTCCCCAGAGATGACCACCGCCGCCGCCAGGGCCGCTTCCGGTCCCGGGTATACCCGGATGTGGCCCGCTCTCGCTGCACGCGCGCCTCGAGAACATCTCCCGTTTCCTGTCGTCGCACTTCATCATTTTTTCTCGTCGCTTTGCCTCGAAACCAACGAGAAAAACGAGAGGAGGCCACCCCCCTTGACCCTCGAACACCACCCCTCGCTGGGAATCAACTTTCACACGGAAGTCCCGGGTTTTTCTCTGCTTCCTCCTCGAACTTTCTCTCCCTTATCCCCCCCTTAGGAATTCCCTCGATCGATCCGTGGATTACACCCTGAAGAATATGACATCCTCCGTCCCCTTCTGTGGGAACTTCCTTCGACTTTCTCGGGTGATTAATTGACTTTCTGACAAATTTATTCTACTTTGAACCTTCAGTTTGTGCCCATTGTTCGCCCTCCTCTTCCTCTTCCGGTTATTCGTTAATACGTAAACTAGGATTTATTTGTACGATGATTCCCGTCGGTTTTCGTCCTTATCCCGGCGAGGGAATCGAGATAAAAACGGGTAAAACCTCCCTCGGTGTCCTGTTACTCTCAGCGACGATGTCCGCGATTCATCCTCCTCTTTTTTCCCTCCTCTTTCAGCATCGACGATAAATCCTGTTTCTCGCGCTGGCTCCGACGCTTGCGTAGAAAAAGTGTCAAAGAGAGGTAAAAAAGCGAAAAGTGTTGGTCCGTCGGGGAACAGTTCGAGTATAATTTCGTGTAAAATTTGTAAAGGAGAAAAATAGTGCTCGATCAGCGTATATATCCTCTCTAATTCAGAAAATGGTGGCTCGAGTGCTCGTAATTTTCAAAAATCTTCGATTAAAATACACACAATCTCTAATATTTAAATAGGAGAAAAATACTCGTGTAATATTTCTGCATCATCGAATAATTATTTACAATCTTCCTCGGTTGTTCTGTTTAATCGTTTCTTGCTGGGTCGCTCTCTTCCTCCACTTCCGGTTCCATCTGAAACTGCACAATTATTCGGTTCGATTGGGTCCTCGTTTGTTTAAATGGCCTCGAGACCTTCGCAATGGACGCGTTATGAAATCTGCCATTCAGAAATTTGAAAAACAACAAAGGAAAATGACGACAGTTTCCGGTTATTCGAGGCACAGGGTCGAAAGGCGGTCTGTTGGACTGCAATCAGGACCGGAAACGCAACACCTCAACAAGTGGTCGAATTCCTGGCTCGAATTCCTTGGCGAAGCAATCACCGTGTAACACGAGGATGGGGGCAAAGTCGATTCGGCGTTGAGGGTTTAACTCTCAATTTGCTTTGTTCGATGGTACTTTGGGGGGTGGGGGTGGTTTGACGCACAACCGAGGCATACGCTGACGAATTGGGGAATTCGGATGAAAAATGAAAGGGCTGGAGGCTCGAGTACAGCCAACTGGACAATAACCACATAAAATTAAAAATATGACATTTTTGGGGGTGTAGAAAATATAATTTTGGAAATTAAAAAGAAAATGAACCCTAAACCCTTTTTTAAGGGTTCAATTTTTCCCAGAGTCAAAATTTCCATCTCCTACCCTTTACATTCTTCACCCTTGCTTCAGGGTCCACACCCTTACAAGGTTACGGAATAATTAATTCAAAGGTACTTCCCTCCCACGGTGGAAAGAAATTATTTATTTATCAAGGACTATGGTTGTAAATCTTTAATCAGCACCGAAGCAGCAGTGCTTTCGCACAAGGGGTAAATATTTCATAAAATTGTTTTTAATTTACTTCCAACAGTTAGAGCTACATCAGATAGTCATTAGCCGAACAGAAGAATTGGCTAGCAACTAAATGGCAAACAAAGGAGGCAAATTCACTGCTGACCTGGTTCCAATAACCAAAAATCCATCGTTCTAAATTGGACAAGGATCAAAGCATCGAAGTGGCTCGGTGGCCAATATAAGATCGTTTCTGGCCCGCTTTTAATCATCAAAATTCTATTACCGTGGATTGGACAAGGTTAACAGGATCAATTTTGCACTCAGGACCGAGAATAACACCACCAGACTTTTTCAGTGACCAAAAATACATCGATCCTGAATTGCCATTTTCCCTAGGGACCCCTAGTAGAGCCCTGAAAACCTCTCCAATATCCTTCCACGTCAAAATTGTTTAAAAAATACCTAAAATATTCTTTACCCTGCTTGGTGTTGATTATAAATTAATTTATGACTTGGGAGAAGACAGATATGAAGCCTAATGGTGGAATAGAGATGGGGATAATGGAAGAGGGTGATGCGCACCCCTCTGAATATTTCATTAAGTACGATAAAAAGGGTCAAGTTTGTCCCTCCCTGTTCTTTCAACCCTTTACACTCTGAAATTTTGTTCAGATGATTTTCCAGCAACTGAAAACTACGTACAAAATGGCGGACAACAGACCATCGCATTAGAAATGACGATTCTACTTAAAATATATTTGGAAGAAAAGCATTCCCTCGGGGGGAACAATCGAGTGCAAAGAGTGTAAACAAATTATTTCTATAATTATTATAATAATCTTCTAAAGTTCTGAAGTGGAGTTTAGAAAATTACGCACGATTCCCGCAATGGCGACGAGAGACGCACTGCGGTGAACAGAACGGCCGAGAAACGAGGGATACTTTCAGTTTTTCTTTTTTTTTTCTCTCTCTTTTTTTATTTTCCATCCTCTTGAATTTAAAGCGAACGCCGCTATCGTGGCCAACACGGACTTAACCCCGTTTCAGCTGGGATTTATGTGTTGGGTGTGTTCTAGGCTGCGGTACGTTGGCCTGGGCTTCGATCGAATTCGTTTTCATTGACGGCGAAAGGGTCAAAAGGGGTGTACAAGTCTCAGAAACAGGCCGCTTCTTTAAAACGGCACCTGGCGGCCTGTAATTGGGGGACGTTTATTGACTCGAGAACGCTGCAGCCGTTTTGCGACTCGTGAAGGCTCGTTGAATAACAACCGAGGGAAACGTTTTCATTTAAATCCAATTAAGTTGTTTACAGGCAATGGTTGTCTCTTATAAATGTAAAAACTGATGGAACATTTAAAAAAACCAACGCAAAATCCCCACCGCACATTAATCCTGTGAATTAGCTTGTTTAAATTCAATTATATGGGGAATTTTAGCGTTGTTGTCGAAGGAATCGAGAATAAATTTCTAGGTAATGTAAACAACGGGGACGGTTCGATAATTCAAAGATAACCGCGAATGCAACAGCATTAAATTAATTAATAAAGGAAGATACTTCGGTGTCGTTGATCAAACTCAATAAAGGCCAAGATCCAAGTCAAACAGTTATCAAGCTTCATCGACAAGGTACACTGCAGAGAGAGGAGATGAAAGAAGATTGCGTCTAAGCCGAAGAAATCGCAGAAGTGGACGGGCAAACAACCAGCAAGACACCGGAGTCGAAGATGGATGCTATTAAATTGCATCCAATCAAGCGTTCTTCAACGTCTGATCTGGCGTCCGCCATGACGGCGACGCTGACTTAAGGCCCGTTCACAGTGGAACGATCAACTTCCATTAATCCAACTGCGTCACGGTCGAAGATAAATCTGTCACTGATACGAGCCAAACGTTTGACGCCAAATTGATTTAACGCCCTTCATAATTAACCATCGTGCGATAGAGTGGGGTGATTATGACCCAGGTGGATCTTCAATAATAATAACTTTTCTTTAATATCGTTTCGATTAATCATTGTTGCTGGTGAAATTTCAATTTTTCATCAAAAATAAAAGACTAATCTCTTTGTTTTTTTTTTTAAAAAAACGTGCCTTTACGTAATGAAATTTCGCGCGAAGCGTCGTTAATTGCGTTTACACGGCCGATGAACCAAGAACGGGTAAACAAAACGTGGCTGAAGACTTGAGGCATTGTTTCAAACGAGGATATTCACGGCGCGTACGAAACGAACGTACACAGGCAAACATTTCGCCACGTTCATGCCTGACATTCTGATCCGTTCGGCTCTGCTCGGTGATGTTTGCCCCGATTCGGCCAATTTCTCACGGGACAATGACGTTCTCCTTTTGTCGTCGGCCGCCATTGTTCCTCGCTTGGGAAAGAATTAAATTCCTGTTCGAGGATCGCGATGGAAACGGATAAAGGGTTCCTTGCTCGAGTTTCGATTGAAAATCAGAGATTTCGGAGCTGAGAATTTACGGGGACCCAACCTAAACGGGATGGGAGGTTATTAAATAGAGGTTATTAATAAGATTCGAAGTATTAATTGAGATTGTAGTTTGAAGTAACTGTACCGTACGGATATTTTCGACGACCCAACCTTCCGACCCAAAAATAACCGAAAGTACCGATGGGAACTTTGCGAATATTTCGAAGGCACAGAACTAACTAAGGAGACGGGGGCTCGCGAATATTTTTGAGCGGGTGACTAAACCTCCCAACCCCAAAAATAACCAAACGAGCGAATGTGTGCGACAGGAATTTCTGTAACGTTTCGAAGAGACTCGAAAACTATATGTTTCAAAATTCAACATACAGGGTGTCCTGTAACGAAAATAATGTAACTTCGGTATATTTCAATGTAAACAACCGAACCGACTGAACGAGAGCTCGAAGAACCGTCTTCAATTTTTAAAGATAAATACTGAAATATAAATTTACAACAGTCTGCTGACAGGGGCAATTACGTTATCAAGGGAGCCGTATCGTGCGACTCGATAACAAACAGAGGCAAGAAAAGTATCCAAGGAGACTGCTTTTATTTTTTCGCGAAACAACCTCGCAGAGGGTAGTTAAGGCCGTAGGACATCGTTAGAAAGGTAGCCCCGTCGGAAGGATCCTCCGGCTCGTAAACCGTCGCCTTTGTTTTTTACGCGGCCGCCTTACGGCAAATGGCGGATGTTTATTGCGACGCTTCGACCACGGTAATTTATTAGTTTGAAAAAGAACAGGGAATAAAAAGATTTTTAAGAGACGAGCCAGAGCCGAAGCTGAAAGTGTCGGTCGAAACTACTGGTCGTTTCATTTACAACGTGGAAGCTGTCGAGGGATCATAAAAAAGCGTATCTTGCGGGGACAGGAGGGTCCTCTTTTTAATTCAATCGTGTTTTTATAACGCTCGACGAGGAAAGAATATCGATTTTGCTAAAGCGACTAAACAGGAGCGCTTTTTCTCGCCTCTTTTTCAAATTTGCCAGGCATTCGGGAATTTCTTTGCGCCGTTCTGCTCCCCGCCGAGCTGGCTAATGGCGGATAATAGAATTTTAACGATTTTCTTTGCTGAACAGAAGAGATTTTTCCGTTTTTCTCAGAATTTGGACAACCTACGTTGTCAATACCATCGAATTTCCTGAATAAATCACAAATTTCCAGCGCCTTTGTGTCTCGAAGGATCAAGCAACTAAAGAAAAATAATTTTTCTGACTCTCAAAAGGGAATTATGATTAAAAAACGCTTTGTTCGAGGGATAACCCGCGAATGCAATTACACGAAGAAAGGCGGGCGGGTAAAAAACATTTTATTTCCACGAGAAAATTGAGGCTCGACTAACGAAGTTCCTTAATTTTGCGATATAATTATGCAAAATAAAAGGGTGGGAGAGACAGATGAGACGAGGAGAGGCTCTGCTGGCCTCGTTCTACCACCCCACCCTACTTCAGGGTGTCTGCGAACATATTTCCCCCGCAAAATCTCGCAAACTCGTGGAAACTCTTAACCAGCCGTGACTTATTCAATCAAGAAACCACGTTTTCTCATTAACTCGGGGTGAATGAATCGGTAAACACACTGGAAACGATTCGGACCGGTGCCCTGAGACGACGATGGACAAAAAATTATTCGTTCGCTTCGTTCAATTCAATTCAACCCAAGAGGAAGTTGTTTCGAGTTCAATTTGTATTCAATTTAAGAAACTGGAAACTGATTAAGATTCCGGTGCCTCGAGTGATCCCGGGGGACACCCGGGATGACCCAGCCACGTGACGTGACACGCATGGAAGGGTTTCCAATCTGGAGCGAAGATTTCTGGAACGAGGCAGAAGGAAACGTCCTGCGAAGTTTAATTAAGGCAATAATTTGCCGTGTAATTATCAGGAAGTTCTTCAAACTTGAAGAAGCTGAATTAACATTCCTCCCTTCAGCGTCTTTGCATTTTTTATGCAGTCATTTTGCAATTATTTCTCGTTGTAAGATGAGAAACTTAGAAAATTAATTTGGAATTTTGTTAATTACCCAGGGGTGGTTAATGGATTGCGTGACTAACGAATGATAGTGTTTTGATAACCGGCCACTCGAACGAAGAGGAGCAAGACCGTCCATCCACGTCTCTGGTTCCAATTATCCCAGCTGCCATGTACGCTCTGACGCACTCTGTCAGCTCTCGTTCATGAATAATCTCGATTTCATCAGGCGCACGCATTCCTACGAGGTCTCCGGCTCGGCAAATTGTATAAATTGTCCCCCTTGTTCACGATTCAACTTGGAACTACGTAAATTCCAGGGTATTCCCAGCGTGGATGGCTCCGCTTGGTGGCCCCGTTTCACTTTTATTCACGGCACCACAGAATACCGAGATCCCCGTCCCTCCCCCTTGCGCCCCGTTCGAACCACGTGGCCAATCCTTCTCCCCCCTTCTGCTCTAGATTCCCCGCCAGGGGATGGGACACGATTTTACGTGTCACCAGTTCGATCTCTCGTGTCAAGCAGTCGTTGAACCGTTTCGTCCCTTTTCTTTTTGACGGCTTTCGCCAACTAACTTCTTCGTAGGCTCTGTTCGATCGGAAAATTGTCAAAACACCGAGGGGAGAACGAATTTTCACGAGAAATGTTTTATCGGTGACTGGAAACTGTACATTTTCACACCCTACTGTTACAGAGTGGATTAATTTTGAGTAGAAAAAGAAATAGGATGTTGTTTGTTACTAAAATATGCAACAAAAACAGGCACTGATGACTGTTGTTCGGTCATCGAGGTTCAGCAGAAGTCTGAGCACCCGAAGGGAAAAGTTGTTTCTAAAATTTGTTATTAACGATGTAACTACAACACAAAAAGACGGAAAATTAATAACAAACGATGTTGTATTGTACAGAATAGAAGTTGAATTACAAAGGAAAATAGAATGGAAAATAGAAACGTGTGCAAAGGAAAACACAGGAAAAGATAATAATAATATGACACAGAAAAGGAAGAAAGTAGAAAAATACAGAAATAAATGAAACTGAGGAAAAACCACCATGAAACAACCAAAGATGTTCGACCCAGCATCCCCTCGATGTTTCCCTGGATTAAAGATGGCGTGCGTTCGGTGGCAAAGAATTTTCACCTCAAAATTGTTCGAAGAAAATGAAAAATACAAACGGATATTTGCATAGATTATTCAGAAGAGAAAGACAGTAAAGGATATTCCATCCGATCTTCCTTTCGGTTCAGGGTATTGATTCCGGTGATCCCGTGGTGTTTATCTTTCAACAAGAAGACCCTTGATGATACCGGCAATCGTTCCTTTGCTCGATAAGGGTCGATGGGAACAGCTTATCGATCCCAGCTTCTGCTTCCCGAAGCAGACGTATCAGTTGCACTGATTGGAAGAGCAAGCTGCTTATTCCCGGGCCATAAATGCATTTGCCGCGCCGTAAATGCTGGAACGGCGATGCACTTGTCGAGGAAAATTCGGGAATCCTGTTACCGACTCGCCCCTCAACGAATCCGTTCGCAACCTTTTGTACCTTTATATTTTTACGAGCAAACTTTCCCCAATTTATAGAGGGTGGTTCCATAAATATTGCGGAATAATGTACTGGAAACAATTTCTCTTTCACACCGTTGTTCTGAAGGTCAAATTTGTTCAGACCCAATCCTTCCATCCTAAATTCCTCCAAAAAACATATAAATATAGTCCCGTTCAAAATGTAAGTTTCGTAAAACCACGAAATTAAAGAATATTTAAAGTCTCGAAAGTTCAGTTGGAAAATTGACACCTGGAGCAGGTGGAAAGCGGCGGGGACGGTGTATTTCGAAGAATTAGCCCCGGGTCGGAAATCAAGCCGACCGAGGAAACGGGGTTGCGGCGTTCCACGATCGATTCCCGAGCAGTTGACACGGAAGTCGCTTCAGAATTGTTAATTAACCCCTGCGCTACACTGCGTTTCAAATGCACTGTACACCGTCCACCATGTACAAGCTGATTCACAAATGGAAGGAAGGGTCTGAGATATACCGTGTCCGTAACGTATGAAGCACCCTGTATGTTCTTGGCAGAGAAAGGATTAACATATCGTGGAGTGCAGCGGCAAACAACTCGACGCAGGAGGAGAGAGACTGGAAAGGGACAGAGGAGGGGGATGATGAAGGTTGGAGGCGAAATAAAAAAGCTCGCGACCTCGTTTAACCCCTCGCGTTCTTGGGTCAAAGAAGGTCGACTGATATTTAAAAACTCGCGTATACGAAATGGTTCCTCGTCGAAAACTTCGGCCCGCCTTTTCGTCATTCGATATTGAAGTATTCGCCGCGGAGTGTCATGGCGACTATTTTCGCGGGATCCGTTTCAAAGAGCTGTTTCAGGGGATGAAACGCGATACGGTTCGCAATGCGAACCCTAACCCGGTGGAAACCCACGTTCCTGAAAATCGAAGGCTCGAAAATTGTACAAAGTTCGACAGGGGAGGGGATCGAAACGTATCTAATTCTTCCAGCCGATTCGCCACGGCGGTTAAATCCTTCGTTAGTGACGTGGTTAAAAGTTGGACGAAAATGGCGGAGTTGGTGATTAAGTTAACGCGAGCGCCATATTTTATGTACAGTAAAACGAAATTGCACTGTTCGGTGACAAATGAAAATGAATGGCAACTTCTTGATTCAGATTGAGTGCCGTGGAAGTTGTTTGTAACTCAAAATAAAGTAAATAAAACCTAGTAGTATGCAGAAGTATTATTTTTACAGAGGTTGTGTTCGATTAAGGTTGTTACAGGTTGCCTAGTAATTTAAGTTTGTAACCAGCAGAGTAAGCTAACTGGTGGCTCTATTGTCCCACGATATGAAACTCGAGCCGATTGTGCGAGCACGTTCGCGTGCGCCATTTCAATGCGACAACAACGGAGAAAATGGCGACAACATTCGATTCGTGCGAGAATAATTCCTTGAAACAACCCGCGGTACGAATTGTGCGAGGCAAAGTTTGAACTCGCTGGCTTCGAAGATTTTAAAAAGTTAATAATTGATATAAATTTATTCAACCAGCTTTTATACACAACGTTGAAAGGCTTTGTTGGAAATTCAAAAGAGCCTGTGCTTTTTATTATACCGCCAGCCAAAGAGATTCTAGTCAACGAAATTAACAAAGATTGGACAGGATTGTTCTTCCGGAACAAAACGTTTGGCTTAATTAATGCAGCCTGATTTAATTCGCGGCTTTATGGAGCAGCTAACGAATATCCGGTGTCCGAATCGAAAATCATTCGTTCAGTTGCAACATTAATTTTCATAAAATAATTGCCTTTGAAAAATAAAATAAAATTATGTATGTAAATAACTGGTATGTATGTAAGTATGTATGTAAATAACTGGTTAATATGGAAGACGAAAGTTTGCAAGGACGATCCCCCATAACTCAACCCCCCCCATGAAGGCATACCAATTTATTGCAGAATAAGAAACAACACGAAACAACGGGACATGATACACGTTATTTCCTTTTATCGAGGCACATTACGTATCTGAGACGCATTGGAGGCGAGGGTTGCCGGGAAACTACCCCTTCGCGTTAAAATCGATCATACAGCCCGAATCTAATCCCTTTTCTTATCTCCCATCATGCGGGGGAGAGGAATGGCCGAAATTGCCCAAAGTCCACCTCGAAAGTACAAGAAATGATGGATGTTCCCCCGCTTCGCAAAAGGGGTGGTAGAAAAAAAAACACCCCCCTGACATTTAATAAGCGCCAATTCCTTTCTTCCATTCCTTCGGTCAAAGTTTCCATCGTCCCTTGTCCCGTTTCATCCCTTGTTTGGCCCCATAGAAATCGGGAACAATGGGGATTTCTTTCGCGTGACGAGCAAGTATAAAAATTAATACGGAACAAAGATTAATTATCGTCCGGGAGTGATTCGTGTATTTTTTTATTCGAGTCATCGAATTGATTAATAAGTGAAAGATGACCCAGTAGTTAGTCAGCAGATGGATAATCGTTGAAGTAATTAAAACCGAGTAACTCGACGGTTGTTTCGTTTGATCCGGACGTTGTTTGCAGGAAGGTTTGTCTCGAAGGGGACAGTTTGACAGGCGGCTGCTATTTTTCCAGCCGGAAACACGCGGGCGGGGGGAAGAGAAATAAAGAGGGATCGAAGGAATCCGTTGTTTGATAAACTCGTGCGACGAGTGTCTCGGATCCGGACAGATTTTATGGAAACGTACAGCGTGTGCTCTTTGTTGGTACAGCGATAACCGAATCATTGCCGTCGTTAAGCTCGCCTAACTGGGTCGTTTCTCAAGCGGAAAGAGTTGTTTCCCTGGTACGGGTAATAAAAAAAACACATGAAAAAAGAGACGACTCATATTTCAGCCCCCGGTGCGCGGCGGTACAATCGCAGGCAAACAGTGCGCGGAAGGTGCTTCAGTTGATTAAATGTCTGACCGTACGCGTGGTTACACTACTTCTTTGACGGTACACTTTATTCGTTCATTTGGAAATTTGCAAGCAATTGTTTGCTGGCGCGAAATGGAAGAGGAAATGTGTGGTAGATGGATGATTTCAAAGTAGAAATTGAGATTTATAGCTTGAATTATATACTACTTGTCTGACCACTTAAAATTATCTCACTTCATTTCAATTGATATGCACTACTAGTCCGGCGGTAGAAGCATAGTCTACTTGTCTGACCACCCAATCTACTTGCATGACTACCTCAGTCCCCAGACACTTGTCTGACCACCCACTGTCCCAATCTACTTGTCTGACTACTGACGACTCCCAGCTACTTGTCTGACCACCTACAGTCTTAATCTACTTGTCTGACTACCTTCGGTTCTCAGTCTCCTGTCTGACTACCCACTGTCCCAATCTACTTGTCTGACTACTGACGACTTCCAGTCACTCGTCTGACCACCTACAGTCTTAATCTACTTGTCTGAGTGCTCCAGTTCATTTTCCCTAAGTTTCTGAAGCTTTGTTCTCACTTATTCTTCTATCTATGGTTCTCATACTTTATAAGACGTGTCATATTCTACTCGTCTGACCATCAACGACACCGGTGAATATTGTTGACGACTCGCGATTGGTGAACTGCTAATTGTTGCTGAAACGAAACAACATCCGATCAGGATATTATCGAGAAGTATTTAATAGGGGTCGATCGATCGCGCACCGTCCCCGATAGGAATCGAGAAGTTGTCGACGCTTCCGGAAACGGCGCGGTCGAATTTCCTCGAGAAAATTACTCATCCAGACAGCTCTCGCTGCGGGAACTTGGGGGAAATTCTGTAGCCAAGTACTCGCGGCGACCTTGGGAACCGTAATACCCCTCGAATAAAGTTTCAAGCTCCCTTAAACCTCTCCGATTCTAATTCGTAAAAAAACATCCTGAAAACCCCCACCTCCATAAACATTTACCAAACGTCAGCGCTTTCGTTTCGAGCAATAAATCCAAACAAATCGGTTCGAGTGTTCGCTGTTTTTTTTTTTTTTTTATTTGCGTCGACGCCCACCGTGAAAGCTCGTCGGAAATTGGCCCGATACGTTGCACGTGACTGGCAATTAAGCCGGTCTGTGACAGATAATTTTTCAAAAATTCCCAGGAAACGATGAATCATCCGCGGGAACGAGAGGAATTTTTATTTTCCTACGAAGTAGGAAGCTAACGAAGTGTCCGGGGGAAAGTTAACTAATTAGCGGGATGTAATTAATAGAGGGAACTACACGTTTCGACGTACTTTTTCCAAGCTGATCAACGGACAAGCTTGGCTCTGGAAATTTTCAATTAATCAGAGGCTTCGTTTGGCTTGAATTTCAACGAAGCACACAACTTCCGTGCTAACTTTTTCCGTTATTTCGCGAAGGGAAATTGCGCTGAAAGGTCGTTACTCGCTTTTGTTTATAAATTAAACATTACTCCATCCCCCTTCGTAGGCTAATTTCCAGCGGTTCAAATGGCATTCGTCCCACGTTCGAAACTTCTGATTGGGCAAATAATTCGCTCTGTTTTTCAACGAAACTTCGGTAACGCAATCTGCAGGAAGGAACAACGGGACGGCAGACACGGAGTTATGGAGAGACTGGTGCGAACTCCATTCTGAGATAAGCGATTTCCACATAACTTGGCAGATATTCACGGTTCGATGCCAGTAATTCAGCTCCTGGTCCTCGAAAAGCTAAAAATTACAAATATTTGAAGAGAACGCACCCTTTAAGAGTATCTGAAATAATTCATTCTGTTGCTTCTAATAATTTTCACCTGGATAATCATTGTCATCGATGGATCTAAGGAAGAAAAGTAATGGGGGCAGGGGGCAGGGGGCAGGTTTGATCGAAGTTCATTAATTTCGTAGCAGCTCGTCGGGGCTACGAAACAGGATGTCTCAGATGGCCTGGCGATATAATATTATCCGAGGTAGTTAGCGGAATAGCCTGGGCTGGCTGGCAGGCCATTTCCTCCCAATAGATTGTCATCAACAGAGAAAACGCGAAGATATATCAGATATAGGATCGACTGGCGCAGCCCGGCCTCGTTACTTCGACGAATAACGAGCTTTCTACGGTGATCGTCATTGGTTCAGGCTGTGATCACTTCGCTGCTATCGAACCAGACGGAAAAAGAACTATATATACATATCTATATGTGTGCTGAGATCGTCTGAAGAAGCTTGTTAAATTGCAAAAGGTAGATTGCTTTCGGCGCATGCAATATCTTTCCTTATAACGACGATTTTGATATCTTTTCTGATATTAGTATCGATTATGTACTGGATTAACTATTTGTTCAAATAACAATATGTAAATTGGAAATTGACAACTGTACTGTAGGGTAGATTAGGTAGATTAGGGCCTAGGATGGGTAGAATTGTCAATGTTTGAGCACACAGTGTTAGTTAACTAATTCAACGTTAAATAAACAATAAACAAAACAACAGAAGAAAAGTGAGCAACAGGAAAAATTTAAAGGTGAAAAATGAAACAACCAGGGAGATCTGAAATAGACTCTGATTGTAAGCGATAAAAAAGGTCGACGAAAGAACAAAAGAAAGCCAGAGGGAGAGAAAACTCGATAAAAAAGTGAATAAAGTTTACAGTTATGAAGAAATAAAGTATCTTGCTTTTGACAAAGGACGTAAAATCTTGATATAAACCAATTGCATGAAGAAATTGTCGAACAGGAGATAACAAAAAAACGGTTTCCAATATATAATGCAAATTTCTGTCCTTCTATCAGTAGCCGTTTTTTGCAACACGCTCCCAGAAAAAAATTCGGAATTCTGGGAATACCCTTGAGTGAACCAGCGAACCGTGATTGAACATCGATAACTCGATATTTTTCGGTGTTGCAAATACAGTATCGAAAGAAAGGCGATCCTAGCAATTCACGCCTACGAATAAAATCTTTCAGATTGTGAAATGTATACATTTTCAAGAGAAAAAGAACATACTGAAAGTGTTATTAATTCCCAGACATCGCGGCCACGTTTTTTGTGCGTCCCATGAAATCAGTGACAAAAAGCGAAACATATAAACGCGACAAAGAGAAGGTTTTTGCGTCGCGTAAAAGGAAACACGTACAGGACGCGAAAATAAAAACACCGGAGATGATATCTTCGATGTAGCTTTCTGTTTTGCGCGACACGAGCCGAAATTCAATATTTCGGTGTAGAAGGTTGGGCGGCCTCGCACGTAATTTCGTGACGCGGGATCAGTCCTCGCCGCGTTTTCACAGAGCATTGGTTCCTGGGGGATAGAGAAACAGGCGAAACCCTGAGAGCCACTTGCAAAACCACGGTCCACGTCCTAAAAGTAACGACCTCCCGGGAAATCAAACGCACCGTGTAACGACGTGCTCCCCGATTTCCGAAAAACAGGAACGCCAATGTCGACGGGTACTTCCGTCGTGTGCTCGAGAGCCGGCGGAGCGGATCGGGATTCACGAACAGTGAATTTATTCGGGGGAAAGGATCGAACCACCCCAAGAGTTTCGAGACATCGAATACGAACGTAACCCGACCTGCAACGAAATTCCACTGCGGATTTTATGGAATTAAGGTACAATACGGAAGCACGACGCTATCTAGTGGGATCTCATAACGCGTAGGCATTCACTGTCCATTAATTCATTAGCTCGTGTAAGGATTCTATGCTCCAGCGACCATTTACATAATCCGACCGCACCACACATCGAGTCTACAACGTCTGTGAGAGCAGCGCCATCTGTGGAGGACCCGTGGTACTTTTTAGGGACTTAGGGCACTTGTGGGACTCGCACCCCCTCCCCAAGGGACTAGGACGGGCCCCAGGTACTTATTAGGCCCTACTACCCTCAAAAACCACACCGTCTGTGGACCAGTACCGTCACCCTCTCGACTGTAGGGCGCCATCGTCTCAATTGCCTCCACTTCCGCGTATCCCTGCACATATCGCGTTACAGCCAGAAGCTTTCAGGCTTCGTACACACATGTTGTTTGCACGAGAGAGCCAGCCATCGACACAAAGGGGGAACAGACGTCAAACGGTCGCGCTACTCTTCAGTTTCCGGCCTGTTTTAACGACTCTCGTCCGGTCTCGTTTTCGTCGGTCCCGGGGGGCTTAATGCAGAAATTAAGTGAAATCCGGTAACCGTAAAACGCTTTACGACAGCGATCCTGGCACCAGAACAGGCTCGATCGTTCTTTTACGACCGTTAATCCCCTTTTTTGATGTCCCCCCGCCAGCCACTTTTATGTCCCTCCGTCTGCGCCGTTATGAAGACGATACGCGTCTGATCGAAGCCTCTTCGATTCCCGCCATTACGAAATCGGGGCGCTTGGCCCATCAAAAATGGCGCCTGACAAAAGTTTAATTCGCTGTTTAATTTCAACGTTTCGTGTCAGTTTAGGCTTCCTAAGGGAAGAAGGTCCCCGCCTTTTAGGTAAAATATGGCGTCGTAAGCCTTTCCTGCTCGGGGAAAGTGGCAATAAAGCAAAAGAAGACGCGGCCATTCGTCTTGTACTCATAAGTATGCGGGCAAATTATGAAGGCTCGGTTTTTACGCGGCGCCATTTTTCTCCGGGCTGGCTCGGCCGACCGGGGCTTCCTGTTTCTATGGAGATCGATTATGGGGATGGCGCTAATGCGTATCACCATTAACCCCGCGGGTTTAGCGCGGAACCACATTAAACGGGATTCAGGACTCCCGATTATTCGTCATTTAACCGATCCGTTGCATGAAATCGAAGCTGACAGGAAACGTCCTTGGTCGTCGAGCCGCTCTGTTTTCGTGTTTCAACGCGGCTTCGCGCCGAATGTGCGGCCGACACGCGATTCACCCCCAACCGCTTACCTCGCGGTACCTTGAAGGGGCGCCACAACGCGGCACACGCTGAAGACAGCATTATGGATTAAGGTTATTTCCAGACCAGAGATTTCGCCCGGATAAACGGTTGTCTACCATTCCTCTGTATCCTTATCGCGACGACTTATCTCCCGCGCGATGAAAAGAACCGCGCCGGAGGTTCGATGCAGTGCTCCGCAACAACGGCGCCGCGAGGCGGTCTCGGTTGTGTTCAGCTTTTTCAGAGTAATTTGCTTAGAAATTGCTACGAGGTTTTGCCAATATGTCAGACAAGCTCTGGTATGTTTAAATTAACTTTGATTAAGTGGGAGTATGCTAAACAACACACTTCGTGTTTGAATTTGAAGAAAATTGTTGTTTATACGAAATTTATGACTAAATATTCTTGTTGGTGTGATGCTTTATTTGATAAAAATATATATGTGGTGTGCCACGGAAACAACACAAACAACACTCCTATTACCATGTGCAAAATTAGGACTGTCAATGTAAATTAGAATAATTAAATTTTGGTTATTTTGAAGCAATTACCAAAAAATGTTGGTGTTATCCGAGGTTGTTCTAAATGTTTCAAATTCACCGTGAGGAAATTTTGTCCAACTAGTTCTCCGGTCTAATCCGCGTCGAAATTTCACGGTTAAAGGCTGAAAGTCGGGGAAAGGTAAAATTTGAAGGGGGAAACTCGGCTTTCCGCGGGCGGAAAATTGCTGAAATTCGCTGAAAGTTTCTTTCGGAGTTGGCGGGATACAGAGATCGAGGCGAGGTATGAATATACGCCTCGTAACGTTTATGAAACGTGATTCTTCATTCTTGTTGGCGAAAGGTTCCACCAAATAAACGACATTGTTCAAACAGAATCAATTTTCCCTGCCGAAGGATTGAAACTTGAAACTTTTTTTCAAAATTAAGTATTTTAATAAAACTTCAACGATTCGAATTCATTTTAAAACAAAAAATGTAACAAAAATGTATCATTGGGGTAAATAAATAATATATTAACCCCTTGCCCTACAGATGTGACCTCCTTTATATTTTAATTGAAGCTCAATTTTAAATTTAATAAAAGAAATGTTTCTAACCTACTCACCCGTTAGAAAAATCATAGGTTATGTGATTCAATCACAAAGCTGAAAGATTTCAATTTATGTAATAAAACAACACACAAAGGGGAGGCTTTGCGAAGAGATAAAAACAGAAATTAGTATACATCCCTTTAATTGCAATTTCAGTGTTTATCTGAACAATAGCCGCGCGTGTTCGTTAAAATGTCGACACGCGATGACATGGCGGAGATAAGAGGAACATTTTTAGAAGAAACCGTGTAACCATCGCGTGAACAGGGATCCACGAGTCTATCTTTAGTCTTGATTTACACTGACCATTCACCGCGCGACCTAATCTCAATTTACAGCGTTGAATCTGGTTATAATTCATAATGTATCGGAACAACTGTTCGTTGCCCTGTTATTGCTCTTACAACAGAAACCAACTTAGAGACTGTTGTTTACTGTCTCTAAATTCTTAATTATTGTATTCTAACCCTCAACAGTATAATTTAGTGACTTTGGAAGGGGCCAGGGTGCACCTGGTGGCGGAGCCGTCCACGAGCATTATCGGTCACGCGTTTTATCACGATTTGCGCCAGCGAGCCAGTTCTCGTTACGGAAACGGAAACATGTTCTCGCGTTTAATGAAGTTCACCCGTGACCGGCATTGTTGAAAAGTTCCGGCGACCGCTCCCGCGCCCGACAGAGCAAACAGTGAAACCGAGAACGCGAAGATCGCACGAGCGCACACGTACGGGAATAACGCCTCGTTTATCTTCGAATTACGCGGATATCTTCGCGACGTCGCCGAAGAAATCTCTGTCGTTCGCGCCTAGGGGTCCCTAGGTGACCTCGCCTCCCACACCAAAGTCACGTCCCTTAGAAAATGACTAAGGATCCTACCAGGAGAATGGACTGCTGTTAGCATTTTTGGAGAATTTCGTTGTTCGATCGTACACGTGCGTTGGAGCGGCGTTTTATTGGTCGAAAATTGACCGAACGAGGCTGATGGTGTAACGAGACAGGCTTTGTGCTCGGCCCCCGGTTGACAGCTCGATAAATTTCGAGAGCATGACTCAGCCGAACGTCGAGCACCGGTATGAGGACGACGACGCAGTGTCAACTATTAAAGACGGCCGCAAACATTAATTTTCCTGCTTTGATCTATTAATTGGGTGATCTTTAACCTACTTGCGCGCCGTTCTTCGGAGTTTCTGTGAGAGGTCAGCGGGGGAGTTGGTAGTTAACAGTGTGGGAGCTACAGAGTCACTGGGGATACTTGAATTTATTAGAATTTCAGAAATTAGTTCGATGAGGCACGGTTGAAGAGGAGGGTCAAGTACTATGATTTAAATAGTTAAGTGGTCCCGAGTGCAAATACTGGAATGGTATTCTACTAGAGAACAATAGTTGAGTAGTTGAGTAGTCGAGTAACAAAATAGTCTAATATATTTTACACTCTACCAGATCTAAAATCATGTACACAAATGAAATAAATTTCCACCAGAACGGACATAAAACATCTTATCTGATTAAAGTAATAAATCAAACCCAACATTCTATTCAACAATTGCATAAAACCCTAGTTGTTGTCCATCCAATCCCTCAGTACCAGCATCGACCAATGAATTTTTAATCCACTTCGCACTTCGCGAAAGCGGAATAAATCTCCCTGAACTTTCAAGGTTCTCAAACATTGATTTTCATCCAGTCGATTCCACGAATTCTTCATCAATAGACAACCATGCCTCGTTAATCCCACCCCCGGTGTAGGAATCAACACGCAAGTGTCTGTTGTAGCAACGATGAAATTTATTTATCGAATGATTAAGGAAACAGCGACGAAAGGTCTGCTATAGCCACGATGAAAAATGTAACCGAATCGATCATCGAGTTATCGAAAGACGGAAGCGGCAGCTGTTATTTTCGTGGGCGTTCAACGACTGTCGCGGTGAGTCAGTGAAAGCCCGACAAATGCAGATTTCATAACGCGTACGCGTGGCCCTGTTCGGCCCGCGTCTACTGCAGGTCTTCAAGGTGCCTATCGACGAGCTGGAAACTTCGGTGTCCGGCTCGCAACAAGTTATCTCGGGCCGGATCAGCTGACCGGCGCCGATCGATCCCGTGCACCACGGCCAATTATCCATCCTCGAATTCTAAATTGGATCCGACGTTTCGAATCGGCCGGAAACTTCATCTCTGACCGTATCCTCAACAGGTAGTTCCGAAGTTCGAACGAAGTTACACGAACCGGAGGGTCCAACAAGAAATTCAGAATTGGAAATAGAGGATTCTATTAGATCGGAATTAGGTACGCCTTTGAAGGTTCTGATTAGACCCCGAGGATTATTGGATTCGGAGTTGAAGACGTTGGCCCAACTTCGAGCAGAGAAAATGTTACACGAGGGTCTGTGGTAAAGGATTCTAATCAACCTAAGGTTGATTAGACAGATCAGTTATCTTCTTCAAGTTCTGAGTCAGAAGCTGAAGATCTAACATGAAGAAATTGCGGAAGAATCTGGTGTCATAGAGTGAGATATAGACGGGAAGAAGGAAACCACGCGAGAAATCACCTGTCTCGAGTGGAACACCGAAGTTTCCAACCATGAAGGATGAAGCTTCGTTACCTAAAACCTTATCCAGCTACTTCGATTGACTGATCAATTCTCCGGCTTAACAGGACACTGATTTAACGTCTCTATATCCCACACTCGTTTCCCTTCCTGCATTTTTATCGGCAAACTCGACGACCACTTATTTAGCGAGCCACTATCCCAGATCCTCTATTTTTTAACTGTCTTCAGCGCTGGATTTTGAAGAACTTCATCCTAACAAATCTCCGCAAGAACCATCTTTGTTGTCTTCTGAACGAGTTCGATTACTCTCTTCAAAGTTTATCTTGATGTACTCGACACCTTCTTAATGACGTAGCAGCGATAACACCTTTAGATTCTTCAGGGACTCTCGATCCAGAAGTAGCTTGGGTAGTCCTTTCATTCTTCAGGGACCACTGTCCACGTGTTCAACCGAAATTCAAACACTCGCGCAAGGGTGACTTCACCCTTCGTTACACAACGACACGTTTCGACCCTGAGGAGGAAGTTTCTTTCGCGGTAAAAATAAAAAGTACTGGACGATTGTGCAGGCCGGACAACGGTGTCAAATGGTTGCGGACGAGCGTTTCGCCGTGCGTGCAGGGGCGTGACGCGAACGGAAGACGCGGCACACACGATCGTTTGAAACCGGAGCGATCTTAAATCCGCACTGCTCGATCGCAATCACGCGCGACTGTCGACAAAGCCGCCGTCGTGGTCACAACAAAACCTGCAGGACGGGGGAACCACGAGGGGTGGCGGCGTCCCGACGCCTCCGACTGCCACGACGCCGTTTGACTACTTGACAAAGCTACTAACACGACGAACCTGACGGTAACAGCGATTGTGCACGAAAGAAACGAAATCGTACTTAAAAGTAGCATTCCACCCCATTTCGAATAGCTTTGTTGAAAATTTTGTGTTTCTAGCGGTCAGTAATAGGGTTTCCTGTAATACTACCGATGGTAAAGTCGATAGTGTACCTTACCGATTACAGGGACACAGTTTGACGGTAAAACAGATATCGGTATTGTCGCATTCTGCGTAACCCTGAGGTGATAAGGCAGAAGCCTGCAGTTTTAATACATTATACCTACTGACCCATGGTATATTGGTCAAGATGCCCATGAAATTCTCTTAAACGGTAAATTAGAGTATTGAACGAACACAGTGGGTATAGAAGTATACAATACAAGGTTTTGAATAACTTTGTGGGTCTAATGGGTTAATTTCCATAAGTTGAATCTAATCATGAAATATTTCATCACCACTCACCCCAGCGTTGGCCATTCCCCATCAGTGGTGGTCGTCGGGGCTGAGGTGCTCTTATTTGGAAGACTCAATCGTGGCCCGATTCGAAGTGTCATCGGACGTCTTCTGCGCAAAGTGTAGTCTGCAAAAATAAAAAATTCACAAACTTTAACTAAGTTTCGTGCGCTAAAATACTGAAACCATAGTACGTAAATTAAACATCGTAACTTGAATCTTGCCGCAAGCAAGCCCTTACCGTTGGTGCAGCACAAAGAGTTCCGTCCTTGAAACACGTGCGGCGACAAGTACTGGGAATGGGTGTTCGTGGGGGTCGGCGGGGTGGTCTGGCTGTTGAGGATCGACATTGTTGTCCAAGGCGGTGCTGCATCTTTCAGTACGTTCTCCTCTGTCGTGGTTGCGGGCACCTCGTTGGTCACCCGCACCTCTATGCCCACAGTCTGTAAATACATCAAGGACACTTTGATCAAGATAAACCCAACTCCTTGAAGCATCCATAAAAATTGGGCACCCAAATGATTTCTGTCGTCGTAAATCGATATTCAAAGGGGCAGTGACAAATTTCTGAAGCTCGGGGGCCTTGTTGTGATTTTTGGAGGCAACGGGCGCCACCTAAGCAGCACGTGGTACCAGAAGCTTCGATCTACGATATTTCTTCGCCGCTTTGAGAAAATCATCGGCGTAGAAGAAAGGAGAAAGGTCGTGAAGGTCCGCGATGTAAGAAAAAAGGGAGGCGAAGCGTGGCTGCAAAGGAGCGCCGGGGCACATGGCTTCGGCTGATTTGCCCGGCAATTTTCTCTCGCTCCGCCTCGATAACTGGATTACCCGTGACATTAATAACCTCACTTTGTGGTTCTATGTAAATAATTGAATAGCCTCTCCAAATAATTCAATCTTACGTTACAAGAGTCCGTGCCAAGGACAAACACTTCCAAAACGGAACGCGTGCAAATTTTTCAGATGCATCGCTATTATTAAACTATAAATTTATATATACAGGGTGGCTCGAGAACCCGAATTTCTCGTGCATAAAAAATGGACGGGGCTTTGAATTACGCTTTATGGAAAAGTTACGAGCGAATCGAAGGAAACGGAAGGACTCAGGGTGGGTATAGGTTTGATGTCGGGGAAGTTGCAAGTTATTACACCGGTGGAGCATGAAGGTTCAGCTTTAAGGTCGAATCGAGGAGATGTCGATAGAAAAATTGCAGGTTATCGAGTGGGATTGAACGTTTAATATCGTGACGTTTCTGGGGCAGGAAGTTTGATATTTCGTGTAAACGAAGAGGTCGACCTGGACGGGGATAAATTTTAACTCCGCCTTAAGTCAAGCTGAGTCCAACTCAACTGGCGACAAAAACATTGACACCCATCAGAGAAAAGAAGTTTTATCAACGCTCAGAAATATTGGCAAACGTGACGCCTTTAGAATGCGTTCCACGAGCGGCGTTTGTTCAAAAGTTCCTGCGTTTTTCTGTCCGCCCACGCCGGCTGTTGCTGGTTCCGCGAATTCAGTCAACAGGTAGCCTACGCTCTCGCCGGAACGTTGTTTTACAGGCATCCTTTAATCCCTGCCGTGGACGCATCTGGCTGCAGCGGCAAACAAAATCCCCGTTCCCTTCGAGGGTCCTTGCATTTCCAGCTCCAACCGCGAAATGCGCGTAAATAATTCCTGATGTCGCCGCAGGAATAAATTTTCATTCGTCCTCCGTTCGATTTCGCGTTAAACGCTGGTATCCGATTAGCGAACCTCGATGGAGGTTACCTCCCCAGGTAATTATCACCAGGATAGAAATAATTATGGTCTTACTCCACAGGTGAAGGTGGCCAGGGTGCATTTAATAACTCGCTTGGAGAACAAATAACGATAGTAACGGGATACCTAGTTTCAGCAAAGCTGACGTTATTCCCGTGACCGAATAAAATGAAAAGAAATGTTTCACTGTGATTTCCCTTTCTCTCTCTCTCTCTCTTTAATATGCTCGAGTTACGGGCAGAAAGCCGGCTGGCAAATGGGAAAACGTATTACTCGGTTGATGAGGTGGAATAACGACATCGAATGGTACGACGTATTGTATTTCAAAGAAAACTTTATCACGGGGAATAATTACGGAAGAGACTTTGTGATAAAAAGTTACTTTAAAGAAGTACTGTGGGTGGGGCGGGCGACGAGCGAGTTGAAGGTTTGGATTAATCTTCGAGGGAGAGCAGAGATCGACAGGTCGCGATGAAATGTTAACAACAATAAAAACGAAAGTTAGGCTTGAAGAAGGAGCAAGCTTTAAAGGGTTGTTGTTAATAGAATTAAAAAAGGTAGAACAACAAATAGGGAAAAACAAAATAAGAATATAAAAAAAGGGTGTGAGGGCAAACAACGGTGTAAAAAAGGGAATGTTAGAGTATAAATAAATAATACAGAAAAGAAGGTTAGGAAAAACAATAGTAGTATGAGAAAGGGGTGATAGGGTAAACAACGGTGTAAAAAAGGGAATGTTTAGAGTATAAACAACTATAATGAAATATGATACTTGGTGAATTAGGTAAAATAATGAAACTAAAGTCACTAAAGTCTTATTTAAAAAAAGCAACTGTTGGCATTGTCGACATCTGTTTCAAACCTCTCAACAAGACCCCTTGGAACAACTGGTGGATAAAAATGTACATACTGATGGTGAGTACGTTTGGAATCGATCAATGCATATTCTCTTTCAACCCACGCCTTCTGCTTTGGTCATAGTTACAATGGTATTTGGCCATGATACACTCTGAAACCGAACAAATACCAAAGGTCTCATCCATTGTCAAAAAGATACACATCTCTCCACAGTTTCTGAAGCAAAAAAGGAGAATGTTCCGCCGTTGATGAGGGATCAACATTTTAAATCAGTTGCAACTTGTATTATTTATTTTGTCATCTTTTAATGAAATGATTAAATTTCGTTCGATTTATATTAAACCCTTTAGGTCTAGCCTTCTTTGTCAGTGCTATTTTTACGATCGTGTAAAATGATGGTTCCAAAGGATCCGATTAAATGTTTGAATTATTCTATTCCTTAAGGGGGTGAAATTAGTTTGCCCCCGCAGTTAAATCACTCAACATCTCGGCCCCGACAAATTGGATTAGCCTCGTCCTTTCGCAAAATCAATTTTTGCAAGTCAAACAGATGAATAATTCAGTCGCCAAGACACGCTGTGCCTTTTTAACAAACTTTCACTACCGAAGTGACAAGAAAAAAATTCTACGGGTCGTCTTTGATCATTCGAATACCGCCCAATCCTGAACCTTTATGCTTTTTAATTCGATTCCGTTAATCAGAGAGTACCCGGGAAAAGATATTTGTAACTAAACAAATTTAAAATAAATATTGCAAAATTTTATTAAAAATATCCTGAAATTTCAATTAACAGGTATTGTTCGAAGCTCCTGTGTTATATACGATCACCCCCGTAACCGACTAAAAAATATCATTGCTGGCTTTCTCGTCGCGCTCGTTTGTTTACAAAAAACAAATATTTGTCCCGTGTTACGATGCAACCCTATTATTCCTCGAGTCTCAAACGTTAATTGCGTATCGATCGAGGTCTGTCCTCGGTGTTTTCCTTCTTTGATACAACTGGGGTGGTTTAGGGGGAGGGAGGGTTCATCCCGATCCGCCTTCAATGGATCCCGACGCGTGTACTGATCTCAACGCCCGATATTTGTTCTATTAATTGTCGAAGGAACGTGACTTCCAGCCACGTGGGTCGTCTTTGGAGAGATTACGATTGAAGGGACGAAAGGGTAGCCTTGAGCCATCCGCAGAATTAGTTTGAGCTTCCTCTTCTGGATCGTGGTACGCACGGATAAGACGAGGATTTCATTCCGGGAGGGACTGTGTTTAAAATCCTTAAGGAGACACGGTTGACCTTGAAGAGAACACTCGGTTGATGGGGTATCAGCGAGCCTGTGATAACCTACTGCAGAAACTTGTTTAGAAAATTTTATGACACAGTTAAACTAAATACCTCGTTAATACCCCTTGGAATAAGAACATTTAGATGTACTCCCTTATACCAGTAGACATTTATAGCATCCAGGTGGTTGATGCGAGAAATTTGGAGTATTTATATTATTCTCTTAGTAATTGAAACCCCAGAAGCAAGAAACCTTAACTGTACCCAACTCAGGTCTCACCCAAACCGATAGACACCTGTGGCCTATGGTAGTCTGTTGAATCCTGCATGTGCAGAGGGTGCAACAAACCTTCCTAAGCTTTTAAAATACCAATGTGGTATATAATTTTAATCGAGGGACCTAGAAGTACCTCCAGGAGAGACAAAATTTAGCCTGGACATACCCCAGACCTGTAGGCACCTATGGTCCTTAGTAGTCAGTTGAGTCCTGCATATGTAGAACATAAGATAATCAAAACTACTAAAAACGGAGTCAAGATAGCTCGAAAATTTCTCTCAATTAGAATTCATGAAGGAAATTGACATAAGACGTGCCCAAAGTCCAGAGGATCCCCCCCTGAATGAAAGTGGATCAGCTTCCAGCCCATGTACAGCGCCATCGTTCGAACTTCTTTCCAGCCCATAAAATTTCACTGATCCGTCTGCTGATGGAAGGTTAATTCGTCGTGGACGCTGAAGGTTTATTACTCGAAAATTGGACGAAGGAGTTTAATTAGACGGGAAGTATTGGCGTGCCGGTGTACCACGTGTCCTCCCAAGTATAATCGAGGAAACGGCAGCGCCGGTAGCTGGAATAAATTAACGGGGGATGAGTGTAGAGGCTTCCCTCACGTTTCCGGATAATTTATTCGGCGCTCGAGGCTGTTTGTCGCTGTTGAGCCTCTCGGGGGTGCGATTCCGATGCGCGTCAACTCGGACCGGATACGAAAGCGAGGAAGTGCTGAATTAACTTTTTCCTACAGTCTTTGCTTTTTTGTGGAGCTGCCAAGTACCGATAATGTGGTACGACGAGGACTGCCTTTATTTATTTGTTTAATTATTTATGTGCATCACCTACCGGTTGAATTAAAGAAAGACCCCCAGAGGGTCTTTCGCAAAAGGGGTTCCTGGAATTTGATATCACTGAAATTCCAAGAAGTGGCACGAACACCTCCTGGCAACTTATGTTCTCCTGATACAATTTTCCAAGAGGTGTCCCCACGGAGGCAAACGGAACAAGCACATATATCACGAGGACGGGCTAACTTCTTAAAGCGAAGTCACTGTTCCTAGAGGAAATTTGCATTTAGATGAATCCCGAATTTCTCCCCGTGCGTTAAACATTTCGCTACGTGACACGCGGAGGGGGACACATAACCTGCATTCGATCATAAGCTCCCCCTTCGAATTGAACCTGCCTGTGTAAAAACGGGAAGAGATACACGGTATCGTCGTGCCAATAGAGAAATGAACTGTCAGATAAGAGCCGAGAGGCGATTAAAGAGACAGATAAGCGAACGGATGGCCGGGGCACACGGCGCGGGTTTCGCGACCCCTGTACGCGTTTCCTTCCGGTTTCTCGACCGGAAAGGGGAATAAAATTGAACCGACTGGAAGGATGCACGATCGATTGGGAAGTTATTGACATTGCCTCCGTTGAGCAAAGAGGCCCGTACACTCCTTAGATTTTAATAAATTTGCAAAATTAAATTATTTTAAAAATTGTTGAAAATTAGTACAGTTTTGTTGAAATTCGTTTCACAATGAAATCCGATAGTGCGTGGCACAGGCTGTCAAGATACGCGGTTGCTTTAATTCCGATTCGTTGCTGCTTGAACAAGGATTTAATTAGCCCCCGACGTTAATGAAACACGTGGTTTATCACCTCTGACGATCTACTATCGTGGTTTGGTCGAAACACCTTTGCCGTCGAGTCTGTTTTGCATTAATCGTGCCTCCTATTTCAATATTGACAATTGCTTGTAAAATCGGACGCCTGCGTTGTTAAGGCCGTCGTTGATTGGACGAACTTGTTGTCCCAGAAGTCCTCAAACTATTCGAAACAATTGTCAATAAAAATGATGTGGGAATAAAGGAACTAAAGGAACTAAAAGAACAAGTGGCGACTTAGTGTTACAAACGTAACACCAACGGGTTGGGGGGGTGTGTGTGTTAACGATCTGTCGGACGTCGCGACGCATCGGTCAAGCGAGAGGAACCGGCCGTAAAAATCCCCTCGGAAAAGTGTACCGACTAATCCCCGGGCTTAACGAGAGATATTTTTCGTCGTTCGTCCCCGGGCAATCAACGTGATTAAAAGCGGACGCGTTAATCTTCTGATTGATCGGCAACAAATTAATTACGACCTATCAGCCTGATGGTTCCACGGCGAATAATCGAATATTTAAGATATCTCTTAGAACCTTGCTTCCACGGAATGGTTCAAAAATTACCTTACCCTGGGAAATCCCGCCACTTATGGCACGCCAATTTGCTACCGTGACAGCGCGTGCCATAATTGATACGTGGTCCAGTGGTATTTTTTTAATTTTTTTATGAAGATTAAGGGAATTGTTCGCGATAAAGCTGCGTTACCGCAGGAAACTGGAATACCCGTCAATGCAGGTTATTAATCGGCTCATTAATTGATTCATTTGATACTTCGACGAATAATTAGCCGATTTACGTTCGGGGTATCGATGAAACGTTTACGCAGTCATTTTCGGTGAACTTTGATAATTAAATTGTGTCAGACTTTGCAGAAAATCTACCGGCAATTCTGTGCCAGAAGCTTAATTTTAAAGTTGATGAGATGCTTCTCCGTCCTGAAACCTTGTCGGACCATTCGCGTCTGGCGAATCAAGGCAGCTTACGAATTAGCCTTCGCCTTTATAGCTGCTCAAATAAAATTCCGTTCCCTCCAAAATTATCCCCCATTTTTCCCCCCTGTCGCGTGTAATGGACCCGTTCACCTCCATTCCCATTCTTTCATCCCCGACGAGTGTTTGACCGCGATAAAACGAGCCCTGCTCGCCGATGCACCACGTAGCCCATCAAGCTTGTCTGATCTCTGGTTCCGCATGATTATCGCCCAGGACGATAAAAATAAAAAAAAAACTTTGAATGCAAGTTAAAGGGGAATTCTTTAACCATAGTTTGAGGAATTCCAGAAGATTTTGTATTTTAAATAAAGGGAACAACAAATTGGTGTAGGATTAATTCGAACGAATTATTTGTATGATTCTATACGTTTGGCGAATGTTTGCTCAAATTAAATTATTGTGGACGAATACGTGTCTCGAGTGACACAAAGGATCGTAGAATTCATGGTATACGGTGGATCCCACCCATTGGGATTCCAGAAACCTTTATTTCTTGATCATTAACCGTAATGGTCGCTAATTGAATCGCTTTCGAACTTGACTCCCGCCCTTGACCCGGTCCCTTTGCTCGCCGACGTGTCACCGACAGATTCGTATTACTCCGCTTCCTCGTTCCGGCGACTCGATACCGAATTGCGCCGGAATTCTGAGCATTCCGTTGATGAAAAATTGGAATTCTGTTCGATGCGACAGAGAACGATTTCATGTTTTGAACATTCTGCAGGAGGAACTGCGAAAACTGTGGAATTTCCCTCGGTTCGTAAGTGGAATTCTAATGACGTAGAATTTTATATAGAATGGAATGAATTCTGAGTAGTTTGTGAGTGAAAGAAGTGGAATTCCAAGAATATAACTTCTAAAAAGTGTGTCTAAGGATTGTAAGAATTCTGGGGTATATGGTAAGGAATTCTAGTTATAAGTAATTAAAAAATGGAATTCCAAGAAATTCAAGCGCCAATAAACATAAAATTCAGCAATAAACATTTAAAGACCTCTAAGATTAATGCAAAATGACCGGAATTCTACGATATTTCAAAAATACCAGCACAATTTTAGCAAATACAACGCAAAACAGTGGCAATCACAGGCAATCAAAGGGGAAGTAATGGCAAGAGCCAGGCAGAATTCGAAGGTCGGAACATCCACAGTTTTCCCCAGGCCGAAAACACTGGAAACAAATAAACGAAGGTCCAGAGTGGATGGCAATAGAGGAAAATGAGATTTCCACCCTAGATAGGGTGGCGACGTCCTTGTGTTTTCACTTTCGATTTTACGACTTTACCGAACTGATCCTAAACGACTTCCTCCATCCCACTATCGATTCATAGGAAACGGAAGCCCCATACTGGTCCCTCGGAAACTTACTACGGATTTATGGAATACGTTTCTTCTTGTATACCACGCATAAAACGACTGATTACATTTTTCGGAGAAATAAAGTAAACAGGAAACCATAAAATCCTTTTTAGCAAAATTTATGTTCCATAAACAACATTACAGTATTTTAATTCCTATACGATTTATCAAATCGAAACCGTGTTATAGAGAGGATTTCCTTGAAATTTGTTAACTTTATTATACAAAGATTTATATTTTTAATATAAAATAATGGCGGACCGCGTCGAATCGATGTGGCCATCGTATTACCTTGCAAGTTTACGGGAAAGTGAGGCTTGTCGTGGACGAATAATCAAATTGCCCACTAATGGGTAACGTTGGATGAAAATAATTGGCCCATCGTCGATATTCCTTCTCTCTGGACAAACGCATCAGCGTCGTTACACGTGGAGGATATTACGCATTCTATAGTGCCTCGCCCGCCGGAAATTGTCTTAAACTATAGCCCCCAACTTGGCAGATTTCAACTAACAACCGGCTAACTTTGTTCATCTACATGATGGATTATCATCCACGTTTCAGAAAGGCACCGATCACTATCCCAATATTAAATTTCAAAGGATTAATCCTGATTTATGGGACGGTGTACTCAAACATTGTTTGTGTAACGTCGTAAAAGAGTATCCTGAAGGATAAAAGATTTTATCTTCCCTTTGGACGATATTTTGATAAACCTCACCGCGCCTAACCTCAATTTCTAGGGTAATATTACTACAAAGCAGGGTAAACGTTAATTTTACCACTGAATTTTTTGAAATCTCAGTCATTTTATTAATAATGTGATATTGAATCACCTTCACTGGAGAAATAAAAATAAATCGTCGAAACAATTAACCGTCGAGCGGGGTAAAATTATAAATCCTTATCAAAAGGCAACAGGACTGAATTCCCTTAATAGAATTAAAGGGACGATAATTTAACCTGTACAATTTTAAGCAGAATTCGAAGGAGCTCGATTCATGAAGTTATTCGGGCCCGCGTGGGTGTAATTCAGTCGCTGTTCCGACCAAAATAAGTGCTTTATTGGCAAGCTATATTTCTCTGAAAGGAATAATAATATTCTGATAACGACGGGGGTGAAACGCGATATTAATAAAGGGAACGGTCTAAGATATTCGCGTTTCGTATCTTTTGTTACGCGAATAATCCATTAAAATTAATCACGGTGCAATTAATCGCGGACGATATTAAAAATCCTTCTGGTTGAAATAAAAGAAGTCAACGCGGGCGGACGTCGAAAGCTGATCGATTATTATTCGCGATAATAATTCCTCGGCGATAATACCTACGCGTTTTAAGCAACGTCGGCTGTACAGCGAATCGATACAGATAGCCAACAATTTCAGCTTTATTATTAGATCGGCAACAGTGTAAAAAGAAACCGTGGAAGTGTCTATCCTAGACGACCAATTTCCTGTAATAATTCATCGATGAAAGCGGCTGTACATCCTGTGAATAATCGAACTTAAAAATTGTTGAAGTCGCTGAAATGTTAAAACGCGAACTCGCTTCGGACGTTTTATTGAAAAGGACAACAATTTCTTGATTACACGAGCAACGAGTTGCTCTTTCGAAAAACAACTTTCGCACGGCAATTAATCCCGCCTCCCCATCCGCGGGCGCAGAACTACGCAGTTTTCGCGTAGCTAGTTAACAAACCGGAAACAGCTTTTTCCTGTTTCGTTCGCGTTGGAATTTCGCGAGGGCGCCGTTTGAAAAATCGCCTTCTGTCGATCGAGCCTGATTACGTTCGATTCGAACTTTCCGACCCGTCGTTCTCAGCGCCCTCCCCGCCCACCCCTTCAACCCCCGCCGTTTCTCTTCGCGAGCGACTCGACGCCGAGCAACAGATTGTTCCCAGTCGCAGTCATTTCCGATATACTAAAAGGGAAGTTTCCTATGCAACTATGACGAACGCGACATACATAAGCCAATTAACGGGTACGATTCTCCCCGTGACTGGTGCGAACCTGGTATAATAACACGATCAATTGTGTATGGTAGCATGAATAATGCAATCAGCGACAGTGTGAGTAGTAAAATTAGTAATAATGTGCGTAATAGCTGAATAGAGATCTGAATAGCAGGATCAGCAATGGTTTGAGTAGTAATTTGAGTAATGTGATGAGTAACAGAATAATTGACAGTTTGAATAGAACTATAAGTAATAGAATCTCCAACAGTATGAGCAAAAGTATAAATAACAATCGAGAAGGTACTCACATGCTGCATCGGATAGGTGCTGCTACCGACAAGAAAGTCCCATGCCCACGCGAAGATCCGCGCGCAAATGTGCATCGACGCAACTGCCAGGTTGTAAAGCTCGTGCTTCCCAGCGTCCAGGACACCAGGATCCCTCAGCCCCGGAGCTATGGTGTTTTCACGGCTGTACACCGGCCGCGATCACATCTCGATCCCGTGAAATTATCGCACCGTATCCCACTCACTCATATTTTCCCGCCATCGATGCTGCATTTTCCCCGTAAACATCGTACCGTTTTCTTCTCCCCTACATCCCCGGCTCCTTCAGACGCTTACAGTATCGGTAACAGAATCCGCCAGACTCGAAGGAAGCAATCTGATCTTCCTGCAATCCGATCGCTTACAGTATTGATCTCGATTCGAAACCGGAGATTGCATTAATGCCGGAGAACCCGGGGTCTTTCCGCGTAAAAATTAGCCAAAACGTTCCACACGGCAGCCGTGGTCCATCCGCTTCAGGTTCTAATCCAGGCCCCGATCGGACCCGAAGCCACAAGTAGCCTATCCAGCCATCTCCAGGGTCGTGGAGGGCTTAATTTCGCGAAAACGATCGATTACCGTCCTATTCGAGCCCGAGATCCTCGTCACTCACTCGCCACCGGAAGTAGAGCAATTACGATCCTGTCACTCCGCGCACCCCTGCAGGACACTTCGACGTAGCTGACTACTTGTTGATCAACACATAACACGAACTTCATTCAACAGACGATAGCAATAGAGCGCGAAGGTCCAACTCTGTTGATTTATTCGACACTTAATCCTGAATTGATATCAATTCATTGATCAAGGTTTGATAGGTTTGCGAAGAGCGGTTCCGAGGGGGTCGAACGAAGGAGCAGACGTACGCGGCACAGTCTCGTCTGAAGGACCGAACGATACTGACGGAAGAAACGGGCGCGTGCCGCTTGGGAACACGTAGGGGACGCGGAACGCATGTCAAAATGAGTATCTATAGGTATGGAGGGTACACAACCCTTTTGAAGTGGCCCAGGGGCTTAACAGGTGGATGGAATCGAGGAGAAATATTGGAACGGAATACCCCCGAGCAACGGACAAAAAACGAATGCATTGAAGCACCGAGGTTTGAATGGAATTGGAGATGAAAACTTGAATGGAAGGTGCTGTGTGTGCGTGCCGGGCGCCGTGTGAAGGCAAACTTATGTGGAACGAGGTTCCCGCTCCCCTTTTTTAACGCTACAGTTAGAGTTAGGACGTTTCTTATATACCCAACTTTATTCAAAAGCAACATAAATTGCAATTTTATTATTACTAATATTACAGAAAATATCCTTGAGTAATATGTAGAAAATATTCGAATTTATATATAAGATATTCCACAGTAAGATACAATTTTTGCTTACCTTTCATTTTTAATAAGTCTTAATTGAATTATGACTTATTGTGAGAAAAGAAAACATTTGAATTTTTGAATTTTCAAACCTTTCGCGCCATTGACAGAGTTCCTGTGGCTCCACGAAACAACTCATTTGGCGCGATAGAAGCAATCAAGGATTATTGATTGAAATCAGCAGCCAAAACTTCTAAAAACTGTGTTATACACCGTAATTAATAAAACAAATCGTTGTAAAATCATTATTAGAAGTATTTTAATTAATATCACAGTACTTTTTCGAAGATTAATTGAATTAGCTGGTTAGTTCTGGCTGGAAATGAAGATGGCACTAATGATGTTGTTTGAAGGTGGCGCTTCGAGATATTGTTTCAAGATGGCGTTCCAGTGCTCTTTGTCGAAGAATCCGTCGTTCAAACACGGTCTCGGTTGATGCAACAGGATGTGACAGGAACAAGGTAAGTGGCTTCAAAAATCCATAAATATTTCTCAACATTAACAGTATTTTATTATAACAAACTAATAAACTAGTTCCTCCACCTTTTAATATTAATTATAAGTACTACGATCTTTATAACACTTCGATTTGTACGTTCGTAAGTTTAAGTTCTGCGTATTTAATATAATTGCAGTAATAAAACAAAGTCTATGTATTGTTTTTAACCCAATTAATGTTTGTTCAGTAATTAACAAGAAAGGCATGTAAATAAAATGTTTATTAAGGTAATTGTTAAGTTGTTATTGAATTTGAAAATCAGCTGTTGTAAGATCAACTTTTCTGGCGCTGCTGTTTCTAACCTCAGTTGTTTAAGCAACAGTTCTGTCGATATGAAACAGCTGATTGTCGAGGCAGAATTTTTTAGAACGAAGTACAGTTATCAGAAATTCACATATACATAGTTGGATCATATATTTGTACTCGAAACTGTGATTCCTAAATCGGAAAAATATGTTGCGATTTCAAAAACTCTTCAAGAAAGGAAGATGTTCTGTCATTGGGATGGTGCATGTTGGTGCATTGCCTGGTATAAAATTCTTATTAGCTCCAGAAATATAAACAACACGATTAACATATCAAAATTTCGTACTAAATGATTACACATGAAAAAATTGTTGATTCCTGGTGTTGTAATTGTTTATTCTGTGATGTCATTGTAATCTTTGTTCCTGATATAAAAGAAAGTATCAGTTGTCAATAACATTCACTGTAAATGTTGCATTATTTGTATCATTAATCAGTGAAACAACAGTATCTACAAAAATATGTTATTTACAGGATATATAGTTTTAAAAATAAATGATTTATCTTCTTTGATAATTGATTATTCGCTTAATCAGACATGTTCTTTACAGTAGTATTTTTCAGGATCACCTTTGTATAATGGTGATACAAAGAAAGTTTTAGATAATGCTGTAAAGGATGCATTGATTTATAAAACTTGTAATGTTGTAAGTATCATTTGAAAATGTGTAAACTGTTAGTTCAGTAATTATCAGGTTTATTGTATGTTGACTTAAGGATGGTATTTTGGTGGAAAACATGCATGACATTCCTTACGTAAGACCAAAAGACATATCTCCAGAAACCACAGCGTATATGACCAAAGTCTGTACAGAAATTAAAAGAGCCTTACCTGAAAATATGCCTTGCGGCGTACAGGTAAATTGCAAGGAATTCATTGCACGAAGTATTGTGTACATCATTATTATATAAAAAAGAATGGCTAGATTTTAGCAGGGTGTAACAGGGAGGCCTTGGCAGTGGCAAAAGCTGCTGACTTTCAGTTTGTGAGAGCAGAGGGGTTTGTATTTTCTCACATTGCAGATGAAGGCTTTACAGATGCGTGTGCTGGCTCTTTGTTGAGATACAGAAAGCAAATCGACGCGGAGGATGTTCTTATTTTCGCTGATATTAAAAAAAAGCATAGGTGATTTATTATGCTTTAACAAAGAAAAAGATTCATCTCCTCAATAGGCTTCTTTTTTTTATTAATCTAAGAATTGTTGTATAGCTCGCATACAATCACCTCTGATGTAGGCTTATCAGAAACAGTTAAGGCAGCAGAATTTTTCCTAGCAGACGGAATAATACTGACAGGAACTGCCACCGGTGATCCGGCAAACGCAGCAGAGCTCTCAGGTACATTCCTCCACAAAATTAATTAATCAAACCCTTTATTTAAAAAATTGCATTACACAGAAGCAAAACAAATTGCCAAAGTGCCTGTTCTTGTCGGTTCTGGGGTAACAATAAACAATATTGAAAATTATTTATCATCCGAGGCGGTGATCGTAGGGTCACACTTTAAAATTGATGGAATTTGGAAAAATGCAATAGACACTGAAAAAGTAAGCAATTTCATGAAAAGATTCAGAGAACTGCAAAGCACAAAATAATGTTTATATGTTTATAAATATACGTTCTTGTTGAAAGGACTTTTTTTTTTATTTTTGTTAATCAAACAAGCCTTTTTTTCGTCACAATAATCGGTGATAATCAAAACCTCGAGCGAAATGACAAAAAAAATTAATTGTAAGGTAAAGCGGAAACACAGGTAACCGGTTTCGAGGGAACCTGTCCTACGCACCGCATGAATAGGCTCTTAATGGTGGGGTGTAAACCCAGACCTTAAACTGAATTTATTATTACGGAGCATTAACCTGTATTCCCTCGAAGCATAGAGATTTCCAGCTGAATTTTTATCGTCGAACATCCTGCTCGACACAGTTGTTTAGAAAAAGTACATTTGAACCTTTCCAACACAATTTATTCAATTAATTTGGTTCATTTTTTAGCAGACTTATTTATTCGAAGTCAAATTTACGCGCCATTATGGTGTTCCCGCGTCTTTGGACGTTCAAACGGGGTTTCCCCGAAAAAGGTGAAAAATTTAAATCGGCAAAGAGAAGATTAACTGTTTAGGTGCAATTTACATTGTTTTGTAAATAATTTGAAGAATTTTGGCGTGTATAATTTGTACGACACGCGTAAGAAATTCAGTTGCAAAACAGAGGCGATATAGGTTAGTTTGAACGGGAATAAAATTGGTAAAAATAACCGTCGGGTGAACGATACATTACACGTAATTTCGATACAGATTCTCTATATTACACCCTGTCTATTTCTACCATTTCTGCTGGCAAAGAATTTTCTTCCGCTTGTGAAACCTCAACCGTGAAATATTTGGCATGCTTTCAATCGAGCAGAACCCGTCCCGTGTAAATTCGCGTTCGCGAATTATCTCATTCATGCTCGAAAATTGCGCCTCCTTATCGCGCGCGACATTGTTTACGCGTTTCAATTATCGGCGAGCGTTAAAATTAATATCTAGGGTGGGGTGGGGCGATACCGGGTGGTAGGAAGAAAAGAAAAAGGAAGGAATTTCTTATGCAGCTCGGTTATTGTCGTGCATTGACTCGTATCAATCCGACAGGGAAACGGAGGGATCCCCCAAACAGTATTGACAGGGCTGACTCGCGCAGGCGTCTAGTTGCCACTATTCCACTGTTCGACAGTGGTATTCCAATCCCGTCCCATTGACTGTAAAATCCATTTTCATTCCCCCCTTCGGCCCCTAATTTCTCATACATCGCATCGGACCATCCGTTTTATAATTGACACTCCGTGACTCCCCCCCCTGTTACCTCTGTAACCTTGTTTCCAACCAACCATAATGTTCCTCCTTGATTTCAAACATAAAAAAAAGGTGTAATAATATAATTGAGACGATGTAACGATAGATCGAGAGAGTTGGAGAGTAATTTTGAGAGACACTGGTACATATGATGCCATCTTGTCAGTACGCGCGAACGACAATGGAAATGCAATTGTTTAGAACGGGATGGATTCGAGCGGGTCAGTTTCGAGGAACTGGCCAGCCTTTTGTTCCTCGGGGATCCTGTGGTACTCGGTTTCGTGGAACGGTTACGGTTTTTCGCGAGCTAACGGAAATTTAATGGACGCTAGGTAAAAAGGAAGTTTTCCAAGTGTCCTAGCATTAACCAGCGACCAGCAGCTGTTCGCCCAGCTGAGCGTTCCCCCACCCGCGCTTTTCTGGCCAGCGACGGATCGATCAGCCCGGGTGCCCCCCGTCTGTCGGCGGTCCCGTGCCGCGAATTACGAAACATTGTTGTTCCACGACGATTGACGTCGCCGTCTAAATGCGAATTCTAACCGCGGCGAAGGTCGTCGTAAAAATAAAAATCACCGAAAATACGTTGCACGACACGCTCGGGAACGCTTTCCTGCGTTGCTCTCGCGGCGAGGATCGCGAAGATCGATTCCTTCGGCAATATTTTTACCTGTGTCGCGCGCAACGTAAATAACAACGGTCAACCGACACACCGTAAACACACGCTGCATGTTTTATACACGGTCGCTCATCGATTTTCCGCTTCCTGCATTCGCGACGATTTCGTGGGCCGGAAAGAATGCCTCGAAATTCGCGAAAGTCGGATAGCGAATGCAATACAGCTTCGAGGTTCGTCGGATTCCTGAAGATTCGATAACGAGTTTGGAGATAACCGTGGTAACATCGCGAAAGCGGAAGATCGATGCGAGGAAGGGGTCGCGCTGATGAGACGGCCCTGGTATTGCTTTAAAAGCCCACCCCACCATCGGTGATTCCCCCACTGTACCGAGTGTACCTCCGCTCCTTCCCCTCGGCAACGGCTTCACTGCCCAGCCAGCCAGCCAGTTGAAATCAGCTGACGACTATTACTGGGGGCAGTTGCTACCACGGCTCCTCAAACGCAACACTGTTCAGGCGAGTGGATCCTTTTCTTCATACAACTTCTTCTTCTTCTTTCAATTTTCTTCTATCACTGTCGTTCTCCTTTCGCGTGCCGCTTCCGTTTTGCCTCTCGTCGTGTGCGTGTGCGTGTGCGTGTGCGTGTGTCGTCGAAGGGGTCAACGATACGTGTCCGCGGCCAGAACCCGATATTAACGCGACGACGAAACGGCGTTTGTCAGTCAGGATAACGCATCCTACTCAGCCCAGAAGCCTTCGCTCACGGTGTGTGTGTGTGAGTGTACAGCGAGGGGAAGAGAGTGCCCTGGGTGAATGAGAGAGAGTGTACGAGAGTGACCCGAGAAAAAAAGGCGACCAGTTTCGTAAAGAATGAGAAAAAGGAAGGATGACTCCTTTGGACGTGAGACGAGGATTCACCCCGCAGCTCGGAATGCGTCCCGTCTACCTGGCCAGTGACGTGTGTGTGCGTCCGTGTGTACGCGGGGGTTTTTCTGCTTTAACTACGTTATTGCTGCATCGAAGGAAAACTACTCGAAGCTACCCACTCGAAATGGTGCAAGAAAGAGAATGCCGAGGGGTTGGAGAGGAACACGCGAATTCGAGATCAAGGTCGTTGTCACAGGCAACTCGGGCCGCATCTCTCTCCGCGTACGTGTGTATACAGGAATTTTCGCGACTATGCGCATAATTTCGTTGCCGCGTATAAATACGACGCGTGACGTATCGTACCGACCGAGCGGATCTCGCGAAAGTGATTTTGAAAAAAGAAAGTCCGGGATCGTCCTTGCGCCGATGCGTTCTTTTGATTTTTTTTCTCATCTCTCCTATAGCGGCGAGGTTAACGCGTATCCAGGCGTTAGAATTCGATCGAAACACGGGGGCAGGCCACGGCACGGAGCACTTGGTAACCGCTTTGTTGGTCGTTGGAAGTGCAAGGGCAACGACAGTGGTTGTCTAACCGCGAAACGAAACGGCCGTCGATTGTGCAACGGGGGCAGGTCGGGTCCGCGAGCCAACGCCGTCTATTCTCGTCGACGATACACAAACGCATCCTTTTTATCCGCTCGGATCGCGAACGAACGCCATCGTACGTCCGCGCCGCGTGCCGTTTCTTTTCCCTCTGGCCTCGACAATCTCTCTCTCCGCGATTTCGATTCGTCGAACGACTTTGTTTACTCGGAACTCCGACGGGAGTAACTGCTCCCGTAGCGATGGTGGCGGCGGCGGAGGACGCGAACGCTCCTCTCCTCGTTCGCGTGCTGCTTTTCAACCCCCTCCTCCTCCCCTCGCCCACCCGCGTGTGTATACAGCTCGGGGTACCGACACACCACGTACGTGTTTCTCTCTTTGTTTTACGATCTCCATATTGGCGACACTGCGGCTGCCTCGGTAAGAATATCGCGTGCTTAATGGGAACGTCGATCGGCCCCGATCGATCATTTCGATATCGAACATCCACGTTTTTAACCGTTTACGGACCTCACCTTGGCTCTAAACACCCTTTTCAGTCGAATTTTCAAAGGAAATACTGGGTACATTAAGTTCTGAGCGATTTTTCAAACAAACATGTACAGTTTCGGGCATCGAGGGCTTGTCTAGGGAAAATGGCGGCGTACAGGAGAAAGGTACCTCTCTGTACTCGAGAAGTACTGGGTATTTGTGTGTTGGATGCCAGTTTCAGTATTCATTTTGAAGAATTTTGATCTAGTAACTTTTAGGTATGAGATACCAACGCCATTAGGCGGTGCCATTTTCCCCAGCGGAGACCACCATGCTGGAAAGTGTACTGATGATTCACTTTTCCCCCTTCTCTGCTAATTTTTGTTTATTAATAAGGGGTTAATTAAATTTACACTTAATTCTACATAATTATTATTTTTAGAGTGTACAATAACAAACATTGTACAAATTAATGTTTATTTAATTTGCAGTCAAAAACCACTTAGGCTTCCCACGTTTCTTAATTACTAATAATCAAATGAAATTCACATTAGTGAACTTATCGTTCCTCAAAATCGCTTCTAAACTAATTAAAAAATTAGAAAGTTTAGACAAGTCAGTCATTAGGAGCGACGGTTTCAAAACTCGCGTTAGATTATTTCAGGTTAGCCATTCAAGTTCACGGCAAAGACACTGCTCCTCTAAAAGCCGCATAAAACTCTCCCAGCAACTTTAACACGGCATAAAACTATTATTAAAACCGACCAACAAGATATTCCCTATTTTGATCTATTAATCAGACCCAGAACAACGAATTGCATATCTCTGTAAATATTTAAGAGATGCCTTAATTGAAATGAAATTGTTGTCGAACCATTCTTCAATTTCAATCTCATTTATTTCGGGGAGGTTCGCCCCTCAGTTTTCCTTTCGGAAAATGTTTGGAAACATCGCATCCGGTCGGAAATAAAATATTCCAGGGAAAATCTTCGAGCAAAGTGCGAAAGTCGTGTTCGCAAATTGTTTCATGGCACTTCTATTTCGGCCTTCATCGATCAGCCGCGTATTATTAGAAACCTTCGCGAACCTGCTCAGAATTTTCGTCGTCCTTTGCCGTGTGTGTGTGTGTGTGTGTGATCTCGGCTCATTCTTTCCGATCCGGTGTGTGTGTGTGTGTGTTTTTTTTTCATCGGGACACATTGACCCCGTTTAATCGGCTCTCGGGGCGATTTCGTTCAGTCATTTCTCGGACGAGCCAGCCGGATGCCAGCGCTCTTGTTATGTAAACTATCGTCGTCTACGAGGTTACATAATTTTCGCGATAAAAACGGTAATGTCGCTTTTGGCGCGACTCGCGACCGCTTTACATCCATTGATTTCGATCGTTCACCGACTTTTCAGACTTTCCCCGATACGATCGGCAGAGCCGCGATGAATTAATCATTTCGACGACGCGGACAATTATCCTGTCGTTGAAAGAACACTTGAATTGATGTATTCGAGAATCTTAGATTGTTAAGTTGCAAAATTTTCACCTAAATTTATATCAATTGGTTAATTTTTGTGACAAAAAATGTCCTGAAGGATGTCGTTGGGTGGGTTTTGAAGTACACCCGGTTCCCAGTGGGCTGCGATGTTTATTTAAACAAATGGAGGCACGATGTTTCTCAATTACCTTAAAAACCGACCGACTACCTAATCGCTGCTTGAATCACCGACACTATTACCCGTGAGTCATTGCGTTTTGCGTTGCAACTAGCAGTTCCATCGGCCACAATAGGCAAGAACCACGGTCGTGTGTTAACATTACCGATAAACCATCTTCTTTTTCTTTCGCAGAATGTCCAAATTGCTAATTCTCATCATAAGATAGCGTATATCATTTAAATTTAATTGTGCAGAAAAGTATTTGTTACTAGTAATTAGTGGTTCGATTCAATTCTAATTGAATTCTTTAGAAATTACAGTGAAAAGTATTTTTTTTAAATAGTCACAGTGTATAAGAATTAATAAGTTCGCCATTTATTACTTTGGTGTAATTAAATCAATTAAGCTCATAAGTAATGAATGTGCTGAAAGGCATTTTTCTTTAATAAATAAATAATTTTTTAGTCACAGTGTATAGGAATGAACAAGTTTGCAATTTATTGCTTTCGCGTAATAAAAATAGTAAATAATTCAGTTCGAAAATTACAATGAAATTTAATCTCTCGATAAAATATTTATGTTACTTATCTTATCTGTCCTAGAATACACAAGCAGCTCAAACAAGTGTTGATAATTTTTATTTCATAATTAGCGATAGAATATATTTGTAACGAAATTTCACCTTTTAAAGACCAATTAATTCATCGAATTAAACAATTTTTTACACGAAACGTTATCATTGATCTTCTCCGAGTTTCACCCAATTGAAATTGGGGTCTGTGCCGATAGATCTAAATTCGATTCGGGTTAAAAAAAAAGTGGAAACAAAAAGCAATTCTGTTAAAACCGAACGATTTGTTTGCAAATAAATACGCAGTTTTATCGCGCGATCGAGTTAACGTTCCGAGAAGAAGGAAAAGAAAAAGAAGGAAAGCATCCGCAATTGCACGTAATGATTCGCCTCTTTTTTTTTTTTTTCATACGAATACCGTTGGCCGCGTCGTACAAGCAAATTACAATTGCGACGATGAAATCAGTGACTTCTCTGACGCAATGATAAGACCACTACAGTAACGAGCGCGATTAGCCTGATTATGATTCACGAGAAACGAGCGATATCGATGGACTGCTGGCATTTGTTATTCGGCTTGGTATCTACGCGAAAAGAAAACACCGCGATAAGCGGAAAAAGAATTAGGATGAATAGAGAAAAAGAAACGATGACCGAGCAGGAAGAAAGAAATGATGAAGTCACTTTGCCCTGTTTAATTTATTCAATCTTTGATCCAGATAATACGACGAGGAAACGAAGATACACGTCCATGAAAATTGAGTAAATTATTGAATTGTTGGGTTAAATGATGATTATAATCGTTTAAGCTTGATTTTAATTCGATTTTGTGGTAAAGAAATGTGAAAACCTCGATACCTCCCTAATTGTCGCTGTGATACCACATCTGCGACACTTACCGAGGTGTCGATAGGTCACTAAGGTAGCAAATTAAAGCCTTAGGACATTTATAACCATCTACAATAGATTACAAATTCGATTTTATGTAAAAGAATTAAATACCTCTCTAACTGTCGTTTGCAGACCCACCTGCGACACTTATCGAGGTGTCTTATAGCCACTGAAATCTTAAAAAAGAATATTTCACGTATAACCATCTACATTCCAAATTCAAGTCTTGCCCAAATCGCAATGCCTCTCTATCTGTCGTTCGCAGACCAACCGGCGACACTTATCGAAGTATCGCGATATAATCGACACAAAGGCTCCAGTTTCACCGAAAGAAATGAAACCAGGCTCGCGCAACGATGCTCTACGACCTCAGCTCGTCCCCAAAGATGTTAATTCGCGGCCCGGTAATAAAATTTGATTTAATCATCGCCGTCGAATCTCGTCGCGGTTCCATCGTGTTAATTTCATAGATGCGTGACGCGAAACGGCAAGCTTTCAAGGAGAAACGTGTAAAAAAAAACGGAGAAATAGTGAATCGTTGTCCATTAACATAATTACACGGGAGACACTTAGCATAATGAAACGCACGCGTGTGTCCCTTTTGTGTGAACGTCGATCACGCGCGAATGTCTGCGTTACACATAATACGAGCGAGCGACTCGGTAACCGATGATGCGTTAAGAGCCGTAAAAACAAGGCGAGAAGAGAAAAGTCGTCGGACTTGGCGTAACCGAGCAGTCCTCCAAGTATTTATAACATCGCGCCACGGAGTGTTGCCGCCCAATTCGAATTTCGCGCGCGAACAAGCTACACGATCGTACGATCATTCATTTCAAAGTCCCTGAGTTATTTTACAATATAAATTCTTAATTGGAACGAAGAAAATGTTAATTAATCCCCCTCTATCGTTTTATCGAAGCCCGACAAGGGATCGAAGATCCATCGTTACGTCACGCGACGATAATGGATAAAAGGAGAGGGGGAAGAGCCGTTATCCGTTCGCGTGAAATTAGCAAAACAGATGTTCAGCCGCGATATACGATTAAGCACCCTTCACTCTCCGCGGCTGGTGTTTTCACTCGTTTCATGAATCATTCGAGCTTAGTCCGCGGACACGAGCGTTTCCAGCGCGGCCAGTGTTACCGAACCTGTTACGATTTTATCAACGAGTAAACACACACCGGGAAGCTGCGGAATACTTTAATTGCGATTCGTTCCTCGTCGTCCGTTCTTTTTTCATTTAATTCGAATCCCGTGAGCAAAGTTTGCGAACGATCGAGGTGACTGAACCCGCGTGTACATACCGAAAGTGTGCTGTGGTGCATCTATGCTTTTGTCGAGAGTGTTTATTAACGCCGTGACGCATGATCTCTCGAGCAGGTGCGTTAGTCAGAGATAAACGTTTATTAATCTTGTCGTTCTTTAAATAATAACGTTTATTTCTTTTTTAACGTGGTATTGATTACACGAGATAAGTTAATTCAGTTGCTTTTTATCTGTGACGTGAGCGACAGATAATTTCAGACTTTGCGCTTTTGTTTACTAATGGTAAGAGGTTAAGCTAACTTAACCAAATTTTGGCATAAACTGACCCAAAATCGTAATATCAAAATTCTGTATCGTTAGTAATTTGGGCGGATTAAAATGAATTTTTCATTGTAAAACATTTAGCACGATGAAACAATTAGTCGGTATCGATAAAATCTAATAGAAACATTTGACACCCGTTACGTGACGCGCGTTTCGGCTCCTTTTACCTACGTGTCATTCTAGAGGATGGCGCATTTAGCAGCTCCATATGAAACTTATCGATTCCCTGTCAGGGTCAAAGAACGTTGATTATTCGGCTTGTCACGAGCGGTGCCGCGAACCATGCAAATTCTCGCGTGCCACGGCTTGTCGGAAATAATTATAACATGGTGGCCATGGGCCCGATAGCGTTGCTACTACGCACTTGAACGCGCTTTCCGCGTGGACGGTCGCGATTGCGCGACAAACCGCGCACGTGCCGCCTCGCTACCCGTCGAAGAATGAAAAACTTTCAGAGTGCAATAAACCCGCTTCTGTTCGGTCCCCGAACGGACTTCGGGGACACCCTGTACATTCGTCAAATCTTTCGAGAGATATTTTACGAGAACGCACGGTTTTGCAGGCGCTGAAGAGCAAAAAGAAGGTCAGGATGCTGAGCAGCTTGGCAAACTACTTACTCGGAGGTAATATCTCCGGCGCGCAAGATTCACGGGAAGGGTCCAATAACGAAACCTCGGAGTCCCTTCCAGTTATGGCGAGGCTCAATCAGGTGGAGGTCGAGGGTAATGACTGGATCCTCATTGACCGTGCTGGTACGTCTGGCGCCCCTTTCACAGAAAGCGAACGGCGGCCGAGAAACTCGAGAAAAATCCGCCGACCCTTTCGCGGCCCGGCTGATTCTCACGCTTGAACGTTAAAGCAGCGAACGACCCGATTAACCCCTAAACGTACGTTAATCGGACCCTTGGAAATTTCGGGGTGACTTCGAATTACGCCTTGCGTCACGAAATTATCGAGCTCTTATCGCTGCTTTTGCGTCCGCGACTTTGAATGACGTAGAACAGTGCTGTCCACGACCCTGATACCTTGTACATTGGACAAGGTAGCTGGCCACGATCCTTATCTTCCACGAATTCCTGTGTTGACCCACCTGTGGACTAAGCCAAAGGCTCCAGTGGACAGCACTGGACCACAATAGCAAACCCCACCAACCCCAGTTTGATGCCCACAGTTGAGGGCACGACGGCGCTGGAGGAGTCGTGGTATGTAACGCCACCCGCGTGCTTCACACTGGCAGGACCCGTGAACGTAGAAACGTCACCGTTGGAGGACCTGCTGATAGAGCACCCCAGTATGTCTGTATACCGAGCCACAGCGTCTTCGGTTGCCCCCGACACTCCACCGCCCACGCCGGACGCGCCGGAGGAGCGGGACGTCGAGGAGGACGTGGCGCCCGCGATCGTTTCCGGTACACCAGCCGCGGCGACCTCCCTGGAACGTCGTAGCCCGAGAAGAAGCGAGGAGGAGCAACAAGCGACTCGCAGACCGGCCATCCACGACGGAAGACCCGTCAGCGGCCGAATCCGCGCCGAGAAGAGGGTGGTTCAGCTACGATCCGCGCAGAAGGTACGCATCCTTCGACAAATAAACCTTTATATCAACATAATTTCGTAATCGCTGTAATTGTGTCCAGGTTTTCGAGAAGAGGTCCACCCAGGCGCTGAAGAGAGGTCACCTGGAGAGGAGTAACAAGCTGCGGGAAGTGTTCAGTGTAAAAGGCAAGCGGCCACGACGCCAAGACCGCTTGCGTATCCAGAACAGTGGCGCGAACAACAACCGGAAATGCTAGTCATTCGATCTCAGGCCAAGGTGTACACACAAAAAAAAATACCTTTATTCCTAACGCATAAAAAAAAGAAAAAAAAATAACGAAAAGAAAAAAAAATGACGTAACACGCGCGCGCGCGCTGACAAAAGGGAATAACCGGCGGGAAGAAAGGTGACCGCGAAGAAGCCAAGCTTCGGTTTCTCGAGGAATCCCGTGACGCGTCCTCGCTCGTCGCCGCCCACCAGGTGCACACGAACGTATTAATATTAACCGCGAGATATACATAGTCGAAGTAGAGACAAGTGGGTGTCGTCTCCCGTCGCGTGAACCGGCGCTTCATCGAATCGAGGACCTCGAAGCAATTTGTACCAAAGCGCGGACGCTGTCCAGGTCCGTTCAGAGGAATCGGCCAGCTGATTTACCGACGGCGGGGGACGCGATCGGGTGGAGACGTGGTCACGGGATACGCCGCTAAGTGGCGCGTCGTACGCTCGCTCTTAGCCCCTAGGATAGAGCAACACGTGTTTCTACTCGCGTATACGTTAACGTTAGTTTTATTTAAGACGATTGTAAACGGGCCGCCCCTCGTAGCGGGCGGCTCGACTTAGCGTAATATCCGGATCCCCCTCTCGTCTCTGTCCAACCCCTTCCCTCCTGTTTCGAACGAAATTCACTTCGGGACCAGGCGTTTCTCGGTTCGTCTTACCATTTTAAATTCGCGCTGGATGCGGTGAACCCGAAACTAACCTCAAATCCCCCCCCCCCTCGGACGAGTGTGTTCACAGTGATACCTACTTCGATTGGCCAGACTGATTCAGAGACGCGTCTGAACGATGTAACGTCTGTTTTAACGCGGGTGTCCGAAATAAATGTTATTTATTTAGCGGCACGTGGTATGGTAATAACGATTAATTATTATTGTAAACTTTAGGTAGGCTATGATTAAAGACACGCGACCGACGCCACACAGCCCCATAACCTGCGCTCTATGGGGCCGTGTCGTACACAGCTTTGCGTAGAACGACGAAGAAGAAAAACGACACTTTAGCATGTTAACCCGGATTTATAGCGAGAAATTACGAACAACGGCCGTGCGCTCTTCTGGCTACCTTCGAGGACAGGAAACACCTGTCGAGTGTCGATAACGATGGGGCTATTGATTAGATATTTTTGCAGGTTTTGAATATATTGACGTACGATGTAGATCGTTACAAACGTTGAGTTCCGTCGTTGCCTTCGCTTCTTGGGCCCTTAGTTTTAGAAGTAAAATAACTTCAAGATATTCAAAACTTACGATAATCCTTTTTATACAAAATTTACAGATGTCCACGACCACAAAAAGCGAGCCCAGGTGATCCCTCAGGTGTAGCGAGGAGAGGCACGGCCTCGAGCGAGATTCCAACAATGTGAATCGGTTTCTATATACATACACGATGCGCGTTGTAGTGCATCAACGATTAAATGAAAGGTAAAATGGCGCAGACTCTCGGTCCACCGTTTGCTCGGTCGATAAGTCAGATTTCACAAGCTTTTACTAGAAATTGATCCTTGGAAACTACGAGCGACGTCCATGCGATCCTCTGGCGATTTCTTCCGTGAAGAAGAGCATCAATCTCGTTGAATCACGACACCACGGTGTGTCTTCTAACATTCCTGCTCATCGTTCGGTCAGCTGATGCCCGGCGGTCATCTTGGCAAGATGGCTGCCGGGGATCAGCTGACCCAACCCGATCTATCTCATCGTAGACGCAGACTGTGATCGAATCCGACGCTGCAGAGTCTTTGGATCCTCCATTTTATAGTCCTAGAGTCATCCTGCCCCCTTAACCAGGACACTTAACCTCGTAGTGAGCGTTATTGGAACGAAACGAAGCGATCTTTTTGCGAAATTGTTCGTTAATCAATACGATAGTACTTAACGGCTCCAGAGGACGATGGAACGATCACGGATGGCGCAATTCTGATAATCGATCCAGGATATTTTGTAAATAAAAGGAGAGAAATTAAGGAACGACGGGTGCCTCGACCAGGTGCACGATAACACGATGGACGCGGTGAGAGTTGCAGCGCGATTTCAATTCATTGTATTGTTTATATCTATAAACTATTTCGCTCGCAAGGAAACAGCGTTCGTCCTGTATAATAATTAATGTCCTTTAGGAAGAGGAAAAGGCGTTCCAGCGTTCGCGAGACGCGACTCGGGTCGACACTCGTAATCCGGGCCCTGATTTTCTTTTCTCTTTCGTATTGTCTTCTTTTCTTTTCTTTTTTTTTTGAACTTTCGTTGTATCGATTGATCGACATGTATTATTTGAATGTATGCTCGTACACCTTGGCCCTTATAACGATGATTAATAAACTATTTTATGTCACTAATCGTGCAGCCATCTTGGATGATTGCCCTTTCAAAAATGAGAAATTGTGAAAGGAGGTAAATGATTGTTGCATGCGTGTACGAAGCAATCGCTTTTATTTTTAAATAACAATGACGTTTAATTTGTATCGAAATTAGCAATTAGAAGTTTTTCATTTACGCCATATTGACTGAAATTAATGTTTTTAAACTTTTCTTTATTTGATATAATTTGGTGCAAAATCGAGACACCTGAAGGTGTCACAAAGTTATTTTAAAAAATGATCAAAATGATTTAATTGGTGAGGTATCCGCTGAGATCGTCGTCGGATTTCTTAAAGTCACCGATGTAGCCGCAACTGTGAACAGAGTGGGGCGTCCTGTTCTTCGGACTCAGCACGGAGCGAAGATTGCTGTCGCTGTTTATGTTCAGTGACATCTCCCTTTTGATGTCCGTGCAACGACCGATCTCGTACTCCATATCGATCTCCTTGGCCCGGCGATTCTTCGTGAACAACAGCTCCAAGCTGTAAATAACGCTGACGAGCTCCTCCTCCAGCTGCGGATCGCACGAAAACGAGACCATACCTGGCTCGCAGCCTGGGGCGCCTGTTGAATCGTTGAATAATCACGGATTAACCATCTGTGACCCGAATGGATAATTTATAACGCGTCGATTGAAGCGAGGTAATTATACGCCTAAGATATTAATAAGTTTCTTTTGAATGAGGGGATTGATGCGAATATTTGGGATATTCTATTCTATTCACGTATCCTAATTTTTGTCCTGTTGTTTCTCTGCGTTACTTGTGGGAAAAGCAACGATCAGTGAACCTTGGGTGTCCTGCACCGTCTCCCAACGGATCAAGGCCTCTTGCAATGGTTTATAAAGCTGTCTTCTGTTAGGACAGCACCAGTTGGCAACTTTGGCATTCAACTGCAGCCTGTCTTCGGTGCCAAGTTGGCTCCAGCTTAGAAACAGCTGCTTCAATCGTGGAACTGTCATAGAACCCCATCATAATTACGTATCTATAGCCAGTGCAATGAAAATTACGCGTCTGACAATTATCTCACAACTAATTTACTTTTTATCCTTGCACTAAATTCAATTTTGAAGATTAACAATGTTTTCCCGTTACAGTTTCTAATATATTCGATATCGTAACCTAATTGTCGAGGTTTCTAATGAAATATTTCGGTAGATTGACGCACCTTCAGGAATCAGAACGAATATGGTGTCGCATATCTGCTCGAAAACAGCCTCTTCCATCGATTCATCTGTATCGTTCTCGTTATTAATCGTGATCGTTGATTTAGATTGCATCGCGCATTTTCAGCCGTTGATTAATTATTCTCCGTCATTTTGCCGTGCAAACAAAACGTTCGCACATTCGTGACGTTTCATTTCGCGCCCAACTTCGCTCGGATTTTCCCAAAAAGTATCATGCTCATTTTATTCTTTATTATACATCATCTTCAATTAATTTGGAAGATTTTAATAAATAATAATTCATTGAATTCTTAATAAAGCATCATATGAACAGGGCTGTGTATTAATATTAAACAAAGCAATATTATTTGACAATTTCTTGGTTTATCAAATTTTTATTCGAAAGAAAGCTTCAAATGAACTTCTAATTCAAAATTTAAGTCAAAAGGTATTTTTTATTTCACATAATAACAATTTAAAAAATTGTGGTCTTCGATGTATTGGACACGAACCAAGGTTCGATGTATTGGACACGAACCCGTGGTTCGTGTCTGAGCTAAAAGGTTCCCGGAAGCTTGCAAGCATCCAAAATGGCGGACGCGGAGTACGTAAGTTGCGAGCTGCAGGGAATTCTCGAGGAATTCGCGAGGATTCGGGATGTACGGCGAGGTGTTCATTACTTTTCACTGCAAATATCAAATATTTTCACAATTTTATAAACATTGACAGGCGTACACAGCCTTGAAAGCTTACTGCGAGATGCAGGAGGAAACCATGACGATCGAGAAGGAGCGCTCTGAGAGGATGAAGGAAAACTTGGAAAAATTGTCGAAGACTTACCTGCTTTTGGAAAAACGGTACAAAACCACTGTGGTCGAATTGCAAACGGAGAAAGACAATTGTCTCAAAACGATCGAGGATCTGAGGGAACAGTGCGATCACTTACGACTCATTAACGTAGATCACAATGCAGATGACGAGCAAAGTAATTGTTTTATATTTCGATTTTTATTTACCAAGCATTAATTGTTACACTCTTTGTTACATAGTTGGTAAATTGAGAGAGGAAGTTGAGGTGTTGAAGGCTCAGTTGGCGATGCAAGAAGAGAAACACACCGAGGATTTAGCTTTGTTGAAATTAAAACATTCTGATGAGACACAGAGATACAAGATGTTGCTGCAGAAGGCATGTATACAATAATTTATCTCTATTTCTCTTATCTGTCTATTCATTTCTTTAATTTAGAATGGAACCACGAAGAGGGGTAAACCGAAAACCCTCAGCAGCAACAAACAGAACGCTAACTATTTTAGGTAGGATTCAACAGTTATTAACTATTACTTCTAAATATTAATATTAAACGAATACAGTGCCAGAATAATTCATAATTATTTCAATGTTCATAAATCATATACAACCAAGGTGGCCAGAGCTAAACGTGAAAAGGCACAGCAACACCCCCTTGGATGTCGAAGACGAAGGCAGCGGAAGCAAGGCTGGGGGAGGCAAAAGGAGGAAGTTGTTCTCCGAAGACAGGGGTGCTACGTTCGATCTAGTTTAAAATACAACCACTACAATTACATTAAAAATATGTGTACTATTCTTCAACACAAGATTACTGATTTTTTATTTAAATTACACTAGCAACAATTTTTGGTTCGATTCAGAAATTCTTAACACGTTAAACACCGTGTGGGTCATTCGTGACTTCATTGAAGAATATAATTTTGTAAATCTTGAATATTGTAGGTGTGGTGGTATTTAACGTGTTAATTGATTCTTATGTCTAACAGATCTAAAAATATTCTCTGTTTTTACAATTATTCTACTGTGTTTCCTTTATTATTGAATTATTTACTAATTTTGCGATTCAGCGAGTTCCAGCTGTTCGTGTAATCGATTTTCAAATGTCCATACGTGTTTAAGTCGAGGTGAGGGGGTGGCACGATGTGCATCACACACTTCCCCTGCTCCAACGAGCGATATTCCCTGCGAGAATGGTGGTCCGGAACGTCTGATTTTGTTTAAAAATGATTGTAAAAGTGAATAAAAATATTCCTACTTTGAAAATTACTTTGAATACTTTTAAATAATTTAGTAACATTGATTGTGTACTTACCTAATTCTACGGTACCCATCGGTGGCATATGATCAACATACGTAGACCTTGAAGAATATGTTACACAATTACTTATTTCCATTTAAATTGCAGGAAATGATTAATAATTGGGACTGATGGTACCTTCGGATATCTTTCATGGACGTAGATTTGCATCTCTGTCTGGGTCGTCTGTGGTCTTCCATAAATTCACCATGTCTCACTTCTGAAAGAGATTGACTGATTAATTTCAAATAATTGTGGTAAAATAGAAAGGAATACTTGTCGGGATCGAAAGGTTTGTATAAATAATTGTCTATAACGTGATAATCAAAAACAGAAAGCAACGAACGTCTGCAGAAATATGAAAATTGCAATATTTTATCACTTTCAAAGAGAAAGTAGCCAATGGAAGTTCATCTGTTGCAGACAACTTTCTTGAAAACAAAAGATTAATATTTCATCTGTTTATCAGCGTTGAACAATCGATTTTCTACAAGTATGCTAATTGTTTCTGACGTCGAAATTCTAATTACAATACACGCTTATATAACGAAAGCCTGTTCTTCTCGTGAAAGTAGTGTCGGACCATGTGTGGTCAGCCAAAAAAACTACCCCTTCTGTGGTCGTCTGATTATATAATTTTGTATATTTAGCAGTACCAGTGAGCCAACATTTATTTAAATTAAACTTTAGTGGTTTTGCTAATTTAAAATTGTAGTAAATTAAAATATTAATAGTACAGCAATTATATTGTCTGTTCTCACGAGTTGAAAACAGGTTAATGGATTTGTTTTTAATAAATTATTGAAGAAATGGGTGGATCGAACGCCCACTGACGCCTCCTTCTTCTTCTTTTTCTTCTTCTTCACGATTTGGAACGAGGGCATGGAAATCGTCGCGATGACACGTGGAATTCTATGCTATTATAGCTGATTTGTGACCAGCTATGATACTTTTTCTCTTCCAAATCCACAACGTAATTGAAAACTTCAAATTTAATTCAATATTTTCACAAATCAGTGAAAAATTTCAATTAATTTTGGCCTCTTCAGGAATTTTTATAAAATTCCTAGACCCTGAACCTTAATTGTTTCTTGATACAACCCTTCCCGAAATTAATTAATCAGTTCTTCAATTTGCATTTGAAATTAACCTCCAGGAAATTTGAACAAAACTCGTCCAGGAAAAGGTTAAGGTCACTGTATCAATCATAAGTCCGCGATGAAACATTGGGCGAACCGGTTCGCTTATGATAAGAAAAAGATTGACGGCATTTAAACCCGTTTTCTCCTCGTTAATCAATATTCTTGCACACGGGGCGACACGATTACGTGTCGCGATTCCAAAACGTTATGCAATTCGCGATTTAAGTCCGTGCGCTGGCGCGTCTCACGCGTTTCCTCCGCGAGTGCACTTCCGTTTCTGGATCGGTCGCCATTAACGGCCGACGCCGGAGGACCAGACCTTACCAAAAGTATCGACCGCCGTTGCGAAGAAACGTCTGCCTTTTACGACCGGATCCAATTTGCAAAACGTTAGCATCAAAATTTGCATAAGCATTTCCAAGAATTAAGGAGAGGTAGGCAATATTTGCAGATTGTAAAGGATTTGATACGAATCAATTCTTTGTTCCTTTGAAGGCGTGCCGCGGGTCCCAGCAATTGTGCAACGGCTGAGAAACTGCGAATTTGTTTGTGTATCCTTCCATTCAACAGATAAATGTCATTCGCATGGATGATTTAGCGTTCGCTGGTGAAAGCAGACCCGCTCGAAAGCCACCGGGAATAGTAGTAATAGTGGACAACGTCGTGTTAAGGACGATTCGTCACGCCGATAGAGGCTTTCTAGGACGCGATAGAAATCGTGGTCGAGTTATTGCGATGCGTGACGGATCATCGATAAGCTTTCGATCGATACTTTATCGATTTGATTGTTCGTTTGCTACTAATTTTAGATCAGCAGCTATTTCTGAACTGGCATCATACGATATCGTATTACGATATCTCTACTCTATCTTGTTTGCTATGTTACACTAGTGTACTGGTTGTTTTACGACATTATACTATACTATGCTATATTATAGTGTACTATTACTTACAATATTACACACATAGTGCCCTAGTGAAGTACTACAACAGCCAATATCCAAGTAAGTTACATACAACTCGGTACCAACTGACCATAGTTAATTAAATTACAACCTACCCAACACTATAACAACACAGTACACTGTAACAGTGAATTGCCCATCGAACCCTAATGATCCAATTAAGAGCTCGTTGTAAAACTGCCTTACCAAAAAGACATGCTTGCACATACCATCTACTGTTTTGGACTAATTACCAAGGTACTGCACCTCGAAAGGAGCGAACTTTCTCGGTGAAAACGATTTCCGTTGTTCCCCTGTCTCTAACTCAGCTACGTGGGCCCCGATTCCGATAGGGAGTACATTCAGGGGGAAAAGTAATTAATCTTACCGGAGAGAGGCGAGTAGACCGGAAACGGGGCGACGTAATCCGGTACCTCGTCCTCGTAGATCGGTTGATGATAATGACAACTATTGTTCGCCGGCCTGGCTGGTCCACAATACAGTTCTTCCACGAAAGCTGGTGCTACGTAGCCCGGTTCTCTCGTCGACAACGAGTACCTACAATAGTTCGTTTCTTTTTCGTTAATTAGCCCCTCAATTAATCTCCCATTAACATACAAACGCACAACTATTCGTCCCACGGTATCCTCGTATCTTTCAGATATGCTCTTTAACCTATTAATCGAATATTCATCAGTTATTTAAGGACCCGAGGTTGTTTATTAAAAAAGCGAATTGCTCGGGGGTTGGTTTCCTAATTTTGCACGAATTATTTGGCAATCGTTAAACTTATTACCGCGGCGTTTTCTAGATTGCCAAAGCCCCGATTACGCGTGCGAGATCGAATGCTGTCTGGCTGCCCGAGGCGATTTCAGTTTATTATCATTAATTGCGCGCGGCCGCGGTTTTTCGCTTCGAAAATCGGCGAATTAACCGCGCTCGCGACGCGAAACGACTCAAGGGACCCCGCCTTTCACCGGTCCGATCCGAGTGATCGATTTAAACGCCGCCACGGGGTTCAATGCACCGTGCCCCGATCGCTGATGGGTGCCCATTACGATTAAAGGAAGTGTCTCTTTCCGGCAATTAAATCGTCGCGTAATTGCGTGCCCGTGCTTCGGCTCGGCTTCGTTGTGCAAGCTCAGACATCGTCGATTTAAAATAAATATCACCGGAGATCGAATATGAATCTTTTTATTTACAGACTTCTTTTACAGAAGTCTTTTCTTTCGTCCAATTCGAATTTTTTAAGTACGTTATTATAATACAAAGACAGATGTCTTAAAGTCAACAAATTTGAATACACTTCCCCCTCATTACACCCTATTCTTCGACCGTGTCTGAGACATAAGGGAAAAAGCCATAAAAAAAACGTGTTTCCTTAGAAAGAGATAGGGACGAGCCAAGTGAAGGTGTAGTTTAATGTAATACCATAAATATTACAACAAGAGAGCACAACGCTCAAGAACACAGTGTGGCCTAGTTCGCGCCCACCGATACGATCTTTCTGCGGGCAGATTGCGAGCCGTGAAAAATATATTGGATTAAACAGACTGTGAACGATGGCAAAAAAAAAAAGAAATTAAACGAAAAGGAAGAGGGTAATGTTACGTTCGTAAACAGTATCGCGAACTTCCTTACGTAATCGAATTAAGATCGATGATTTTTTAACAGAACTCTGTTATATAACAATTTTTGGTTGGTCAACATTGATTTCGTGGGGTGAAATCATCCCCCCAACTTTCTTAAAGAAAAATTCAAGAGTCGTTTTATGAAAGTTTCGGTGGATTAATGTTTGATTCATTAAAATCTCGATTACTAGGATACGGTCCGTTAATTTTAAGACACCTGGGATTATTAGGTTTATACCAAGGCTATTATTAATAATCCGAGGAGCCAATCATCCTCGACACTGTCAAGGACTTAATAATTTACCATTTAAATGAAATAATCATCTGCAGTCCTCCACATCCCTTCAGAGGACACGTTCGAGTGCAAAGAAGTGCATCAAAGTGCATTGTGTTAATTATTTTAATTAGTAAACGCGACAGGGTGTCGCTTACCAATACTCAGAATGGGCACGTGACTCCTGTGACATACGATGGGCAGATCGTCGATGTTGTCGCGACGCCTGTTGCGTCAGGCCGGCGACACTGTGACGGCGCAGGTACGCGTAGTTCTCCAGGTCCCACGGGTCCACGTAGTGCCTGCCCGCGCTTCCGGTACTGCCACCGGAAGCGGAGCGCTGGGAACCCACCGAGTCCCAATATATCGAAGACTCGGCTGGCATTTTCATGGCTCGAGTACCTCAATTAAAATCCACAGAAAATTTCAAAGAGTTTAATTAAATTGATGAGATGTTTATTAAAATTTGAAAAATAATTCGAGTCTTTTTGTCACTTGATTGTTTAAATTAAGGAATTATTGCACACTTTCAGTGTTGACACGTGATAGCACCATGAGATCGCACTCGATGACTGTTCGATGGCTCAGCTGTTGTACGTTCGCGGAACAATCGGAACGAGAGCGAGCTTGCCCGTTTCCGGTCGGCCGAAGCGTCGCATCGTGAATGGCGCTTCGCGAATCCGTTCGAGCCGCTTGGAACCGCGAGCTTCACTGTTTTTCTTCTTCTGGCGGAGTCAGGTGGATGCCGATCTCCTCGAAGACAAGTGAAACCGAAGACTTTCACGCCTGCGCCAGCCCCACCTTCCGCTGCACCGTTACACCTGCGAGTGCGTACACCCCACCTTCGACCATCCCTTTTTGACCATCGAAATAAAGGGTTGGTCAGTAATTTCAATATTTATTATTTTATGGTTATCGAGATTTATGTTACGAATATTTATAGCAGGGTAGTAATATTACTTTTAACATACATTTTATATTTATACCAAAATACAGGGGTGGTTGTTGTCCTTTATTTATTTACTGCTTTATTCTTTATTTGTAATAAAGGGGTGGTGACATTTTTATAAAGAATTTGGAAATTTTTTGTGAGCTAACATTCTCAACGACTTGAAAAATGTACAAATTTGAATTCCATGGACCAAATTTGCTCAACACTTACCTGCACAATCTGGAGCAGTTATAAATTAAGGCTAAGGTATCTGCTGGTTTTTATCGAACGTTTAAAAATGTCTAACGAAAGAACGAACGGAGGCGACATTCTTTTAGCGGGCTCGTTATTTCTTTTATTCGCTCGAATTCCCGTGTGCACCCTGGATAATTGCGCCATAAACTTTCATTGACCATTCGAAGAAACAATCGTCAAGCCGATTCCTGTTTAATTACATCGAACGTGCGTGCAACAACGCGTAATACACCTCGGGCGAACTGATTGAATCGTGTTCCAACAGGAAAGATGGCGCCCGGTATGGTGAACCAACTAGACCGAAACTAAATCTCATAATTATCGCTCCTTAAACGATGTATTATCCAACTTTTCCTTGTAAAATTCAAATATATTGGTTACGTGAATATACCGTTGAATAAAATCATCATAAATAGGATTAGGTTGGCAGGCGTTCCTTCTGCAAGGCTGAACCGACTGAACAGAAACTAAATTTCATAATTATTATTATTATACCCAAAAATTCAGAAGAAAATCGATAATAACGAAGGAGAATGAGGTATCACGAGTGAAATCAGTATACAAAATATAATTGATCGATAAACACAATACAGTATCGAAGGTATCAATCGAATCACAAGGCAGCTATAAAAATAATAATAACGCTACGATCACAAATGAAACGGCGGTGCACGCATGATAAAGTTAATTCCAGCAACTTCGTAGATGGAGGACAGATATAGAAGGCGATCACCGTTACCAGCCACGAAGATAATAACGATCCGACGGTTTTGCTTTTCGTTAGCGATCGTGAATATTCATTAGATACCGCGCGATCCGGTCTATCGAAAACTGAAACCGCTAGAAAGCCGGAATCGTCCTGCACTTTCCTCCTGGCTCGTTGTACAGGGTGTTTCAACAATTTTGGATCCAATTTACAAAACATTGTGGAACTTCTACAGATTCAGACACATTTTTCTGAGAATTGTCACACTTTTAGCACTGTAGGTTTGTAACTATTGATAAATGACTTGGTTGGTTTGTCTAGTGGGTTATACAGAAGTTTGTGTCACTATATAGTGACTTTTGGCGGGAAAGGTGGCACTAGTGGCGCCAAACTGGTGCAAATGGCGGTATCACGTGGTTACTGATCTTCTAACCTTAATTTTATAAAGTTTAGATCACTAAAAGTAAAATTTTAAATTTGATTAATTAAAATTGAACCCAAATTCCTAAATTACTAGATTCTAAAAGTTTTAAATACTTTATTAAAAATATAGCAATGGTGACGCAAATGAAATAAGACCCGGTTCTTATTCATCATGTATTATTTATTCGTGAATATCGAACATTTGCTAGATCCAAGATGACGGCCAACAAACAAGGCAGCCCCGTAACGTGGATACGTAAGTTGATACACATAAAGGAAGGAGATCAAGAAAAAGAAGATATCTCAAATTAATGAACTAGAGAATCTGTATTATCGATTTTGAAATGGTACGCTCCCCTTTTCTGTTCCACCGAGGCAAGAAACTTGGACGCACTGTCATTGTCCCTTTTTTTTTTATTCGTCGACTAAAAAAATAGTTGCTCTGACTGGGCGTTTAGAAAATACAAGGGCGGTTCTCGCTCGACAATCACAGTGCTTCCGTTTCTTCAATTTAATCGAAACGATGCTATACAGAAAGGAATCTCGAGTGAATCATCCTTCGTAAAAGGATCTGAGATTGTAGCCTTGCTTCTGCAACGAATTCCAATAGCGATCTCTCATATTCCGTGAGAAAATATCGACTCCGATCGCCATCTTTGGCAGACAACCTTCGTACGCGACTGTGAGACTTCGAACTTTGTTATAAATTAATTATCACTGCCATTTTAGTGGTAAAATAATATCTACTAGAATCTATCATAAATAATTTAAGATTACTGCTACTTAGTATTTTATGTTAAAAAACCGAGGGACTTAAAGTGCTAAAGAAAAGAAAATAGTTATTTTTTTCACAATTCAAAGAAAAACACACTTGTACGATATACTAGCAGTAGATTTACTACTGCGCCGCCTCTTGCGTTGAAACCACGCGCGTTCCCCGTCGCGGCGCCATCTGCCCGCGCGAAATTCAACGGCCCCCTTCGTTCCTTTCTGTATAAAACAACGTTCCTCGCCTCGAGACCGCGAAAGTTGATCGTAACAAATCAAGCACGCGATCCAATTACGCTGTAAATCGTAGCTGGCCACGCGATCAACCGGAAATGAGACGTGTCAAAGAAAGAAGTAAGCTTAAATCAGTCACTGAAACGGCTATGTACACTCTTGGACACACGATTGCCATTCAACAGTCGATCTATCCCTAAGAAAACGAAAAGAAAGTACAGAGAGAAGGAAAGTTCTCTCTGTTCTTCTCTATCTCTGAACGGTACTGCCTAGAGCCTTTAGCAACGCATATCACAGTTACAAAAAAATTCTCAACGTTTTGTCGCGCAACTTTTTCTCTTTCGTCCGGGTGCAATCGAGTCGTGCTTTTACCCTGAATTCGAGACTCTCGTCAGCAACTGCCGCGTTCTAATCGTTTTAAAAACACTGAGACGTTGTTTCAGATGGTTTCGGACAATACAACGCGACTTGAACCAACAAAAGTTAGTTTAGGCGGAGTTGTACCTCTTGGAAGCTCCACCGTGTCGCTGGTGTCGTTCGTTGAAGTTGAAGCCTTCGCATCAATAAGTTGAACAATTCTAATTTTTTAAGTTAAATTGAAATCTATAATTTACAATCAATAATGTTTACATACAGTGGCAGTGAATGAAGGTCTAAGACAACTGGAGACAACTTTAACTATTATTGCTTGAAAATGAAATAATTCTCAGCTTTTGCACTATATAACAAATAAATACTGAATCTTAGAGTATTACTACGACTTACAAATACAAATATTTCAAAAAAATTATGAAAAATAATTATCATTCCAAAGCACCAACATTTTTGTTGTTGTCTTAGACGTTTATTCGCTAAACTTAAAAGGATGGATAGAATTCATGTCTCGTAAACGACGACACTATCGATTTCTATCCCTCCACTTTAATTTCAATCGTAAAAAGCGTTTAAGAATACTTTCACGACGATACTGCCATGAATATGTATGAAACGCATAAGAAAGAGAAGTCTTCTCACTTTTACATGGAATTCCAGAAGGCTGAACGGAACACAGTGACCCGTTTCACTTCCGGTCACGTGCCGTTTAATTATAGACAGTTGACTGATGCGAAATGCTTCAGGCTTCAACTGTTACAAGAAAGTGTATCGTTAATTGTTATTAACAAACCGTTCGCTCGTGGTGTACAATTTAAAAGAATCAGGAAGACCTCATTTTACAAAAATGGCAAAATAAGTTATAATATTTGTAGAATATAGGTCGTTTCAAAAATAAGCTTCAGATCATGCAAAGTAATTTTGGAACACCCTGTACTTCCATTTGCAAAACATTTTCAAAAACTCTTGAATATTTTTGCTTCCGCCACGAGCGAACAGAGGTACAAGTCCTACCAAAAATATCTTTTTCAAAAATTTTAAATGGAGACTATGCTTCTCTCGAAGACAAATCGATTTATTAATCCCAGTGTGAATGATCTGGTATGTTGATTTTGCAAATGTAAAAATGTCCACACTTTGCAATACTTTGAAAATAAGAAATCGTTTGAGATATCTAACCTCAATTCTCACACAAGGATCAACGAATCGGTATCGAAAAAGAAAACCACAGAAAATCACTCGTATAAACAAAATAATAACAAAAACTGTCAAAAGAAAAATAGTTTCAGCCACCTTTTTCTCAGAAAAAAAGAAACTATTTCGCTTCGATGTGGAGCAGTTACAGGCTGGCTCAAAAGCAATGTCCAACACGATTCGCTACGGAAGTTCGTAATTTTTCCTTGATTCTGGAATGCAATCGGTGTTTCTCGATCGTGTTACGCTGTTCAGGTATAATTTTATCTCTAAATTTTGAAATACTCGATCGAAGAGACACCTGTCTATGCTCGCAGCCCGTAGCCTCGTGCTTACGCGTGTACAGTCGGGTGCAATTTAGGCTTCTCGAATCAAAGTCAAATTTAGCGACAGAAGTGCCTTATTTTAACTTGAATCCCTCCAAAATCGAATGATAAGAAGCACCTCTCTTAATTAAAAGAAACCCACCTCGCACCCAAGTGTACACCCATCGTTTATAAATATACATTAACACAGCATATGTATATATATATATATATCGCTACAGTTATTTTACAATATCTTCAAGTATTGGTTTCGGGTCGTTTTGAGTCTGTCTTCATCTGACCTGATCTAACAAGAGGGAGGCCGCTAAATCTACGTCGTATTCAGTCTGCTTCAGAGCACCCTCGCACTGCTGCCTGTCTGCCAAGCCCAATCTGTAAGCACAATGGTTCTCCATTACACAGTTGTAATTCCCATACTTCTGAAAATTCATATTCTGTCCTAGGTCTTCTCCAAAAGCCCTTTCGAGTTAGAAAAAATGAGAACACAGCAATTTTTGTGACTGCTGATCGTGCAAAATCTGGACTAACATACCTGAAAAGGGACTCCACTTTGGCCTGTCTGTCCTTCAGGATCTGCTTGGCCGCTTGATTGGTGTCCCAGCCGGTGGCCTGCAGGGCGGTGAGTATTTCCTGTTGCGACGCGTCGGTCGCCTCCCGTTGCACCTTCATCACTTTGCTCGCCCTGAACTCGTCGTTCAGGGACATGACCAGCTGCTGCGAGGCGGCCGTCAGAGGGGGGCTCACGCCTGAGGGGTACGCGGACGCGGAGGGGGCTAATTGAGTATTAACGACCGTCTCGTTCATCTGAGGAGGCATGGCGCGGGTGGCGGAGATCTGGGGCGCCGGGGCGCCCTCCTGAGGTACGTTGGTGTGCGTTAGTTGCAGCAGATTGCAGTTGCTGGCCAGATTGCTGGCTAGATTGGACTTGGCCGTGGTGCTCTGGACCTGGACCAGTCCGTTCTGGACGGACTTCATGGGGCTCCAGGCGGGCGGGGGAGGATTGTACACCGGGGGTTGCTTGAGGTGGGGGCTGAAGTCGCAGGGATGGCTCTGGACCGAGAGATTCCTCGCTGGACCAGGACGTGGCTGAGAGGTGCTCGCGGTTACCTCAGGATGATGGTTCAGGTTGCTGGTCGAGTTGGAGGCGGATCCGTTCGTGGCGTAGTAGTTCCTGAGGATATTCTGTTGGACAGTCTTATTGTACAAGGTGTTGAACTCGTTCTGGGACAGCTGGTCCAGATTAGGCACCGTCTGCTTCAGCTCCGCGTACACCTGCTCCGAGAACACCACACTGGCGGGCTTCGAGACCACATTGCTGGAGTGCGCCTGCTGGAGATCGTTCTGGATCTGAGTGATCCCGTGGCTTGAGCTAGACAGAGGAAGACTCTGAACGATGCTGGCCGGATTGGCCGCGGGTAACGAGTTCTGGCCGTGGTTGAAGTTCGTCTTGGACACGTTGCACTGATTGCTGAGATTGCTAGGCGCGATTTGCAACAGATTCAAGTTCGTTTGAGTATTACCATAGGTGCCATGTTGGGACGTCTGCGACTGCTGCCAGATCTGGCCGACCATTTGCTCAGTACTCGTCTCCAGGACTCGCTGTTGTTCAGGCTGCGCGCGAGGCTGCTGGATGTTGGACGTCTTCGACTGCCACGAGTTCTGCACCTTACTGGGCAGATTATTGCTTCTGAAATCGATCTGAGGGGACTTGGGCTTTGCAGACTGGGGCGGAGGTCTCAGCGCCGGGATGGCGTTCTCCTGCAGCTTGTTCACGGAAGAGTAGGGGTCTGATGATTCCGGGTTCTGCTGGCTGGCGTTCATGTTCTTGCTCGCCTCCTTCTCGCCCAGGTGCTTCTCCAGCTCGGCCAGAAAAGCAGGATCCAGCTTCTTGGGCGAAACGTTGCAGGCGTTGATGGTCAGCTCGCTGAGAGTCTGCGCCAGGTCGTGATTCGATTTGGGCTTCACAGGACTCTCGTTGGGGGCGACAGGTGGAGGAGGAGGCACTTCAGAGCTCGGCAAATTTCGTCCAGCTACGTTCATGTACGTCTGCGACTCCGTTTGTATGTCCTCTGGCCAGCTGGACCAGTTTGCCATGGGAGGACTGGGCTTGTCGATCTCACTGTAATGATTCTGGCTGTACGCGTTGCTCTCTTCGGAGTCCACGTTCACGTTCAAGTTAATACTGTCGTTTCTGTTCTCCTTGCTCAAGTTTAGAGAGTAATGACTCACGTCTGACCCAGATTCAGGAGGAAAATAATTCGCGCCATCTTGACCACCACTGGCGTCCTGGTTTTGAACATTGCCGTACGTCTGGGTTTTAAAATACCGACTGCTGACGTCTGACGGAACGTGGCTGTAGTACCTCGAGTGTGGGAGCTTCATGAACACCGAAGACGTGTCGAAGGGGTCCGAATAAGCAGGATCGACGTTCCCTGGGAAATTGGCGTAGGTCCTGGGGTCATCATCCTGCCAGTTCGTCTGCTGCCGCTCCAAGTCGTCGATGGGCTCGTCCAGAATGTTCACCACCCGTCGGCAGGCGGTGTCTGCTTGCGCCCCGTTCGTATCTACTATCTCTTCAGGGGACAAATCGATCAGACTACCCTCCTGACTGCTGCTGGGGACCGAGGTGTTCGTCGACTTTACGGGACTAGCTCGAATATCGTTCTGAAGCTTCGTGTAATTGAATTGTTTCCTCGATCGAGGCGTACCGCAGGAAAACTTCTTCTTCAAGTGACTGTCCGGCGCCGTGGCGACCCCTACGACGTCAGGGGGCTCCATAGGATTCCGCAGGTACACGTCGTCGATGTAAATAGGGCTGCCCCAGCTTTTACCAAAAGGTGCTCCATGACCAGTATGAATAAAAGAATTCTCCAACGGTTTGCTGATGTCCTCCGGTTGCTTGCGTCTCATGGGATCCACCAAGCAACGGGGGAAGAGCCCTATCTGGAAGGTTCGTTGGTTCTGACCCTTCCACCAGTAATTCTCTGGCCTGCCGTCCAGGATGACTATCTGGTCGCCCTGTTCGATGGTCATTTTGTCCGCCTCCTCGAAATGGTTTACGGCTTTCATCACAGCCGGGACCATTCCGGTCAGGGACGTGCGCAGGGAAGCAAAGGTGGGTCTCTCCGTGGGCTCGCGGGCCCAGCAACGCAGCATCAGCTGATACATCACCGGTGGTGTCGCTTCAGGCTCGTGCAGCCGCTCCCCTTCCCTGTCGATCTTGCGAAGGATCTCAGACCCGTTCAGGCCCACCCAGGGCTCCTCGCCGAACGTCAGCATCTCCCACAACGTGACTCCAAACATCCAAACGTCCGATGCGTGGCTAAACTGGCGCGCCTTCAGGGACTCCGGGGCGCACCAGGGAAACGGCACCTTCTTGTGCTCTGTCATCACGTAACAGTCCTCTTGCTGGGGCAGTGCTCTCATTAGGCCGAAATCGCCGATCTTCACCTTGTCGACTGTGCTGAGGAGCACGTTTCTGCAAGCGAGGTCGCGGTGCAGGAAACGCTTAGCTTCCAGGTACGCCATCCCCGTGGCCACTTGCAGGGCGTAATTGCAGATAGTTAATACTGAGATTCGACCGCCCTGCTTTCGCAGATAGTCCAGCAGGGCCCCGAGGGGCGCTAGTTCCGTCACCATCATCATTGGCTGCGACAGTACCACACCATACAATCTAAAATGAATAATTGAGATCATTGAAAGGAATGCCTTAATTTAGGGTCGTTGATTCGTACCTGATGAGATTGTGATGGTCCAGAGTGTGCATCGCTTGGACCTCGGACACGAAGTCTCCTATAACGCTCGGTTGCGTCAAGGCGTCTGCTTTGAGAACTTTCACAGCAACTGGCAGTGTTCTGCCAGAAGGAGAGGTCCACTCTCCCTTCCTGACCACACCAAAGCTGCCATCCCCCAGTTTTATGGACAGCATCACATCTTTGTCCTGGATCAGGCATGTTAAGGCAGAGAAACCTTCAACTGGTTGAGAAGATCTTTTGTTACTCTTGGTACTGCCACCTGGTCTGATCTTGGTCATTAAGCTTTTCTTCCATTGCGTAGTCCTCTTTTTCTTGACAGCATCCAACAGGCGTCTGATGCCTGGCTTCCCTAGACCTATCTTTTCTAGATCCTCTGACTGGACATAGTCAAAGTGGTGCAGTCTGGTGACCTGCAAATCATCCCGTATCCTGGTGAAGAACTGGGACAGCTGCACATCATGCAATAATTCTTGCAGCCATTCGGTTCCCTCGTCATCTGCCATATTCAATTGTTCTAATATCCTGCAAGAAGTCAACTGTCAACTAGCTGCCAATGGTTAGATGTTGAAGGGTGTAAGGAAAAGACAATCACAGAAGAAACAGTTTATCACACATATTACAATAGCATAGGGTGGTTAGTAACATAAGGAAATAATTATCGTGCAGTTTCAATGTCCTTTATTCAAGCAATTAGCATCAGAGCCATTGTGCACAAGCACATGAGACGATACAGATACAACATTTATCATTCATTCTGGTCCCCCTCTCAAACAGGAAATGAAATAATGTTTAGCTGTGAGTGGAGACACTGTAGGCGCATGCCATGCCACGCATTGCTTCATAATCACAAACAGAAAAAAAAAAGAAAGGGAGCCCAACACAAATTGAGCATTCGCTGGGAATACTTTTAAGCCGGTATGGTCAGTGGTTGGATAGAAAAGAATGTGAAGCGTGCAATCATCATGCATACCCTGTGCTCCAGAAAAAGCAATCCACCAAGTAGTTCCTTATCAGTGGGAATACGCAATAATCACGGACTTGAGGCAGAAAAAAGGAAAGCACGAAGGACGCGAATCGCGATCAGCGAGAAAAAAAAAGATAACGAAGAGGCGACGAGAGTCAGCCGTTAAGGTTATCGGCTCGAACGATAAAAGGAGTCGAGCGCAAAACGGTTTCGTGCAAAAGCGGAGGCGAAAGGGAGGCCCTGGCATCGATTGTACCTTGCGACGAGAAAAACCCAGCCACGGCACAGAAGCTACGTCTCCATCCCGCCCGTGTTTACGACGCCGTTGATCCGTGCACAACAGCAGGAAACACAATACGAAAATCGACGAAGGCGACGATGAAATTCGAGTAGAATCATCGCCACTCGACTCTCGGCATCTCCTCTGCCGTTTTTTTTCTCTCTTTTTCTGTCTCTCCCTTTTCACTTCCTCGTTCGTCTGTTACTTCACACGGGGGACGCGCAAACGAAGGATGCTCAGGAGCGGGCGTAAAAACAACGCTCGTTCCGTCGATTTTCCGACCGTACGCCGACCGAGAGACTTTCACCGTACGAATTTCTCACGTAACGCATTGTTATGCACCCGATGGCGAAGCAGTTTTTAACCTAAAACGCGTACGCGTCCGGGTCGACGCGATCTCGACGGTACCTCAGATACGGCCGCGGGGACGCGCCTCGTACGTCCTTTCGTGCCGCGTCCAACGCATTTTCCCAGGCTTTTTCTGAAAACTTCGGACCCAAACGCGCGACACCGAAAACGAACCGTTCGAGGAAACACAATTTCGCCTACTGCCACGGACCCGTGCACGAATGCAACTGGATGCTCCTCGGCGAGATGGCGCTACCGCACGGCTTGCAGTAATCAATCCGTAAATTGCATCGGAATGCCTGCTGCACTTCAAATCAATTTTAGAAACGTTTCGAGATGTTATTTTGCATTTTGAAAGACTAAAACACACTTAAGGATACATTTAAGGGGTCGAAATTGATTTGATCGAAGTCTGAGCAGATTTTCGTAATGTACGAAAAGTAACTAGACGCGAAAGCGTCGACGAAATCGAAGGGCGCGGAATGTTTGAAGATTTCTTGCTGGTTACAAACCATTTTCTATTTATTTGAAGTAATTCAGGGCTTTTTGAAAGTTTATTGTTTGCTTTTTCAAAAGTTTCGTGTTTGTAACTCGTGCGATTTCGCGAAAGCGAAGTTCCTAGGATAGGGCCATGGCGCTGCGGTGTAGGACTACGTGGCGGGAAGTTTGAAACGCGTTTCGAACATTTGGAAACTGAGCAAGTAACTGTACATGAAAGTTTGAAACACGTAATTAGGTAATTGTAAAGGTATTTACCTGAGGTGATGCGCTTACAAATGTACAGTTTGGGCACGGTTGTCGTTGCTTTTGACGCAATGTTCGTGTTATCACTTGTAACAAGTAAAGTGCAACTGTATTATCTAATGGCTCTGATATCACGTATAATTGGCCAACTGTCTCAAGGCTCTGCTGTTGGACTTTAAGATCACCATTTTCTCAAACGTCTCTCCGAGACGTATACATTGATGGAGATAACGGAGTTATCGATAGACGAGTAAAAATATTTGAATTTATAATAAATCTTATCCGAGTAATATCGAACATCTAAAACATAAAAAAAAATGATTAAAAAAACTCTTTAATCGTGTCAACTTCTGTTCTGCTTATAATACATAAATGTTAGCCACTTACAGATAACAGTCTAATTACAGTCATAGGCTATCAACCTTTTTAATTTATTCTAATGTACAGGGTGCCTCAAAAGTGATGAATCAAATCTAGAAATTGAAGCATGCAATCTTTGGAATCTATAGGGTGTTTTAAAAACAAAAACCTTCAGTTTTCTTATAATATACAGTGTGTCTCATAAACGAACGACTTAAACTCCTGACCCTTCGATAAAAATTCTCTGAATTTGAAATATGCGGTCGGGTAAAGGATGTACAGGGTGTTTCAAAGGTGAAATATAATTGAAAGAAGCGCGATTCACAGTTTCGCTTTCAAAACAATTTCAATTGCATCTTCGAGCAGCAGATCGAGCGTACGAGCCGCGAATGACAAGGACGATAATTATATAGCCGATGATTATCGTTATTGTGTCACCCACATCGTTCGTGCGCGCTCTGTCTCTCTCTGTTTGCATTTTAATGCCGTCGTACGTACGCCTTTTGTGCAACATAATGAATTCGACTCGCGTACCACGGTTGCGTCACGTCTGTTCAATAATTCAGAGACGGGTTGCAAATTTGTTGCACCATTTAAGAAAACCTCTCGACTTCGTTGCACGACGGAATCATGAATACATTACCGTCAAATGGAACAATTCTCTCAGCTTAACCTGATTTCCCGTTCAAAATTCAATCGTCATTATTTTTCTTATTTAATTTCGTGAAAAGAACATTCCGGGAAACTGTTACTTTGTTCAAAATCAATTTGATAGTTATTAATTTATTTAAAATTACAAATGTTGCTTGAAACAGAAGAATGCTGAAATTTTCTTGTACTATTAATTACTAAAGGTAATTAAAAATGATACAAATTATTATTTTTGAAATTTTGAATTGCTTAAGTTGTTTGGTATTGTTCACTGATAGGATATAATTGTTTTTAATTAGAATTATGATTAATTGTAGTTGTTGATGGGTAAAAGACTAAAATTTCATGCGGGATCTTTCAAGATTATCATAATGACGTGAATTCATAATGACGGCGCATGCTTGATATCGACTTATTGTAGCAGCAACAGCTTCGTGAAACGCAGTCACGACTGCAGTAGCAACAGCAACACAAAATAAAGATTAATTGAACAGAAACTCGAACAACTTTCAATGGTAAGAAGTTCAAAATCACTATTTTTTAATCAATTTTAATTATTCCTTTTAAATTTGAAAGGAAACCAATAGTTTCTTAGGGGTGGAAACTACCCTGAGGACTTCGAAATATTAATATAAAAATTTCGTATCACAAATAATAATTCAAGGTTTTTAATATCTTTTCACCAATTCGAGGCCCTCAGGGTGTTTCACCCGCCCCCCCCCCCCAGAAATCCTTGAAAAAAATTCCAAGCAAGTGGCCATAAATGTTTATAGATTCTCCACGACAATAAAAAAGGGTCCTGCAAATCGTTAATTAGCCCAAACACCATAAAGTTACGCACCCCCAATTAGCGCGAGCTGTCTAAACAGTTCCATCAACAGGGGAAACTTTGACGATTTCCAGCAAACTCTGCCGCTGGTTGGTCATTCGAAAAACGTGCTAAGTGTCGGGGAAAATAGAAAAGAGGGAAAAGCGTGCGCTGACGCGTCGGGTTGGCGCGAGGGGCGCAGCCGCGCCGAAATTTCCACGCCAGTCCAGCATTGACCGTCGTCCGTGTTCGCAATTTCCTTTTTTTTATCCAGCTTTTTCCGCTGGAAAAAAATAATCCGTTCTGCGTTCTCCAAAAAAGAGGAAAAATCGACGTGATTCTTCGTCAATGTTGTTTTCAACCCCCGGTTCGTATCCTGGACCCGTCAGTCCCTGAAATAGGGACAATTAAATTCATTTGTTTTTCTGCAGAATTGATCATTTTATTTTATTTCGATTTCTTGTGAACGATGCTCAAATATTGTGCAAATTTTTGAGTTGCAGTGGAGGGTTGTAGGTGTAACTGCAAACTTCGGTGGCGATGTTTATTTAAACAACGTTCAATTTTGCAAGGGATATTCGCGGAAACGCGACGCCGCTTGTTGCACCCGTGAGATCGCGTAAACAAATGGGGGTGACCGAGGGGGGTGGTTCTGTACACGTCCCACTTTATCTGCGAGTGGAATCTCAGTATTTTTAAACATTGGATTTGTAATTCGACGAAAGGTAAAATGGAAATGTTAAAGTATCGATGATTTAATTTGTTTGTTACAAAATTTGCTGCAACGTTAATTTGATTATTTTAGTACCTTCTTTTTTAAATGAAAAACCAATCACCCCTTTGCAAACAATGAAATCTTTCACCCTCTAATTAAATCCCACATATTGTGATTTTTAATTTGTAATGTTTTATCGAAGTTTTTGATCCAATGATCACCCACCCCTCTGTATCCCTCAAATATTCATCAACCGCTTGTTGCATGCACCCCCCAAGCAAAGTGGCCTTAAGCCCCCCTCGTTCCAACCCCATATAACCCAATGACAGCCCCATGGTGGGGTTGTTATTCAAATTTTAATCAAACATATCGTCTGCAATTAATTTTACAGTATCAAATATTATTTTATTAAAGAATAGTTAGGTAAATTAATTATTGCTCATTTGCTTCGTTTGTTTTGTTTCACTTCGATTTTATTCCAGTTCGAGGGATGTCGTAATTTTAATTCCAGGATGGGGGGGACGATTATTGTTAGACTGTCAATCGCGAAATTCCATGGGATCCCATGCGAGCTACTAAAATAACCATACTCGGTATCACACGGATTGATATAAACTAGAGATATTAATAGAGAAACCGAGACATCGATCGATGCTTAGGCTGCACAGGGAACATCTTCGTTTCACCATCGACTTTCAATTTCTTTGAAAATTAATTATCACTTAATTAATGCGTCCCCTAATAACCTCGAATAAATTCGCTAAAAAGAAAGAATATCAAAATAAACATCGAATCTAATTAAATCTTACCCCCATTGTCTTTGATTAAAAAATTAATCGAATTCGCTACAGGGTGGTTCAAAAAAATATTCAAAATTTATGATTTATTTCTGTGCAGTGTATCGTCCCTGGAGGTGGACATTCTTTTCTGTAACCATCAGGGGGGCAGGCGGAAAATGAGCCAGGCTACCGCGCGGGAAGGGGGCTGGAACGTCGAGGAGGGTGAATTTGTGGAACAAGTGAACGATGATGTCGATGCACGCACCCTTCTGATCAGCGAACCGTGTCACCCCAGGTAAAACGTGTCCATCAACACTGGCACAAGGTGTAGCAAAAGTAGAATCACGATTAAAAATTATTCGCCCCAAAATCCCGAAACAAGGGTTAAAAACGTCCCCTCCGGTTGCCAAGGGTCGCCCCCCAAACCTAATCCCAACCTTGTCGTAAACGTGGCCGTCGACAAAAATCGTCGAGAAGATCGAACAAAGACTCCGTACCGGAAATCCCCCCCCCCCCCCCTCCCCACGGTCGACCCGCGTTGTAAACAAAATCGAGGGTTGCCCGAGGGGGTGAGGCGCTCCAAGTGGAGGGGACAGGGACACCGGAGGTGGTGCGAGACTGCGAGGTGTCCGTGGTAGTCGCCAGTTGTACGGCGGTCACAGATCCTTTCGGAACTCAAAAGCCGCCTCGTCAACCTCCGTCTTCAGCATCCGCTTCGCGGCGCGAGGCTGCCGTTTAACGATCGAGATCGTTTTTTAAAAGAGAAAAAATACGGGGACCTGCGATATTCGAGAGCGTGCTGGTTTTCGTCGAAATCATTCGGCAGAAGTTGAAGAAGGCGGTAATCTTTGATAGGTCCCTGCGGTTCGAGGATCGATCGATTATCGGGTAGGCTGTGCACGAAGGCTGATCGGCCGCGATGTCAACGTTACACCGGTCGTTGACACAGTTCCCGGGTTGAAATTCGGACGTGTTCTGTGCTCCAGTTCGTGTCTGACCAAAGGACCAGAGTAGCCAAGGATGAAGGCCGAAGGGAACAACGGCTACCTCAGGGCCACCGTCATCAACGAGCAGAACGAGATCGCCGGCGCGACCGGCCAGGAGACACCTGCTGCCAATGCTATTCAGGTAAAAATATACTAAACAATCTTAAAACCTGTATAATAAGTGTATTATAACAGCAATTTTCATACTGAGGCACGTTTTATGAAGATGGCTTTAGTGGAGGCCCCTAGTCCAGAGTGGGCCTTCAGTGTTCTCCTCATTCAAAATCTAAACTGAGGCAAACAGTAATTCCCTACAAAGAGAGAAGGCACTAGACCTGAACTCCTCAAGTAATTATTCAAAATCTGTGCTTGATCAAAGTCCCTGTTTCGTCGCAGGTGACGTACGGTCCTCGCGGGAACACGACGACCAGCGTTCTCCATCACCCGGGGAACAGTCGCGGGTCCATCGGGCGCGTGACAAGGGCCTCGTCCATCTCCCGCAGGCGAAGGGAGCCGGCGAACAGGCATCAGTTGCTGGGTGTCTTGGCCGTCACTCTTCTGGCCACTTGCCTCCTGATTCTGTTGCTGCTGGCGTTGAACACGGGCCGCGAGTGCGTCCAGGAACCGCGTAAGTCGAACGACACCGTTTAACCACCGTAATCTAATTAATTGAATGAATCGCTCACAATGCGACTAGGTGTTAGATCGACGTTAGCCGCTTGTGACACTTTGAAACGTCGACTGTCATAGAACTGGGGTACAGTGCGGGGCAAGAGTCGTCTTAGAAAGCATTCATTTTTGAACAACTCTTGTTTATTCAGGTTATCAAATGGCAGGATTAGGTGGTGTTGTTTATTACCTGGTTTCAAGTTTGTTTATGGAATTATTTATAAATAATTGAAACTTTGAATAGCCATAGTATTTATTTAATAAATATTGCCCTAATTTCAAGGGGGGACAAGAGATTATGATTTCTGGGACACTTGGGGACCATTTTAATTCAATCCCCACTTATTTATTTATTTAGTTTATTTTAACCAAGTCTAATAATTGTTGGTGCTGAGTGTACCTGGCGATTTTTTATGGTGTCCAGCGATTTGGTAGAAAATTCTGAAGCAAAATCGAGCATCGGAAAGTTGTATTGAAAAGTTTGGCCCCCTTTCGCGGCTATCTCGAAGCAATCTTCCTGCTTCAGGGAGATCCTTGCAGGGGGGGGGAGTTTAATTACAACTTTTACAGGACACAGCAGGGGGGAAAAAAAGGTTGCAGAAAACAGCTTGTCCTCGCGTGAAATTGCTCCGGGGGATATCATTCTTTTCGCAGTTTAATCCTCGTTGCACGCCATTCAAGTTTCATCTCGCCTCCACGCGATTCTCGAAATTTCATTAACATTTATCTGCGAATCTCCAAGGACCCGTTTTACCCACCTAAGATCCAGATTCCTGTAAACTCTCGTTTTTGTGCCCTATTTACAATACAGTATTTGCAAAAATTGTAATCTTTTCATTTGCAAATGAAATTTCTAGAAGATTATTAATTTGAAAAAGGATTTTATGAAATGTCAGAATTTCAGAATCTAATTATTAATTATTAATTATTGAGTTTCGATAAATCGTTAAGAAATGAAAGTCAAAAGCATCGATCAACTGGATCGAATCGAATTGAATTGAGTCGAGGTTATCAGGTTCCACTCGAAAAGGTCGACGTTACCTCACAACCATTGCCCATCGTGGAAATTGATCGTCGCGCTGACATCCAGGGACCATTGATCAAAATTTCGAAACATTTCAGTGTTCAATCGTATTCGTCATATTTCAAATAATTTTAATTCAATCCAAATTAACAGATGAGCTAAAAAATAAATTACAATCTAATTACACTAAGTTTGTATAAATTATCATATATTTTTTTGGTACAATTTTTGATAAATTAATAGATATTATTTTATTTGATTCTCTGTTATTTTTTGGAAGTATACAGAGTGGCAGAGGAGAAATTGATACGTGGGTCTGCGAAGTGTCTTAAGTGCACAAGTTTTTACCGAAGCCTTCTGAAAGGGGGGGTTCAATTAACGTAGGTCTGCAAACCATCAGACGATCCAAAGGAGTCATTGTGTCTGAATAATGACTCGTACGCTACTGTTCGAGCTGAACAGTGTTTTCAAACAGTCTCTTTTACGATGCTGAAACGATGTTACGAAGACAGAGGCAATAAAGAAACAATGTTGGCTCAATGAGTCGTATAAGTTTATGAACAATATTGCTGCTAATAATGTTTCAGCTCAGAAAGAAACTTTGTTCCGTTTGCTTCTTTTGCAGATCCAGACGTTTGCATGACGGAAGAATGCGTCAGAACAGGTAAATGTTTAAATGTTGGAATGAAAAAAATTATTAAACAACTCGAAAATTAAAATACACGTGCCTTTGAAGTTTTGGAATTTTCCAAATTCCATTTGAAAAATAAAATTTCCAGAGATCCAAAAGCAAGTTTCAAAATTTAATCTAGAGAATTATTCAAAGGATGAATTGAAATTTGTGAATTTCCAAAATGGAGATATTCAGATTGCCAAAGTTTCAGTTTCGTGCGATTTCGAATAAATTACGAGACATTAAAAAATTGTTGGAATAGTAACAGCAATGGCGAACACCCGGAAGCGGAATCGTAGCGGAGGTGATTGATGGTCGACGAAAATTGCATTGCCCCTCGTCGCGTGCCGTACACAATTCAACAAGCGCATGAACGCACACATGCATACCCGTTAATCAGATTAACCATTCCCCAGGGAATTGCCTGTTGACCGAACAACCAGCTGACTCGATTTTCGTTTCTCGACGAATTCCCTGACTCCAGTTCCATCGTGCGGTTTCATCGCCCGAAACGCGGTCAGACGTGTAACTTTATTCAATTGCAACGTTTATCGATCTCGGATTTGCAATTAACACGTTACTTTAATTTAATATAACGAAACGGAATAAAATTTCAAAAAAGACAGGATATTGTTTGATTAATAATTGAGAATTAGAAATATTTAAGATTAGATACAATTACTTTAATCGGGAATCAAACATTTCATTTGTGAATTATTTCTTTTGTCAATTTTTATAAATATTAATTTTACAACGACAGAACTTTGTAATTCCACGATAATAAAATTTCGAAATTTTTGTAATAAATAACAGTGGACTGTGAAGGGTTGAATTTTTTCAAGCAAAATACGGGAGAAAGTTCTTGGAGCATGATATCAGATTTCAGAGGAAATTTATCGAAGATATAATTAATTGGAAGGCCGTAACGAGCTTCGTTAAGGCATTTTAAGTTCCGATTAAGTGGCGATACGAATTCTGCAGTAATTAAGTGGCGTAATAGATGGTTAACAGTGAAATACATCCAACAGTTTATTATTTTTGAATAGCTTCAGAATTATTAGATCGTGATACGTAAAAAGATATTCTGTTTTTATTTTCGTCTATCTGATCTGTCTTTATATCTTGACTGAAGCTGAAATTCAATTTCCTGCCTGTAATAACGCAATTTTATGTCCCTGCGTCAATATCAACGTGTTTGTCAATATCCCTCTGGAGAAGTAAGGTTAGAAAATGATGACACAAAGAAAACGATCATTAAATGCTTTTTATTTAACAATTAGAAATGAAATTTCTTAATAAATATAGCCAGGTTTCATTGCCAATATTATTGGAACAACGTAGCAACTACACAAGTGTTATTTTCATTAAAAGCAGTGACTGTGCAGTCTACAGTACCTTCTAGTCACCGTACAATCACTACAAACCTGCTTTACAGTCAGCCCATGACACTTATACTCACCATACATTTATCTCATCACAATCTCGTTCATGAATTCAGCTTATAGTCATTACTTAACCACTTCCTTCCCTTTATAGTCATCACCCATCTGTTAGAGCTAATGGTTCCAGGTATTCCTACCAAAGCTCGATGCTATAAATCAAAGGATTCATTTTTCCTGCCCTTAAATCGCAATTTCAGCTGCGAGTCTGCTGTCAGCGATGGACCGCACAGCAGCGCCCTGCGTGAACTTCTTCCAGTACGCCTGCGGCACCTGGAACCGTCTGCACGTGATACCGGAAGACAGAAGCTCGATCAGCACGTTCGAGGTTCTCGCGGATCAGCTGCAGGTGATCCTGAAGAGGGTCCTGGAGGAGCCGCCGAACGAGCAGGACAACAACGCCACCCTGAAGGCGAAGATGTTCTACAAGTCGTGCATGGACATCCGTGGGTACACTGACAAATTTTTCCTGAGACGATCTCTTCCCCATCGATTAAACTGATCAACCACCGACCTTGAAGAGTTTCAAACGAATCAAGCGTCCATTTTAATTTCAACGCAGCTCGCATCAGGGAAATAGGGGATGTCCCGCTGAAGAGGACGCTGGAGGCACTGGGTGGTTGGCCAGCGGTGGTGGGCCCCTCCTGGAAGCCACCCCCGTACCCTGTCGAGGTGCTGCTGGGCCGTCTTCGCGGCGAGTACAACGAGGGGGTGCTGCTGGAACAGTGGGTCGGTCCAGATGACAAGAACTCCTCGGCCAACATCCTCCAGGTGCGCCGGCAAAGTAAGGCCCCTTGGTCGACGACTGCATAATACGAATCGGATTGGTTTTGCGCATTCGCGAATTGTCTCGTGCCTTTTCCAATGCGGTAATGCCTGGTACCCAACGCTCGAAGGATCAGGTTCACTCCTTATTTTATTATACAAACTTTGCCATTTGCTCTGGGTCTGAGTGGGCCCAAACAGCCATTATCCTGGTCCCTCTAGCGTCAACGGTACTGACCACCAGACTCCAAAGCTTAGGAATTAAATTTTGAGAATCAGTGGAAGAAGGATTATACTCAGTGTTCGAATACTTCGCAGTTGGATCAGATGCAACTAGCTCTACCCAGCAGGGACTACTACTTGAAGAAGAACAGCGAGACTGAGCTAAAGGCGTACCATCGTTACATGTCCAGCGTCGCCATATTACTCGGTGCCAACCCCCAGACTGTGTCTGAAGAGTTAAAACGAGTGATCCTGTTGGAGAAACAGCTGGCTAACGTAAGAACAAAGTTCAAAACTTTGGTTCTGCGAATCTTTAAGAAACCTTTAGGTTATGGCGCTGGTTGCAGGCATCCTTGCCCGAGGCGGACCGTCACGACACCTCCGCTATTTACCGAAAGCTGACGCTGCGCGAGCTGCAGCGGGAGATACCTCAGATAAAATGGCGCGCCTACCTCCAAGAGTTCATCACTGCTCCCATCACTGAAGAAGAACCAATCGTCGCCTACGCGATGCCATACTTTGTGCAGATGGGTCGTATCGTCCAAAGGACGGATCGCAGGTAGTACAATTGGGCCTTGACTCCATTTGAAGTATTATTTTCACTCTGAATTGTTTATTAACAGGACCCTGCACAATTACATACTCTGGAGACTGGTCATGTCCATAATGCCCCACATGATAGACGAGTACCAGCAGAAGAGGGTCGAGTTCCGGAAGATCCTCCTGGGGATACTAAGCGAGAGGAACAGGTGGTCCCAGTGCGTCGACTGGACCAATAAGAAGCTGGGGATGGCCGTGGGTGCACTTTTCATTCGCGATAACTTCAATCACGACAGCAAGGTAACTTGGACCCCTGACAGTGAAACCATATGTTGATTTTCTTGGCACCATTTTGTTCCCAGGAAACGGCGTTGGAGATGATCCGCACGATACGCGAGGCGTTTAATGAGTTGTTAGCGGAGAATCATTGGATGGATGATGAGACCAGGGCTGTGGCAAAAAGTAAGGCTGATTCGATGAACGAGAGGATTGGGTATCCCGAGTTCCTGAAGGACCCCGTGGAATTGTCCAAGGAATATGTTGTGGTATGTGACCCAGAGCTGTTTAAAGTGGTTCCAATTAAGATTGTTCGTTTGTTGCCGCAGTTGAACATCACTGAGAACCATTTCCTGGAGAACGTGCTGGCTGTGCTGAAATACGACGCTTATCACAACCTACAGAAACTACGGAAGCCGGTTGATAAGAATAAATGGTCCACGGAGCCAGCTGTAGTGAACGCATTCTACAATCCTAACAAGAACGACATTGGTAAGTCCAGACCTAAGTCCACACACTTAAAATAAGGTTAATTATAATTCTAGCTTAAATTTATTATAGAATTATACAAGGGGTCCCACTTAAGTGATTACAGCAGGATATCTCGGAAGGAGTTGCAGTTATTAAAAATGTGTTCGTACAAAAGTAGCTTGGCAAAATGGGGTGCATCCTGTGGTGATAATTATTTTCTACTGGGTGGAGTAGTAGAGGAGATCTGACGGTCGATGTAACTTTTTTAAATGGAATGCTATATTTTTCTCTTCAGAATGTAACAGCAGGCATTGAGACAAATTCAACGATGTGCTACATGTCGGTATTCTGATTTGCATAAAGGTGAATGTATGTAAAAAACCTAAAAACAGCATCGTGAAATAAGAATTTTGTGTCAGAATTTTCGGGAACCCCTTTTGCGGAATCAAAATCCAGATTTAGAGAAATTGTATCAGGAGAATATGATGTTCCAGGAGGTATTCGTGTCACATTTCAGAATCTTAATGATTTAAAATTTCGGGAATTTTCGAGAACCCCTTTTGCGAATCCAAGATCCGGATTTTGAAAAATTGTATCAGGAGAATATGATGTTCCAGGAGGTATTCGGGTAACATTTTAGAATTTTAGTGATTTAAATTTTCGGGAATTTTCGGGAATTCCTTTTGCGAAACCAAGTTCCAGATTTCGATAGTATCGAACCCGGAATACCGACATGTGGCATATCGTTGAACTCGCCTCGGTGCCTGCTGTAACATTCTGAAGAGAAAAATATAGCATCCCATTTAAAAAACCTACATTGACCTTCAGATCTCCTCTACTACTCCACCCAGAAGAAAATAATTACTACCACACGATGCACCCCATTTTGCCAAGCAACTTTTGTACGAAAACATTTTTAATAATTGC